>OX451737.1:34111272-34711272 GCA_948472305.1 Vicia faba | reverse complement strand
AGTCAAAAAAAATCTGAAAAAATCATGAAAAATATTTTTGATTATTCTCTTTCTGATTTTTATTTTTTCACAATTTATTTTTGTGTTTTGGTATTTTTTATGCTTTTTACACTCATTTGATTTGTTTAAAATATTTAAAAATACTTTTACACATTTTTTAATTCTGGAAAAATTATGGGATGATCCATTGACATTGTGACAAATATTGGTGATTTTATTTTATTTTTGTTTCTGACTTTACTATTTTTTACCATTTTTTTTACCCATTTATTTTAATTTTTAAAAATAGTTTCTGACTTTTAAAAATTCCCAAAAATTTTATAAAAATATTTGGACCCATTTCTGATTTTTCTATGGTTTTATTTTTCATTTCTTGATTAATTTGAATATTATTGATATTTTCCCCATTATTTTTTAGTTTATTTTAATATTTTTCATCCTTTAATACATATATTAAATATTATGCCATTTTGTGAATATTTTCTGGCTGTCTTGGGTTGATTTTTTGGTCATGGCTTTATTAACATCATTGGATCCATGGTGTTGAGTCTAACTCCACAAAAAATGGATGAATGATTTTAATAATAGTTTGATTAAATATTAATTCAAATGTGGTTTTCTTTTTTTACCCTAATTCCCCTTCATCTCATCCCCTTCTTCTTGCACTAAATGTTGTTGGAGCATGATCTCTATATCATGTCTCAAAATAAATGGTGCATAGATTTCTATTGACCGGCCTCAAAATAGGTGCGACGTCTATATAAGTCCACTTACGATTGCTTAACATAGCGCTAAATTTTATTCCGATTCGAATAAATGATCATTCATGGCCCAAACTTATGATTACAAGCCCAAGTATGTTAATTTGATCTCTTTGATCCAATAACCTTGAGATTCATTGTATGGAGGCTTTGGTTCTACCAATCCTCTAATGGATCTACAATACCTTTGGTGAACGTGGATCACTTAAACATCGTTGATCATTAAATGGTACTTATGAGAATTCCAAATGGATGATATACTTGACAAAAAGCAAATGCAACTTGTTGTGTGGAGGCTTTGGTTCTACCAATCCTCTAATGAGTTCCAAATGCAAGTTTCAAGATGGTCATCCAACTAACCACTAATTATTAACTTGCTTTATTTTATGCTTTTTATTCTTTTATGCTTTATGTATTATTTATCTTTTAGCATTTTTACATTTCATGCCGTTTTCATCTTTGCTCATTTGAGCATTTATTTTCTTGTCATTTTTACTTTGCTCACTTGAGATTTTCTTTTTTCCTTTTTCTAAGATACTTAATAATCAACATAAACCCTAAAAAACTTTTAATGGCACTTGGACTATTTGGTTACTATCCTTGGCATGATGGAGCAGTGGACTTTTCCTTGGACTTATGATTAGAAACCTTGGCCTATCTTAGAGACCTTGTGATCTTATCTGATTATTTTTTCTGGAGCTCTTGAGGTTTACCTTAAGACATTGGGTTGCTTGTTTGTTTTTGTGTGCAGGTTTTTGTGATTACACTCTTGGTTTTGTAATCTGGAATTCACCCGCATACAGCCGTTACTCTGCCCAATTTTTGAGAAGACTTAATACACTTGAAGAGGTCTAGTATCTTTGCTTGCTTGGTTTCAATCCAATGAATGGGAATTTTATCTTGGCTCATAATGTCAAGTTTTGGCTTCTTGTTGGTTAGATGGTCCTTATCTTTAGCCTTTACCTTATGCTTTAGGGTAGCCTCTTCTTCCCCTCCCATCTTCTTTAATTTCAAAAAATCTTCTCCCTTCTTTTGAAAACTCTTCTTGTTTTGGAACTTAAACCACTTTTATAATAAACTTGGACTTATGTCCATGCATTTTCAAAAAAATATTTTCATAAATAAACTCCAATCAATTTAATAATACCTTGACATTTTTGTGAGAAGACTAAAAGTCAACCAATCTCATTTCAAACCATTTTGCCACTTTGTCTTTTATCTTTAAAACTCTTTTCTCAAAAGATTAAGGCTCTTGTCAATATTTGTAGTGATGCAAACAACTATACTTCTACAATATATAGTGAAGAGAGATATTTTCCACTTGGGTGTTGAGTGAGGAATTGTTGATTTTAAAATCTAAGCCATATCCTCCACTTTGAGATGATGCAAATTCTCATTTCTCATGATTGTGGGTAGTAAGTATGTTTTCCACATGGACAATGACGATGATGTCTTATCTCTTAAAATCAACCAACAAACCTATGTTTCAAACTTTTAAAAGAGGAACTACGTGTACCCTGATCCCCTATTGCATAAAAGGTGGTACATAGGCACTAAAGGTTCGCAACCGCGGCGGGTGAAAAAATCATAAATAATATATTTCTTTTCTCACCTCCACCATCCATTTCATATATAACACATTTTATAGCCAAA
This sequence comes from Vicia faba, assembly GCA_948472305.1. Classification (NCBI taxonomy): domain Eukaryota; kingdom Viridiplantae; phylum Streptophyta; class Magnoliopsida; order Fabales; family Fabaceae; genus Vicia; species Vicia faba. The sequence continues at coordinate 34,708,858 of OX451737.1, read as the reverse complement.
ATATACATATTTTACAAAGAGGCTCCTGCGGAGTACCGTAGATGTTTATGGTGCTAATACATTCCCTTTGCATAACCAACCCCCTTACCTTGAATATTTCCCCCCTTTTCTGGGCTATTCATTCTTTTCCCATTCCTTTGGAAACAATAAAGCATGGTGACGATTTTGATTTTGATTTGTACAAAGTCTAGTCAATTCAATGGCTTAGTCTTGCACATTTCTACCGCTACACTATTCAATATGGTTGTAATATCGTAGGATTTTATCTTTCTGCATTTTATTACTTTTGTATGATTGTTAGTAAAATAGGGTATGTATGGCAAGATAAAAACAACAAGTAGACAACCCCTAATCAACGACTAAATGCATGCAATTCAAACACACTATTCACACATGCACCCCTGGGGTAATCTCACTTGCTGCCTCAGAAAAATAGTCATGTTCCTCGAATATGGGCATTTTAGCAAAGACCCTCTGTTGTACCCCAAAATTTTCCCTCCCATATTCCTCAAGATTTATCAAGAATCATCTTCAAATGGTTCAAGATTTCTCAAGGGTTGCACAGTCCAAATGCCTCCTAAGCTAGTCAAAATTAGGGTTTTGGTTCTTTCAAGGAATTTGAGGTTTTCAATGGTTCAATCAAGTCCCATAGGCCTATATACATTCTCAAGCATCTACATGTCAAGTTTCAAGGCTCACAGTGTCAAATTGCACAGTCAAAAGCCTCATTTGACCTACAGTCAACTGCAGGGGTAAAATGGTCATTTTACAGTCAAAAGTCAGAATTTTTGGTCAACATATTATCTTGAGTCCACAATCATCATTTGATCAAGTCTTGATCATGATTCCTCAAGGATAGCTCAAAAATCATCAAGATGCCAAAAGTTACTATTTTTGGACAGCAGAAAAGTCAACTGTATCTTGACCAGGGCATAACTTTTTCATGGTACACCATAAAAATCCCATCTAATGATCATTTTGAAGGGGATGACATTTCCTACAACTCATCTTCACATTCCAAGTCCAAGAAATGCTCTCACAAAAAGTTATCAATTTCTACATTATAGGTCAATTTCAAAAGTCAACAAAAATGCACTTTAAGTCAAAGACCATAACTTGAGATTGGTAAATCCAAATGACATGGGACCAAAGGCACTGGTTATAGGACTTCAAGACCTTTCGAAAATGTCCAAGAACATGTTCATATGATCAAAATTAAGCAAGATATGCATTGGAGAAGTTGGGAAAGTTTTGTGAATTTGCAAAAGTCAACTTTGCTCAAAACACATCATTTTTGCTAATGGGCCTCAATTTCTTCTTGAAACTTTATCCAAGGCCTATGCACGACCCATTAAGCTTAAATTGATTTATTTTCTTATTTTTATTAATTAATTGGATTTTTAATTGATTTTAATTCATTTAATTAATTTAAAATGTAGGAAAATATCAAGATATGGTTTTTCAATCTTTTCATGAAGCAAATATGACCTACAAGAGCTGGCAAATTCGTGTGCACATCAAGGGGACAAAAATCTCCAAGTTTGGCAAGTTTTTCCAATCAAAAAGATTGAAAAATATTTGATTTTCAATCAAATATACAAACCATTATTTCATGGATTTCTTGTCAAGAATTTAACCCAATTCCATTCTACTATAAGTACTGAAGCTAAACCTAATGCCATGGATGTGAGAATTGCTGCAGAAAGCCATAGCCAATATTGAAAAAATTAAGAAAACTTGAAAACTGTTTTACAGGTTCCAACGTGATTCAAAGCATTTTGTGATTTCTAATACCTTGCAGGAACTCTCAGGGATCTTTTGCAACTAAAATCACACGCCCAAGCTCAAGAATTCATCATTCACAGTCCCACGGTTTGCTTGACTTTTCCATAATCGTAACTCATGATTTATGCATAATTAACATGTTCTAATCATTGTTTTGCATTGCTTGAGTTCATGTAAAGCTTTTGGCATAGGTTAATTGGATTAAAACACCCAGAATCGAAAGTTTCCATTGAAGAAATCTAGGGTTTCCAAGCTTTGAATTTAGGGCTTTGCTATCTAGGCAAAATTGGGACCTCTAAGACACATGGTTGAATTTGTTGAGACAAGACGAATCAAACACCATGCTCGCGAAACATTTATATAGCCCAGGATTCTATTCGCTATTTTTCCTCATGCCAAATTGTGGGGGTTAAAAACCCCCGCTATCTATTTGTTCTTTTTACAGGGAAACGAGGAAGATGAAGACGTGCTGGCTTCTGATTAGTCAATTCAAATGAAAACGCGCGTTTTATTTGTTTTACAACATATGCATTGACTTTTATATATTATATTCATTGTTTATCTTACTAACTGATGCAAGCAACTGGCCTAGTGGAGCGTGCGTTGTCCAAGAACCATTGGGACCTGGGTTCGATTCCCAGGTCCCCTAAAACGCTTGTTTCTATTTTTTCTAACGTATTCACGTGCAGCTTTCCAAGGGAATTCCACCATATGCCCCCAAACATCCACGTGCCATGTGTCCTTAAGCATAGATCTAATGGCCATGAGGTGCTGACCATGATGTTCCCTAGTCAACCATGCACTGGACAATCTCCAAAGTCAAAACAGGCTTGATGCAAATGGGCCAGAAATTGCCAAACTCACCTCCTAATGGGTCAACACCCCCCCTTGGGTTCTTCTTTTCTTTTCTTTTTTTCTCTTTTATATTTTCTTTACTAATTATTATTATTACTATTTAATTAACATAATTAATTACTTTCCTAATAAAATTCAGAAACTTAAAATATTATTTATTTTTATTATTATTAATTTCACCTTAATTTAATTATTTTGTAAATAAAATACTAACAAATTAATTAGTTTAATTAGGTTTAATTTTGACTTTTTCATAAATAAATAAATAAATTAGACTTAGGTTTTCACTAACTTTTGACTTTTCTTTTTTTATTTTATTTTCATTAAAAAACATAAAAAACTAAAAAATACTTTTTTCTTGTAATTATTTAATTAATTAGTAAATTAGGTTTAATATTTAATTAAATGCAAAAAAAGACCAAATTCCAATCTTTTCTCAAAAAAGGGTCAAAACCCTAAGGACGTCCCGATTCAATTTCTTTCGCGCATTATTATTATTTTGATCATATTTATGTATCTGCTCCGAGAATGTAATAGATAATTAAGGCTTTTATCGCTTTCTTTATTTTCTCGCATTTATCTTTTCAAGGGTTATGTTTTTGGCGATGTAAATACCCGACGCCCTGTAATAGCGTAGATTTACTTTCCGCACAATTATTAACTGTTAATTATGCATGACAAGATTTGCCTGAAAATTAAAATCAAAACGTAGCTCACCATGACATGTGCAAAGATAATTAAATTGAAACCTGACACACTCGCACATGCCACTCCTAGGGTACGCCTCACTTGGTTGCCTCGACGTGGTCATTAAGTATAGGGTGTTTTAGAGGTCGCCCTCCTGTCTAAAGATCCAGTTGCCTCGGATAAAAAGGATCTAGGACATTAGGGTTACCGCTAAGGCGTCCTACTATTGCTTTGGTGACCACACATGTCCCTATAATCGAATTGACCCGAATAACTCCCACGACGGTGCTACCTACTTCTCAATAGTGGGATAGTATTGTCTAAAGGACTCTTACACAGCTTAATTCCTTAGAGTAGGTAGATTTCTCCTGGGTACTTGCTCTTTCAAAAACAAAAAAAACAACTTTTCGCACTCACATTTTCAAAAAGTTTTCAAACAAACACTTCATACACTCTTGAGGACAGATACAAGAGTTACCTAGAAGTTTTCAAAACGAAACTTTTTTCAAAACCCACAAACACAAGAAAAGCAAACAATTTTTGAAAACATAGTGAGCAAGTACCTAAGAGCCCGTGGATAACCACAGATAGAAAGGGTGCTAACACCTTCCCTTTCTATAAATCTACCTCCCGAACTGAGAGACATCTCGAAAAGGAATTTTGCTGTGCTTTTGTCCTTTCCTTGTTGGAGAACATAAAAGACGGTGGCGACTCTTGCTTACCGCGACATTTCGCGAACCAGCATTTCAAAACAATCAGTTCTATTTCCACCAATCATAGAACTGGCGACTCTGCTGGGGACTTATCATAAGTGAGGTGTACCTTAGGATTAGGTCATTTTATGTTTTCAATTGAATGCTTTGCTTGCTTTAATATTGTGGGCTTACATCGGAGTTTCATAGATCCTAACCCGAATCTGGGGAATACCCTTTAGGTAGCATAAGCTGTGAGGGACCTGTCCGGCGTAGACCGACACGGGTGAAGGAGTAGCTACGTTGGTGTGACACCTTGGTCTGTACCGATATCCCTTGTGTTGGAACGAGGAGAATATGGGTCTTTTGAGGAGTCATTAAGCACCAACTGACCTTAGAACCCTAAATTGACCCAACTTGGCCATAGAACAGTAGCAGTATGCTACACTCATTGAGGCTAAACTCTCGCGATGGTTCTGGCCGCAAGAAAAGATTGCAAAGCTGGAGTTATGACCGATTGAGGGTAGTCAGTGATATTGAGATCCTCTAGAACCTGGTTACTATTTTCTAGGACAGGTCTTAACCAACTGAAACTGAAAGAGGGTAGTACCTAAACTTCATGCCGACCTGAAATCTAAGGGCTGTTTTGTGTGACTTGTGTGCCTTCAAACTTGAACTACTTGTTATCTGACAACATGAGTTCCTTGCAGGTTTTGTTTACAGTCCTTAATCTGGGCTTATAACAGGGTTTACTTACATCACTCCACGCATAGCATAACATCATACCATCATACAATTGCATACATCCTTCATAAGGACTAACCCATTTCAAGGATCTCGAGGGTTTGTGATGCAGGTCATGATGAACCAACTGTCTAGCAAGGGGAAAAGGGGATTTATTTTCCTCTAGCCAAGGTTGTTTGGAGATCAAAAACACGATAACTTGAGTTAGGGGATATGACCCACTCGATATGGTGAGCTTTGACTCTTGAAGAAGGGCTCTCAACAACAGGAAGTTCCTTCAATCAAGCTACCAGATTCAAATTCTAACAAGTTTCTCTATTTACCCTGCGAGATCCTTGAAAACATTGCATGCATATCATACATATCATTGCATTACAGGTACCCTTTTACAAGTCTCTTATCTTCTTCGCTGTTTATTTCAGCAATCATCATGTCCACTGAACCTTCCGCTGAACAAGCTATCAAGGCCCTCCAGGCCCAGAATTCCCAGTTCCAAGAGTTGGTTATGAGCCTAGCCCAGGGTCAACAGGATTTGAAGACTCTGATTCTGAAAGAGAGGAAGAAGAAGAAGAAGAGGACTGTTTTGTTCAACACTAGACGCAGATCTGGGAATGGACTACAAAATGAGGTTGATCTGACTACTTCCTCTGTAGGGAAAGAGTCCACCAGAGGGAAGGGTCCCTAGTCCCGTGGTCTCCGACAACGAGACAGATTATAATGATGAACAGTATCCTCATGCTGAGGATAGGTACAAACAGCTGGAGGACCGTTTAAGTGCTATGGAGATACAGAAAGTGCCCGGCCTGGACTTCGAATATCTAGGTCTATCCTATGTGGTGGTGATCCCACATAAGTTCAAGGCACTTGCCTTTACAAAGTACGACGAAGCTTCCTGTCCTAAGTTGCACCTCCGATCGTATGTGAGGAAGATCCAACCTTATACAGCTGACAAGAATTTGTGGATCCATTTCTTCTAGGACAGTCTTTCAGGGACTCAACTCGAATGGTTCTATCAGCTGGATGGAACCAGCATTCGTAACTGGGAGGACTTGGCTACTGCGTTTTATAAGCAGTATTAGTATAATTCCGACCTCGCTCCTACGCGTACCCAACTCCAGGGTATGTCACTAGGAACGAGTTAAGGATTCAAGGAGTATGCGCAAAAGTGGAGAGACCTGGCTGGAAGGGTGCAGCCACCTTTGACTGACCGTGAGCTTGTTGACATGTTCTTGGGGAACCTGTCTGGTCCGTTCTTCAATCATTTGATCGGAAACTCTTCAGCCGGGTTTACAGACCTTATCTTGACTGGGGAAAGGATTAAAGCTGGCATCAAAAGCGGGAAGATTCAAGAGGCTACACCTCCTGACACTCAGAAAAAGCCTTACCATGGAAAAAAAGAGTCCAATGCTGTGCATGGTAAAAAGAGTTGTCATGATCAACATGTAGGGGCAACCCAGATCTCCAATCCTATGCCTGCTCAACAAGGACAGGGGCAGCAACGTAAGGAGGTCGCACCCAAAAGACAGTTCACTAAGATCAACATGTCTCTGGCTCAAGCGCTATAACAAATGTTGAAGGCAGGGCTGATTACATTAAGCGCTCCTCTTCGGAATCCAAACACTTCTGCCCCTAACTATCACCCCAATGAAAGGTGTGCATACCACTCTGACAGCCCGGGACATGACACAAACAACTGTTGGGCCCTGAAGAATAAGGTTCAAGACATGATTGATGCCAAAGAAATCCAGGTTAAAGCACCAGAGACTCCAAACATAATCACTGCTCCTTTGCCAAATCATTGAAGGCTTTTGTTTTATTTGAATTTTCAAGTTGTACTTTTCTTTGCTTATTCAAACAATTATTATCATGGCAAACTTTTTTATTTCATTAATGCATCGCATATGTCTGTTTTGAATCAATCCAGTCGTATTCACTATATTCAAATTGTTTTCATATTTTTTGTGATGATTAACTCTCGATTAAAAATTCTAAGCCTTTTGAGGGAGGATGACGAAAACGATACCACAATCTACAGTATGCTTTTGAACAGACCCCGCTAATGAAGTACAGGCATTGTTTCAAATCCTAAACAGTGGAGTTATAAGGAAGATAATCCCTAGTCAACCCCTTTGAGCCAAAGAAGTTGGAGTTTTTCTTTTCGCAAAAATTAAAACCCTTAATTATAACCTGGGATAGGGTAGTTTTCTTAGTTGATCCAAGTGCACAAAGAATGGCATCAAAGAAATCCTTCCGAAACAAAAGACAGTGATGGTTCCGAATAATCATAAAGACAGGCAGTCATAAAAACCCATTAAGTCCAAACCTATGAAGGAGACTTACAAAACTGGGGTATCCCGCTGACTGTAATTACAAAAGAAACAGTTCAGGCAAAAAAAAACAAGGATAATGAAATCAAAAGAAAGAGGTCCTACAAACCCTCAACAAAAAAAGAAATGACTGCCTATTCAAAAAGAAATGTCTGTCTATTCAAAATAAACTGTCAATATCCGAACCATCACCGGAATATCAGAGCAAAGACTCAAACAAGGTCTAATGCATGATTAACTGAGTTTAGGTTTGAAGAACATCACGAAGAGCGGGTGGGTACAAATAAAATTTGAGCCTTTATCTTTTGTTTCTTAAACCATGAACCAGGCCACGTTACAACCCAAAAAAAGTCCTAGCTGAAGTACGGGTTAGTTCGAAAGCATACTGTCACAAAAGGTATCCTGACTCCTGTAGGGCTCGCTGTAAAATCTTGAGTTGACATCACATTTTACAAAAATTCACTTGTTTTATTGAAAACTGCATTTTCAAAAACTTCAAGACGGACATAAGCTTTGCATTCTTAAAATAACATTGTTTGCATATGACTATTTATTCGAATAGCAGAGAAATTCGCACGACGAATATCTAGTGAACAAACGCCTTCTCAATAAAAAGAGTCACCTCAAGTGGAAAAACACTTCCAACCAAGGGGCAGACGTGATCATTGTCCATTATCTGAGGCAGTTAAGTCAAGATTCAAAGAATCTCTCAAATGCCAAATAGACAGGGGCAAATCTCCGCCTGAGTCACTTGGGGCATTAGACAGGAATTTCGGCAATGAATCTTGCATGATCAAACATCTTCTGGTGGTATGGCAACACTGTATTACTGACAGTGACAACTCCCTACATCCTGAGAGCATGGACATAGTCGAAAAAATACTGCGCATAATCAAAGACCCGTTAGGTTGACATACCTAGGCAAAAATAAGGGCTTCCCGGCGAACCAAAAGGGTTCGGGCAAAAATAAGGGATGAAATGAAAAAATATGTACACCCGGCAAGTCGAAAACCTGAAAGGGCGGCTTGGGCAAAAAAGGGTATCCCGGTGGACTGAAAACCCGAAAGGGCGGTCCAGGCAAAAGTTAGGGATCACAGCGTACGACTATGTCCCGGCATCTCGTCACTCGCCTACCAGAAGAAGATTTATCGATCGACAGTTTTCAAAGACCTCCACAGGTACCTTCTCCCATAGAAGCTGGGGCAATAAGAATTGTCCGAACTGTACAAGCTGTTCTGTCCTCCAGGTACAAGGTAGATTCAGCTGAAGAATATGACCAAGATACCTCCACTCCCCGTAAGGTAAGACAAGAGTCAACCATGCTCTCTCCTCAAGCAGAGTTGGTCTCCCATCAGCCCTAAAAAGGGCACAGTATCCCCAGCAAGTCAATGATTTCTCTCCCCAAGCAGAGTTAGCCTACTGTCAGCCTTAAGGAAGTTGGGTATCCCCAGAAGATCTTAATATTCCCCAGCGGAGTATACAGATATTCCTCAGCAAGCATCCCCGACAGTCTTAATATTCCTCGACGGAAATGTAAGATTGTTCCCCGGCGGAGTACAGACACCCCAGTGGAGCCACCTCCCCAGTGCAGTCCAGAAAGTTTCCCCAGAAGAGTTGAACCATATCCCTAGTAGATTCTGGAAGCTTGTCCCATGCAGAGTGCAAACGCGTCTCTCCCGACCATATTCAAAGGTTATTCCCCACCAGAGTCTAACTGGGTTATCCTCAGCAAATTTGCAACGGAAAGATCGTCCTCGGCGAAGTTCTTCCTATCCCCAGCGGAGTTTATCAAATCCCTCAACAGAACTTATCAACGGTATCCCCAGCGGAGTTATCATCAAAATCTCGGCAAAGTATCTCTTCCCCATAGAGTAATTCCCCGCAGAGTAATCTCTTCATCAAGCTTATTCCTCAACAGAGTCATCTTCTCCTACCGGTTTATTCTTGCAATCATCTTCGTTCATCATCCCCAGCGGAAACGAAGGACTCTACTCTTCAACATCAGCCCAGGATTTAACTTCCCGGTATTCGTCAAGGATTTATTTTCCCAGACGAAAATATATTCATAAACATTTCAGATTTCATATCTCTTGCTTACATACATGATAAAGTGCATACGACACAATCTCATTTATTCCTGAGAACATCATGACACCATGCATTTCATACATCATGACATTGCATACGACTAATGTTTGCCTTTTTCAGGGAAAAGTCAATCAAAAGATATTACCATCAACTTTTGAAGTTCCAGATTCGATACCTGTATCTAGCCAGGGCATATCTGTGAGCGATTGATTGTAGATCTATACCTGTATCCAGCCAGGAAAGTATCTGCATGAAGAGTTTAAGGATCAACACCTGCACCTAGCCAGGAAATTATCTTTCATTCTCAGGTCAGAGGTCTACACCTGTATCCAGCCAGGAAAGCTATCTCGACCAACCTTTTGAAGTTCCAGATTCGATACCTGTATCTAGCCAGGGCATATCTGTGAGCGATTGATGGTAGATCTATACCTGTATCTAGCCAGGAAAGTTATCTACATTGAAGAGATTGAAGAGATAGCTTAGAAATGCTCCAAATCCGGATGTTATTCTTTTGCTTATTCAGATTTTCTTACCAGAAATAGCTTAGAAATGCTCCAGATCCGGATGCTATTCTTTTGCTTATTCAGATTTTCTTCCCAGAAATAGCTTAGAAATGCTCCAGATCCGGATGCTATTCTTTTGCTTATTCAGATTTTCTTCCCAGAAATAGCTTAGAAATGCTCCAGATCCGGATGTTATTCTATTGCTTATTCAGATTTCCCTTTAGAGATAGCTTAGAGATGCTCCAGATCCGGATGTTATTCTTTTGCTTATTCAGAGTTTCTTTTCAGAGATAGCTTAGAAATGCTCCAGATCCTGATGCTATTCTATTGCTTATTCAGAAATTCCTTCTAGAGATAGTTCAGTTGTGACCCAGGCATGGCGACATTCTGATACTTATTCCAGATTCCTTCTAGAGATAGTTCAGTTGTGATCCAGACATGGCGACATTCTGATACTTATTCCAGATTCCTTCTAGAGATAGTTCAGTTGTGATCCAGACATGGCGACATTCTGATACTTATTCAAATTTCCTTTTAGAGATAGCGTAGAGATGCTCCAGATCCGGATGCTATTCTATCGCTTATTCAGATTCAAACTTCTAAAGACAATTTAGAGATGCTCCAGACACGGATGCTATTCTATTGCTTATTCCATATTCATTCAAGAGATATTCCGGATACGATCCGGGTTCGGATGACATTCTGCCACTCATTCAGATGCAGTATGGATATACCCCAGACACGACGGTCATTCTACTACCCGTTCAGACGTCAGTAATTAGACACAGACTAGATATGCTCCAGACACGGAAGCCATTCTATTTCGCATTCAGATTCAACTATCAACTTCAAGTGCAGGTATACTCCAGATACGGAAGTCATTCTGTCACCTATCCAGATCCCAGATACAGTTTAGATACGATCCAGATTCGGATATCATTCTGTCGCTCTCTCAAACTACCTATCAACAATCTCCAAATGGCATCTATAAGCCCATTCCCGACAAGGTTCTGTCACATCTCCAGATGGCATCTATAAGCCCATCCTTCCATCCACCATCTCTCCAAATGGCATCTGTAAGCCCATTCCCGACATTACATTGCTGATATTCTACTATGCGAGTGCAAATTTCTGGGCACTCTAGTGTTCAATCATCTTCTACCTTCGGATCATGAAAGGAACGCAAGCCAATCTACATCCTCAGGTTTAAGAAGATTGAACAGGGGCAACTGTTGTATCCCAAAATTTGCCCTCCCATATTCCTCAAGATTTATCAAGAATCATCTTCAAATGGTTCAAGATTTCTCAAGGGTTGCACAGTCCAAATGCCTCCTAAGCCAGTCAAAATTAGGGTTTTGGTTCTTTCAAAGAATTTGAGGTTTTCAATGGTTCAATCAAGTCCCATAGGCCTATATACATTCTCAAGCATCTACATGTCAAGTTTCAAGGCTCACAGTGTCAAATTGCACAGTCAAAAGCCTCATTTGACCTACAGTCAACTGCAGGGGTAAAATGGTCATTTTACAGTCAAAAGTCAGAATTTTTGGTCAACATATTATCTTGAGTCCACAATCATCATTTGATCAAGTCTTGATCATGATTCCTCAAGGATAGCTCAAAAATCATCAAGATGCCAAAAGTTACTATTTTTGGACAGTAGAAAAGTCAACTGTATCTTGACCAAGGCATAACTTTTTCATGGTACACCATAAAAATCCCATCTAATGCTCATTTTGAAGGGGATGACATTTCCTACAACTCATCTTCACATTCCAAGTCCAAGAAATTCTCTCACAAAAAGTTATCAATTTCTACATTATAGGTCAATTTCAAAAGTCAACAAAAATGCACTTTAAGTCAAAGACCATAACTTGAGATTGGTAAATCCAAATGACATGGGACCAAAGGAATTGGTTATAGGACTTCAAGACCTTTCCAAAATGTCCAAGAACATGTTCATATGATCAAAATTGAGCAAGATATGCATTGGAGAAGTTGGGAAATTTTTGTGAATTTGCAAAAGTCAACTTTGCTCAAAACACATCATTTTTGCTAATGGGCCTCAAATTTCTTCTTGAAACTTTATCCAAGGCCTATGCACGACCCATTAAGCTTAAATTGATTTATTTTCTTATTTTTATTAATTAATTGGATTTTTAATTGATTTTAATTCATTTAATTAATTTAAAATGTAGGAAAATATCAAGATATGGTTTTTCTATCTTTTCATGAAGCAAATATGACCTACAAGAGCTGGAAAATTCGTGTGCACATCAAGGGGACAAAAATCTCCAAGTTTGGCAAGTTTTTCCAATCAAAAAGATTGAAAAATATTTGATTTTCAATCAAATATACAAACCATTATTTCATGGATTTCTTGTCAAGAATTTAACCCAATTCCATTCTACTATAAGTACTGAAGCTAAACCTAATGCCATTGTTGTACCCCAAAATTTGCCCTCCCATATTCTTCAAAACTTGCAAAGTCAAAGCTTCAAAATCTCCTCAAGGGTTGCACAGTTCAAGGGCCTCCTAATAGTCAAAACTAGGGTTTTGGTTCTGGCAAAGAAATTGAAGTTTCCAAGGGCCCAATCAATTCCCACATGCCTACAAACATGGTCAAGCATCCTCATACCAAGTTTCAAGACTTACAACACAAAATTGCACAGTCAAAAACCCTAATTGCACTACAGTCAACTGTAGGGGCAAAATGGTCATTTGGCAGTCAAAAGTTCAAATTTTTGGTCAACATCTCATTTTGAAGCCACAAACATCATTTGATCAATGCTTGATCATGATTCTCAAAGCTTGGCTCAAAAATCATCAAGATGCAAAAGTTTCCATATTTGGACAGTTGAAAAAGTCAACTGTAACTTGACCAGGGCATAACTTTCACATGGATTATCAGAAAAATTCCATCCAAAGCTCATTTTGAAGAGAAAGACATTTCTTACAAATCCTCTTCATACTTCAAGTCCAAGAAATGCTCTCACAAAAAGTTATCAATTTCAACATTATAGGTCATTCTCAAAAGTCAACAAAGATACTTTAAGTCAAAGGCCATAACTTGAGATTGGTAAATCAAAATGACATGGGACCAAAGACATTGGTTAGAGGACTCAAAGAACTTTCCAAAATGTCCAAGAACATGAGCAAAGCTTAAAAATTGAGCAAGTTATGCCTTGTGGAAGTTGAGAAATTTTTGGATATTTTGAAAAGTCAACATTGCTTCAAATGTCTTAAAAATGCCAATGGGCCTCTTTTTCTTCCACAATTCATCATCCAAGGCATGTGCACGACCATTTGGCCCAAAGGGAAGTTTTTTATCATTTTTATTTATTTATTTATTTGGATTTTTAATTATTAATAATTCATTTAATTAAATTAAATATGTGGAAAATACTAAACTTAGGTTTTTAAATCTTTTTGTGCATGGAATAGGCTTAAGATTTCGTGCATGATCAGATTTAGAAAGAATCATGGTGATTGGACACAATTTGAATCAAATTTGCATGAAAAGATTGAAAAAATATATGCATGGAAAATCAAATATTTTCTCATCAATTCCTTGATTCCTTGGACCAATTTCTTAACCCTAATCATTCACATGTATATATGGATGCAAACCCTACTCCTAAAGACCACAAAGCTGCGCAGAAAAGCCATAGCAAAACTTGCAATTTTCTCAAAAAAGTCCAATACTGAAAACTAGGTTCTAGGGCGATTCAAGCCAAAATAATTGTTCCATTGGCTTGCTGAGACTTCAAGGAAGGAGACTGAATCAATATCATAGCCTGAAACCTTGAGAATTGGTAGTTATAAGTCAAACTGTTTTCACTTTTATGCATATTCGTGTTTTAATATTCAAGCATATTCATTGCATTTTTCTTATGGATTCTTACTAATTGGTTGCTTCTGAAACTAACTGCATACTTTAATTAAGTTTTTGTGCCAAAATAGAAGATTCACCATTGATACAGGCTAGGGTTCTTCAAGTTTTAATTTGGGCGTTTCTAAATGCTGTAAAATTGGAACATCACAGTACCATGGTTGAAACCAGCATGCTTGGACGATTATAAAACACCCTTCGCGCTTAATTTATATAATCACATGGCCTAATCGCTATTTTGAAATATGGTGTATTTTGGGGGGGTTCAAAACCCCCGTTAACCTTTTTTTATTTCAGGAACGAGGAAGACGATGACTCTGTGGCAAGCTGTGAGTGGTTGGTTTGAATTTTCGCGCTAGAATCCCAATAACTCTTATTTTCCATTATTTTATTTGTCTTCCATAGAATAAACAAAACGCGCTCACAGCTCCATTGGCAAGGCATAGCATTGGTAATCCCTGGGACCTGGGTTCGAGTCCCAGGTCCCCCACCCCTTTCATATTATTTTTCTATTAACGCTTATGTGCAGTTTCAGTGCTAGCGTCCATCATACATCCACAATATCAAGCCATCCACGTGCCTACTGAGATGAATCAAAGGGCCATAATTGGAAGAACATGATGGACAGGAGTCAACGCATATGCATGCTACCCTGGAAAGTCAATAAGGCCAAGGATAATTGGGCCTGAAATACTGGACTCTACCTCCCAATTTGGGGACAGACCCCCCTAGGGTTTGCTTCTTTTATTCTATTTTTATATTTTTCTTTTCTTTGTTTTAATTAGTTTCCTTTAATTCTTTAATTTACTTATTTTCATAAAAACATAAAAAAAACAAAAAAAAATCAGAAAGGTCATAAAATCAAAAAAAATATATTTCATGTTAATATTTTTTCTAAATAAATATCATTAATTAATTTTAGTTTTTGTTAAGTTAGGTTGAATTCAAACATTTTCCTTAATAAATTAAAAATTTATAGAATTAGGTTTTTTAAAAGTATTTTTATCCTTTTTTCTTTTCTTTCACAATAATTAATTATTAAATATTATTTTTGTAATTAAATTACCATGTAAATAATTAGATTAATCTTAGGTTTAATTTTAACATGTTTTCTTAATAAATTAAAAAACAACTAGAACTAGGGTTAATTAGTTAATTTCATTTAATTCACATAAAAAACCATAAATCCAAAAATCTCAAAAAACAATTTCCTTTTTCATTTTAATTTCATTAATTTAATAATTTAATTTAATTTCATTAAAAAGGGTCCAACGCCCTCGCTTTCAATTTTAATTCCAATTCGCGCATTTTATTTTATTTCTTATAATATTTATGTACCTCTCCCAAAGCCTTGTAAACTCGGACATTTTATTTCTCGCACTTCTTTATTTTCTGTCAAATCGGGTCCTGGTTAATTTGGCGATGTGGACCCGCGCCTTTGTAATAGTTTAGAACTTTTTATTTCTCGCGATCTTTAACTGTTAAATAAACGCATGCAAGAATGAATGACAAAATAAAAACAAACGCGTAGATCACTTTGACATGACAAGACAAATACAAATGAACATGACACACAAATCACACATCACCCCTAGGGTACGCCTCACTGTTGCCTTGCCTCGAAAGGTGATCGTCGAGTAGAGGATGTCTTAGTAAGTCCTCATGATCCGGGAACCTGGCATGAGGGTAGCTTCTAAGGTGTCTTCCCATTGCTCTGGTGATCACCATGTCCCGAACCTCGAATTGACCCGAACACCTCCAACGGTGGTGCTACCTACCTCTCAATGGTGGGATGGCACTACTTTAAAGGACATTTACACAGACGAATTCTTTAGGGTAGGTAGACGACTCTAGATACTTGCTCTAAATTTCAAACAAATTCAAAAATACTTTTCACACCGACACATTTTCAAAAAGCTTTCGAAAGCAATTTTTCAAACACTCTTGAGGACCGATACAAGAGTCGAACTGGAATTTTCAAAGAAACTTTTTAAAACCCACAGTTGAAAAGCAAACAAACCATTTTTGAAAACACAAATGAGCAAGTATCTAAGAGCCCATGGATAACCATGGATAGAAAGGGTGCTAACACCTTCCTTTTCTATAATCTACCTCCCGAACCGAGAGCAATCTCTTTAAGGAATTTTTCTGTGCTTTTGTCCTTTCCATTTGGAGAAAATAAAAGACGGTGGCGACTCTTGCTTACCGCGACATTTCGCGAACCAGCGTTAAACAGTCAGTTCCAAATCCACCGATCATAGAACTGGCGACTCTGCTGGGGAATTTTTATAAAGTGAGGGGTACCTTAGGGTTAGTTCATAACTGTGTTTTCAATTGCTTTCTTTGCTTGCTTTAAATTGTGGGACTGTCTTGGGAGCTCTATAGATCCTAACCCGGATCTATGGATACCTTCTTAGAAAGTAGCAACAAGGCTGTGAGGGAACTGTGCGGGGTATACCGACATGGTTGAAACAGTCTGCTACGTTGATATGGCACTTTGGTGTGTACCGGTAACCCTTGAGTTCAGTCAAGGAGAGTACGGGGCCTCCGCGTGGTGTCATGAAGCATCAACAGACCTTAGGAACCTTAATTGAACTATCTTGGCCTCTTTAGGGTAGTGAGATAACTGACTTTGGTACAGTCCGAGGTTGGTTGATACTCGATACTACACCCAATTGAGGGTTGCTTTCCTGGAATATTTCGGTCGCCAGTTCAGTGGCTAAATCGAAACGATGAACAACGAAAGCAATCCCGTGATATTGGGACCCTTAGAACCCGGTTACTTCTAATAGGACAGGTTGAACCCACCAACTTCAAGAGGGTAATACCTAGACCTCATGCTGGCCTAAACTCTAAGGGTTTCTCTTGTGTGACTTGTGTGCCTTCGTACTTGCCTATTTGCATGCTTGTTATCTGACACCTGAGTTTCTTGCAGGTTTGGTTTGCAGTCCTTAATTGGGACTCATGACAGGGTTTAATTGCATTACCCCATGCATAACCTAACATCATACCATTGCATACATCCTAACCCATTTCAAGGATCTCAAGGGCTTGTGATGCAGGTCATGGTGAATCAATTATCCCAGCAAGGGGCAAAGGGGATTTATTTTCCTCTAGCCAAGGTTGTCAGGGGCTATGACCCACTGGATATGGTGAGCCTTTGACCCTTGAAGAAGGACTCTCAACAACATGCAGTTCCTTCAATCAAGCTATCGGGTCCCAACTCTAACAATTTTCTTGTTTACCCCGCGAGATCCTTGAAAACATTGCATGCATATCATATATATCATCGCATCACAGGTACCCTTTTGACAGGTTGCTCACCTTCTTCGCTGTTTATTTCAGCCGATCGTCATGAATCCTGAATCATCTACTGAGCAATCCATCAAGGCTCTCCAGGCCCAGAATGCCCAGTTCCAGGAGCTGATTGTGAACCTAGCTTAGGGTCAAAAGGAATTGAAGACTCTGATTCAGAAAAAGAAGAAGAGGACTGTTTTGTTCAGCCCTAGACGCAGATCTGGGAACACACTACAGAATGAAGCTGAGAGGACCACTCCATCTGTGAGGGAAGGCAGTCACCATGAGAGAGAGGTGCCTAGTCCAGTGGTCTCCGACAACGAGACGGAGTTCAATGATGAGCAGTACCCTCCAGCTGAGGACCGGTACAAACAACTAGAGGATCGTCTGAATGCAATGGAGATCTAACAAGTGCCTGGGTTGGATTTTGGAGACTTGGGTTTGTCTACTGGTGTGATCATTCCTCATAAATTCAAAGCACCATCTTTCACCAAATATGACGGGGCATCTTGTCCCAAGCTACATCTCAGATCCTACGTGCGGAAGATTCAGCCGTACTCAGTGGACAAGAATTTGTGGATCCATTTCTTCCAGGAGAGTCTGTCAGGAACTCATCTCGAATGGTTCTATCAGCTGGACGGGACCAAGGTTCGTAACTGGGAGGAGTTGGCTACTGCTTTTTACAAGCAATATCAATATAATGCCGACCTTGCCCCTACACGTACCCAACTCCAGGGTATGTCGCTAGGGTCAAGCGAAGGTTTCAAAGAATACGCACAGAAGTGGAGGGACCTGGCTGGCAGGGTGCAGCCTCCATTAACTGACCGGGAACTCGTTGATATGTTCTTGGGGACCCTATCCGGGCCGTTCTTCAATCATCTCATTGGTAACTCATCTGCAGGGTTTACCGACCTCATTCTGACTGGGGAAAGAATTGAAGCAGGCATCAAAAGTGGGAAGATTCAAGAGGCCACACCTTCTGATGCTCACAAAAAGCCTTACACGGGCAGGAAAGAGTCTAATGCTGCATACGGTCAAAAGGGTCGTCATGACCAACAAGCAGGGGCAGTCATGATCTCTGGTGCTGCACCACGCTGACAACCACAAAAGGGAAATCAGCGAAGGCTAGATGAGCCTAAAAGACAGTTCACCAACATCAACATGTCGTGGTCACAAGCATTGCAGCACATGTTGAAAATGAATCTGATTGCGGTGATCAACCCTCCTGCAAATCCCAAGACCTCCTCTCCAAACTACAACCCAGAGGCGAGGTGTGCTTATCATTCTAATAGCCCGGGGCACGACACTGAGGACTGTTGGGCGCTGAAATATAAGATCCAGAATATGATCGACGCTAAGGAGATCGAGTTCGATCCTGCTGAGACTCCGAATGTGACCACTGCTCCCTTGCCAAAACATGGCTAGGATTGAGAGATTTTTGTTCATTTGAATTCAAGTTGTATTTTTCTTTTCTAGTTCAAATAAACAATTGTCATGTTAAACTCTTTTATTTCATGAATGCATTACACATGTCTGTCTTGAATTAATTATGTTTACCATACTTAAAACTGTTTTCATATTTTTGTGATGATCAACTCTTGGTTAATAATGCTAAGCCTCTTGAGGGAGGATGACAAAAACGATACCATGATCTACAGTATGCTTTAGAACAGACCCCGCTGATGAGGTACATGCATTGTTTCAATCCCTAAACACTGGAGTTATAAGGAAGATAATCCCTCGTCAACCCCTCTGAGCCAAATAAGTAGGAGTTTTTCTTTTCGAAATTTTAAACCCTTAATCATAACCTGGGGCAGGGTAGTCTCTCAGTTGATCCAAGTGCATAACGAATGGCACCAAAGAGGTCCTTACAAAACAAAGAAAGACAGTGATGGTTCCGAACAAGCAACAAAGAAAGGCAGTCATTATCTTTCAAAATAAGAACCCATTAAGTCAAAACCTGTGAAGGAGACTTACAAAACTGGGGCATCCCGCTGACTGTAATTCCAAAAAGGGAAACAGTTCAGGCAAAAAAAAAACAGGGATAACAAAATCAAAAAAGAGGTCCTACAAACCCTCGACAAAAAAAGGAAATGACTGCCTATTCAAAATAAGTTATCAACATCCGAATCATCACCGGAAAATCAAAGCAAAGACTCAAACAATGTCTAACGTATGGTCAACTGAGTTTAGGTTTGGAGAACATCACGAAGAGCGGGTAGGTACAAATACATTTTGAGCCTTATCCTTTGTTTCTTAAACCGTGAACCAGGCCACGTTATAACCCTTAAAAGTCCTAGCTGAAGCATGGGTTAGTTCGAAAGCATACTGTACGAAAGGTATCCTGACTCCTTAAGGCTTACGGTAAAATACGGAGTTGACATCACGTCTTACAAACATTCATGAAAAATAATGCATTTTCAAAATCTTCAAGACAGACATAAGCTTGGCATTTTGATATAACCTTGTTTGCATATGACCTTTTGTTTGAACAGCGGGGAAATTCGCACGAAGAATATCTTATGGGCCAAAGCACTCCCAACCAAGGGGCAGGCATGATCATTGTCCATCATCTGGGGCAGTTAAATCAAGATTCGGAGAATCTCTCAAAAGGCCAACCAGCTTGGGGCAAATCTCCATCTGGATCACCTGGGGCATTCCGACAACGAATCTTGTCTGATCAAACATCATCTGGTAACATGGCAACACAAGCAGCCAGGGGCACCACCCTGCATTCTAAGAGCATGGACATAGTCAAAAAGATACTGTGCATAATCAAAGACCCGCTAGGTTGACACGCCTAGGCAAAAATAAGGGCTTCCCGGCGAACCAAAAGGGTTCGGGCAAAAATAAGGGATGAAATGAAAAAATCTGTACACCCGGCAAGTCGAAAACCTGAAAAGGCGGCTTGGGCAAAAATGGGTATCCAGGTGGAATGAAAACCCGAAAAGGCGGTCCAGGCAAAAGTTAGGGATTTAAGCGTACGACTATGTCCCGGCATCTAAATCACCTGTCTACCAGAAGATGTGTCAACTACCTCCACAAGGTATCTTTTCCCCTCACCTCAGAAACAGGGGCAATAATGAGTCATCCAAACGGTCCAGTTGCTCTATCAACCAAGGTCCCAAGGAAAGGTTAATACAAAGAGGATTACCATCTACCTTTACAAATTCCAGATCATGGGTTAATATCCGAAACCAAACAGGACAATCATCCATGTGACCATCATCAAGTAACCCTACACCGGTTCCTACTCAACTTTCAAACAAAGTCTTACACGGACTCATCCACAAGTAACCCTACACCGGTTCCTTGTCTTCTCAAATAAAGTCTTACACAGACCCATCTCAAAGTAACCTTACCCCGGTTCCTCCAGAAGTTTTACACGAACTTATCCTACGGTAACCTTACCCCGGTTCATCAAGAAGTTTTACACGAACTTATCCTGCAGTAACCTCACCCCGGTTCCTCCAGAAGTCTTACACAGACTTATCCCAAGATAACCTTACCCCGGTTCATCAAGAAGTTTTACACGGACTTATCCTGCAGTAACCTCACCCCGGTCCCTCCAGAAGTCTTACACGGACTTATCTCAAGATGACCTTACCCTGGTTCATCAAAAAGTTTTACACGAACTTATCCCGAAGAAACCCTACACAGGTTCTCTCTCCCCAAAGATGCAGTTTTACACGGACTCGTCATCAGGAACCCTACCCAGGTTTTACCTCTTCCAGGATGCAGTTTTACACGAGCTCATCATCAGGCAATCCTACATAGGTTCCCTCTTCCAGCTTACAAAAATTACAGTTCAAAAATTCCCCCAGGAGAGTCCAATCTAGTTTCCCCAGGAAAGTTAGAATTCATCTCCCCAAGCAGTAAGCTTATCCCCAGTAGATTCTGGAAGCTTATCCCCGCGGAGCACGAACGCGTCTCCCGACTTTATTCAAAGAGTTATTTCCTTACCAGGATATAACTGGGTTATCCTCAGCCAAAAGCCACGAAAAGAGCGTCCTCGACGAAGCCTTCTTATCCCCAGCGAAGTCTATTAACACTTCCAACTCAACAAGGGTATCTGTTGTACCCCAAAATTTGCCCTCCCATAATTCTTCAAGAAAATGCCAAGTCATGCTTCAAAATTCCCCAAGGGTTGCACAGTGCAAAGGTCTCCTATACAGTCAAAATTAGGGTTTATGCTCTGATCAAGAAAATGAAGTTTCCAAAGGTCCAATCAAGTCTCACATGCCTACAAATATGGTCAAGCATCCTCATATCAAGTTTCAATACATTCAGCTCAAAATTGCACAGTCAAAACCCTAAATTGCACTACAGTCAACTGTAGGGGCAAAATGGTCATTTGACAGTCAAAAGTTCCAATTTTTGGTCAACATATCATTTTGAAGCCACAAACATCATTTGATCAATGCTTGATCATGATTCTCAAAGTTTGGCTCAAAAATCATCAAGATGCAAAAGTTTCCTTATTTGGACAGCTGAAAAAGTCAACTGAAATTGACTAGGGCATAACTTTCACATGGATTATCAGAAAAATTCCATCCAAAGCTCATTTTGAAGAGAAAGACATTTCCTACAACTCATCTTCATACTTCAAGTCCAAGAAATGCTCTCACAAAAAGTTATCAATTTCAACATTATAGGTCATTTTCAAAAGTCAACAAAAAGGGACTTTAAGTCAAAGGCCATAACTTGAGATTGGTAAATCAAAATGACATGGGACCAAAGGCATTGGTTAGAGGACTCAAAGACCTTTCCAAAATGTCCAAGAACATGAGAAAAGCTTAAAAATTGAGCAAGTTATGCCTTGTAGAAGTTGGGAAATTTTTGGATATTTTGAAAAGTCAACTTTGATCCAAATGACCTAAAATTGCTAATGGGCCCATTTTTCCTCCATAATTCATCATCCATGGCATGTGCACGACCACTTGGCCCAAAGGGAAGTATTTTCTCATTTTTTATTCATTTATTTGAATTTTTATTTATAATAATTCACTTAAATCAATTAAATATGTGAAAAATATTTAACTTAACCTAACAAATCTTTTTATACATGTTTTAGCCTCAAGATTTCGTGTATATGCAGATAAGGAAAGATTTAGAGAGATTGGAGATGATTTGAACCAAAAACACATGAAAAAAAGATTGAAAAAATCTTAGAAAATCAAATTTCCAAAATCAATGAATGCAATGGATTTGATTGATTTTTCTTGACCTAATAGACTCAGTACATAAGCCTAAACACAACCCTAATGTTCATACACGCACAGCTGCTCCAGAAAGCCATTATCAAACTTGAAAAAAATTGCAAAAAAACTGAAATCTGAAAACCACCTTTGAAGGCGATTCAAGACCCAATTCTTGTTCCATTAGCTTCCTTGAAGGTCACTGGACATATTCCAATCAAAAACAACCATCAAAACGCGAGGAATTGGTATACAGCATTCAAGATACCTCGTGAAAAATTCATAATCGTGTTTTAAAATTTATGCATCTTCATAACATTTTATTCATTGATTCATATTCCTGATGAAATTCTGAAGCTAACCAATATATTCAATTATGTTTTTATGCTGTATACACGATTTCACCATTGCCAAGTTTTAGGGTTTTGCAAGCTTCAGATTAGGGGTTCTTAAATGAGGAAAAATTGGCCCTCAAGACCACCACCGTTCAACTCAGCGTGCCTAGACGGTCTTGAACCCACCCTCGCGCTCAATTTATGAGCGTCAGAGGGCCATTCGCTATTTTCTCGTACCTCACCTATGGAAACGTTTACAAAACCGTTGCTAGTTTGTTATTGTTTCAGGAAAATACAACACAATGAAGAAGAAGGGTACGTGGCCAACCATGACTGGACGCTTTGAATCTTGGCGCGCGTTTTTTCTGATTAGGCCACTAGCGATTGTTTTGCTTTATAGTGATTCTCATGCATATAATATACAAAGTAAACAATTTGGTTCAGTGGTGCACGTGTTGATTGGTAATATTAATGACCTGGGTTCGAT
Source organism: Vicia faba (assembly GCA_948472305.1). Lineage (NCBI taxonomy): Eukaryota > Viridiplantae > Streptophyta > Magnoliopsida > Fabales > Fabaceae > Vicia > Vicia faba. The sequence continues at coordinate 34,685,971 of OX451737.1, read as the reverse complement.
CCCAGGTCTTCTTCCTTTCCATTTATTTTTTCTCAATTAATGTTCATGTGTAGCGCCCATGCTGAAGACTCTCATGCATCCTCAAAAAATCAATATCCACGCGTCCAACCTCATCCATCCAAGGGCCAGGAATTAGGGAGCATGGTAGGCTGCAGTCAACGTGCTACATGCTAGTGAAAAAGTCCAACAAGGCCAAAGTAAAATGGGCCTGAATTGCTAACAAGAGACCTCCATATTGGGGTCTGAACCCCCAGGTTTGCACATTCTTTTTTATTTTCTTTACCTTTTTTGTATTATTATTTTTTATTCCTCTTAATTATTATTTGTCCAATTTAATTAAATATTTTCACAAAATACAAAAACATCCTAAAAAATCAGAAAAGATAAAAAATATAATAAATATTTTATTTTAATATTTCTTGTAAATAAATGCATGTAAATTAATTAGTTTAAATTAGGGTTTTAATTTTAATTCCTTTCATAACAAAAATCTAAAAAAATATATAGAACTAGGTTTAGTTAATGTTTTATTCCTTTTTAATTTTTCTTTTTCACAATAATATTATTTATGTTATTTATTTTCATAATTAAAATTGTATATAAAAATTAGGTTTAATTTAGGTTAAATTCTAATGTTTTCTTAATAAACTAAAATAAAATAGAATTAGGGTTAGTAGTTAATTTTAATTAATTCTTTCTTTTTTCTATTAAATCATAAAATACATAAAAACACCAAAAAAAAACAAGTTCTTTCTCTTTTAATTAATTAATTCCTCATTAACTTAATTTTGCAAAAGGGTCCAACGCCCACGTTCTTAATTTTTATTCTAATTCGCATATTTATTTTATCTCGCTTAAATATTTATGTACCTCTCCCGAAGCCATGTAAATTACTTCTCGCGCTTTTAATTCTTAAATTCTTTTTAATTTCTTTATTTTTCTGTCAAATCGGGTCCTGGTTAATTTTGGCGATGTGGACCCGCGCCATTTGTAATAGCTTTAGATTTACCTTTTCCTCGCAACTTTTAATTGTTAATCAAAAAACATGAAAGAATGTATGAACGAAATAAAAACAAGCGTAGAACACCAATAACATGACAAGATAAATGCAAACGAAAACGACACACGAATCGCACACACCACCCCTAGGGTACGCCTCACTGTTGCCTTGCCTCGAAAGGTGATCGTCGAGTAGAGGATGTCTTAGTAAGTCCTCATGATCCGGGAACCTGGCATGAGGGTAGCTTCTAAGGTGTCTTCCTATTGCTCTGGTGATCACCATGTCCCGAACCTCGAATTGACCCGAACACCTCCAACGGTGGTGCTACCTACCTCTCAATGGTGGGATAGCACTACTTTAAAGGACATTTACACAGACGAATTCCTTAGGGTAGGTAGGTTCTCATAGATACTTGCTCTAATCTCAAAACAAATTCAAAAATACTTTTCACACCAACACCTTTTCAAAAGCTTTCGAAAGCAATTTTTCAAACACTCTTGAGGACCGATACAAGAGTCGAACTGAAATTTTCAAAGAAACTTTTTAAAACCCACAGTTGAAAAGCAAACAAACCATTTTGAAAACAAAAATGAGCAAGTATCTAAGAGCCCATGGATAACCATGGATAGAAAGGGTGCTAACACCTTCCCTTTCTATAACCTACCTCCCGAACCGAGAGCAATCTCTATAAGGAATTTTTCTGTGCTTTTGTCCTTTCCATTTGGAGAAAATAAAAGACGGTGGCGACTCTTGCTTCCGCGACATTTCGCGAACCAGCGTTAAACAGTCAGTTCCAGATCCACCGATCACAGAACTGGCGACTCTGCTGGGGAAATACTTAAAGTGAGGTGTACCTTAGGGTTAGTTCATAACTATGTTTTCAATTGTATTGACTTGTCTGCTTTAAATTTGTGGGTTGCATAGGAGTTACATAGATCCTAACCCGGATCTGGGGATACCCTGTTTAGGTAGCATAAGCTGTGAGGGACCTGTCCGGCGTAGACCAACACGGGTGAAACAGTGGCTACGTTGGTGTGGCACCTTGGTCTGTACCGATATCCCTTGTGTCGCAACGAGGAGAATATGGGTCTTCTAAGGAGTCATTAAGCACCAACAACCTTAGAACCTTAATTGACACAACTTGGCCTTTAGAATTGTAGCAGTATGCTACGCCCATTGAGGCTAAACTCTCGTGATGGTTCTGGCCGCAAGAAAAGATTGCGATGCTGGAGTTATGACCGATTGAGGGTAGTCAATGATATTGGGATCCTCTAAGAACCCGGTTACTCTTGATTAGGACAGGTATGAACCAACAAACTGAAAGAGGATAGTACCTAGACCTCATGCTGGCCTAAACTTTAGGGGCTTGCCTTGTGTGACTTGTGTGCCTTACCATGTTTGCCTTCGTATCTATTTGTGGTGTGCTTTATCATAACATCATAGCATCATGAGCATTGCATGCATCCTGCATAAGGACTGACCATTTCAAAGACAAGAGGGTTTCACCTTTGCTCTGTTTTATAGGACATTATGATGCCTGTGCGAAGGAATACTATCCGGTTCAACTTTGTTCGTTCACCTGAGTTGCTTGATGAGTTGGTTAGCAGAATTCCAAATACCACTTCCTTCATTCAGAGGCATGGTTCTCTTCTCAGCTTAGTCACTGCAAAGCGGGATCAACAGTTGATGAGTGTTCTGACCCAGTTCTATGACCCTCTGTACCAGTGCTTCACCTTTCAAGACTTCCAGCTGGTCCCTACCCTGGAAGAATTCTCTGATTTGCTTGGTATCCCTATCTTGGATCAGACTCCCTTTACTGGTTGGGAAAAGACCCTCAGGCTTGAGGATGTTGCTGCAGCTCTTCCTTTGACCCATCAAGAGGTAACAGACAACTGGGTAACTAGAAGCGGAGTTAAGGGTTTCTTGGCCAAGTTTCTGATTGGTAAAGCTAACAGTTTCTGGAATGACCTGGACTTTAGGGCATATGAAGACATCTTGGCTCTCCTAATCTATGGGTTAGTCCTGTTTCCTAATCCTGACAACTTCATCAATGTCACTGCCATAAGGATCTTTATGTCTCAGAATCCTGTGCCTACTCTCTTGGGTGACATCTTGCAACAACTTCATGCCCGTACTACCCGAAGACGAGGAACCCTATGGTGTTGTATCCCTTTGTTGGTGAGGTGGTTTATTTCGCACCTCCCTAAGTTCGTACTGAAGAATCAAGAAGGAAGAGGTTGGGCTCATAGGTTAATGTCTCTCACCGATAAAGACATCATTTGGACTTGCAGAGGTTTGGATGAGATAGCTATTATTGATCGATGCGGGGAATACCCTAATGTTCCTCTGATTGATACCCAAGGAGGGATCTCCTACAATCCATGTCTAGCACTCCGTCAGTTTGGAAGAGCAAGAAGAGCAGGGCCCCATGAGATGTTGGTGCCTCACATCAGTTTCGAGTTTCAGGTGGATAGTGACGAGCTGCGTCGTAGGTTCATCAAGGCTTGGGACAAAGTTCATAAAGCTGACCCACAAGAGTTAGGGCCAAAGACTTCTTTACCTATGGAAGCCTACTACAAATGGGTTCGCATCCGTGCTCAAAAGTTAGGTATACCGTATGAAGCTGTCAGACCCGTCATTCTTGAGTGTCCTGACAAAGATGGTGTTCCTCCAACTGTCCTTCCTCCTCAGATACCTACTGATTATGAGACATTGAAGAGATCTTGGTCGCAATTGCGAGAAGAGCGGGATTCTTACCGGGAAAAGTTCAACGAGCAGGAATCAAAGATCCAGAAGCTGACAAAGCAGTTGGAGAATGAGTGAGCTCTGAATGCCTACATCCGTACTGAGAAGAGGAGACCATGGGATCAATAAGGAACTCTGGATGTTCTTTTACATTGTTGTTTTCCTTTTCAATATTTCCTTTCATGTAACGCCTAAGGGCAACCTGTTGAATAATTTCAGTTTCAAAGTTGAATCTAATGAAGTGTGTTCCTTTTGTTTACGAAGTTGATTCCCGATTGTCTTTGAAAACATAATTCATACGCATTTCATACATCATGTGCATAGCAGGTTTTTCCCCTTTTCAGGTTGCTTACAGTTCTTCGCTGTTTATTTCAGCATCATGAATCCCGACTCTGCATCAACTGAGACATCAATCAAGGCTCTTCAGGTGCAGAATGCACAATTCCAGGAATTAATCAAGGGTTTGGCTCAAGGCCAAGAAGAACTGAAGGCTATGCTCCTGAAGAAGGAGAAGAAGAAGAAGAGAAGAACTGTTCTGTTCAACTCAGGCCGAAGGTTTGGCAATACTCTGCAGCATGAAGAGGCTGGTTCTTCTGTTGGCAAGAGTCCTCCTCAGGCAGAAGCAAGGGTTCCTAGTCCGGTAGTCTCTGACAACGAGACTGATTTTGATGAAGAGCAGTACCCTCCCGCCGAAGACAGATACAAGCAACTGGAGGATAGGTTGAAAGCTATGGAAGTTCAACAGGTACCTGGGCTGGATTTCGGAGATCTGGGTTTGTCAACTGGTGTGATCATCCCTCACAAGTTCAAAGCACCATCCTTTTCTAAGTATGACGGGGCGTCTTGTCCCAAGCTGCATCTAAGGTCCTATGTTCGGAAAATTCAGCCGTACTCTGCGGATAAGAATTTATGGATCCACTTCTTCCAGGAGAGTCTTTCAGGGACTCATCTCGAATGGTTCTATCAGTTGGATGGGACCAAAGTTCGTAACTGGGAGGAGTTGGCTACTGCTTTCTATAAGCAGTATCAATATAATGCCGACCTTGCCCCTACACGTACTCAACTCCAGGGTATGTCGTTAGGTGCAAGTGAAGGTTTTAAGGAGTACGCTCAGAAGTGGAGAGACCTGGCTGGCAGGGTGCAGCCACCATTGACTGATCGGGAGTTGGTAGACATGTTCTTGGGGACCCTATCTGGGCCGTTTTTCAACCATCTGATCGGGAATTCTTCTGCTGGGTTCACTGATTTGATTCTAACTGGAGAGAGAATTGAGGCTGGGCTGAAGTCTGGGAAGATCCCGAAGGGTGCATCATCTAGTTCTGAGAAGAAACCCTTCAAGAAAGAGTCTAGTGCCGTGTATGGTTCCAAGAGATCAGAGAGACCTGAGCGCCGCCAATCTGTCAGTGCGGTAATGATTGCTAAGCCTGTTGCCGCTCCTCGGCCGACCAATCCTCAAAGGGCTGAAAGACCCCGGAGGGAGTTTACCCGGTTAAGCATGACCCTATCGCAGATCCTGCCACAGTTGCTATCCACCAATTTGGTGACTGTCAGGGAGGCTCCGAAGTTCCCCAATACTGCATCTCCTAAGTACAACCCGAATGCTCGTTGTGCTTACCACTCAGATAGCCCGGGGCACTCTACCGATGACTGTTGGACGTTAAAGAATAAGGTGCAAGACCTTATTGACGCAAAGGAGATACAGTTCGAAGCGCCTGAGAGGCTGAATGTAGTTACTGCTCCTATGCCTCAACATGGGGTAAATGCTGTTGACGAAGACGTTTATGCTGTTTATGTGGATGATCTAGCCACTCCTCTGAAGATTGTCAAGAAGAACCTACTGCAGGCCGGTTTATTTCCGGGTTGCGGTGAGGGTTGCCTGTTCTGTGCTGTGTCCCCATCTGGTTGTCCTTTGCTGAAGTTTGGCATCCAAAGCTTAATGGATAGCAAGGAGATTCTATTCAAGAAGTCTGCTGTTCAGTTGGTTCCGGTGGAAGAGGTTTCTGTGGTTACCATATTCAATAATCCAATCCCGGCTCTCCCAAAGAAGCCCGTTCAAATCATGACCGTTGCACCTGTCATTATCACTGTTCCGGGGCCCCTGCCCTATGTATCTGATAAAGCTGTCCCCTGGCATTATGGGGCAGATGTATATGTAAACGGGATTAAACAAGAGTTCAACGCTGGTGCCAGCATTTGTGACATTACTGGCCCAGCCAAGGTTACCCGCAGCGGCAAGCTCTTCTCGCCTGACATTGCACCGCCTGCTGCCCGAAGACCACTTCTCATAACCCCTGCAAGTGTACCTGTTCCTGCTGCTGATCCAATTATTCCTCCTGTTGCTGAGTCATCCAATGCTCGGGGCAAAGGAATTGAAGTTGAGCCTGCCCAGATGGAGGCACCTGTACCGATAACTGCTGAGGCCTCCCAACAAGAAATGGAGGAGATTCTGAAGATTATAAAGAAGAGCGACTTTAATGTTGTGGAACAGCTTGGGCACACGCCCTCCAAGATCTCCATGCTCTCTTTATTGCTGTGCTCCGAGGCCCATGCCAAGGCCTTAATCTCATTCCTCAAGACGGCCCACGTGCCACATGAGACATCGGCAGTCCAGTTCACTGATTGCGTAGCAAATCTGACAGCAGACAATGGCTTGGGTTTCTCAGATGCTGACTTGACCGCGAAGGGAAGAGACCATAATGATGCTCTGCATGTCTCTATCGAATGCAGGGGCACTACCTTGGCACATGTGTTGGTGGATACTGGTTCTTCTTTGAATGTGCTGCCCAAAAAGGCTTTGGATCGTTTAGACTGTGAAGGACTGGAATTGAAACCCAGCAATATCATCGTCAGGGCCTTTGATGGTTCAAAGAGGATGGTTCATGGAGAGGTTGACATTCCGATTCGTGTGGGCTCTCAGGTGTTCGACTCCACTTTTTATGTGATGGATATCTGTCCGTCTTACTCTTGTCTATTGGGTCGACCTTGGATACATAAGGCTGGGGCAGTGACCTCTACCTTGCATCAGAAGCTGAAGTACCCCGTCAGAGGGAAGATCGTCACTGTGCAGGGAGAGGAGGAATATATGGTGAGCCACCTGAACTCCTTCAGATACATTGAGATGGATGGGGAGTTTATTGAAACCCCCTTTCAGCATTTCGAGGAGGTGCTTCCAATTACAGCAGCGTCAGAAACAACAGAAGAAATTGTTCCTTTGAAGATGGCTTCCCTAAAGGATGCCCGGGCTGTGGTTCAGAAGAATGAAAGTGCCAACTGGGGCAGACTTCCAGACTTTACTCAGAAGACTGATAAATTTGGGCTGGGTTTTACCACAGAAGGTCAGAAAGCTATGAGGAAAGCGAAGATCGGAAGACCTCCGGTATTCATTACAAGTTCAGGAGTGAATGCTGTTGGGGAAGACAACGAAGTGGACGAAGCTGAATTCAACAGCTGGATCTATCCGACGGCCGAAGGCGGATTGAACAACTGGATTGCTAAAGACCATACCCCTGTTACCTTTGTGACGCAGTAAAATATTTCTTTGTTTCGTTATTTTGTAATAAACAATAAATAAACTCTATGGCCCGGTGTCTTACCCGAGGCACCGTGGTATCATTTGTGAGGGCATATAAATTGTCATTTCATATATCATGAATGAAAATCTTGGACGTATTTTCGCATTACAAATATTGTGCTCCTCGTCTGTCTTTCTTTCCTTTACATATATTTCAAAACAGCTGTATTTACACACACACTCACTCATACAGGTTTCAATCCACTCTGGATCTTACTAGTAACAACTCTGCTACTGCCAGTTATGACTTCGAAAATCCGATCAACTTAGCCGAAGACGAAGGTGAAGATGATTGCGAAGTGCCTGGCGAGCTTGCAAGACTGTTGCTTCAGGAAGAGAGGGCAATTCAACCCCACGAAGAGCCAGTAGAAACCATAAACTTGGGTACAGAGACAGACAGGAAAGAGGTAAAGATTGGTGCCAACCTAGAGCTCAGCGTGAAGCAACGGTTGACTCAAATGCTGCATGATTATGTGGAGATATTTGCCTGGTCCTACGAAGACATGCCTGGGTTAGATACCGATATTGTGGTCCATCACTTGCCAACTAAGGAAGACTGCCCTCTAGTTAAGCAAAAGGTCCGTCGGATGCGTCCAAAGATGTCTGAAAAGATTAAAGCCGAGGTCATGAAACAGTTTGATGCTGGGTTTCTTGCAGTGAATTCTTACCCGCAGTGGGTTGCTAATGTAGTGCCGGTACCTAAGAAAGACGGTAAGGTCAGAATGTGTGTCGACTACAGGGATCTGAACAGGGCCAGCCCCAAGGATGACTTTCCCTTACCTCACATTGATGTCCTTGTTGATAATACGACTCAGCATAAGGTATTCACTTTCATGGATGGCTTTTCAGGTTACAATCAGATTAAGATGGCACCTGAAGACATGGAAAAGACTACATTTGTTACACAGTGGGGCACCTTCTGTTACAAGGTCATGCCATTCAGGTTGAAGAACGCTGGGGCAACCTACCAACGTGCCATGGTTGCTTTATTTCATGATATGATCCATCATGAGATTGAAGTGTATGTTGACGACATGATCGCAAGGTCCCAGACTGAGGAAGAGCACCTAGATCATCTGCAGAAGTTGTTTGACCGGTTGAAACTGTATAAGCTGAGATTGAACCCGAACAAGTGCACCTTCGAGGTAAGATCTGGGAAGTTGCTAGGCTTCGTAGTCAGTGATAAGGGCATTCAAGTGGACCCTGCCAAGGTCAAAGCTATTCAAGAGATGCCAGTCCCCAGGACTGAGAAGGAAGTCAGAGGCTTTTTAGGACGCCTGAATTACATTGCTCGCTTCATCTCACATCTGACTGCTACCTGTGAGCCAATCTTCAAGCTGCTGAAGAAAGATCAGGTAGTACGTTGGAACGATGAATGTTAGGCTGCTTTTGACAGAATCAAAGAGTATCTCCAAGAACCACCTATCCTTATGCCACCGGTTGAAGGGAGACCTCTGATACTATATCTGACAGTGCTGGACAACTCAATGGGGTGTGTGCTGGGGCAGCATGACGAGTCTGGCCGAAAAGAGCATGCCATTTATTACCTTAGCAAAAAGTTTACCGACTGTGAGACCCGATACTCACTGCTCGAGAAAACTTGCTGCGCTTTGGTATGGGCTGCTCGCCGGCTGAGACAGTATATGCTGACTCACACTACCTTGTTGATCTCAAAGATGGATCCTATAAAGTACATATTCGAAAAGCCTGCTCTATCTGGGAGGATTGCAAGATGGCAGATGATCTTGACGGAATACGACATTCAGTACACGACCCAAAAAGCCATCAAGGGAAGTGTATTGGCAGACCACTTGGCACATCAAGCTGTAGATGACTATCAATCAATGAACTTCGAGTTTCCGGATGAAAGCATCATGATAATAACAGATTGTGAAGTACCTGGACCGGATGAAGGACCTGAACCAGGATCCCGATGGTCTATGCACTTTGACGGAGCCTCCAATGCTTTGGGTAATGGTATCGGCGCCATAATCATATCACCTCAAGGTACTCATACTCCACTCACTGCCCGGCTATGTTTCAACTGTACCAACAACATGGCGGAGTATGAGGCGTGCATCATGGGTCTTCAAGCTGCGATCGACCTAAGGATCAAATTTCTAAGTGTCTTCGGGGATTCCGCTCTTGTGATCAATCAGATCAAAGGAGAGTGGGATACGAAACATCCAAACCTGATTCCTTACAGGGAATGTGTGCTGACCCTGATCCCCCACTTCACAGAGATCACCTTTGAACACTTTCCAAGAGAAGAGAATCAGTTGGCGGACGCGTTAGCTACAATGTCTTCTATGTTCAAAGTTAAATGGGATAATGAGGCTCCCCGGATCATCATCTGGAAACTGGACGAACCGGCATACTGCTGTGATCTCGAGGCTGAATTGGTGACTGAGAAGCCTTGGTACCATGAGGTGAAGAGATATCTAGAAGCTCAGGAAGACCCTGAAGGTGCATCTGTCAATGATAAGAAGTTCCTGAGAAGGTTCGCAACAAAGTTCTTCCTTAGCAACGGCATCTTGTACAAGAGAAACCACGATTCAACCTTACTGCGTTGTGTGGATAAGACTGAAGCAGAAAGGATCATGGAAGAGCTACATGAAGGGACCTTTGGTACACATTCCAGTGGGCACACTATGGCTAAGAAAATCCTACGGGCAGGATATTACTGGTCCACAATGGAAGCTGACTGCTACCAACATTCCAGGACATGCCATAAGTGCCAGATTTACGCAGACAAGGTGCATGTTCCTCCGGTTCCCCTGAATGTTCTGACTGCGCCTTGGCCGTTTGCAATGTGGGGCATAGACATGATCGGCGAGATCAAACCTACGGCATCCAATGGACATCGCTTCATCCTAGTGGCGATTGATTATTTTACAAAGTGGGTTGAGGCAGCATCCTATGCTACGGTAACCAAGACTGTTGTGGCACAGTTCATTCGGCACAACCTGATCTGTCGGTACGGCGTCCCTGAGCGGATTATTACAGACAACGGTACCAATCTGAACAACAAGATGATCGCTGAGCTCTGCGAGCAGTTCAAGATACAGCACCACAATTCTTCTCCTTACAGACCGAAGATGAATGGGGCTGTAGAAGCAGCAAATAAGAATATCAAGAAAATCGTGCAGAAAATGACAGTGACCTATAAAGATTGGCACGAGATGTTACCGTTCGCTCTACATGGGTACCGTACCTCAGCTAGGACGTCAACCGGCGCAACTCCTTTCTCTCTGGTTTATGGTATGGAGGCAGTCTTGCCGATCGAAGTGCAAATACCCTCTCTCCGGATAATGAAGGATGCAAATCTGAACGAAGATGATTGGATCCAGACACGACTTGATCAGCTCAACCTCATTGATGAAAAGAGACTTGCTGCTATCTGCCACGGTCAGACGTATCAGAAACGGATGATCAGGGCATTTAACAAAAAGGTCAGACCACAGGAATATCAAGTTAGGGATCTGGTAATCAAGAGAATCATCCTTCCTCAAAGTGATCCAAGGGGCAAATGGACCCCTACGTACGAAGGGCCATTTGTGGTTAAACATGTGTTCTCAGGAGGAGCAATGATATTGACCAACATGGATGGTGACGACCTTCCTCACCCCGCCAATGCAGACATAGTAAAAAGATACTACGCATAAAAAAGACCCGCTAGGCTGACATGCCTAGGCAAAAATTAGGGCTTCCCGGCGAACCAAAAGGGTTCGGGCAAAATGAAGGGATGAAAATGAAAAATCTGTACACCCGGCAAGTCGAAAACCTGAAAAGGCGGCTTGGGCAAAAATGGGTATCCCGGTGGACCGAAAACCCGAAAGGGCGGTCCAGGCAAAAATTAGGGATAAAAGCGTAATACTATGTCTCATTGATCACTTTGCATCCAGAATCCGGTATCTACATCAAGTTCAGACGGCATTGATCAGTCAGCTTCACCTTCAACCAAGGTCATCAAGTGATGAGACGCTCGGAGTTATAAAGGCAATAGCAGAGTGGAAACCCAGTGGGATCATTCATATTTCACACAGCTGTTTTATTTTCTTTTGTACAAAATTTGTATAAACTCTCTTGTTCGGCGGCGTTCCTCTTACTAGGACGTCAGCCTCTTGTACACAAAACGCCTATTCACAGGCCATTCAAAATCAATACAAATATATTTTCAGTTAAACGTGCCAACTGTTTTTGCTTTTTCTGTTTTGTTTTGCGAAGAACGTCCAAGGTTCAATTTGTGATATATGCATTGACAATAATTTGCTAACTCATAAATATTTGCATACGAAACTAAGGATTTTATTACAGGTGACACTAGAAACAGGGGCAATAAAGAGTTGTCTAAAGCAATTTAATTGTTCTATCCTCCAAGGTACCAAAGTAGGTTCAGCTAAAGAACATGACCAAGTACATATTAATTCCCCAGAGAGTGGTTCAGCAAAACAGTGCATTCTTCTCCAAGCAAAATTATCAAATCTCAAGGAAATTGGGTATCCTCCAGCAGATCCCAACATTCCCCAGAGTATACATATATTCTTAACAAGCATCCCCGGCAGTCTTGGTCCAAAGATTGTTCCCCGGCGGTGTACAAACATTCAAAGGAATCACTTCCCCAGCATATCAAGACTTCCTCAGGAGAGTCCAATTCAGTTCCCCAGGAAATTGGAATCCATCCCTCCAAGCAGTAAGCTTATCCCCAGTAGATTCTGGAAGCTTGTCCCCTCGCAGAGCACGAACGCGTCGTCCGGCTTTATTTAAAGAGTTATTTCCTTAACAGGATATAACTGGATTATCCTCAGCCAAAAGCCATGAAAAGAGCATCCTCGACGAAGTCTTCTTACCCCAACGAAGTCCATCAACACTTCCAACAACAAGGGTATCCCCAACAAATTATTATCAACACTCAGCAAGGCATCCCTCTTCCCACAAAGTATTGCTTCCCAGCATGGTCGCTAGAGTATCTTTTCTCCCCGCAGATTATTCCATTCGCCAAGTTTATTCCTCAACGGAGTCATCTTCTCCTACCGGTGTTCTTGCAGTTATCATCCCCAGTGGAAGCAAAGCTTATTCTTCAATATCAGCCCAGGATATGACTTCCCGGCACCCGTCAAGGATTTACTTTCCTAGACGAAAAACACATTCATAAAATATCGCATACATCATTATAGCATGCATAGACGCATCATATCATACAAATCTCATTTATGTTGAGAACGTCATTGCTTGATCCATATCATGCATTGCATATGACTGACTTTTACCTTTCAGGAAAGATTCAGTTAAATTCTCAATCATCTTTCAAGACCTAGACCGGTTCGGTTAATCAACTCCAAAGATTTCTTATCCAGTCCAAGGCCTTCTCTAGTCCAGCTAAATCGACTCCCAACAGATTTTTCTGATAAAGACTCAGTAGAAGTTATCCCAGGTTATAATTTCAGATGGTTCCCTCTCCGACGGTGAGTGAGGTGACAAGTCCTTTTCTGATGGTTCCCTCTCCGACGGTGAGTGAGGTGGTAATCCCTTTTCCTATGGTTCCTTCTCCGACGGTGAGTGAGGTAATAATTCCTTTTCCAGATGTTTCCCTCTCCGACGGTGAGTGAGGTGATAATCTCCTATGGTTCCCTCTCCGACGGTGAGTGAGGTAATAATTCCTTTCAAGATGTTTCCCTCTCCGACGGTGAGTGAGGTGATAATCTCCTATGGTTCCCTCTCCAACAGTGAGTGAGGTAATAATTCCTTTCAAGATGTTTCCCTCTCCGACGGTGAGTGAGGTGATAATCTCCTATGGTTCCCTCTCCGACGGTGAGTGAGGTAATAATTCCTTTCAAGATGTTTCCCTCTCCGACGGTGAGTGAGGTGATAATCTCCTATGGTTCCCTCTCCGACGGTGAGTGAGGTAATAATTCCTTTTCCAGATGTTTCCCTCTCCGACGGTGAGTGAGGTGATAATCTCCTATGGTTCCCTCTCCGACGGTGAGTGAGGTAATAATTCCTTTCCAGATGTTTCCCTCTCCGACGGTGAGTGAGGTGATAATCTCCTATGGTTCCCGCTCCGACGATGAGTGAGGTAATAATTCCTTTTCAAGATGATAATTTCCTTTGGTTCTCTTCCCGATACTGCGAAGATGGTAATTCTCACCAAGATTTTCTCAACGAGCGTTGTTGAAGTTAAAGTCACCCAAGGTTCTCTTACCATTCATGCTAAGGTAGTAACCATCCCTGGTTCAGTCACCATCTTTTTAAGCTCCAGACTCAGCTCCTGTAACCAGTCAGGACACATTTATACAAAGCATCTGAAAACCAGCTCCTGCAACGTGTCAGGTACTCTTTTTTCTTTTGCAGGTATGCAGGTTCTCGCTAAGGAATCTCTTACGCAATCAACATCCAGATGGCATCTATAAGCCCATTCCATCATCACTGCTACTACGTGAGCGCAAATTTCTGGGCACTCTAGTGTTCAATCATCTTCTACCCTCGGATTACGAAAGGCGCATCAGCCAATCTGCATCCTCAGGTCTAAGAAGATTGAACAGGGGCAACTGTTGTACCCCAAAATTTGCCCTCCCATAATTCTTCAAGAAAATGCCAAGTCATGCTTCAAAATTCCCCAAGGGTTGCACAGTGCAAAGGTCTCCTATACAGTCAAAATTAGGGTTTGTGCTCTGATCAAGAAAATGAAGTTTCCAAAGGTCCAATCAAGTCTCACATGCCTACAAATATGGTCAAGCATCCTCATATCAAGTTTCAAGACATTCAACTCAAAATTGCACAGTCAAAACCCTAAATTGCACTACAGTCAACTGTAGGGTCAAAATGGTCATTTGACAGTCAAAAGTTCCAATTTTTGGTCAACATATCATTTTGAAGCCACAAACATCATTTGATCAATGCTTGATCATGATTCTCAAAGTTTGGCTCAAAAATCATCAAGATGCAAAAGTTTCCTTATTTGGACAGCTGAAAAAGTCAACTGAAATTGACCAGGGCATAACTTTCACATGGATTATCAGAAAAATTCCATCCAAAGCTCATTTTGAAGAGAAAGACATTTCCTACAACTCATCTTCATACTTCAAGTCCAAGAAATGCTCTCACAAAAAGTTATCAATTTCAACATTATAGGTCACTTTCAAAAGTCAACAAAAAGGGACTTTAAGTCAAAGGCCATAACTTGAGATTGGTAAATCAAAATGACATGGGACCAAAGGCATTGGTTAGAGGACTCAAAGACCTTTCCAAAATGTCCAAGAACATGAGAAAAGCTTAAAAATTGAGCAAGTTATGCCTTGTAGAAGTTGGGAAATTTTTGGATATTTTGAAAAGTGAACTTTGATCCAAATGACCTACAATTGCTAATGGGCCCATTTTTCCTCCATAATTCATCATCCATGGCATGTGCACGACCACTTGGCCCAAAGGGAAGTATTTTCTCATTTTTATTCATTTATTTGAATTTTTATTTATAATAATTCACTTAAATCAATTAAATATGTGAAAAATATTTAACTTAACCTAACAAATCTTTTTATACATGTTTTAGCCTCAAGATTTCGTGTATATGCAGATAAGGAAAGATTTAGAGAGATTGGAGATGATTTGAACCAAAAACACATGAAAAAAAGATTGAAAAAATCTTAGAAAATCAAATTTCCAAAATCAATGAATGCAATGGATTTGATTGATTTTTCTTGACCTAATAGACTCAGTACATAAGCCTAAACACAACCCTAATGTTCATACACACACAGCTGCTCCAGAAAGCCATTATCAAACTTGAAAAAAATTGCAAAAAAACTGAAATCTGAAAACCACCTTTGAAGGCGATTCAAGACCCAATTCTTGTTCCATTAGCTTCCTTGAAGGTCACTGGACATATTCCAATCAAAAACAACCATCAAAACGCGAGGAATTGGTATACAACATTCAAGATACCTCGTGAAAAATTCATAATCGTGTTTTAAAATTTATGCATCTTCATAACATTTTATTTATTGATTCATATTCCTGATGAAATTATGAAGCTAACCAATATATTCAATTATGTTTTTATGCTGTATACACGATTTCACCATTGCCAAGTTTTAGGGTTTTGCAAGCTTCAGATTAGGGGTTCTTAAATGAGGAAAAATTGGCCCTCAAGACCACCACCGTTCAACTCAGCGTGCCTAGACGGTCTTGAACCCACCCTCGCGCTCAATTTATGAGCGTCAGAGGGCCATTCGCTATTTTCTCGTACCTCACCTATGGCAACGTTTACAAAACCGTTGCTAGTTTGTTATTGTTTCAGGAAAATACAACACAATGAAGAAGAAGGGTACGTGGCCAACCATGGCTGGACGCTTTGAATCTTGGCGCGCGTTTTTTCTGATTAGGCCACTAGCGATTGTTTTGCTTTATAGTGATTCTCATGCATATAATATACAAAGTAAACAATTTGGTTCAGTGGTGCACGTGTTGATTGGTAATATTAATGACCTGGGTTCGATCCCAGGTCTTCTTCCTTTCCATTTATTTTTTCTCAATTAATGTTCATGTGTAGCGCCCATGCTGAAGACTCTCATGCATCCTCAAAAAATCAATATCCACGCGTCCAACCTCATCCATCCAAGGGCCAGGAATTAGGGAGCATGGTAGGCTGCGGTCAACGTGCTACATGCTAGTGAAAAAGTCCAACAAGGCCAAAGTCAAATGGGCCTGAATTGCTAACAAGAGACCTCCATATTGGGGTCTGAACCCCCAGGTTTGCACATTCTTTTTATTTTCTTTACCTTTTTTGTATTATTATTTTTTATTCCTCTTAATTATTATTTTTCCAATTTAATTAAATATTTT
Source organism: Vicia faba (assembly GCA_948472305.1). Taxonomy (NCBI): domain Eukaryota; kingdom Viridiplantae; phylum Streptophyta; class Magnoliopsida; order Fabales; family Fabaceae; genus Vicia; species Vicia faba. The sequence goes on along the minus strand of OX451737.1, from coordinate 34,669,814 downwards.
CACAAAATACAAAAACATCCTAAAAAATCAGAAAAGATAAAAAATATAATAAATATTTTATTTTAATATTTCTTGTAAATAAATGCATGTAAATTAATTAGTTTAAATTAGGGTTTTAATTTTAATTCCTTTCATAACAAAAATCTAAAAAAATATATAGAACTAGGTTTAGTTAATGTTTTATTCCTTTTTAATTTTTCTTTTTCACAATAATATTATTTATGTTATTTATTTTCATAATTAAAATTGTATATAAAAATTAGGTTTAATTTAGGTTAAATTCTAATGTTTTCTTAATAAACTAAAATAAAATAGAATTAGGGTTAGTAGTTAATTTTAATTAATTCTTTCTTTTTTCTATTAAATCATAAAATACATAAAAACACCAAAAAAAAAACAAGTTCTTTCTCTTTTAATTAATTAATTCCTCTTTAACTTAATTTTGCAAAAGGGTCCATCGCCCACGTTCTTAATTTTTATTCTAATTCGCATATTTATTTTATCTCGCTTAAATATTTATGTACCTCTCCCGAAGCCATGTAAATTACTTCTCGCGCTTTTAATTCTTAAATTCTTTTTAATTTCTTTATTTTTCTGTCAAATCGGGTCCTGGTTAATTTTGGCGATGTGGACCCGCGCCATTTGTAATAGCTTTAGATTTACCTTTTCCTCGCAACTTTTAATTGTTAATCAAAAAACATGAAAGAATGTATGAACGAAATAAAAACAAGCGTAGAACACCAATAACATGACAAGATAAATGCAAACGAAAACGACACACGAATCGCACACACCACCCCTAGGGTACGCCTCACTGTTGCCTTGCCTCGAAAGGTGATCGTCGAGTAGAGGATGTCTTAGTAAGTCCTCATGATCCGGGAACCTGGCATGAGGGTAGCTTCTAAGGTGTCTTCCTATTGCTCTGGTGATCACCATGTCCCGAACCTCGAATTGACCCGAACACCTCCAACGGTGGTGCTACCTACCTCTCAATGGTGGGATAGCACTACTTTAAAGGACATTTACACAGACGAATTCCTTAGGGTAGGTAGGTTCTCATAGATACTTGCTCTAATCTCAAAACAAATTCAAAAATACTTTTCACACCAACACCTTTTCAAAAGCTTTCGAAAGCAATTTTTCAAACACTCTTGAGGACCGATACAAGAGTCGAACTGAAATTTTCAAAGAAACTTTTTAAAACCCACAGTTGAAAAGCAAACAAACCATTTTGAAAACAAAAATGAGCAAGTATCTAAGAGCCCATGGATAACCATGGATAGAAAGGGTGCTAACACCTTCCCTTTCTATAACCTACCTCCCGAACCGAGAGCAATCTCTATAAGGAATTTTTCTGTGCTTTTGTCCTTTCCATTTGGAGAAAATAAAAGACGGTGGCGACTCTTGCTTCCGCGACATTTCGCGAACCAGCGTTAAACAGTCAGTTCCAGATCCACCGATCACAGTATCCCCAACAAGTTATCATCAACAACTCAACAAAGTCTCTTTCTCCCCGCAGAGTAATCCATTCGCCAAGTTTATTCCCCAACGGAGTCATCTTCTCCTACCGGTATTCTTGCAACTATCATCCCCAGCGGAAGCAAAATCTATTCTCATCAGCCCAGGAGTGACTTCCCGGCACCCGTCAAGGATTTACTTTCCTAGACGACAAACATATTCATAAACATTGCACTTCCATACATTATAGCATGCATATACGCATCACATCTTACGAATCTCATTTATGTTGAGAACATCATTGCTTGATCCATATCATGCATTGCATATGACTGACCTTTACCTTTCAGGAAGAATTCAGTTAAGTTCCCAGCTATATTCAAGACCTTGACCGATTCAGTTAAGTCGACCCTAAGACTTTTCTGTTTCTTATCCAGTTGAAGACATTTCAAGACCTAGACCGGTTCAGTTAATCGACCCTAAGATTTCCTGTTTCTTATCCAGTCAAAGGCCTTCTCTAGTCCAGTTAAATCGACCCCTAACAGATTTTCCTAATAAAGACTCAGTAGAAGATATCCAAGATTCTCTCAATGATTACTGTTGAGGTTGTAGTCGCCTGTGGTTCTCTCCCCGATACTGCGGAGGTAGTAATCATCCCAAGTTTCTCTCAGCGTTACTGTTGAAGTAGAAATTATCCAAGATTCTCTCAATGATTACTGTTGAGGTTGTAGTCGCCTGTGGTTCTCTCCCCGATACTGCGGAGGTAGTAATCATCCCAAGTTTCTCTCAGCATTACTGTTGAAGTAGAAATTATCCAAGATTCTCTCAATGATTACTGTTGAGGTTGTAGTCGCCTGTGGTTCTCTCCCCGATACTGCAGAGGTAGTAATCATCCCAAGTTTCTCTCAGCGTTACTGTTGAAGTAGAAATTATCCAAGATTCTCTCAATGATTGCTGTTGAGGTTGTAGTCGCCTATGGTTCTCTCCCCGATACTGCGGAGGTAGTAATCATCCCCAGATTCTCTCAATGATTACTGTTGAGGTTGAAGTCGTCCAAGATTCTCTCAATGATTACTGTTGAGGTTGTAGTCGCCTGTGGTTCTCTCCCCGATACTGCGGAGGTAGTAATCATCCCAAGTTTCTCTCAGCGTTACTGTTAATGTTGAAATCGCCCCAAGATTCTCTCAATGATTACTGTTGAGGTTGAAGTTGTCCAAGATTCTCTCAATGATACTGTTGAGGTTGAAGTCGCCTATGGTTCTCTCCCCGATACTGCGGAGGTAGTAATCGTCCCCAGGTTCTCTCACCGTTCCTGTTGAGGTAGTAACCATCCCTGGTTCATTCATCACCTTTTGAAAATCCAGATCCAGCTCCTGTAACCAGTCAGGACACATCTATACAAAGAATTTGAAGACCAGCTCCTGTAACAGGTCAGGTAATCCTTTTCTTTTGCAGGTACGCAAGTTCTCGCTAAGGAATCTCTTACGCGATCAACATCCAGATGGCATCTATAAGCCCATCCACCATCCATCATCTCTTAGCATGGCATCTATAATCCCGTCACCCTATCCCTCAATCTCCAAATGGCATCTATAAGCCCATTCCCATCATCACACTACTATGTGAGCGCAAATTTCTGGGCACTCTAGTGTTCAATCATCTTCCACCTTCGGATTACGAAAGGCACGTCAGCCAATCTGCATCCTCAGGTCTAAGAAGATTGAACAGGGGCAACTGTTGTACCCCAAAATTTGCCCTCCCATATTCTTCAAAACTTGCAAAGTCAAAGCTTCAAAATCTCCTCAAGGGTTGCACAGTTCAAGGGCCTCCTAACAGTCAAAACTAGGGTTTTGGTTTTGGCAAAGAAATTGAAGTTTCCAAGGGCCCAATCAAGTCCCACATGCCTACAAACATGGTCAAGCATCCTCATACCAAGTTTCAAGACTTACAGCACAAAATTGCACAGTCAAAAACCCTAATTGCACTACAGTCAACTGTAGGGGCAAAATGGTCATTTGGCAGTCAAAAGTTCAAATTTTTGGTCAACATCTCATTTTGAAGCCACAAACATCATTTGATCAATGCTTGATCATGATTCTCAAAGCTTGGCTCAAAAATCATCAAGATGCAAAAGTTTCCATATTTGGACAATTGAAAAAGTCAACTGTAACTTGACCAGGGCATAACTTTCACATGGATTATCAGAAAAATTCCATCCAAAGCTCATTTTGAAGAGAAAGACATTTCATACAACTCCTCTTCATACTTCAAGTCCAAGAAATGCTCTCACAAAAAGTTATCAATTTCAACATTATAGGTCATTCTCAAAAGTCAACAAAGAGACTTTAAGTCAAAGGCCATAACTTGAGATTGGTAAATCAAAATGACATGGGACCAAAGACATTGGTTAGAGGACTCAAATACCTTTCCAAAATGTCCAAGAACATGAGCAAAGCTTAAAAATTGAGCAAGTTATGCCTTGTGAAAGTTGGGAAATTTTTGGATATTTTGAAAAGTCAACATTGCTTCAAATGTCTTAAAAATGCCAATGGGCCTCTTTTTCTTCCACAATTCATCATCCAAGGCATGTGCACGACCATTTGGCCCAAAGGGAAGTTTTTTATCATTTTTATTTATTTATTTGGATTTTTAATTATTAATAATTCATTTAATTAAATTAAATATGTGGAAAATACTAAACTTAGGTTTTTAAATCTTTTTGTGCATGGAATAGGCTTAAGATTTCGTGCATGATCAGATTTAGAAAGAATCATGGTGATTGGACACAATTTGAATCAAATTTGCATGAAAAGATTGAAAAAATATATGCATGGAAAATCAAATATTTTCTCATCAATTCCTTGATTCCTTGGACCAATTTCTTAACCCTAATCATTCACATGTATATATGGATGCAAACCCTACTCCTAAAGACCACAAAGCTGCGCAGAAAAGCCATAGCAAAACTTGCAATTTTCTCAAAAAAGTCCAATACTGAAAACTAGGTTCTAGGGCGATTCAAGCCAAAATAATTGTTCCATTGGCTTACTGAGACTTCAAGGAAGGAGACTGAATCAATATCATAGCCTGAAACCTTGAGAATTGGTAGTTATAAGTCAAACTGTTTTCACTTTTATGCATATTCGTGTTTTAATATTCAAGCATATTCATTGCATTTTTCTTATGGATTCTTACTAATTGGTTGCTTCTGAAACTAACTGCATACTTTAATTAAGTTTTTGTGCCAAAATAGAAGATTCACCATTGATACAGGCTAGGGTTCTTCAAGTTTTAATTTGGGCGTTTCTAAATGCTGTAAAATTGGAACATCACAGTACCATGGTTGAAACCAGCATGCTTGGACGATTATAAAACACCCTTCGCGCTTAATTTATATAATCACATGGCCTAATCGCTATTTTGAAATATGGTGTATTTTGGGGGGGTTCAAAACCCCTGTTAACCTTTTTTTATTTCAGGAACGAGGAAGACGATGACTCTGTGGCAAGCTGTGAGTGGTTGGTTTGAATTTTCGCGCTAGAATCCCAATAACTCTTATTTTCCATTATTTTATTTGTCTTCCATAGAATAAACAAAACGCGCTCACAGCTCCACTGGCAAGGCATAGCATTGGTAATCCCTGGGACCTGGGTTCGAGTCCCAGGTCCCCCACCCCTTTCATATTATTTTTCTATTAACGCTTATGTGCAGTTTCAGTGCTAGCGTCCATCATACATCCACAATATCAAGCCATCCACGTGCCTACTGAGATGAATCAAAGGGCCATAATTGGAAGAACATGATGGACAGGAGTCAACGCATATGCATGCTACCCTGGAAAGTCAATAAGGCCAAGGATAATTGAGCCTGAAATACTGGACTCTACCTCCCAATTTGGGAACAGACCCCCCTAGGGTTTGCTTCTTTTATTCTATTTTTATATTTTTCTTTTCTTTGTTTTAATTAGTTTCCTTTAATTCTTTAATTTACTTATTTTCATAAAAACATAAAAAAAACAAAAAAAAATCAGAAAGGTCATAAAATCAAAAAAAATATATTTCATGTTAATATTTTTTCTAAATAAATATCATTAATTAATTTTAGTTTTTGTTAAGTTAGGTTGAATTCAAACATTTTCCTTAATAAATTAAAAATTTATAGAATTAGGTTTTTTTAAAGTATTTTTATCCTTTTTTCTTTTCTTTCACAATAATTAATTATTAAATATTATTTTTGTAATTAAATTACCATGTAAATAATTAGATTAATCTTAGGTTTAATTTTAACATGTTTTCTTAATAAATTAAAAAACAACTAGAATTAGGGTTAATTAGTTAATTTCATTTAATTCACATAAAAAACCATAAATCCAAAAATCTCAAAAAACAATTTCCTTTTTCATTTTAATTTCATTAATTTAATAATTTAATTTAATTTCATTAAAAAGGGTCCAACGCCCTCGCTTTCAATTTTAATTCCAATTCGCGCATTTTATTTTATTTCTTATAATATTTATGTACCTCTCCCAAAGTCTTGTAAACTCGGACATTTTATTTCTCGCACTTCTTTATTTTCTGTCAAATCGGGTCCTGGTTAATTTGGCGATGTGGACCCGCGCCTTTGTAATAGTTTAGAACTTTTTATTTCTCGCGATCTTTAACTGTTAAATAAACGCATGCAAGAATGAATGACAAAATAAAAACAAACGCGTAGATCACTTTGACATGACAAGACAAATACAAATGAATATGACACACAAATCACACATCACCCCTAGGGTACGCCTCACTGTTGCCTTGCCTCGAAAGGTGATCGTCGAGTAGAGGATGTCTTAGTAAGTCCTCATGATCCGGGAACCTGGCATGAGGGTAGCTTCTAAGGTGTCTTCCCATTGCTCTGGTGATCACCATGTCCCGAACCTCGAATTGACCCGAACACCTCCAACGGTGGTGCTACCTACCTCTCAATGGTGGGATGGCACTACTTTAAAGGACATTTACACAGACGAATTCTTTAGGGTAGGTAGACGACTCTAGCTACTTGCTCTAAATTTCAAACAAATTCAAAAATACTTTTCACACCGACACATTTTCAAAAAGCTTTCGAAAGCAATTTTTCAAACACTCTTGAGGACCGATACAAGAGTCGAACTGGAATTTTCAAAGAAACTTTTTAAAACCCACAGTTGAAAAGCAAACAAACCATTTTTGAAAACACAAATGAGCAAGTATCTAAGAGCCCATGGATAACCATGGATAGAAAGGGTGCTAACACCTTCCCTTTCTATAATCTACCTCCCGAACCGAGAGCAATCTCTTTAAGGAATTTTTCTGTGCTTTTGTCCTTTCCATTTGGAGAAAATAAAAGACGGTGGCGACTCTTGCTTACCGCGACATTTCGCGAACCAGCGTTAAACAGTCAGTTCCAGATCCACCGATCACAGCCATGGATGTGAGAATTGCTGCAGAAAGCCATAGCCAATATTGAAAAAAATTAAGAAAACTTGAAAACTGTTTTACAGGTTCCAACGTGATTCAAAGCATTTTGTGATTTCTAATACCTTGCAGGAACTCTCAGGGATCTTTTGCAACTAAAATCACACGCCCAAGCTCAAGAATTCATCATTCACAGACCCACGGTTTGCTTGACTTTTCCATAATCGTAACTCATGATTTATGCATAATTAACATGTTCTAATCATTGTTTGGCATTGCTTGAGTTCATGTAAAGCTTTTGGCATAGGTTAATTGGATTAAAACACCCAGAATCAAAAGTTGCCATTGAAGAAATCTAGGGTTTCCAAGCTTTGAATTTAGGGCTTTGCTATCCAGGCAAAATTGGGACCGCTAAGACCCATGGTTGAATTCGTTGAGACAAGACGAATCAAACACCACCCTCGCGAAACATTTATATAGCCCAGGATTCTATTCGCTATTTTTCCTCATGCCAAATTGTGGGGGTTAAAAACCCCCGCTATCTATTTGTTCTTTTTACAGGGAAACAAGGAAGATGAAGACATGCTGGCTTCTGATTAGTCCATTCAAATGAAAACGCGCGTTTTATTTGTTTTACAACATATACATTGACTTTTATATATTATATTCATTTTTTATCTTACTAACAGATGCAAGCAACTGTCCTAGTGGAGCGTGCGTTGTCCAAGAACCATTGGGACCTGGGTTCGATTCCCAGGTCCCCCAAAACGCTTGTTTCTATTTTTTCTAACGTATTCACGTGCAGCTTTCCAAGGGAATTCCACCATATGCCCCCAAACATCCACGTGCCATGTGTCCTTAAGCATAGATCTAATGGCCATGAGGTGCTGACCATGATGTTCCCTAGTTAACCATGCACTGGACAATCTCCAAAGTCAAAACAGGCTTGATGCAAATGGGCCAAAAATTGCCAAACTCACCTCCTAATGGGTCAACACACCCCCCTGGGTTCTTCTTTTCTTTTCTTTTTTTCTCTTTTATATTTTCTTTACTAATTATTATTATTACTATTTAATTAACACAATTAATTACTTTCCTAATAAAATTCAGAAACTTAAAATATTATTTATTTTTATTATTATTAATTTCACCTTAATTTAATTATTTTGTAAATAAAATACTAACAAATTAATTAGTTTAATTAGGTTTAATTTTGACTTTTTCATAAATAAATAAATAAATTAGACTTAGGTTTTCACTAACTTTTGACTTTTCTTTTTTTATTTTATTTTCCTTAAAAAATATAAAAAACTAAAAAAATACTTTTTTCTTGTAATTATTTAATTAATTAGTAAATTAGGTTTAATATTTAATTAAATGCAAAAAAAGACCAAATTCCAATCTTTTCTCAAAAAAGGGTCAAAACCCTAAGGACGTCCCGATTCAATTTCTTTCGTGCATTATTATTATTTTGATCATATTTATGTATCTGCTCCGAGAATGTAATAGATAATTAGGGCTTTTATCGCTTTCTTTATTTTCTCGCATTTATCTTTTCAAGGGTTATGTTTTTGGCGATGTAAATACCCGACGCCCTGTAATAGCGTAGATTTACTTTCCGCAATTTACTTTCCGCACAATTATTAACTGTTAATTATGCATGACAAGACTTGCCTGAAAATTAAAATCAAAATGTAGCTCACCATGACATGTGTAAAGATAATTAAATTGAAACCTGACACACTCGCACATGCCACTCCTAGGGTACGCCTCACTTGGTTGCCTCGACGTGGTCATTAAGTATAGGGTTTTTTAGAGGTCGCCCTCCTGTCTAAAGATCCAGTTGCCTCGAAACGGTTGCCTCGGATAAAAAGGATCTAGGACATTAGGGTTACCGCTAAGGCGTCCTACTATTGCTTTGGTGACCACACATGTCCCTATAATCGAATTGACCCAAATAACTCCCACGACGGTGCTACCTACTTCTCAATAGTGGGATAGTACTGTCTAAAGGACTCTTACACAGCTTAATTCCTTAGAGTAGGTAGATTTCTCCTGGGTACTTGCTCTTTCAAAAACAAAACAAAAAAACTTTTCGCACTCACATTTTCAAAAAGTTTTCAAACAAACACTTCATACACTCTTGAGGACAGATACAAGAGTTACCTAGAAGTTTTCAAAACGAAACTTTTTTCAAAACCCACAAACACAAGAAAAGCAAACAATTTTTGAAAACATAGTGAGCAAGTACCTAAGAGCCCGTGGATAACCAAGGATAGAAAGGGTGCTAACACCTTCCCTTTCTATAAATCTACCTCCTGAACCGAGAGACATCTCGAAAAGGAATTTTGCTGTGCTTTTGTCCTTTCCTTGTTGGAGAATATAAAAGACGGTGGCGACTCTTGCTTACCGCGACATTTCGCGAACCAGCATTTCAAAACAGTCAGTTCTATTTCCACCGATCACACCCTCGATAAAAGATCGTAGTCCCTCGATGACCCTTAATGTTGCCTTCGGTAAACGATCTAATCCCTAAACGACATTGCTAAAATGTCCCATAGATTGCCTTCTATGACTATACAAACGGCCCACGCCCATCCCTTCACATCCAATGACGGGGCTTCTTACCAAATCAATGGTAAGATAACAACATCTAAAGGAGGAGGAAAAGAACATAAAGACCTTTTGAGTAGTTAGGTCCCCCCTAGTTGCTTGCTTGCTCACAACAAAAACATTTTATGCACCCACACTTTCATTTTGAAACATTTTCAAAAGACAAAGCTTTTTGCACGCATTCTTATAGAGATGAGAGCCATTACAAAGACAATTTTCAAAATCACTTTCAAAAACATATTCCACAAACACCTCTTTGAACTATTTTCAAAAACAACACTTTGTACGCTTTCTTATAGAAACGAGAGCCATTACAAAGACATTTTCAAAATACTTTCAAAACCACACCACAAGCACATTTTCAAACAAAAGCAAGTGATCTAGAAAGCAACTAAGAGCCCATAGATAACTACGAATGAAAAGGGTGCTAACACCTTCCCTTTTCATAACCTACCCCCCCGAACTCAAGAAATAATATCAAAGGCCTTTCCTGTTCTTTTTACCCTTTCCTTATTTGGATAAAAGAAAAGTCGGTGGCGACTCTTGCTATCCGCAACAAATGCGATCAAACGTAAAACACCCAAGTCATTTCTCCCACCGTGTTTCACCATGCTCATGAGGGAATGTAAAAGTTTGTTGTTTGTGTTTGACAAGAGGTGCCCGACGTCTTAGAATCTGAAAGGTTGATGGGACTTGAAAGGCTAAATGATTCGTCCCCCTCGGGCTACGCATTACGACTATTAAATGTGTAATGATGACTCATGAATAAGGGTAACTATGATTCAAAATAGTGACACGTTTCCTCAAGTGGTGACACGCTTGCCCATATAGTGAAGACAATTTATAAGTAGGGAGAGTGGAGGGAAATTTGCAAAGTCTCCTCTCTAGTTCCCTTTACTTTCCTCCATGTCTAAGAGCTTCACCGCCTTCGTTGTTATCAAATCGCTATCAGCTTTCATTTCTTCCTCAAATCACATGACTTTTCTTATGATTTTGCCTTTTTACCATTTGTTTTATGAGTTTCTTCCTTACGTAAGTCTTTTCCTCACGAAATTCATGAGTTTTATGATGAAACTCATGTTGAGGAGGATCTTCTTCCGAAATTCATGAGTTTTATGATGAAACTCATGTCGAGGAGGCTCTTCCTTGCGGAATTCGTGAGTTTTATGATGAAACTCATATGTCGAGGAGGTTGTTCCTTGCGAAATTCTTGAGTTTTGTGATAAAACTCTGCATCGAGGAGGTTGTTCCCCGTGAAATCCATGAGTTTTATAATGAAACTCTGCATCGAGGAGGTTCTTCCCTGCGAAGATTTTTCGTTGAGCTCTCCTCGCGGTTTCCTTTCTACTAAATTTAGAATTTGGTCGAGGGCAGTGTCCTCGTGCCTCTCTTTTCCCTTTCACTTGATTTGCAGTGGAAGGGTAGATTTGATTTAATCGTTAAATTTACTGTCGTCCTTATCTTTTCAAGTTTTAATCATTCGCCTGGTCGACACCATCAGTGATCCTGCATTAGATTGGGTCAGGCTGGAACCCCAAGGAATAGCTTGATATTTACTGGATTTCTGGAGACTGTTTTCGATCATCAAAGAAGGGGCGAGCTATCTGGGGGCTCCAGAGAACGGGGAGGTTTATAAAACCGAGCGGGATGAGCGAATTCACTCGCATTTCTCGGGGAAATGTTTCTCCATGTACGACTATGCTTTCAAAGAGTTGGGGCTCCGGTTTTCGTTCAACGGTCTCCAAATAGGCATTTTTGATCGGTTAGAGCTAGCTCCCTCTCGGTTGCATCCAAACTCAATTTCCTTTATCCGGACCTTCGAGATCGTGTGTCAATATCTTAATATTGGCACCACTATTCCCTTGTTCTTCCGCTGCTTCCACCTTCAACGACAAACTTCAAATGAAAGACACAACTGGGTGTCCCTTAAGCAGCCCAAGAAGCCGTTCACAGACTCCATTCGCACCTTCAAGGATAGGTATTATACGATCAAGGCCGGGAGTCAAGCGACCATCGATTATGTGTTAGAGCAGGTGGTCGTAACTGGGGAAGATGGGAGTTTGCTTCGCGACGAGGACGAGAATGAGGTGACAAGGATAGTCTTGAAGTTTCATATTCGCTAGAGTAACGACCATATTGAGCATAGTACAGATCATTATATCACTAAGCCTAATGAGTTGGACTCCGAAGACCAACGTGGCTACGACAAACTTGTGAATATTGTCAATAAATTTGCTCTTGCTCGATGGGAAACTAGGAACGGGGAGGCTGTCCTCGGCGAGCAGGGTCAACCCATTCACGAGGCCTGATACATCAATACTAAAGAGTTCATCGATTGCGCTACTGTTGAGGATGTTATATTGCTTTTAGGTAGCTGTTTTTATTTTAACACATTTGTATGCTTTTTCTTCCTCGGTATACTAACCTGTGTCTATTATTTGTTGCAGATAAAATGACAGATCTTCAAGATCGTATGATCAAGATGGTGATGAACAAAGGGAAAGTTGGAAAGGGCCAAAATAAGTGCTTCAAGAGTCGCTTTCTCCACATCCTAAATCAGTCAAAGGATGACTCCAATACTTCCTCTTCCTCGACGGGCAACGAGTCACCCCTCCCCCCCAACAGAACACCCCGAGCAAGAAAAGGCATATGCGGAGGATGTCGCGTATGTAAATCCCATGAGGGATGTCGTCGAGGACAAGTTTGAGCTACCTCTTTGCCATCTTAACAGGGGGTTAAGGTTCATTCTCTAGTTGTGCCTCAGGAAGAGTCTTCAGCCATCCCGGGAATTGACTTGGTGGGAAGGAGAAATGCCCTAGCTCAGGATGCATCCGCTTTGATGAGGGTCCTGGAAATGGCTTCGGTCCTTAATGATGAGGAGGCCTGCTCTGCTAGAGAGATGAAGAAGCTACGAATAACAAATGAGACGCTATCGGCGAAGTTGCTCATGTTGGGGTCCGCTTTTGATGACTATAAAGAGAAATATTAAATCTAGAGTGAGATTGTCACCGAGCTGCACCTGAAGAAGGAGGAAATGGCCAAGCTAACTGCGGACATAACTGCTTTGAAGCTCGAGCATGCCTCCGAGAAAAAGAGTTTCGAGGAGAGGATCACTGCCTTGGAGGGTGCTGCGGCGCCTTCCGAGGATGAGGCTACCGAGGTGAAAGCCTTGCTGACCCATGCCGAGTTGGTTTCCCAGATCAAGAGCCTTGAGCAGGATTGCGTGGAAGTTGTAGAGATGAGCTTCGAAAATGCAATGGCTCATATCTAAATCATGAACTCTGGTGTTAAGCTCGTCATTGAGGGGACAAGGTTCCTGCATAAAGTGGTTGACGGCCAAATAGTCGCTCCTTTTGGCTTCCCCTATGATGAAGATGATGAAGAAGAGGAAGAGCCTAACAAAGAGGGGAAGCATAATTACGGGGAGCCCAATCACGAGGTATGGCCAAGATTAATTATGTTGTTTTATTTTGTATTTGTTCGGGCTCGAGCGTCGATATTTTGTATTATTTGGATAATGGGGGTTTCCTAATTTTATTGTAATATTATGACATTTCCGACCTTCGTGGTCGTTATTCTCATTGTACTTTATTTTGTTGACATGTTGGTGTATGCCTTTATCTTTTTTGCTTGTTTGTATTCCTTATTTACAAACTACTTATTTCCCTCGGTTAGGCATTTTGGATGCTCGTCGATTTGAGCTGCACGCAAGCAGATGTTCGTTTGAAAATTATTTTTTCTAAGTGTTAGGGGGTCTTGCTTCGACAATTTTATTGCTCGACATTGTAGGGAACTCGTCGAGTGACCGAAGATGGGTTCTAGACTAATAGCGGTACAAAATATATAGGTTGAGATTTTAGCTCTGCAGCGTAAACCTTCCATTGCGAGTTGTTATTCTGCTAACATGGTACGATGAAGGTGGAGCTCGATCGAGGTTTCCCTGTTGGGTAAAGAATCAGCTCGTCAAAGAGTGGAAATTTTCCTTTTATTTAAGTTTGAGATGTTATGCTTGTACCCGAGCACGCCTCTATGGAGGGTGTGATACGGTGGGAGAACTGACTAGTGTTTTGCGTTCGTATTCGCATTTGTGCGGTTGAGCAAGAGTCGCCACCGACTTTTTATTTTATCCTAAAGGAAAGGTTAAAAAAGCACAGCAAAAACCTTTTGAGATATTTCGTGGGTTCGGGGGGTAGATTATGAAAATGGAAGGTATTAGCACCCTTTTCATCCATGGTTATCCATGGGCTCTTAGTTACTTGGTTTTTTAGATCACTTGCCTTGTTTTTCGATTGCTTTGAAAATGGTGTGTGTGTGGGTGCTTTTTGAAAATGTTTTGGAAAAAGATGCCTTGTCTTAGGCAACTAATGTATTTGACTCGTGATTGAGTGTTTTACAAAAGTGTGGATCTTTTCGAAAAGATGTTTTCAAATGTTTTTTTGAGAGTTTGTTTGAAAGTGTTGTGGATTGTGGTTTTTTGAAAAGAAGGCAAGTGTTTTTGCAAGTTTGATCTCAAGTAACTAGGAGTTTTGTCTACCCTATTGTACTCAAAGGTTTTTGTTATGTTTTAACCCCTTTTAACAATTTTGTTCCACCATTGAAATTGGTGGACAATCTTGCGTTTAGGAAGTTTGTTCGGGACGGGCGCGGGTCATCGTATGGACCATGAATGCAATGGTGCCAAGTGTCTTTGGCAATTTGTTTTGAAGGGACTATGATCATTCCGTTTAGGCAACACTTTGAGACTCATGATCATTTTGAATTCGTTTTGCCAAAGATACTCGACGTGCAAGCATGGCCCATTTTGGAAGGCAACATGTGGGATTACCCTAGGGGGTGCAAGTGTGATTGTGTATTGATTACATGTATTTGTCTGGTATTAGGTTATCTAGCGTTTGATTTTATGTACATACAAACCCTAGGTCTAACCATGGTATAATTGGAAAACTGTAAATTGCGGAAATGTAAAATCTACGCTATTACAAAATAGTGTCCGGGAGTGGGGGTATAAATGTACAAGAAGGGATGAGACTTATAGTATCCAATAAGTTACAACCAAATCGAATGTGCGATCAAATGTAAATATCGAATATACAAATATAAGATAAAAAATGTGTATAGGGCAATGTGAATGTATTTGTGTAAGTGTACATGTATATGAGTATGTGTAATTATTTACAGGCGCGATAATGTGAAATTGAAGCGTATTAGGGTTTGACCTAGATATGTACTTTAATCTTGTATTTTTGTATTTAGATATGTACAATAAGAAAAATGTTTTAACTTAAATGTTCAAGTTTTAATTAAATTGTATCTTTATTCGTTTATATACAAAAAGTATTTTAATCAAATGTTTGTGAAGTTTAATATTAGAGAAAAAATGTATTTTGTCTATTATGTACAAATATGTATGTAAACGTCAAGAATTGAATTTTGTATAAAAGAGTGTATTTTTTATATTGTTATATACAAAGATATTTTAAGAAATCAAATTATACAAAAAAGTTTGCAAAATATATTTTAATTAAAAGAAGATGTTTTTTTCAAATTTAATTATATGATAGAAATGTGATATGTACTAATGTATTTTAATGAATTAAAAGTGTTTTCAAGTTAATTATGTATAAAAAAAGCATTTTATTATTTTATATACAAATATATATTTAAAGATATTTTCAACTATATGATAAAAAAAAAAGGTATGATATTATTTATATGATTTTGTAATAAAGAAAGAAAAGAGGTTAGTGTTTTAAAATTAATTAAATTAAGTATAGAAAGTTTTAATTAGATAAAATATGTTTTTTTCTTTTTTAAGTATTAGTATTAACATGGTATTTGTAAAATAATGTAAGGTTTGTAAAAAAGAAAAAGGTTAGTATTAATCAAGTGTTTGTATAAAACAATGTTAGTGATTTTTGGTGGGCTTTGGGGGAAATCAGAAACGGGTCAGGCCCATTGATCTTGAAACAACGTTTAGGGTTAGGCGTTCGTTCAGTTTGGTAACGCGTTAGGGTTTGAGCGCGCCGTTTGCTGAGTTCGTTCAACGTTCTTCTCCATCTTCATCTTCCTGAGCCATTCATCCCTCCGGCCACCAACGTCACTCTCGAACCTCTCTTCCCTCCCTAGCACGGTCTCAGCGTTCTCTTGATGCAAGGTTCGTTTCAATGTTCTTTTTTCTTTTGTGAATGATACGCGTTTTTGATTTGTACTAAAAACCTTGATTCTTTTATTGTTATGAGCAAAAGGAGAAAAAGAGAGGGAGAAGGATGTACCACCTGACTTTGGAGAAGGAGGAGAGACGGGGAAGTGACGCTTAGGAGGCCGGGACGGCGTGAACGTGATGGAGCTGGAAGCTTGCTTCTTGATGATCCTGGTTAGGTTTTATGACGTTCTTTAGGGTTTTGATGATGATTTGTGCTGAGAACCCCTTTTTAATTCACTTCTTTATCCCTTCTTCTGTGCCACTGTATATTTGTTTATGTTGCCCTTCTGATTTATTGACCGTGATTCTTTCTTCTTCTTCTTGAACACTGTTGCCTATGTGTGGATTGGAATATGATGCTTTGAGATGCCCAGTGATGCTTGTACTGAGGGCCTAGGTTGCCTTGAGTTGTTGTTCTGAAAACATTAGCCTTTTACCTGTGTTGCCCTGGATATGCTATGGTTGAAACAACTTTATTGTTTTGATTAGCTTCTTTCTGGATTGCCTAAAACTTGCTTCGAATCGTTGCTTTGCCTGTGATGTTGTTTGCTTCTGAGGCCCTTGAATTGCTTCTTTCTTCTTCTTCTCTCGTGTTGCTGTATGCTTGTTTATGTTGGATGCTATGTATCGCCTATGATGAGGAAAGAAACTCTGAGGCTTAGGAGTTGGTTTTGAATGCTTGGCTATGCTGGATTTGTTTCAGTGAGTCTCAGGTTGAGGAACTGGTTTATGAGGTTTTTGTTGGTTTCAGTAGATTTGAACTTGAGGCAAGTTTTTTTTGTTTTATGGTTTTGAGGTTAAGACAGGGTGTTGGTAGTTTTGACAGCAAGTTTGGACTTTGAAGATTATTGTTGTTTGATGTTTAAGCTTTGACAGGTTCAGCATGTTTGTGTTATGGGTTTGAGGATTGGTTTTTAGGATGCAGGTTGTTAGCCTTCTTGTGATTTTTGTGAGGCTTTAGGCTGTTGCAGATTTTGTTCCAACAGGTTTTTATGGCTTGGCTAGGGTTCTTTATCAGTTTGCAGGTTAAGCTTCAGCCTTGGTGGTTTATCAGGTTGCAAGTTATGTGCTTGTTTTGTGGCCTTAACAAGGTTATCTCATTTAGGCTTGAGGTTGTGTGCTCTCAAAGATGATGCAGGCAGCAGGTTATGGTATGTTATGTTGAGGTGTTTTACAGGGGCAGGTTAAGCTCCAGCATGTTGGTATATTTTCTTTGGATGATATCTGATGCAGATTTGTATATTTTTTTCTCTCCTTTGCTGAACTGAGTTGTACTGGCCTGTGTATCTTTTCTTTGTGTTATATCTTTTCTCCTTATCTCTGCCTGCTGAACTGTGTTCTCTTTTTTGTATATTTTTCTCTTTTGTGTCTTCTGCCTAAGCCTAAAACCTGCCTATTGCTGCTTTATCTCTCTTCTTCTCACTTTTCAGTACAGTTTAAAGAATTTAATAATGCTTATTTCTGTACTTTCTGAAGGGGCCTTTGATGGGAAGTGATGATTAAGGATTTAGCTTGCATAACACATTTCTTGACTGCATCCTCTTTATCTCTTTTTTGACAGTTTGTGTGCTGACTTTGCATTGATATCTTTTTTTCAAATCCTTCTTTGACAGCTTGTGCACTTTTGACAGCAATTGTACTTCTTGCTTTTTCTTTGATATCTTTTGAGTAGATTTTGGCATTTTGACAGTAAATTGCCTTTTTGCTTTGGATAGAAAGTGGAATTGGATTTGAACTATGCAGTTTGAACTTTGGATTTTATGCATTTGACATTTGCATTCATGAATAAAAATCTTCCCTCTCTGTGAACCGGGAGAAATCCCGTGATTTGCAGAGAGGGTCAACTGATCCCAGTCAGTGGCCTCTAATGATGAGCAAATTTTAACTGTCTCTAAATAAATCAACTGCCTTCTGACTTTTCTTCTTCTTTTTGCAGATAAAAAATGGAGCGCCGGAGCGGAGTGAAGAATGAAGAATATTAGAAATAGGATAGCTTTTTATTTTATTTAATATTTAAATTAATGTATATTATTGTTTGTAATTTAAATTATAAACAACAATTTGTACAAATAATTCAAATATCAATAAAAATCTAAATTATCCAATTAATTCTAATTTTCTTTATTGTTTATTTATTTATTTAAAACTCTTTGAATTAAAACAATTGAAAAATAAATTTCAATCATTCAATTTTAGAATAATAAATAACTTAAATAAAAACAATATTGATCAATTAAACCTGTCTCTTCCAATATCCAAAGCAAATCAGCAGTCAACCAAAATAAACTGATCAAGCGCATTTCTTATTCACTAATTTGCCATAAACACTGTGAATCCAATACTGCATACTGTATTTGACCGACTCAAAGAAAACAACATGAATTCAAACCACTGTCTCTTTCACTGATTAAATCAAAACAATGCGAATTTTAACCCGAATCTCGGAATAAACTGCAAAGTGCTGTGGAATTTAAATCTTTCTGAGAATATGCCCGCAAAACCTTAATTCCTGATTAAATGCCAAATAACATTCGCCTGATCAAAATTGAACCAAAAATCATTCAAAACCCTAAGCCAACTGTGAAACAACCCAGAGTCCTGAAAATCAGTAAAAACCCTCATTTTGCTTGACTGTCAAGAAAAGTCCGTTTGTCCGATTCTTGAGCCAGTTTGAAGAATCAGGAAAGGCTTGAAGCTGAGATTTCTTGTGGAAAAATGCGAGGGCAAATTTTGGGGTACAACAGTTGCCCCTGTTCAATCTTCTTTGACCTGAAGAGTTAGATTGGCAAGTTTTCCTTTCGCGACTTGAAGGTAAAAGAAGATTGGACACTAAAGTGCCCAGAAAATTTGCACTCGGCGGTGTGATGGTAGATGTGAATGGGCTTAAAGATGCCATCTGGTGCGAGAGAATTTTGTCGGGGGATGGGCTTAGAGATGCCATCTGAGAATGGGCTTACAGATGCCATTCGGCGACTGCTAGTAGGAGGATGGGCTTATAGATGCCATCTGGAAATGTTGAAGTGTATGTCAATGGTGAGTGGACAAGTATCAGGAGGGCCTCCATGTTTTGGGACATCTCTGAATTGGGGTCCGAACAAGCAACAGATTGACGTCCGTATCTGGAGAATCTGTAAACTATCTGAGATTGAATAAGCAATAGAGCAGCATCCGTTGTTGGGACATGTCCGTAAACTATTTTCAAAAATTGTGAAGAGTCTGAACAAGTTGGTAGATTGACATCCGTTGTTGGAACGAATCCGTAAACTGCTTCAGAAGTTGAGAAGAGTCTGAATCAGTTGGTAGATTGACATCCGTTGTTGGGACGAATCCGTAAACTGTCTTCAAAAGTTGAGAAGAGTCTGAATCAGTTGGTAGATTGACATCCGTTGTAGGGAAGAATCCGTAAACTGTTTCAGAAGTCTTGAAGTTGAAGAGGAACCGGTGTAAGGTTTCTGCTGATGCGTCTGAATGAATCTGGAATAAGTATCAGAATGTCGCCGTGTCCGGGTCACATCTGAACTATTTCTGGAGGAATCTTGGGAGATGATCTGTGTCTGTCGACTGATCTTACCTGAAGAGGCAAAGGGTTAGTTGTATGCAATGTTATGATGCATGATGCAATGCAGGTGACATTAATGTTTATGATATGAATGCGATGAATGCGCATGTAAGCTGATGAGCTAATCCTGCCGAGGATACACGAATCCGAGATGGCTGAAGATAAAAACATCTTGATTGCTGCCGGGGAAAATAAATCCTTGGCTGTTGCTGGAGAAGAGAATTCCTGATGACCTCTACCGGGGAGCTCCAAACTAGTAGACTCATGCTGGGGAGGCCAGATTGAGAATCTTCGGCTTGATGGGAAGTAACCCTGGCGGCTTCATTGGGGAACTCAAGATTTGCCCTCTCCAAAACTCTGTGGGGAGAAGGTTCAATTGTCTGGCCCCGCTGGGGATATTGAAGCTTAAACTCTGAGGGGAATTGAATTTCGGAGGATTCTTTGGCTGGGGATTTGCAAAGATAAGTTACTGCTGGGGAATTTTGATGAACTCCGCTGGGGATGAGGAGAATTTTGGCGAGCGCGATCTTCCGTGGTGGTTATCTTGAGAAGAATCTGAACAAGCGATAGGTTAACATCCGTTACTTGGAGAACCCTTGAACTATTTTCAGAAATCTTGAAGTTGAATCAGCAATAGAGCCGCATCCGTTGTTGGGAAGCGTCCGTAAACTGTTTTCAACGGTTGAGAAGAGTCTGAACAAGTTGGTAGATTGACATCCGTTGTTGGGAAGAATCCGTAAACTTGTTTCAGAAGTCTTGAGAAGGAACCGGTGTAGGGCTTCCTGAAGATGAGCTTGTGTAAAACTGCATCGGGTTTTGAACACTTTTGACATTCGAATGCCCCAAGTGGTGATGTAGATAAATTCCTGGCTTATTACAGGTGTTGGTCTACAATCGGTCGTTCACAGATGTTTCCTGGATTGTTACAGGTGTTGATCTGGAATTCTTCAGACATGCCCTGGCTGGATACAGGAATCGAATCTGGAAAGGTGATAGTTGATAGATATGCCCTGGCTGGATACAGGAATCGAATCTTCAAACTCTTCAGACGTGCCCTGGCTAGATACAGGAATCGAGTCTGGAAATGTGGTCAACAGATATGCCCTGGCTGGATACAGGAGTCGAATCTGGAAATAGTCGTCAAAAGATATGCCCTGGCTGGATACAGGAATCGAATCCTCGAACTCTTCAGACGTGCCCTGGCTAGATACAGGAGTCGAGTCTGGAAATGTGGTCAACAGATATGCCCTGGCTGGATACAGGAATCGAATCTTCAACTCTTTAGACGTGCCCTGGCTAGATACAGGAATCGAGTATGGAAATATGGTCAACAGATATGCCCTGGCTGGATACAGGAGTCGAATCTGGAAATAGTCGTCAACAGATATGCCCTGGCTGGATACAGGAATCGAATCTTCGAACTCTTCAGACGTGCCCTGGCTAGATACAGGAATCGAGTCTGGAAATGTTGTAGTTGATTTGTTGAACACTTTTGACATTCGAATGCCCCAAGTGGTGAAGAAAGAGTCTTGAATCAGATTACTCTGCATATTGAGAGATTTCTTGAAATCTTGACTGGACTGCCCCAGGTTAACTGAATTGTGGCATGTCATGCCCCTTGTTGATAGGAGATTTGATGGAAGTGTTATCCTCTTGAAGTGACTTTGACTTACTGAGAGAGTTTTCGTTCCTCCGAACATGCGCTGTATGAATTTCTTCGCTGTCAAACAAAAGGGTTAAATGCAGACAGTGATATTCGAATAATGCAAAGTTTATGTTTGTCTCGAAGTTTTGAAAAATGCGTTTTTTAGCAGAAAACTTTTCATAAGACAAGTTAACACAAGATTTAGAGCAAAGCCCTACAGGAGTCAGGATACCTTTTGTAACAGTATGCTTTCGAACTAACCCATGCTTCAATTAGGACTTTTGAAGGGTTGTAACGTGGCCTGGTTCACGGTTTAAGAAACAAAGGATAAAGGCTCAAAGTATATTTGTACCCACCCGCTCTTCGTGATGTCCTTCAACCTAAACTCAGTTAATTGTGCGTCACACTCTGTTTTGAGTTTCGAACGACTTTCGGGTGATGGTTCACCAGTTTGAATTTTGGGGAGACAGTCATCATCTCCTTTTTTCTTTTTCAACACTTTTCATGTTGTTTGAGGATTTTGTAATGACCTCACTATTTTGATTTTGATTTGTTATCCCTAACTTTTGCCTGACGGCTACCGTTTTTGGGATTATTGTCAGCGGGATGCCCCAGCTTTCTTAAGCCTCCTTTATAGGTTTTGGCTTAGTGGGCTTTTTCTCTTTTTTTTTTGAGAGATTGACTGTCTACGTGATAGGGAACCACCCTTGTCTTTTGATTCCAAAGGAATGCTTTCTTTTTTTGACGTCGTTCATTGTATTACGAACTGAGAGTTTGCGACTTCAATGCGCATTTTCTTTTGAATCAACTGAGATACTACCCTGCCCCGGGTTTATATCAAGGGTTTTGATCGTTTAGAACAGAAAACTCCTACTTCTTTGGCTCGAAGGGGTTGACTAGGGATTAACTTCCTTATCACTCCAGTGTTTGGGAATTGAAAGAAATGCCTGTACATCATCAGCAAGGTCTGTTCAAAAGCATACTGTATAAAATCATGGTATTGTTTCGTCATCCTCCCTCTAAAGGCTTGCAGATTTTTATCAAGAGTCAAATATCATAAAGAAAAGCATAAGAGTAGTGAAACGAATGGATGAATTCAAGACAAACATATGCAATGCATTAATGAAAACAGAGTTTAACATCAACAGATAATTGTTTGACAGCAAAAGAAATTACAACTTTGAAAATTCAAAAAGAAGCAAAAGTCTTTCAGTTTGAGCTTCGTCACTTCAAGTGAAGAACCCTTTAACGGAAGATCTTCATCTCGCCGTCTGGCATGAATTCCAGCACCCCAATGTCGATCAGATCTTGAATCTTGTTCTTCAAGGCCCAACAGTCGTTGGTGCTGTGTCCCGGGCTGTAGGAGTGGTAAACACAGAATGCGTCGGGGTTAAAGTGAGGAGAGGAGATATTGAGCTTCTGAGGAGGATCCTTTACAGTAAGCAAGTTATCCTCCAACAGGCGCTTCAGTATGAAGAATGATGGTATTTCAGTCTCCGTAAACTGTCTTCCCGACTTTTCTTGTTTACGCCGATTCCCCCGTTGACGCTGGCGAGGCTGTTGATGGGTTTGTGACCCTGAAGCTAGCAAAGGAGCTTTCCCCTTGTCTTCTTGAGTGGAGGGAGGCTGAGCGGTGACTTGCTCTTCAACCTCAGATGTTTGCCCCAGTTGGTCGTTTGGAAGCAGTTGGCGGACAAGAACTCTGAGTTCCTCTTGTCTTTGAGATAGGTCTTGGATGAGAGCCATCTGGCCCACCAACTGTCCCATCATTTGAGTCCTCAGTGTTGTCAGATCAAACTGCAGCTCCGCAATCTGATCATTCCTGGCATTGTTGGAATTCCCCAAGCCCTTGGTGAGGAGAGCTTTCATCTCTTCTTGCCCCAGAGACAAGTTCAGGAACATCTCCCGCAGCTGAGCAGTCTGGTCTTGAATGTCTTTGACAGACCTTTCTAGAGCCATCTCTTGCTGAAATAAACAGCAGGAGAGTAAGGAAACCTGAAAAAGGAAAGATTTTCAAAATGCAATGCATGATATGTGGATGCATGCTTTCAAGGGTCTCTTGGGGTAAACACAAGAAAAATGTTAGAGGTTGAACTTTGCTCTTGGATTGGAGATCTCTGCACCGATGGACGTCCTTCCACGAGAATCAAGCTCACCATGTCGAGTGGGTCATAGCCACTGATTCAAGTTGTTGTTCTTGAACTTTTGATTGGAGAGCTTTGTATCGGTGGATGTCCTTCCACGAGAATCAAGCTCACCATGTCGAGTGGGTCATAGCCACTGATTCAAGTTGTTGCACTTGAACTTTGACTGGATTGGTTAGAGGAGAAACCCCCTTGCCCCTTGATAGATGTCTGGTTCAACGTAACCCTGCATCAACAGAACCCTCGAGATCCTTGAAATGGTTATTGAAAATGCTAAAATGCTATGGTATGATGTCATGATGTTATGTACATGTATGCGGGAAGCAAGTGAGTGTATATACAGGCAAACAATATTCACACAAAGCAAACAAGTCCTTAGGTTTAGGCTTGCATGAGGTTCAGGTACTACCCTCTTTCAGTTTGTTGGTTAAAACCTGTCTTATCAAAAGTAACCGGGTTCTAAGGATCCCAATATAACTGGATTGCTTTCATTGTTCATCGTTTCGATTTAGCCACTGAACTGGCGACCGAATATTCCAGGAAAGCAACCCTCAATTGGGTGTAGTATCGAGTATCAACCAACCTCGGACTGCACCAAAGTCAGTTATCTCACTACCCTAAAGAGGCCAAGATGGTTCAATTAAGGTTCCTAAGGTCAGTTGATGCTTCACGACACCACGCGGCGGCCCCGTACTCTCCTTGACTGAACTCAAGGGTTACCGGTACACACCAAAGTGCCACATCAACGTAGCAGACTGCTTCAACCATGTCGGTATACCCCGCACAGTTCCCTCACAGCCTTGTTGCTACTTTCTAAGAAGGTATCCCCAGATCCGGGTTAGGATCTATAAAACTCCGATACAAAGCCCACAAATGTAAAGCAAACAAAGCAATCAATTTGGAAACAAAGGTGATCTAAACCCTAAGGTAACCCCACTTTTAAAACTCCCCAGCAGAGTCGCCAGTTCTGTGATACGGTGGGAGAACTGACTAGTGTTTTGCGTTCGTATTCGCACTTGTGCGGTTGAGCAAGAGTCGCCACCGACTTTTTATTTTATCCTAAAGGAAAGGTTAAAAAAGCACAGCAAAAACCTTTTGAGATATTTCGTGGGTTCGGGGTGTAGATTATGAAAAGGGAAGGTATTAGCACCCTTTTCATCCATGGTTATCCATGGGCTCTTAGTTACTTGGTTTTTTAGATCACTTGCCTTGTTTTTCGATTGCTTTGAAAATGGTGTGTGTGTGGGTGCTTTTTGAAAATGTTTTGGAAAAAGATGCCTTGTCTTAGGCAACTAATGTATTTGACTCGTGATTGAGTGTTTTACAAAAGTGTGGATCTTTTCGAAAAGATGTTTTCAAATGTTTTTTTGAGAGTTTGTTTGAAAGTGTTGTGGATTGTGGTTTTTTTGAAAAGAAGGCAAGTGTTTTTGCAAGTTTGATCTCAAGTAACTAGGAGTTTTGTCTACCCTATTGTACTCAAAGGTTTTTGTTATGTTTTAACCCCTTTTAACAATTTTGTTCCACCATTGAAATTGGTGGACAATCTTGCGTTTAGGAAGTTTGTTCGGGACGGGCGCGGGTCATCGTATGGACCATGAATGCAATGGTGCCAAGTGTCTTTGGCAATTTGTTTTGAAGGGACTATGATCATTCCGTTTAGGCAACACTTTGAGACTCATGATCATTTTGAATTCGTTTTGCCAAAGATACTCGACGTGCAAGCATGGCCCATTTTGGAAGGCAACATGTGGGATTACCCTAGGGGGTGCAAGTGTGATTGTGTATTGATTACATGTATTTGTCTGGTATTAGGTTATCTAGCGTTTGATTTTATGTACATACAAACCCTAGGTCTAACCATGGTATAATTGGAAAACTGTAAATTGCGGAAATGTAAAATCTACGCTATTACAAAATAGTGTCCGGGAGTGGGGGTATAAATGTACAAGAAGGGATGAGACTTATAGTATCCAATAAGTTACAACCAAATCGAATGTGCGATCAAATGTAAATATCGAATATACAAATATAAGATAAAAAATGTGTATAGGACAATGTGAATGTATTTGTGTAAGTGTACATGTATATGAGTATGTGTAATTATTTACAGGCGCGATAATGTGAAATTGAAGCGTATTAGGGTTTGACCTAGATATGTACTTTAATCTTGTATTTTTGTATTTAGATATGTACAATAAGAAAAATGTTTTAACTTAAATGTTCAAGTTTTAATTAAATTGTATCTTTATTCGTTTATATACAAAAAGTATTTTAATCAAATGTTTGTGAAGTTTAATATTAGAGAAAAAATGTATTTTGTCTATTATGTACAAATATGTATGTAAACGTCAAGAATTGAATTTTGTATAAAAGAGTGTATTTTTTATATTGTTATATACAAAGATATTTTAAGAAATCAAATTATACAAAAAAGTTTGCAAAATATATTTTAATTAAAAGAAGATGTTTTTTTTCAAATTTAATTATATGATAGAAATGTGATATGTACTAATGTATTTTAATGAATTAAAAGTGTTTTCAAGTTAATTATGTATAAAAAAAGCATTTTATTATTTTATATACAAATATATATTTAAAGATATTTTCAACTATATGATAAAAAAAAAAGGTATGATATTATTTATATGATTTTGTAATAAAGAAAGAAAAGAGGTTAGTGTTTTAAAATTAATTAAATTAAGTATAGAAAGTTTTAATTAGATAAAATATGTTTTTTTCTTTTTTAAGTATTAGTATTAACATGGTATTTGTAAAATAATGTAAGGTTTGTAAAAAAGAAAAGGGTTAGTATTAATCAAGTGTTTGTATAAAACAATGTTAGTGATTTTTGGTGGGCTTTGGGGGAAATCAGAAACGGGTCAGGCCCATTGATCTTGAAACAACGTTTAGGGTTAGGCGTTCGTTCAGTTTGGTAACGCGTTAGGGTTTGAGCGCGCCGTTTGCTGAGTTCGTTCAACGTTCTTCTCCATCTTCATCTTCCTGAGCCATTCATCCCTCCGGCCACCAACGTCACTCTCGAACCTCTCTTCCCTCCCTAGCACGGTCTCAGCGTTCTCTTGATGCAAGGTTCGTTTCAATGTTCTTTTTTCTTTTGTGAATGATACGCGTTTTTGATTTGTACTAAAAACCTTGATTCTTTTATTGTTATGAGCAAAAGGAGAAAAAGAGAGGGAGAAGGATGTACCACCTGACTTTGGAGAAGGAGGAGAGACGGGGAAGTGACGCTTAGGAGGCCGGGACGGCGTGAACGTGATGGAGCTGGAAGCTTGCTTCTTGATGATCCTGGTTAGGTTTTATGACGTTCTTTAGGGTTTTGATGATGATTTGTGCTGAGAACCCCTTTTTAATTCACTTCTTTATCCCTTCTTCTGTGCCACTGTATATTTGTTTATGTTGCCCTTCTGATTTATTGACCGTGATTCTTTCTTCTTCTTCTTGAACACTGTTGCCTATGTGTGGATTGGAATATGATGCTTTGAGATGCCCAGTGATGCTTGTACTGAGGGCCTAGGTTGCCTTGAGTTGTTGTTCTGAAAACATTAGCCTTTTACCTGTGTTGCCCTGGATATGCTATGGTTGAAACAACTTTATTGTTTTGATTAGCTTCTTTCTGGATTGCCTAAAACTTGCTTCGAATCGTTGCTTTTCCTGTGATGTTGTTTGCTTCTGAGGCCCTTGAATTGCTTCTTTCTTCTTCTTCTCTCGTGTTGCTGTATGCTTGTTTATGTTGGATGCTATGTATCGCCTATGATGAGGAAAGAAACTCTGAGGCTTAGGAGTTGGTTTTGAATGCTTGGCTATGCTGGATTTGTTTCAGTGAGTCTCAGGTTGAGGAACTGGTTTATGAGGTTTTTGTTGGTTTCAGTAGATTTGAACTTGAGGCAAGTTTTTTTTGTTTTATGGTTTTGAGGTTAAGACAGGGTGTTGGTAGTTTTGACAGCAAGTTTGGACTTTGAAGATTATTGTTGTTTGATGTTTAAGCTTTGACAGGTTCAGCATGTTTGTGTTATGGGTTTGAGGATTGGTTTTTAGGATGCAGGTTGTTAGCCTTCTTGTGATTTTTGTGAGGCTTTAGGCTGTTGCAGATTTTGTTCCAACAGGTTTTTATGGCTTGGCTAGGGTTCTTTATCAGTTTGCAGGTTAAGCTTCAGCCTTGGTGGTTTATCAGGTTGCAAGTTATGTGCTTGTTTTGTGGCCTTAACAAGGTTATCTCATTTAGGCTTGAGGTTGTGTGCTCTCAAAGATGATGCAGGCAGCAGGTTATGGTATGTTATGTTGAGGTGTTTTACAGGGGCAGGTTAAGCTCCAGCATGTTGGTATATTTTCTTTGGATGATATCTGATGCAGATTTGTATATTTTTTTCTCTCCTTTGCTGAACTGAGTTGTACTGGCCTATGTATCTTTTCTTTGTGTTATATCTTTTCTCCTCATCTCTGCCTGCTGAACTGTGTTCTCTTTTTTGTATATTTTTCTCTTTTGTGTCTTCTGCCTAAGCCTAAAACCTGCCTATTGCTGCTTTATCTCTCTTCTTCTCACTTTTCAGTACAGTTTAAAGAATTTAATAATGCTTATTTCTGTACTTTCTGAAGGGGCCTTTGATGGGAAGTGATGATTAAGGATTTAGCTTGCATAACACATTTCTTGACTGCATCCTCTTTATCTTTTTTGACAGTTTGTGTGCTGACTTTGCATTGATATCTTTTTTTCAAATCCTTCTTTGACAGCTTGTGCACTTTTGACAGCAATTGTACTTCTTGCTTTTTCTTTGATATCTTTTGAGTAGATTTTGGCATTTTGACAGTAAATTGCCTTTTTGCTTTGGATAGAAAGTGGAATTGGATTTGAACTATGCAGTTTGAACTTTGGATTTTATGCATTTGACATTTGCATTCATGAATAAAAATCTTCCCTCTCTGTGAACCAGGAGAAATCCCGTGATTTGCAGAGAGGGTCAACTGATCCCAGTCAGTGGCCTCTAATGATGAGCAAATTTTAACTGTCTCTAAATAAATCAACTGCCTTCTGACTTTTCTTCTTCTTTTTGCAGATAAAAAATGGAGCGCCGGAGCGGAGTGAAGAATGAAGAATATTAGAAATAGGATAGCTTTTTATTTTATTTAATATTTAAATTAATGTATATTATTGTTTGTAATTTAAATTATAAACAACAATTTGTAAAAATAATTCAAATATCAATAAAAATCTAAATTATCCAATTAATTCTAATTTTCTTTATTGTTTATTTATTTATTTAAAACTCTTTGAATTAAAACAATTGAAAAATAAGTTTCAATCATTCAATTTTAGAATAATAAATAACTTAAATAAAAACAATATTGATCAATTAAACCTGTCTCTTCCAATACCCAAAGCAAATCAGCAGTCAACCAAAATAAAATGATCAAGCGCATTTCTTCTTCACTGATTTGCCATAAACACTGTGAATCCAATACTGCATACTGTATTTGACCGGCTCAAAGAAAACAACATGAATTCAAACCACTGTCTCTTTCACTGATTAAATCAAAACAATGCGAATTTTAACCCGAATCTCGGAATAAACTGCAAAGTGCTGTGGAATTTAAATCTTTCTGAGAATATGCCCGCAAAACCTTAATTCCTGATTAAATGCCAAATAACATTCGCCTGATCAAAATTGAACCAAAAATCATTCAAAACCCTAAGCCAACTGTGAAACAACCCAGAGTCTTGAAAATCAGTAAAAACCCTCATTTTGCTTGACTGTCAAGAAAAGTCCGTTTGTCCGATTCTTGAGCCAGTTTGAAGAATCAGGAAAGGCTTGAAGCTGAGATTTCTTGTGGAAAAATGCGAGGGCAAATTTTGGGGTACAACAGCGGGGACGTACAACACTGTTATTGAATGGGGTACACTGATTATCAGGCCTAACTGTAATGTTGTTTCTGTTTCTGTGTTCCATGGTCGAGCAAGTTCTTCCCCGTGTAAGTTTTCGAGGTAGTAGGCCTCATTTTCCATTTTTGCTTGGACACGATAGAGGCCTCTCTAGTTCGTAGCGAGTTTGCCTTCACAAGAACCTTTATGGTTTCTTCTCAAGATTAGGCTGCCAGTTTCAAATTCTAGTTTTATGACTTTGGCTTCATGTTGTATGGATATCTTTTATTTTAATGATGTTTCGCGGAGGGCTATCCCTGATCAAACTTCTTCGAAAAATTCGAACTCTTCTCTCAGTGCCCCGTCGTTCATTTCCTCCTCGAGGGGGAATTCTGTTCGCCTAGAGGGTTCTCTAATCTCCATTTAGATTACTACTTCAGTCTCATAGGCTAGTCGAAACAGAGTTTCCCCAGTGGTCGAGTGTGGTATCACTCTGTAGGCCTAGAGCATGCTATGTAGCTCCTCGACCTATCTCCATTTAGCCTCGCCTACTCTTCATTTTAGGTCTGCCTGTTTATTTGTGGGTGCTCGACAAATGTGAAATGTTGTTTGGTGCCTAGCTTGGCGAAAAATTATTGAAAAGTTTTGTCAGTTAACTGCGTCCCTTGTTTGTGACGAGTGTCTGTGGTATGCAGAATCATGCAAGTATGTTTCTCTTGTAGAAACGAAGTATATTGTATGTTGTGATTTTGGCGAGGGCCCCTACTTCTATCCACTTCATGAAATAATCAACGTTAACTATCAGGTATTTGTTCTGGTTTAACCCCGTGGTAAACGGCCCGAGGATGTTCATTCCCCGCCAGATGAAGGGCCACATGAATGAGAGTGTTTTGAGCTCGTTGGGCAGCGCCAAATTTATGTCTCCGTGGCGTTGACATTTTATCACATCTTTTAATCACATCTTTTAACATGTTCTTTTGCGTCATGTTGCAAGGTGGGCCAATAGTACCCTACTCGTAGGGCCTTATGGGCGAGAGATCTTCCTCCGAGGTGTTAGACGTTGATTCCATCGTGGATTTCGTGTAGGATGTGGGTAACCTTGGACTCCTTGAAACACTTGAGGAGGGGATGAAGAATCCCCGTATGTACAACTTGTCCTCAATAAAGACATAGTCGCAAGCTCTGTGCCTGATCATGCCAGCGTCTTTATGGTCGGGGGTAGCTCCTTTGTTGCGAGGTAGTTTTATATCGGGGTCATCCAGCAGCCGCTGTCGCTGATGGCGTTTACGTTGAGAGTTATAGAGGGTTTTCTATGCTAGGGTGAGAAAGTATCTCTTGGATGACGCATTTGTTTCTTCCTTTCTTCTTCGTGCTCGGGAGTATTGAAAGGATGTCTACTCGGGTGTTGTGCTCACAAGGAATGTGTTCTCA
Source organism: Vicia faba (assembly GCA_948472305.1). Classification (NCBI taxonomy): domain Eukaryota; kingdom Viridiplantae; phylum Streptophyta; class Magnoliopsida; order Fabales; family Fabaceae; genus Vicia; species Vicia faba. The sequence continues at coordinate 34,639,455 of OX451737.1, read as the reverse complement.
CGAGCAAAAGGGTTTTTGAGTTGGGGGATCCATCGAGACTTGTAGAGGGTAGAATTCCAGCTCGAGCTCGTATCAATGAGCTCCTCGAATTTTATTTTTACCAAACCTATGGTGAGTTTATTGAATCCCCCGCCATATATGACCATGGCAGAGGGGAAAGTCTCCCATGTGATGTGTGTTGTAATGTAGAGGGGAGGTTCGACCTTATCGGGGACGTAGATTTCCTCAGGCTAGGAAATGCACATGGCGATCTACAGGTTGATGGTGTCGTTAAATGGTGGCTTTTCCTCCTCGCGCTTCTTCGTTTTTCGGGCCTCTTGTCGAGGAGTTTCTTTTTTATTGTATTGCTTTAGGTGCCCATCCCTGACAAAGATCTCGATCGTATCCTTGAGGTGGATGCACTCTTCAGTAATGTGTCTGTGGCTCTTGTGGAACCGACAGTACTTGGATTTATCCGCGTTAGGTTTATGAGGTGTTTGCTTGGGAAAATGGACTCCAGCCTGGCGGAATTCTGAGTTCGCGCACTCGGATAGAATACACTCACGAGAAGTGATCAGTGGAGTATATTAGCAAAATGGCCAGTAGGTCCTTTGTATTTCTGAGACTCACGAGACTTATCCTCTTTTGTTTTCTCCCCTTCTCGGCAAGGAGCCAGGCGGTCGTCATGCCTCTAAACTTTGGCTCCCTCCTGGTGTCGTGAGTCCCGGGTACTATTGGCGGCTTTTTTCTCCTTGTACTAAATGTAGGCCGGGGTCTTGAGGAGGAGGGCATCCAGCGACGCGGGTGTTTCAATGCCAATTGCATTACGAAGTCACTACGGGAGCGTAATCCTTGCTCGAGAAAATACTTCTTCATGTTATCCATCGTGGAGACCTGGACGGATTCCCGATTAAACCTCTCGATGTAGGCTCGGAGTCATTCGTCTTTCCCTTGCATGATTGCTTCTAGCGTCGCCTCAGACTTTGGGCGACGATGAGAAGCAATGAATTGCCTTGAAAACTTCTTTCATATGTCTTTCCAAGAAGTGTTGGATTCATCGGAGATACCTTTGTACCACGTCATGGCACCCTTCCTCAGAGTAGTGGGGAAAACCTTAATTTGATGGCGCCTCTGACACTGTGATAATCGATCAGAGCATCGATGTGCTCCTCGGGGTCCGTTATTCTATCGTTCCAAGTTCGATGGTTTTTCCATCCCGACGAGAAGGGGAGCATCCATGATTGCTCCAGATAATGGTCTGCGAGGGTCATCGTCGTCACTCTAAATCGGAAATTGCAGTGGAGAGTGGTTGTATCTCTCTCGTTGAGGGATGTCCTCTAGGCATAGCGATGAGTTCTTTGGTCGACCCTTTGATTTGGATGGAGGTGAACGGTGGTTATCTGATTGACGACTGACCTTGCTTTTCTTGGCACCCAGGAAATGTCGATCATCGCATGGAGGAGTTAGATTGTGCTTTTTTATCATCGTGGGTTGTAGATTCTCTAACCGCGGGTGGTGGCCTGGTCGTCATGGAGACAGGCTTCAGAACTCATACTGTCTATGTCTCTGCAGGGGAGAGTGTGAACAGAAGTCCTTCTCTATTGCTTAGATCCTTTCATTATGTTGGTGGATCAACGCATTGGTTTGGTTTACTGCCGCAAACAGAGATGCCATGGTCAGGTCGTAGTTGGGTGGTGTTGTACCCCAAAATTTGCCCTCCCATTTTCTCAACATTTCTCATCACCAAGCCCTTGGAGATCAAGATCCAGTTAGGGTTTCATCTGCTCAAGACTTCTCCTTGCACTGTTGACCCAAATTAGGGTTTGTGTTTGCACAAAGATGTTTTGACCTAAAATGCCTAAGATGACTTCCATTCTTCATATTGGACTCCCAAGTTTATCCACATCAAGTTTCAAGTCTTGATTCCAAGTTTTGCCCAGTCAATTGGACAGTTGACCTAGAAATCAACTGTATTGGGGAAAAAGTCAACTGTGGCCAATTGACAGTCAAACCTCATGAAAATTGACCCACATCAACATCATGAACTCACATGGATCATTTGATCAAGTTTGGATCACAATCCCACAAGAAATTTGATCAGATCACCAAAAGGGCAAAATGGTCATTTCTAGGGTTTTGACTGCACAAAGGCAATTTTTGACTGTTTGACCTAGCCAATGGCAAACCAAGCTCACATATGGACTCAAGGACCCCATGGAATTATCTTGACATGCTCAACAAGTTCAAAAGATCCCAAATGCACAAAATTGACAGTTGAATTTCCCAGTTAATTGATCAATTTTGACTGTATACTGAAAAGTCAAACTTTGACTTTTTGGTCAAAATCAAGAGTCAAGATTAATTTTTCATCAAAACATGCCAAATCATGAAACTTGTTCACCAAAAAATCAAAAATTGCAAATTAGGGTTTGAAATGAGAATTTTTCATAACTTAGAATTTTTCTAAGTTATGAAAAACCCTAATTTTTTCCCAACTTTGCCCCACTTTCTCACCAAGATTCATTTGGATTCAAGAAAAAGTCAAAACATGAAAGTTGTAGCTTGTTGCATTATCTACAACTTTGATTCACAAAGTTTTCACAAAAGAGGCTTGTATCTCAAGTTACAATTTTTGGAATAAGGGTACTAAACCATTCTTAACTTAGTGAAATTTTGACCTTTTTAGGCAAGGTTTTTAACTAACTTCAAGACCATTTTTCACATACTTCCCCTTGGAATTTAAATTTGAATTTCAAATATGGATTGTAGTACACATTCCAAGCTTTCCAAAATGTCCAAGAACTCATCAAACAACCTCATGACTTGAGAGAATCGAATTTTGCAATATGGCAAAAAGTCACTTTTGTTCTTGACCAAGACATGTTCATACACATTGCCATTTTCAAGTCAGCTTGGTTTATGCTACATTACAGGCCTCTAAACCATCCAACACTCAATAATTTAATGCATACTCATTGTGCCAAAGCCTTATCTTGTGTATCCAAGCATTGTATGCAATATTAGGCCATAAGTGGAAAAAGTGAAATAACCATTTTTGCAAAAGCAAGCTTTATGTCATAATGCAAATCCAAGAAGTACAGATCAAATCCCCTTGGCACAAGTTTAGGGACTAATCACACTGATCAATTCCAAGGTTTGCAGCATGTTTAGGGGGCCTCTACCTGTCTAAACATCAACTTGGTTCTTGTTTGCTTAAAGTGTAAGAAAGAGGGCATAACAAAATAGAACTTTCATTTCAGCACAAGCAAGCCTAAGCAAAGTTATCAAACATATCCTAAACATCAAACACAAGCTAGAACACGAGCCAACCATCCCCAACACCCTCTCATTCCCAGAATCATCTTCAAACTGTCCAAACAGAGTAACCTCTGCAGATTGAGTTCCAACTCTCATCCCTTTCATGCTTTCTTGCTAAAAGCTCATCAAACACATTCCCTAGCATCACTTGAAGCTAACCCAAACATAAAACATGACCTGTAACTCCTCTAAGCAGTTCCACCATTTTCACTTTCTTGTTTTGCAGTTGAAGGTCCATAGCTCGATTCAAGGTGTTTCAAAGCAAAGTAAGCATTGGAATAGCATCACCACACTTCAGGCAAGCTGTACAGATCATCATCTTGCCCTGAAAGTTCCCCCATTGCCAGATAGAACTTCAACTGAACAGGTATCTTCTTGAACTTCAAACTCTTAGTATAGGCATCATTAGCTCTAGGTTTGTGAATAAGAAGTGTTCTACTCATGCCCCTGAATCTGTACATGCTTTTACTTTTCATTTATTTTGCCTGAGCTATGAGAATTTAAGGTCTGAATATGGAAGAAAAGTTAGGTCAAGATTTGAGAATGTTAAAATTCTCTCTCATTTCTGAGAGTTAGGATGAGTTCTTTACATATTTAGAATCGTGATTCAATGCTTAACATGTTTGGTGTTGTAAGTTTTTGTTAAAACTCAAAGAATCAGGACCTTGCAATGGGCCTGCTTTTGTATTTCTTTTCACACCATATTTATGCTTTCATACCCCCTAGGCCCATTTTGTTTATTTGCATGATTTTTTGACTTTTCTTTTTTTATCCTGACTTATTTATTTTTGCTAATCATATTAAAAAACATAAAAAATATTTTTACACCATTTTCATATTTTTTTAGGCATTTATTTAGTTATATTGCTATTTGTATGTAAATAAGTACAAAAATATATCATTTAGAATAAATAGGAAAATGATGTAAACACCATTTTATTTTCATTTTTATTTTGTTTTATCTTCTTAAAATATTTTATATAAAATATACTTTTTTTATAAATATTAATTATTATTATTCTTGTATATATAAATTATTTAGTAAATAATAAAGATATTTATATATATTAGTATATTTAGGTAAATAATACAAAAAATACATACATTTTTATTTTATTAATATTTGACCTCAAAAAAATACTTTTTATAAATATACTTAATTTTATTTTATTTTTTGTATAATAAATAAATACTTGTATAAATTAAATAATATATATATTTACTTAATAAAAATTATGGTTTTACCCTTAAAACACAAAAACTCCAAAAATATTACTTTTTTTATTTTGTTCATTTTATTTATTTGACACATAAAAAATATCCTTTTTCCATACATATGAACCCTTTTTGCATTTTGCATCTTTATTTTATTTTCCATTTAATTTATGCAATTAATTACTTTGTAAATATTCAAAATTGATGTAATAGCTAGGTTTTAATTCCTTGTCTAAATATCCCCCCATTTGAACATTTGTACCCCCCTTCCCATATTGTGTTGTAATAGTTTAGGAAATTTAAATTTCGCACTTTAACGCTTTCTAAATATACCATGCTAGAATTAGGGTTTGTATGCAAATAAAAAGAACAAAAAAGTTTGACCTAATTTCAAGATAATCAAAGCATGAAAAATGGACAACACATACCACACTTGCACCCCTAGGGTATTCCACTTGTTGCCTTCAAATAAATGGGCCATATTGCATGTTAGGTTTCTTTGGGTAAAAACAAACAATCAAATGATCATAGTCCCTCGATGACGCTTTCGAAAAGTTGCCTAAAATGATCAAGTCCCTTTCAAAGAGAAATTGCCCAAAGATACTTAGCATTATTGCAATTATGGTCTAAACGATGACCCGCGCCCGTCCCTTTCACCTCCTAACACAAGATTGTCCACCAAATGCAATGGTGGAACAAAATTGTTAAAAGGGTTAAAACATAGCATAAATCTTTGAGAACTTTAGGGTAGATAGCTCTTAAGTACTTGTCAATTTGCAAAAGAAAACACTTGCCTATTTTCAAACCACACTTCACAAACACTTTCAAAACAAACTTTCAAAAAACCTTGAAACATCTTTTCAAAAATCAAACACCTTTTGTAAAACATTCGAGTAAAGAATTGTTACAAGGTTAGCCTAGACAAGGCATCTTTTTTCAAAATATTTTCAAAACCATACACAAAGTACCATTTCAAACAATTGAAAACCAAGGCAAGTTGATCTAAGCAAGTACCTAAGAGCCCATGGATAACCATGGATAGAAAGGGTGCTAATACCTTCCCTTTCTATAATCTACTCCCCGAACCCAAGGAAAAAATCTCAAAGGTTTTTGCTGTGCTTTTTAAACCTTTCCTTAGGATAAAATAAAAAGTCGGTGGTGACTCTTGCTCAACCGAAACATTTGCGAAAACAAATGCAAAACCATAGTCAGTTCTCCCACCGTATCACAGGTGGCACCAGAATCAGTTGAAGTTTCTCCGGCGTCTCCTCCATAGTTTTCTAGACTTTGCATATTTTAATGTATTGGATACCATTATCGTCTGCAACATCAGAGGAGGGGGAGGCGGTGCGCCCTTCTTTCCTCGACGATGTGCCTTCCTCCAAAAATTGTATGTCATCGTTGTTGTCAGCATTACAGATGGGAGATATGATAATTTTGTGATTGCTGTTATTTTCGTCTTGTCGACCATGATTTTTTGAGGTTTTTTGCTTTGATCTTTTGGTTTCAGGGAAAGAAAAGATGGCCACTGATCTTGACTGTTGATTAAAATAGGCGAGTGGCCAGTAAAACATCCGTCGGCTTGAGCAATTAATGACTCAGGGGGGGGGGGGGGGGGTTATACCTGCAGGCACTCTGATGCTTAAGTCAGTTCGATGAAGTGGCAAATGAAAAAGGGTTAGAGAAGAGAATACCCGACCCTTCAGCAGATGAGGGTATTTATAGTGAGCCTCCAACGTTTTTCTAATGGTCTCCATTATGGGCTGAGTGTTCATGCCCACAATGAATAACTGCCAGAATTTTTAAGTGAAAGCAGGGATGAGAAGCACATGCTCATCGTCCTGGATCAACTGTTCCGCAATCCACAGGTAATGGATAAACTTGCCTATTACGAAGGACATAACAGTTTCTCCACTCGCGCGAGATGTGAGGGTTTAATTGGTGACGTATCCTCGGGCGAGGAGCATGTGGGGAATGTGTTCTCCGCTGGCCCCAACGGTCGAGCACAACCTAATTCAGTTCTACGTAGAGGACGGTCCGAAAGTGCTGGCTCAGTTTAGAACACCACTCTTTCACCCACCATCTCACTCTTCTTTCAAATTAAATTTATTTTTCTTTTATACTTCTTTCTCTTTTCATTTCATTATTTTATCTTTTCTATCTGATTATTTTATTTTCTCCTAATTATTTTTAATATATTAAAATATATAATTATAGTATATGATTATCATATTAAATATTTATTGATGTATAAATTTATACAATATTGACATTTAATTTTGTTTTTATGATAAATTTAATCACTTCTATTTATTTATTAATCTATATTACATTTTAATAAAATTAAAAATTTATTTTATGAAATTAGATAATACTAAATAGTCATACACAAAACCAAGTTTTCAGATTTTTTTTTTAAATAATCACTTTTTTTCAAAAAATATTCCCAAATAACCACTTTTTCAAAAAATTTACCAAAATGACCACTTCTCAAACAAAAAAGTTTCGCCACACAGAGGAGTAGCCACTATGTGTGGCACATGCATTCATTTTAAAGAGGAGGTGTCACAATGCATGACTTGTCCTCCCCTAAAGTTATGTAGTGTGGCGCATGCATGTGATTTTAGAGTGGAGGCGTCACCCTCCTTGACTTGATAGTGTTATTGCAATTTTTTTTAAAAATAAAATAAAAGTAACTAAAAATATTTTATATTAATATTTAATATTACACAACGCATGGATACATTTTTTGGGACGTCCCCTCAACCTAAGCGGGTCCCCGTATGACATAAACGGTCGCGCCTTTGCCTCGCCCCTTGTCTCACTCCTCTCTGTTGATTTTCCTGAGGTGTTTGTGGTCTGTTCTGACTCGCTTGATTATGAGGTGCTTGATGTGATGGTCCTGGTACATCAGTGTGATACGGTGGGAGAACTGACTTGAGGTTTTGCGTTTGTTTTCACACTTGTTCGGTTTAGCAAGAGTCGCCACCGACTTTTTATTTTGTCCAAAGGAAAGGTCAAAAAGCACAGGAAAGACCTTTGAGATGTTTTCTTGGGTTCGGGGGGTAGATTATGAAAAGGGAAGGTGCTAGCACCCTTTTCATCCATGGTTATCCATGGGCTCTTAGTTACTTGTTTTAGATCACTTGCCTTTGCTTTTCAATTGTTTGAAATGGTGCTTTGTGTGTGTGGTTTTGAAAATGTTTTGAAAAAGATGCCTTGTCTAGGCAACCTTTGTAATGATTCTTGTGTGAATATATACAAAGGTGTGTGTCTTTTTGAAAAGATATTCCAATGTTTTGAAAGTTGTTTTTGAAGTTGTGTTGTGAAGTGTGTTTGAAAATGGCAAGGATGTTTTGCAAGATTTTTTATCAAGTAACTAAGAGTTGTCTACCCTATTTTACTCAAAGATCTTTCTTATGTTTTTAAACCTTTTTATCAGTGTTGTTTCACCATTGTATTTGATGAACAACCTTGTGTTAGGATGTTAAACGGGACAAGCGCGAATCATCGTATACAATCATTGAAAGCAACTTGTGAGATGCTCTAGAAATTTTGTAAGGGACGAGATCGTTTTATCGAAGGCAACATTGAGGGTCATCGAGGGACTACGATCTTTGTTTATCGAAGGGGAATTTACTAGAGTGTCTCATACTCGAGGGACATGATTGCATTTTCCGAGGCAACAAGCGAGGTTACCCTAGAGGTGCAAGTGTGAATTGTGTACTGATTTTCATGCATTTATCTTGTATTAGGTCATCTAGCGATTGATTTTGAATCTTCGCATACAAACCCTAATTACTATACAATATATTGAAAGCGATAAATTGCGGGAATTTAAAGTCTAAGTTATTACAAAACAGTATCCGGGGATGGGGATACACATGTTTACAAATGGGGATGAGTCTTATCAGAATAATAATGTCCAAGTATATATTACAACCAAATTGAACTGTCGCAATTCAATGTAAAATTATAACAAAGTATAAGATAATGAAAATCAAAGAAATATGAGATGCGTGTATTTATTTATAAATGATCAAATAAAAATTTTAACCTAAGAAAGATTAAGTATTTATTATTATTGTATTTTTGTTAATTATATAAACAAAGAGTTTTAAAGAAAAGAAAAATTATTTAAGCTAAAATTTTGTTATTTATGTACTTTTGTGTTATTAAATGTAATAAATATTTAAGAAAAACTATTAAGAAAATTTTATACAAAAATTTAATATATTCTTTTTATTTAACAAAAGATAAAAAAGAATTAGATTATAAAAAATGAAAATAAAGTGATAAACAAAAGTATTAGTTTAAAGAAAGAAAAGAGTTTAAATAAAAAAAGGTGGGCTTAAGAATGTTTTTGGATGGCCCAAAAGAAGAACAAAATGGCCAGAAGAGAGGAAAAGGAGGGGGGTGCGTGTTAGTAAGAAGCATTGGGCTTAGGGGTTTTGTTTGGGCGAAGGCCCATGATGACTATTGAACAAATTTTAGGGTTGATTCATTTTAGGTTTTTCGGTTTAGTTTACAGCGGCGCCTCCTCACATCTTCTTCGTCTCTCTTCCTCGTTTCTCAGCCATGAACAAAATGATTCCTCCTCTGCTGCCTTAGCCACCGGAGCGTGCCTCCCCTCTCTCTCGTCTTCACGGTGGTCCATGTTGGCTGAGCTCGAACGGTACGAATTTTGTCTTGTTTAGGTTTTTTACAGTTTCAACATTTGGTTCTTGCATGTTTATCATTTTGCAATGTTTAATCTTTGATGTTTTGTGTGTGAGCTACAACGAAAGTTTGAGAGAAAAATACTATACCTTTGGCGTTTTTCTGGGTTGAAAACGGAAGAAGAGAGAGAGAGGCGTGAGACCGGTGGCGCTCCTTGGTGGCCAGGGCGGAGGGATGAGCGTGATGATCACTTGCTGGTATTTTGTATCTTTACGTTGTTTGATGATGAGCTTCAGTTTCTGAAAACTGCTTGCTTTTTTCTGAAAATCTTCTTCTTTTCTCCTTGTTGGTTATTTGATGTTTGATGATCCGTTGATGATGATACTACCTTCTGAAACTTTTGCTTTTTGATATGTTTTCTGTTGGCTTGATGATTCGTTGATGATGAAACTACCTTCTAAAATTTTTGGTTTTACTTCTAAAACTCTTCCTTTCTTTTGGCCATTGATGTTTTGATGATGATGTTGTTATGAGGACTGGTTGTTGTTTTTGCTTCCAAGATTCTTCCTCTTTCTCTTTGCTGAATATCGTTGATGATGATGAAATCTTGTTTCTAAGTCGTGTTACTTCTTTGGGTGTTTGAACATTGATGATGAAATGGTTCTGAGATTTGCTTGCTTCTAAACTCTTCCTCTCTTTTGGCTACCGAGGTTAATGATGAAGCAGTTCTGAAACCATTTTCAATTGCTTCTAAACTCTTCCTTTGTGGACCCTGATTATTTGATGATGATGTTATTCTGAGATTGTTTGTTGTTGATTTGGTTTTGCAATATAGTCTTGTTGATTGGTGAACCAATTTGTTTGGTTTGCTTTGATAACAAGTTGGTGGTGTTGAGGGGCAATTTTTGCAGGTTGGTAAACTGAGCAAGCAGGTTTTGTAACTTCTTTTTGTGTTTTGGAAAGGCAGGCTTCATGTTTGCTTGTTATTGTTATAGTTGGGAAGTTTTTGGTTGGGAGCAGGTTTTTAGGCAGGCTTGTTGTTAGTTTGCTTGCTTCTGGTATTTTGTGTTGTAGGAAGCAGGCTTCAGGTTATGCAGGTTCAGTTGGAGGCATGCTTGAGCTATTGTTTGGCCTTTATGCAGGCTGATGCAGTTTTAGCAGGTTTTAGTGTTTGAGTAAGCTTGCAAGTTTGTTGAGCAGGCTGATGAGCTTGGGTTTTTGAAATAGGCCTGTAAGTTTTGTTGTTTATAGGTTTTTGGTTTTGACAGCAGTTTTGCTTCTGGTGTTTGAGATGCAGGTTTGTTTGTTACTGCATGTGATCGGTGGGAATGAGAACTAACTGTTTTTGGAATGCTAGTTCGCGTTTGCGTTTGTTTTTGCAAAATGTCGCGGTAAGCAAGAGTCGTCACCGCCTTTTATTTTATCCAACAAGGAAAGGACAAAAGCACAGAAAAATTCCTTTTTGAGATATTTCTCGGGTTCGGGAGGTAGATTATAGAAAGGGAAGGTGTTAGCACCCTTTCTATCCGTGCTTATCCATGGGCTCTTAGGTACTTGCTCATTGTGTTTTCAAAAGTTTGCTTTTTTTTGTGTTTGTGGGTTTGAAAAGAGTTTTTATTTTGGAGAGTGTAAGTGCGAAAAGTTTTGTTTTGTTTTAAAAGGAGCAAGTACTTAAGAACCATCTACCTACTCGAAAAAGGAATTAAATTGTGCTAATGTCCTTTAGACAAAGCTATCCCACTATTGAGGAGTAAGTAGCATCGTTGTTGGAGTTTTTGGGTCAATTCGATTAAGGGACATGTGGTCACTAAAGCAATGTTAGGATGCCTTAGCGGTAACCCTAATATCCTAGATCATTTTTCCGAGGCAACCGTTTCGAGGCAACTATGATCTTTGGACAAGAGGGCGACCTCTAAAACTTCCTATACTCAATGACCACGTTCGAGGCAACCAAGTGAGGTGTACCCTAAGAGTGACATGTGCAAGTGTGTTATTTCGGTTAATTTTATCTGTACATGTCATGGGTGAGCTATTGTTGATTTTAAGTTAAAGATTGATCTTGTCATGCATTGCCTATTTATCAAACATCTAACAGTTAATATCGTGCAGAAATTAAATTGCGAGAAATTAAATCTAAGTTATTACAAGGCGTCAGGTATTTACATCGCCAAAGACAAACCCTTTAATTTAAATTGCGGAAAGTAAATAAAGTGATAAATAAATAAAGTCCTAATTAATTATTACATACCGGGAAACAATTACAAAATTGGATAAAAATGTAACGCGTGCGAGAAAATTAAATCGCCGCATTTTTAGGGTTTTGACCCCTTTTTATTTAAAGAAAAGATTTTTGTTATTTTTGAATTGAATTAAATTAAACCCAAGTTAATTAATTAATTAAATAATGAAATATATTTTTTTGAGTTTTTTATATTTTAGGAAACAAAATAAGAATGATCAAAATTACTAAAAATCTAATATTCTAAATTGATTTTAATTTATTGCAAAAAATATTAAATGTTACACCTATTTAAAACTAAGTTAATTATGTTAATATTTATTTACAAAAAATAAAATAATGAAATTAAGTTTAATAAATAAAAATAATGTTTTTTTTTATGTTTTCTGATTTTATTAAGAAAAATAATAATTATTTTGGTTAGCAATTAATTAAGAATAATAATTAATAAAAACAATTAAATAAAAATATAAAAGAGAAAAAGAAATAAACCCAGGGGGGTGCTGCGCCCAAATTGAGTGTGAAATCAGCAATTATTTGGCCCATTAACGTTCAGCCTGCTTGACTTTTCCAGTTCCCTACGCGCTTGTTGACTTGGACATATGGTAGTCATTCATTCCTAGCCACTGGATTAGATCTGAAGCCACTTGGACAATATCTGGATGAGGGCGTATGATACGCCCTGCTTTGAGCGCTGCATGGAATTTCCTGAAACAAAATAATACAAATGTTTTGGGGGACCTGGGATTCGAACCCAGGTCCCAAGGGACTTTGACACACGTCCCTTGCCAACTCAACTGGCTTGTTCAATTGTTAATGAAATACATAATAAATATTATATTGAAAACATAACGCTATGCCTGGAAATAAAAAAAATGGCGCAATTTTTGAATGGACCAATGGGAAGAAGACACGTCTTCGTCTTCCCCATAAATCCCTGGTTTGTTTCCTATGGATTTGGATCCGCAACAAAAATCGTGGCTCAATCCCAGAATCATCCCTAGGCCATAGAAACGACTTTTGGGACCATCACTTTACTCGTCTCTCTTCCCTGAACTCAACCATGTCCATGGTTTGCCTTAATTTCACCTGTAATTGAAATGCCTAAAAGCAAAGCAAGAAAACTCTAGGTTCGGGCATTACAATACAGGCCACGAAAATGAAATTGAATGTTACAAAACGCTTAGAAATCATACAAGGAACAAGAATATGCTAATGTTTTGTCAAAAAGATGTAAGAATGATGAGTTATGTTTTCGTGCACAGGGCCATATTCGTGAGTACTTACAGCGTGTTTCAAGTGGTCTCAAGGCCTGGTTTTGGTTGCTATATGTTGTACCCCAAAATTTGCCCTCTCATGTTTTCAAAGGTCTTCCCTTACATGGTTGGTCATAAACACTTGCCTAACAAAAATAAAGTTTTTTGAAGATGAACAAAGTGTCTTTCGATTGGCATCTGGGAAAAGTCTTCGATTGGGTATCCAAAATCCTTTGATACAGGCTTGACTCACCAGTCTTCGATTGGGAATTTGGCACTCTTCGATCAGGCTTTGATTAGTAAGCTTCGATTAGGTGTTTGGAACCCTTCGATCAAGCTTTGGTGTGCAAGTCTTCGATTGAGAGTTGGACCCCTTCGATTAAGTCAATTTCACAATGCTTCGACTAGTACTTCAGAGGGTCCTTCGACTGGAACTTCATACTTTACCTCAATTAGAACATCAGAACAAAATGAACTTCGAATGGCATTTCAGTGCAGAGTTTCTCTTAATCTAAGATGCTCTGATGAAGGAAGTTCTGGACACTTCGAATCAGAACTTAGACTCATCACAAGGCCAAGGGCTGGTCGAAGTTGTCTAATAGGGAATGTTCTAAATAGATTCGAAATGGACTTTGAAACTGACAAAGAAGGCAGATTCGAAGGAATGAAGTAGGCTGGCATGACTAAGCAAAAACACATATCCTAACCTGTCCAGGTTCACCCAAAGTTCACAATGGCATGTGTCCCTTGCAAATATAGAAATAATTAAATGCTGATTGTGGACTCAATTATTTGAATTAAAGGCCAGATTCTTGCCTTGTTTGCTCCCAACCATACAAGAGCTGATTCGACCAGGGTGATCCTTTTCGAATCAAGCAATCGAAGCAGAGGGAGGCTCAATCGAATGGGCTATGGAATTGAAGCTGGAGTAATTCGATCTGGGACTTTGAAGCTATCAAAGAGAAGCATTCAAAGGGTCATTCGAAGAACATTCAAAAGGTCCATTTGAAGAAGCATTCAGAAGGCCCATTCGAAGGGCACATAAAAAGTCCATTCGAAGGAGGCAACTCAAGACCAATCGAAGAGCATGGCCTGGAGGCATTCGAAAATCAAAGGTGTCCAGGTTCATTCAAGATTCCAAAGAGACATGAATATTTCAAAAAAGGAAATCTTTTAATATGTCTGATTCTTGTCTCATGGCTTTAAAGGCCTGTTTAATTGGTTGTCTCTTGTCGTTACTAGACCATCATACTCCTATAAATACAAGGGCCAGCATACAGTGCCAAGGGGGGGAACAAAAAGGAAAGAGGAGAAAAAGAAAAAAAAGGAGGATTTGGAGATACGCTGCCCACAAACCCACCAAAGGTTATCAGCATTTTCATAAGTAATCCAAGCCAAAGCAGTCATTCAGCAAACATCTCCACACCCAGAGCCACATATCATACATCTTTAATTGGTAAGGGTTTGCAAAACTAAAATTGCACCTTCATGACATTTAAATACACATTGTATATGTATTCTTGTTATTACTGATTATGTTGCATGTAAGCTACAGCGCAAAGATGAGATCGTGCCATTGCTTGGGCACGATCTAAGTTTCTCCTTCGAATCTCAGGATAAAACAAACCTAGACCCAGATTCAGCAGATTCAAATTGAGGAAGGATTCGAATTGGGAGGAGGTTCGAATCAGGGGGGTAAAGTCCCCCCTGGATCTTTAACATTTGTCTCGTTTTGCAGGAAATATCTTCTTAGAATCTTGTTCAGAGCTTCGAAGCTTAGCAGCCTAGCTTCGAACTGGATCCAGGTTCCCAGATCGAACACCCCCAAAGTGCAGCCCCTCATGCACCTTCAATCAAGCCTCTTCACTGGATCGAAAGACAGCCCACACCTCTTTCGATCCAGGCCTCCAGAATTATACCTTTTTTTGATTTACTGCCTGTTTCCTTCGATTTCATCTTTGTTTTGACTATTTTATTTCTTTTTTTTTAATCAACATAAAATCAATTAAAAGAAAAACCACAAAAACATTAGGCTAGTTTTTTCTATTAAATTAACTTTGTCAATTAATCATTTAATTATCTTAACATTTTCTCAAAACTAAAATTAAGAATATTTAGATCATTTTTCCCAAAATAAAATAAAACAACAAAAAGATTTTATTCTTAGGATTTTTAGAGGTTATTTTCATATTCGCGCGCGTTTATTTTATTGTAACTGCCTACTGGTTTGTAATAGCTTAACTAAGACTTTTACACTTTACTGCTTTATTCCCCCAATTTTGGACATGTAAATAATCCCCCTCCCCAAAGCCTTGTAATAGCGTAGGATTTACAATTCCCGCACTTTAAATTCCTATACATATATTAACTGTTTAGATGTATGCTAACTAGGATTGCATGACAAGATTAACCTTTAATTTGAAATCAACCGTAGCTCACCATAACATGTACAAAGATAATATAACTAAAAAAACAATACACTCGCACATGCCACTCTTAAGGTACACCTCACTTGGTTGCCTCGAACGTGGTCATTGAGTATAGGATGTTTTAGAGGTCGCCCTCTTGTCCAAAGATCATAAGTCGCCTCGAAACGGTTGCCTCGGATAAAATGATCTAAGACATTAGGGTTACCACTAAGGCGTCCTAACATTGCTTTAGTGACCACACGTCCCTTAAATCGAATTGACCCGAAAACTCCAACGACGATGCTACCTACTCCTCAATAGTGGGATGGCATTGTCTAAAGGACACTTGCACAGTCTAATTCCTTTTTGAGTAGGTAGATGTTCTTAAGTACTTGCTCCTTTTAAAAACAAAATAAAACTTTTCGCACTTACACCCCTTTTAAAACAAAAACTCTTTTCAAACCCACAAACACAAAGAAAAGCAAACTTTTGAAAACATAGTGAGCAAGTACCTAAGAGCCTGTGGATAACCGCGGATAGAAAGGGTGCTAACACCTTCCCTTTCTATAATCTACCTCCCGAACCCGAGAAACATCTCGAAAAGGAATTTTTCTGTGCTTTTGTCCTTTCCTTGTTGGATAAAATAAAAGACGGTGGCAACTCTTGCTTACCGCGACATTTTGCGAAAACAAACGCAAACGCGAACCAGCATTCCAAAACAGTCAGTTCTCATTCCCACCGATCACAGAACTAGCGACTCTGCTGGGGATTTCTGATAAGTGGGGTGTACCTTAGGATTAGATCATCTTTACTTGCTTACCTTGATTGCTTTGTTTTCTTTACACTTGGTTCTATTGTTTGGGTTTGAAATCCTCCACCCATATTTGGGAAACATTCATAGATAGCAATATGTTGTGGAAACTGTGCGGGGTATGCCGACATGGTTGAAGCAATAGCTATATTAGTGTGACATATTTGTGAGTACCGGTAGCCTTTGAGTCAATCAAAGAGAATACGGGGCCGCTGAGTGATGTCACTAAGCACTAATGAACTAGAACCTTACTTGACCATCTTGGCCTTTTTTAGGGGTAGTGAGATGACCGACTTTGGTGCAGTCCGAAGTTGGTAGATACTTGATACTACACTCATTGAGGATTGTTTTCTTGGAATATTTTGGTCGCTAGTTAAGTGGCTAAACCAAAACGATGAACATAGAAAACAATCCAATGATATTGAGCTCCTTAGAACTCGATTACTATTTATAGGACAGGTTTTGAACCAACTGAAACTGAAAGAGGGTAATACCTAAACTCCATGCCAGCCTAAACTTAAGGCTGTTTGTGTGACTTGTATGCCTTCAAACTTGAACTACTTGCACATTCTTGTTATCTGACAACATGAGTTCCTTGCAGGTTTTGTTTACAGTCCTTATCCGATAATTTGGATTTATTGCAGGGTTTACTTACATCACCTCACATTTTTGCTTAAACGCATGGCATATACATCATAACATCATGCCTTAACATTTCCTTAACCATTTCAAGGATCTCAAGGGTCTGTGATGCAGGTTATGGTAAATCAAATGTCTAGCAAGGGGCAAGGGGATTTATTTTCCTCTAGCCAAGGTTGTTTAGAAATCAAAACACGATAACTTGAGTCAGGGGCTATGACCCACTCGATATGGTGAGCTTGACTCTTGAAGAAGGACTCTCAGCAACATGAAGTTCCTTCAATCAAGCTACCAGATTCAGATTCTAACAGTTTCTTGTTTACCCCGCGAGATCCTTGAAAACATTGCATACATATATCATACATATCATTGCATAACAGGTCTCCCAGTACAGGTCTCTTATCTTCTTCGCTGTTTATTTCAGCAATCATCATGTCTACTGAACCTTCAACCGAGCAAGCTATCAAGGCCCTCCAGGCCCAGAATGCCCAATTTCAAGAGTTGTTCATGAATCTAGCTAAGGGTCAGCAGGACCTGAAGACTTTGATTCTGAAGGAGAAAAAGAAGAAGAAAAAGAGAATCTTCCTGTTTGGAAGAAGTTCAGGTTTAGGTTGTACGCCACTTTGAGAATGAGAATCTTCATTCTGTCGGGGAAAATCAGGAAGTTGAATTGTATACCACCTTGAGAATGAGAATCTTCATTCTGTCGAGGAAAATCAGGAAGTTGAAGTGTATACCACCATGAGAATGAGGATCTTCATTCTGTCGGGGAAAATCAGGAAGTTGAAGTGTATACCACCTACTTGGGTTTTAAGGATGAGAATCTTCATTCTGTTAATGGTATCAGGAGCTTGGGAGTATACCAATCTTCTGAGGTTTCAAGGATGAGAATCTTCATTCTGTTATCGGTATCAGGAGCTTGAGAGTATACCAATCTTTTGAGGTTTTAAGGATGAGAATCTTCATTCTTGAGAGAAACAGATTTTTAGGAGCTTCAGTTGTCCGTTATTCTGTTGGTGAATGTAACTTCCAACAGGTGATGAAGGAATCTTTGGTGATTGTAACTTCCAACAAGTGATGAAAGAAATTTTGATGACGACCGTAACTTCCAACAGGTGATGAAGGAAATTTTTAACGACCGTGGATTCCAACAGGTGATGAAGGAATTTTTGATGACGACCGTAACTTCCAGCAGGTGATGAAGAAAATTTTTAACGACCGTGAATTCCAGCAGGTGATGAAGGAATTTTTGATGACGACCGTAACTTCCAGCGGGTGATGAAGGAAATTTTGATGACCGTGGCTTCTAACAGGTGATGAAGGAATCTTTGATGACGACCGTAACTTCCAGCAGGTGATGAAGGAAATTTTTAACGACCGTGACTTCCAACAGGTGATGAAGGAATCTTTGATGACGACCGTAACTTCCAGCAGGCGATGAAGGAAATTTTGAACGACCGATCAATTTGGAATGTAATTTTGTTTTGGATAATAAATCCTTGACAAATGTTGGGGAAATAAACCCATGACTGTTGTTCTTCTAGAGAGGTGATGAACTTCTCGAGGACGCTTGAATTACTTTTTAGAAAGATTTCGGAGAGGTTCATCACTGCCCCTAGTATCCGATGTTCCTGACACTATATGTAACCCTTATTGAGATTGATGTTCCAATGCCCCAAGTGATGGTGAGGGATGCTTGCCCCAGGTTAATCTGCAAATTGAGAGATTTCTTGAAATCTTGACTGGACTGCCCCATATTTAATGGACTTTGAAAGATTTGTTGAAATCTTGACTGGACTGCCCCAGGTTTAGCGGACTTTGAAAGATTTGTTGAAATCTTGACTGGACTGCCCCAGGTTTAGAGGACTTTGAAAGATTTGTTGAAATCTTGACTGGACTGCCCCAGATTTGCTGGACAATACCAAACCAAGTCCCCTTCTTGTTGATAGGAGAATTTTGTAACGGAAGTGTCATCCCACTTGAAGTGATTTTATTCACAGAGAGAGCTTTCATTCCTCCGAACATTCACTGTTGTGAATTTCTTCGCTGTCAAACAAATAAACATGTGTAAACAACGATATTCAAATAATGCAAAGTTTATGCTTGTCTCGAAGTTTTGAAAAATGCTTTTTTAGTAGAAAACTTTTTATAAGACAAATTAAACACAAGATTTAGAGCAAAGCCTTACAGGAGTCAGGATACCTTTTGTAATAGTATGCTTTCGAACTAACCCATGCTTCAATTAGGACTTTTGAAGGGTTGTAACGTGGCTTGGTTCACGGTTTAAGAAACAAAGGATAAAGGCTAAAAGTATATTTGTACCCACCCGCTCTTCGTGATGTTCTTCAATCCTAAACTCAGTTAATTGTGCGTCAAACTCTATTCGAGTTTGGAACGACGTTTTGGTGATGGTTCACACAAGTTGAATTTGTTGGGAAGGCAGTCATCATTTTTTTTGCAACATTTTTCGTGTTGTTGAGGATTTGTAATTACCTCTTTCTTTTGATTTAATATCCCTAACTTTTTCCTGACTGTTCTTGTTTTCGAGATTACAGTCAGCGGAATTCCCCAACTTTCTTAAGCCTCCTTTGTAGGTTTTGGCTCAACGGGCTTTTTCTCTTTTGAGAGATAATGACTGCCTATGAGATAAGGAACCATCACTGTCTTTTGGTTCCAAAGGAAGGTTTTTGATGTCATTCGTTGTATTACGAACTGAGAGTTTGCGACTTCAATGCGCATCTTTTGAATTAACTGAGAGACTACCCTGCCCCAGGTTTAATCAAAGGTTCCAATTTGTGCTTAGAATAGAAAACTTCTACTTCTTTGGCTCGAAGGGGTTGACTAGGGATTATCTTCCTTATAACTCCAGTATTTAGGATTTGAAAGAAACGCCTGTATATCGTCAGCAAGGTCTGTCCAAAAGCATACTTTATGAGATTATGGTATTGTTTCGTCATCCTCCCTCTAAAGGCTTGTAGGTTTTTTGCAAGAGTTAAATGTCATAAAGAAAGTAGAAATCATAATTCAAGAATAGTGAAAACGAATGGATAAATTCAAGACAAACATATGCAATGCATTAATGAAATAGAGTTTGACATCAACAGATAATTGTTTGAATAACAAAAGAAATTACAACTTGAAAATTCAAATGAAACAAAAGTCTCTTAGTTCGAACTTGTCATTTCAAGTGGAGAACCCTCAGCGGAAGATTTTCATCTCGCCATCCGACATGAATTTCAGCACTCCATTGTCAATCAAGTCTTGGATCTTGTTTTTCAAAGCCCAACAATCGTCAGTATCATGTCCAGGACTATAGGAGTGGTATACACAAAAGGCGTCAGGGTGATAGCTAGAAGCAGAGGTGTTGGGCTTCCGAATAGGATCCTTTAAAGCAGTCAGATTGACCTCCAACAAGCGTTCCAGTATTAGAGATGATGGTATGTCAGTCTCAGTGAACTGTCTTCCAGACGTATTTTGCTTACGCCAATTACCCCGTTGACGCTGACGAGGTTGTTGTTGGGCTTGTGACCCTGAAGCAAGATGAGAAGACTTTCCCTTGTCTTCTTGTCTCAAAGGAGGTTGAATGATGACTTGATCTTCAACCCTAATTGTTTGCCCAACTTGGTTATCTTGAAGCAGTTTGTTGACGAGAACCCTGAGCTCCTCTTGTTTTTGAGCCAAGTCTTGAATGAGAGCCATCTGGCCCAACAATTGTCCCATCATCTGGATCTTCATTGTTGCCATCTCAACCTGTAGTTCTTCCAACTGATCATTCCTGACGCCGTTTGGATTCCCTAGGACCATGCCCCTTGTGATGAGAGCTTTCACTTCTTCTTGCCCCTGGGACAGGTTCAAGAACATTTCTTGAAGTTGAGCATTCTGAGCCTGGATATCTTCGACAGTCCTCTCTAGAGCCATCTCTACTGAAATAAACAGTAGGAGAATAAGGAAACCTGAAAGGGAAAACCTGTCATGATGTGGATGCATGTTATGTGGATGCATGTTTTCAAGGATCTCGCGGGGTAAACACAATAAAATGTTAGAGGTTGAACTTCGATCAACATCTTTGACTGGAGAACTTTGTATCGGTGGATGTCTTTCCATGAGAATCAAGCTCACCATGTCAAGTGGGTCATAGCCCCCGATTCAAGTTGTTGCACTTGATCTTTGACGGCATTTGTTTAGAGGAAAATGAAACCTCTTGCCCTTTGGTAGACGTCTGGTTCAACGTGACCCTGCATTAAAGACCCTTGAGATCCTTGAAATGGTTATTGAAAATGCTATGGTATGATGTTATGATGTTATGTACATGTATGCAAAAGTAAGTAAGTGTATATACAAGTAATCATATTCACACAAAGAAAATAAGTCCTTAGGTTTAGGCTTGCATGGGGTTCGTAGGTAAGTACCCTTTTGAAGTTAGTTGGCTCAACCTGTCCTAAAATAGAAACCGGGTTCTAAGGAGCTCAATATCACTGGATTATTTTCTATGTTCATTGTTTTGGTTTAGCCACTTAACTGGAGACCAAAATATTCCAAGAAAACAATCCTCAATGAGTGTAGTATCGAGTATCTACCAACTTCGGACTGCACCAAAGTCGGTCATCTCACTACCCCTAAAAAGGCCAAGATGGTCAAGTAAGGTTCTAAGAGTTCGTTAGTGCTTTATGACATCACTCAGCGGCCCCGTATTCTCTTTGATTGACTCAAAGGCTAACGGTACCCACAAATATGTCACACTAATGTAGCTACTGCTTCAACCATGTCGGTATACCCCGTACAGTTCCCTCACAGTTTATTGCTACTTACCTAAAAGGCCTCCCCAAATCCGGGTGTAGGATTTGAAACAAACCCAAACAAGGAACCCAAAAATTAAAGCAATCAAAGCAATCAAAGTAAGCATGTAAAGGTGATCTAAAACTCTAAGGTAACCCCACTTTTAGAAAAATCCCCAGCAGAGTCGCCAGTTCTGTGATACGGTGGGAGAACTGACTTGAGGTTTTGCGTTTGTTTTTGCACTTGTTCGGTTTAGCAAGAGTCACCACCGACTTTTTATTTTATCCAAAGGAAAGGTCAAAAAGCACAGGAAAGACCTTTGAGATGTTTTCTTGGGTCGGGGGGTAGATTATGAAAAGGGAAGGTGCTAGCACCCTTTTCATCCATGGTTATCCATGGGCTCTTAGTTACTTGTTTTAGATCACTTGCCTTTGCTTTTCAATTGTTTGAAATGGTGCTTTGTGTGTGTGGTTTTGAAAATGTTTTGAAAAAGATGCCTTGTCTAGGCAACCTTTGTAATGATTCTTGTGTGAATATATACAAAGGTGTGTGTCTTTTTGAAAATATATTCCAATGTTTTGAAAGTTGTGTTGTGAAGTGTGTTTGAAAATGGCAAGGATGTTTTGCAAGATTTTTGATCAAGTAACTAAGAGTTGTCTACCCTATTTTACTCAAAGATCTTTCTTATGTTTTTAAACCTTTTTATCAGTGTTGTTTCACCATTGTATTTGATGAACAACCTTGTGTTAGGATGTTAAACGGGACAGGCGCGAGTCATCATATACAATCATTGAAAGCAACTTGTGAGATGCTCTAGCAATTTTGTAAGGGATAAGATCGTTTTATTGAAGGCAACATCGAGGGTCATCGAGGGACTACGATCTTTGTTTATCGAAGGGGCATTTACTAGAGTGTCTCATACTCGAGGGACATGATTGCATTTTCCGAGGCAACAAGTGAGGTTACCCTAGAGGTGCAATTGTGAATTTGTATTGATTTTCATGCATTTATCTTGTATTAGGTCATCTAGCGATTGATTTTGAATCTTCGCATACAAACCCTAATTACTATACAGTATATTGAAAGCGATAAATTGCGGGAATTTAAAGTCTAAGTTATTACAAAACAGTATCCGGGGATGGGGGTACACATGTTTACAAATGGGGATGAGTCTTATCAGAATAATAATGTCCAAGTATATATTACAACCAAATTGAATTGTCGCAATTCAATGTAAAATTATAACAAAGTATAAGATAATAAAAATCAAAGAAATATGAGATGCGTGTATTTATTTACAAATGATCAAATAAAATTTTTAACCTAAGAAATATTAAGTATTTATTATTATTGTATTTTTGTTAATTATATAAACAAAGAGTTTTAAAGAAAAGAAAAATTATTTAAGCTAAAATTTTGTTATTTATGTACTTTTGTGTTATTAAATGTAATAAATATTTAAGAAAAACTATTAAGAAAATTTTATACAAAAATTTAATATATTATTTTTATTTAACAAAAGAGAAAAAAGAATTAGATTATAAAAAATGAAAATAAAGTGATAAACAAAAGCATTAGTTTAAAGAAAGAAAAGAGTTTAAATAAAAAAAGGTGGGCTTAAGAATGTTTTTGGATGGCCCAAAAGAAGAACAAAATGGCCAGAAGAGAGGAAACGGAGGGGGGTGCGTGTTAGTAAGAAGCATTGGGCTTATGGGTTTTGTTTGGGCGAAGGCCCATGATGACTATTGAACAAATTCTAGGGTTGATTCATTTTAGGGTTTTCGGTTTAGGTTACAGCGGCGCCTCCTCTCATCTTCTTCGTCTCTCTTCCTCGTTTCTCAGCCATGAACAAAATGATTCATCCTCTGCTGCCTTAGCCACCGGAGCGTGCCTCCCCTCTCTCTCGTCTTCACGGTGGTCCATGTTGGTTGAGCTCGAACGGTACGAATTTTGTCTTGTTTAGGTTTTTTACAGTTTCAACATTTGGTTCTTGCATGTTTATCATTTTGCAATGTTTAATCTTTGATGTTTTGTGTGTGAGCTACAGCGAAAGTTTGAGAGAAAAAAACTATACCTTTGGCGTTTTTCTGGGTTGAAAACGGAAGAAGAGAGAGAGACGTGAGACCGGTGGCGCTCCTTGGTGGCCAGGGCGGAGGGATGAGTGTGATGATCACTTGCTGGTATTTTGTATCTTTACGTTGTTTGATGATGAGCTTCAGTTTCTGAAAACTGCTTGTTTTTTTCTAAAAATCTTCTTCTTTTCTCCTTGTTGGTTATTTGATGTTTGATGATCCGTTGATGATGATACTACCTTCTGAAACTTTTGCTTTTTGATATGTTTTCTGTTGGCTTGATGATTCATTGATGATGAAACTACCTTCTGAAATTTTTGGTTTTACTTTTAAAACTCTTCCTTTCTTTTGGCCATTGATGTTCTGATGATGATGTTGTTCTGAGGACTGCTTGTTGTTTTTGCTTCCAAGATTCTTCCTCTTTCTCTTTGCTGAATATCGTTGATGATGATGAAATCTTGTTTCTGAGTCGTGTTACTTCTTTGGGTGTTTGAACACTGATGATGAAATGGTTCTGAGATTTGCTTGCTTCTAAACTCTTCCTCTCTTTTGGATACTAAGGTTAATGATGAAGCAGTTCTGAAACCATTTTCAATTGCTTCTAAACTCTTCCTCTTTGTGGACCCTGATTATTTGATGATGATGTTATTATGAGATTGTTTGTTGTTGGTTTGGTTTTGCAATATAGTCTTGTTGATTGGTGAACCAATTTGTTTGGTTTGCTTTGATAACAAGTTGGTGGTGTTGAGGGGCAATTTTTGAAGGTTGGTAAACTGAGCAAGCAGGTTTTGTAACTTCTTTTTGTGTTTTGGAAAGGCAGGCTTCAGGTTTGCTTGTTATTGTTACAGTTGGGAAGTTTTTGGTTGGGAGCAGGTTTTTAGGCAGGCTTGCTGTTAGTTTGCTTGCTTATGGTATTTTTTGTTGTGGGAAGCAGGCTTCAGGTTTTGCAGGTTCAGTTGAAGGCAGACTTGAGCTTTTGTTTGGCCTTTATGCAGGCTGATGCAATTTTAGCAGGTTTTAGTGTTTGAGTAAGCTTGCAAGTTTGTTTAGCAGGCTGATGAGCTTAGGTTTTTGAAACAGGCCTGTAAGTTTTGTTGTTTACAGGTTTTTGGTTTTGACAACAGTTTTGCTTATGGTGTTTGAGATACAGGTTTGTTTGTTACTGCAGTTTGAGATGCAGTTTGTAACTTGCAGTTTTTTGGAAGCAGGATTGAGTTGTTTCTTTGCTCAATCTTCTTCTCCTTTTTGCTGAACTGTTAGACTTGTTATATCTATTTTTTCTTACTGCCTTTTACAGCCTGCCAAAACTACAAACCCCCACTTCACTCTCTTTCTCTCTTCATAAAAGCACTTTTAATTGCTTATTATATTATTCTGAAAATCTTGTTGGGCCAGAAAATGATGATGAAATTGACAAGCCTGCTTGCTTGTAACTTGGTTCATCTCCTGCATTGTGTACTTGTTTCCATATTTCCTGCAATGTATGCTTCCTTTGACAGCTTTTCTGCTTTGACAACTTTGCAACTTGGTTTGACATTTAGTTTGTATTTGTAGTTAGCTTGCCATGCTTGCTCATGCTGACTTAGTTGACTAATGCAGTTTGGAATTCAGTTTGCTTTGCCTTGCTGCCTTATATCTTTGCATTTTGAATTAATTGTATGCTTGCAAATTATTTTTACTTTTCTCTTTGTGAACCAAGAAGAGAAATCTTCTTGTGATTTGCGAAGAGAACAAGTAAAAACATGATGAATCCAATAGCATTCTGATTTCGGCCAACAAGCTTTAATGATGATTTTGTTTATTTATCTGCTTCTGCTTGAAAATTCTTATACTAACTTCTTTTTCTGTCTTTTGCAGGTAAGTACCAGTTGGATAATGGAGGACGCAGTAAAGGTCAAAGATTTCAAGAGATTTAGGCTTTAGATTTTTTTTTTCATTTATTGTAAACAAATATCATTGTAAATACTGTAAATTGTAAATTTACACTATTCGAATATAATTTGTAACAACATTTGAAATAAATAAATAAAAAGTCTTTGTCAAATATCTTCCAACTTTTCCTTGTATTGTCTATTTAATTATTTAAGACTCTTAAATTAAAATAACTGGAAATGTATTCCAATAACTTTAATCCAGATGAAATAAATAATCAACAAATTTTACCGTCTCGCAACTTTGCATTAATCACAATACGCCTGGTATTCCAATTAACATATGCGTTGTACAGTTTAAATAAACAAGCATTCCATACACCTTTCAATCCACTGATCAAGCAATGTCTCAAAGTTTCAAACAAAAGCCTCAGCTCCTATCCCAGATATTTAGGTTTTGAGAAACAACCAGTAATCTTGAACAAGCGTAAAAATAATGTAACAGTCAACTGAATTACTGTGGATTCAATTTCTTCTGAGAAATACGAGCGAAAACCCTAATTCCATATTTGTTGTCAAAGAAAAGTCTGCTTGATCAATTCCTGAGCCAATCTCAACACAATCAGTGGAAACCCTAATTCTGGACTTGTTGTCAAAGAAAAGTCTGCTTGATCAATTCCTGAGCCAATCTCAACAAAATCATAGAAAACCCTAATTCTGGATTAACTGATAAAGAAGAGTCTGTTTGACCGATTCTCAAGCCGGTCTTAAAAAATCAGAGAAAAACCCTGGGGTTGTGATATCTTGTGAAAAAGGGAGGAAAAATTTTGGGGCACAACAATCAGGATCATACATCTCATCGATTATTTCACCCCACAGTGTTGTGCTTCCAAAGAGATCGGTGCCCATATTGTTGAAGTTTGGTTTTATTGGTTGGGATATGTGTGGGTGGTGGGGTGGTTGATAGTATTGGGATGTTGAATCGTGGTGGAAACGAAGCAACTGTTCTTGGGATATAAAATATTTTTAGTTACTTTTATTTTACTTAAAATAAAATAAAATAAGAGATACGGATATCCGTGAGTACGGATAAATCAAATCTATATTTGTACCCGTAAGTAAATGAGTAACTAAATATCCGTTTATTTTATCCGTAGATATCCATTAAGACTATTCGTGCCCGTGGCAGATTTTACCCGCGGATACTCATGGGTATGAGTTTTTTTGTCATCCCTACACGAGACACTATTAGTAAAATACATATTTTATTTTAATTTACAATTGTCTTTATTTGAGACACACAATTCTTATTTTTTGAATGTTAAAATTTATCTTTTTTTTCAAGAGTCACTATCAACAAAATAACTATTTTATTTTAATTAACGATTGTCTCCATTTGAGACACAAATTTTTTATTTTCAAATATCTCAATTTACAGATTTTTTTTTCCTTTTATATAATTAATACAATTAAATTTATATTATTATTATTATTATTATTATTATTATTATTATTATTATTATTATTATTATTATTATTATTAAATAATATATTTTAAATATACATATAAAATTTATATCATATTAAATAAATTTATTTGTGGGAACGCATAACTATTTTATTAATTTGTATTACTACATTTAGCTACTTAAACTCATCGTCAAAGAAAATAATAATTTTTTATTATATAAATTAAATGGAAATACTCTTTTTTTTCTTTTAAAGCTTTTTTTAACTGAATATTTCTTTTTAATTATGACTTTCAAAATTCAAAATAATATTGATTATTTTTTTTAAAATTACACCTAATATTTATTATAGAGAAAGAAAAGATAAATTAAAATATTGAATAATTAAAAATATTATAGATAAAATAAAAGTTACAAGTTAAAAAATAACAATAAGTTTCAAAAAAATTTAGTATGTGTAAAAATAAAAAGTAATAATAAAAAAAAACGAAGAAAGTAATTATTAAATAACAGATACAATTTAGAGTGGGAGTTCAAATCTAGTGTTGATTCAAACTCAACAATATCAATTAGACAGAAATAATACTAATTTTTATATAATTAACAATATCAAAATTTTGAATTTTTTATTATAATAAGTAAATTTTGTAACTTAAACATCAAACTAGCCAATTTTTCCATGTAAATTTTAATATATTCATGTTTTAAACAAAAAAAAATAAAAAAATAAAAGTTTTAAATGTATTATTGCTTTTATATATGACCTAAAAGGAGGTTTTAAATATATTATCATCTCTTTTTATTTTAAAAATTAAATAAATAATTTAATAAAAAAAGAGTTTTAATTCTATTCGCGTCCTTTGTAAATTTAAATAGGGGGTTTTAATTTTATTGACATTCCATTATAAACTTAAATAAAAAATTCTAATTCTATTAGCACCAATAGCAAGGGAATAAGTTCGATTTTTTTTAAAAAAAATCTCAAATAATTTTTTTTTAAAGAATTTTACCAAAATGATCACTTTTCAAACAAAAAAATTTCGCCACACTGAGGAGTAACCACTTTGTGAAACTATGCAGTGTGGCGCATGCATGTGTTTTTAGAGAGGAGGCGCCACCCTCTTTGGCTTGACAGTGTTATTGCAATTTTCTATAAATACAACCACCTATCTTCTTCATTTTTCCACACCATTTATTACAAAACTCTTAGAAAATGTCTTCAACTCCCTTGCCAAAGTTTTCACTGATCAAAAGAGATGCCCATGTTATTTTTTCGGTGACAAAGCCTCCGGTGAAGATCAAACTCTGGAACACGCAGACATTCGAGCATTTTCAGAGGCACTTGATTTGCTGGTTGGAAGGAGACATTCCTGAAGGTGAACAAATCAGAAAAATAGAAAGGCACATCACAGTGAGGAACGAAAATGGAGTAAGCCGATCATGGAAAAAGGTGAGATGCGACGCTAATGTCATGATGATGATGCTTGGTGTTGTACCCCAAAATTTACCCTCTCATTTTATCAAGACTCTTTGGACTCAAGACCAAATTAGGGTTTTGCTCTGCTCAAGACATCTCTTTGCACTGATGACCTAAATTAGGATTTGAGTTTGCACAAGGAATTTTGGACTTCCAATGCCCCATGTGGCTTTCATACTTCATGTTGGACTTATAAGATTGCCCCTACCAACTTTCAAGCCTTGAATCAAATTTGTGCCCAGTCAATTGGACAGTTGACCTAGAAATCAACTGTATTGGGGAAAAAGTCAATTGTAGCCAATTTACAGTCAAACCTCATAATTTTTTATCCACGTCAACATTATAGACTCATATGAACTATTTGATCAAGTTTGGATCACAACTCCTCAAGAAATTTGATCAGATCATCAAAAGGGCAAAATGGTCATTTTTAGGGTTTTGACTGTATAAGGGAAATTTCTGATTTTTCACCTAGCCAATGGCAAATTGGTTTCAAGCATGAATTCAAGGACTCAATGGAATCATCTTGACCTATTCACAAGGTTCAAAAGATCTCAAATGCATTGGATTGACAAATGAATTTTTCAGTCAACTGATCAAATTTGACTGTACACTGAAAAGTCAAACTTTGACTTTTTGGTCAAAATCAAGTGTCAAGGGTCATTTTTCATAAAAATGAGTCAAAACATGAAACTTGTTCATCAAGAAACCTAATTTTGCAAATTAGGGTTTAAGTTTGAAAATTTTCATAACTTAGAATTTTTCTAAGTTATGTAATTTTCTTATTTTTTTTCCCAACTTTGCTCAACATTTTCACCATGATGCAATTGGATTCAAATAAAACTTCCAACATGAAAGTTGTATTCCTCCACAAAGTCTATAACTTTGATTCACAAAGTTTTCTCAAAATAAGCTTGGATCTCAAGTTATGATTTTTGGAACAAGGGTCAATGAAACTTTTAACTTAGTGAAATTTTGTCCTAGTTTAGGCCGGATTTTGACCTATCTTCATGACCATTTTTCACATAGTTCCACTTGTAATCTCAAAATTCATTACAAATATGGATTTTAGAGAATGTTATAAGCTTTCCAAAATGTCCAAGAACTCTCCAAAATCATTTATGGTTAGGGAGAATCGAAGGTTTGAATTTGGCAAAAACTCACTTTTGATCCATGGCATTTTCATGTTGATACAAGTTGCAATTTCTGTCCAGCTTCATTTGTACTTGAATACAGGTCTCTAAACCCTTCCACACTCAAGAATTAAATGCAAACTCAATGGTCTAAGGCATTATTCTGATTAATGGAAGTTTGTACAAGAGTTTAATCTATTTTTGGCAAAAAGTGAACTATGCCATTTTGATAAAGGCAACTTTATGTCAACTTGCTTCCCCTTGAGCCTTGGACCTCTCTCTTTGCAGCAAACAAGTCCCATAAACTTAGGAAAAAATTACCACAATCTTGTGCATGCTTGGAGATAGCCTGTACATACCTATCTTGTATCACTTCACACTTTTCTTTCAAAACAAGTCAACTTGCCAAAATCACATATCTTGAGTATCTGATATAACCAAGCTTGGTAAGAATTCCAAACAAGTTTTGCACATTGCCTTGAGCCAGAAACACGAGCGATCCATCCCTCAAACACTCTTGAACATCAAAACACATTCCTCTTGCAAAACAGGACAGCTTCTGCACTTTGACTTCCAAAATAAAAACCACTCGTGCGTTTTGTCCCAAACCACTTCCAACACACTCCATACAACCTATATGAACTATCCCAACCATTTGCCATTGACTGTAACTCCATTTGCAAGCTTCACCATTTCTGTTTTCAGCTTGTGCAGGTTGACTTCTACAAGCTTGTTCAAGCAAATCCAAAGCAAACTAAGCATTGGGGAAGGTCAGAGGAAGTTCAAGCAAGCTCCCAAGCATCTCAGGCATCACTGAAAAGCTCTACATTGACCTACTCGTGTTCAACTGAAACAGGTATTTTCCAACTTCCTATCTCTCTATTTAGGAATCATTAGGCTTAGGTTTGTGAATAAAAAATGTAGTACTCATAGCCCTTAAGTTGTACATATGCTTAGTTTTCATTTAAGTTAAGTGTGCTGAGAGAATTTGATTGATGAACTTCCTGAAAAAGTTAGGTTAGAAATTAGGGCCAGAGAAATTCTCTCTGGTCTTTAAGAGTTAGATTAAGTTCTTTACATGGTTGGAATCGTCTTGAAAAATGCTATAACTTTCATGTTGTGAGTTTTTGCTTTAGAGCACGTATACAGGAGTTGGACATTTGTACACAGGCGCGCGTTTTTTCTGATTCAAAGGTTGAAGATGAAGTGGAAATGGGCTGGGCTGGCTTGTTTATGTTTTTGACACCCCCTGCTTTGCTGACTGCACCCCCTGGCCCATTTGTTTTATATTTTCATATTATTTTCATTTCTTTTTATTTCCGACTTCATTTTATTTTTTCCAAATATAAAAAATTGCTAAAAATATTTTCCTTAAATTTCCACATTTTTATTATTTATTTTATTTTATTTTGACACAATATTTAGTTTATTAGGTTTACTATATGTATTTTCTCAAATAAAAAACTTGTAAATAACATATAAAAATATTTTATTTTTATTTTTAGTATTTGTATACTTAAATAATATTTTCTCATATATTATTATTTTCTAAACAATTGTATATATTTTTATATTTTACAATATAATTAATAGATATATCTTTTTAAAACAAAATTTAGGATTTTTACCCTTAACAAAAAAAACTTTTTATTTTCTTTTTTAACACATTAAATATTATATTTTTACACATAAAAAATAAACAAAAACAATTTTCTTGCATATTCATAATATATTGCCCATTTATATTCAATTGCTGATTTAAATATTGTTTATTTATCATTTGAGCAAAGAAATTCAATTTGGTTGTAATAATTTAGGGTTTTAATTTCTTGCAAAATAATCCCCTATCCAAAATTGTATCCCCCTCCCCATATCAATGATGTAATAGCTTAGATTACTTTTACGCATTTATGCTTTCAAATGTGCCACGATAGAGATTAGCGTTTGTATGCAATATCCAAAATCAAAACAAATAGTTAGACCTAATGCAAGACATAAATGCATGAAAATGATAACACAATGCACACATGCACCCCTAGGGTTTCATCCACTTATTGCCTTTAAAATGGTCATGGTATGCATGTTGAGTATCTTGGCAAAACAAAAACAAAACAAAAATATCATAGTCCCTCGATGACGCTATCTTGGTTGCCTATACAAAAAATGATCTAGTCCCTCAAAAAATTGCTAAAGATACTTAGCACTATTGCTATCATGGTCAATACGATGGCCCGCGCCTGTCCCGTTTAACATCCAAATACAAGGTTGTTTACCAAATGCAATGATAAAACAACACTGTCAAAAGGGTTAAAAATGTGTAGGAAAGATCTTTGAGTAGATAGGGTAGACAACTCTTAGTTACTTGATCAAAACTTGCAAAAACATCCTTGCTATTTTCAAACATACCTTACAACACAATTTCAAAACATTTCCCAAATCAAACTTTCAAACATTGAAATATCTTTTCAAAAGACAATACATCTTTGTATACATTCAAACAAGAATCATTACAAAGGTTGCCACAACGATGGCCTCTTTTCAAAACATTTTCAAAACCACACACAAAGCACCATTTCAAACAATTGAAAAGCAAAAGCAAGTGATCTAAACAAGTAACTAAGAGCCCATGGAAAACCATGGATGAAAAGGGTGCTAGCACCTTCCCTTTTCATAATCTACCCCCCGAACCCAAGAAAACATCTCAAAGGTATTTCCTGTGCTTTTTGACCTTTCCTTTGGATAAATAAAAAGTTGGTGGCGACTCTTGCTAAACCTCACAAGTGCAAACACAAACACAAACCTCAAGTCAGTTCTCCCACCGTATCACAGAACTGGCAAATCTGCTGGGGAATCAATCTAAAAGTGGGGTTACCTTAGGGTTTAGATCACCTTTATATGCTTACCTTGTTTGCTTTGATTGCTTTACACTTGGTTCTATTGTTTGGGTTTGAAATCCTCTACCCGGATTTGGGAAACATTCATAGGTAAATAGAAATACATTGTGGAAACTGTGCGGGGTATACCGACATGGTTGAAGCAATAGCTATATTAGTGCGACATATTTGTGGGTACCGGTAACCTTTGAGTCAATCAAAGAGAATACGGGGCCGCTGAGTAATGTCATAAAGCACTAATGGACTTTTAGAACCTTTACTTGACCATCTTGGCCTTATTAGGGGTAGTGAGATGACTGGCTTTGGTGCAGTCCGAAGTTGGTAGATACTCGATACTACACTCATTGAGGGTTGTTTTCTTGGAATATTTCGGTCGCCAGTAAAGTGGATAAACTGAAACAATGAACACAGAAAATAATCCAGTGATATTGAGCTCCTTAGAACCCGGTTACTATTTATAGGACAGGTTGAGCCAACTAAACTTTAAGAGGGTACTTACCTATGAAACCCCGTGCAAGCCTGAAACTAGGAACTTGTGTGACTTGCTTGTGCATACATCATGAACATCATAAATCATCATATGCATCCACTAACCATTTCAAGGGTTTGAATTTTCATCTTTGTTCCTGTTTTATAGGTCATGGAATTACTTCGCAAGAAAACTATTCAGGTCAACCTTGTGAGAATCCATCCTCAACTCAAGGAGCTTACTTCCAAGATTCCAGAGAATTCTCCATTCAGTGAAATACATGGTAGACTTATCAACTTGGTCAACTCCAACATTGAAGAAGACATGGTGAAAGTTCTCTTCCAGTTCTTTGACCCCCTACACCATTGCTTTACATTTCCTAATTACCAACTAGTGCCTATTTTGGAGGAATTTTCTCAACTCCTGAGGATTCCTATTCTCCATCAACTACCCTACAACGGTACGAAAAGAGAGCCAAAGCCTGAAGATGTTGCTCTAGCCTTACACTTGCAACCATCTGATATCAAAGGTCATTGGGAAACCAGAAGTGGTGTCAAGGGTTTCTTGGCAAAGTTTCTGTTTGAGAAGGCACAAGACTACTGGAATTCTCTAGATCTGCAAGCTTTTGAAGAAATTGTAGCACTTCTCATCTATGGGTTGGTCTTGTTCCCAAACTCTGATCAACTTGTAGATGTGAATGCTGTCAAAATTTTCATATCTCGGAATCCTGTGCCTACATTGCTTGGGGATATCCTCCACTCATTTCACACACGAACAATGAGAAAAAGAGGTGTTCTCATGTGTTGTACTCCTCTCCTAGCAAGGTGGTTTATTTCTCACCTTCCCCAGACAGTCTTGAAGAATGAGCAAGGCTTGAGGTGGTCACAACGGTTGATGACTCTTACACATTTTGATGTTCATTGGTGTTCTCGGTCTAGAGAAAATGTCATCATCATTGATCGTTATTGGGAATTCCCTAATGTCCCACTACTTGGCATTAGGGGAGGCATTACCTACAACCCCTGCTTAGCTCTGAGACAATTTGGGTATGCCCGAAGGGATGGCCCTCATGACATGCTGATTTCAGACTTGGTTTTTGACTTCGACAATGATGCTCAAGGACTTTGACAAAGGTTTATCCGAGCTTGGAGGATGCCCAACAAAGTGGACAGTAAGACACTGGGACACAAGAATTCCATCCCCCTTGAGCCTTGCCTCAAGTGGGTACGAACCCGCGCCCAGAGTCTTATGATGCCTTACCCTTACATTCTGCCTATGATCAAAGAGCCTGTTATGGAAGGAGAGGTTCCATACACCCTCCTACATCCTGACATGCCAACATCATTGGAGGATTTGCAAAAGAGTTGGATACAGCTCAAGGAAGAACAAAATACTTTTGAAGCCAGCTTCTACGCCAGTGAGAAGAAGGTTTTGGAACTTACTCGTCGACTCCACGAAGAGAAGACTCTCAACACCTACATCGCACCATAGAGGATGCGCAACGTCTTTTTACATTAGACATTTGTAATATTTTGCCCATGGGGCATTTATGTACTAACAAATTTCTTCTTATTAATATGACGTGTGTTCTTTTTGTTTGCAACAACTTTGAATTTCTGAATCCTTGAATGCATTACATGAATACATATCATTCATCATATGCATAAACAGGTCTTCACACCATGTTTCCTTATCTCTCTGCTGTTTATTTCAGCAAGATAGATATAGAGCAGACGGTCAAAGATCTGCAAGCGCAGAATTCACAGTTCCAACAACTCCTCATAACCTTGGCAAAAGGTCAGGAAGATCTTAAAGCACTGTTAGAGAAGGAAAAGGAGAAAAAGAAAAAGAAAAGAGCTGGTGTGGCCACTATGGGAAGAAGATTTGAGAACCAAGCTTGAAGAGTCCTGGATTTCCCCTCGACATCTGATGAAGGGGTTGGAAAAGGAAAGGGAGCTGCAGTGCCCTCCGAGTCTGAGGCTGAAGAAGAAGAAGAAGAGGATGAAGATTACTCTGAGCAGCAATATCCTCCTGCAGACGACAAGTATAAGAATCTGGAAGAGCGTCTGGCAGCCATGGAGGTACAAAGAGTTCCTGGGCTGGATTTCGAAGAGTTAGGGTTGGTTGCTGGGATTGTCATTCCCCCTAAATTCAAGGTGCCTACATTTGATAAATACGATGGTTTGTCTTGTCCGAAGATGCATCTGCGGTCTTACATCAGAAAGATCCAACCTCATTCTTCTAATAAGGATCTATGGGTCCACTTTTTTCAAGATAGTTTGTCGGGTACGCAATTGGATTGGTTCTACCAACTTGAGAGATCTGACGTGCACAACTGAGAGGATTTAGCTGCTGCCTTCTACAGACAATATCAATATAATGCAGATTTAGCACCTACTCGTACTCAATTACAGAGTATGGGTATGGTCTCTAATGAAGGCTTTAAGGAGTATGCCCAAAAGTGGAGGGACTTGGCTGGAAGGGTGTGTTGTACCCCAAAATTTTCCCTCCCATATTCTTCAAGAAATTGCCAAGCCAAGCTTCAAAGTTCCCCAAGGGTTGCACAGTGCAAAGGTCTCCTATACAGTCAAAACTAGGGTTTGTGGTCTGATCAAGAAAATGAAGTGTCCAAAGATCCAATCAAGTCTCATATGCCTACAAATATGGTCAAGTATCCTCATATCAAGTTTCAAGGCATTCAGCACAAAATTGCACAATCAAAACCCTGAATTGCACTACAGTCAACTGTAGGGGCAAAATGGTCATTTGACAGTCAAAAGTTCAAATTTTTGGTCAACATATCATTTTGAAGCCACAAACATCATTTGATCAATGCTTGATCATGATTCTCAAAATTTGGCTCAGAAATCATCAAGATGCAAAAATTTCCTTATTTGGACAGTTGAAAAAGTCAACTGAAATTGACCAGGGCATAACTTTCACATGGATTATCAGAAAAATTCCATCCAAAGCTCATTTTGAAGAGAAAGACATTTCCTACAATTCATCTTCATACTTCAAGTCCAAGAAATTCTCTCACAAAAAGTTATCAATTTCAACATTATAGGTCATTTTCAAAAGTCAACAAAAAGGGACTTTAAGTCAAAGGCCATAACTTGAGATTGGTAAATCAAAATGACATGGGACCAAAGGCATTGGTTAGAGGACTCAAAGACCTTTCCAAAATGCCCAAGAACATGAGAAAATCTTAAAAATTGAGAAAGTTATGCCTTGTGGAAGTTGGGAAATTTTTGGATATTTTGAAAAGTCAACATTACTTCAAATGACCTAAAATTGCTAATGGGCCCATTTTTCTTCCACAATTCATCATTCCAAGCATGTGCACGACCACTTGGCCCAAAGGGAAGTATTTTCTCATTTTTTATTTATTTATTTGAATTTTTATTTATAATAATTCACTTAAATCAATTAAATATGTGAAAAATATTTAACTTAACCTAACAAATCTTTTTGTACATGTTTTATTCTCTATAATTCGTGCACATCCCAATATAGAAAGATTTGGAGAGATTGGAGATGATTTGAACAAAAAGCACATGGAAAATATTTGGAAAATAATGATGGAAAATTAAATCTTCAAAACCATGATTGCAAGAGATTTTGATCAATTTTCTTGACCTAATTGGTTCTATACTTAAGCCTAAACACAACCCTAAGCATCAGACACACTGAGCTGCGCCCAAAAGCCATTATCAAACTTGGAAAATTTGGTCTAAAACTCAAATCTGAAAACTACTTTCTAGGACGATTCAAGGCATAATTCTCATCTCATTAGCTTCCTCAAGCATCACTGAACATATTCCAATCAAAAACGCTCATCAAAACCTCAAGAATCGTTGTATAGAAGCTAACCTTTCTCACTTTTTTTTCATTATCGTGTTTTGCATTCTATGCACTTTCATGACGTTTTGTTCATATATTCGTGATCAGTGAAGTATTTGCAAGCTAACCATATGCTTTAATTATATTTTTATGCTGTGTACACGATTATGCCATGTTTACTTTCTAGGGTTTACAGGATTTGAAATTGGGGGTTTTTAAATGAGGAAAAATTAGAATCCCTGTGTACCACCATTGGCATGAGCACGTCTGGACGAAGAAGAAGCCACTATCGCGCCTAATTTATGGACCCCCTAGACCTAATCGTTATTTTTCCAAAACCGGCCTAGGAGAACGCGTGCGAAACCGTTGCCTAACATATTTGTTTTTTCAGGAAAATAATACAACGAAGAAGATGAATTCGTGGCGTGCATTGGTTGGCCCATTTGAATTTCGCGCGAAGAATCACCACTAACGCTTATTTTATTCATTATGTTTGTTATTCATTATATATCAAAACGCGTGGAATGGCTTAGTGGTGAGCAAGGCTATTGGTAACATTCCTGACCTGGGTTCGAGCCCTAGGTCTTCAATAATTTCAATGTTATTTTTCCATTAACGTTCACATGCAGCGCCTACGTTAAAGTCCATGATACACCATCAGAATCCAGCGTACACGCGTCTTGGAGCATCAGATCAAAGGCCCTGGATTGGAGAACACCATACACGTGAGTCAATGTGCCAGCACACTACCTGGAAAGTCAAACGGATCAATGTCTTATTGGGCCTGGATTTCTAAAGAATACCTCCTAATTTGGGATCTGAACTCCCTTTGGTTTGCAATTCTTCCTATTCTCTTTATTTTTTCTATTTTCTATTTTCTTTTTAATTGTTGTTTTAGTAATTAATTAATTATTTCCATAAAAAACCTAAAACACATAAAAAATCAAAAAATATAATAAATATTTTGTTTTAATATTTTTGTAATTAATTTGTATATAATTAAGCTTAGTTAAAATTAGGTTTCAAATTTAATACTTTTAATAAAAATCTAAAAAATGTAGAAATAGGTTTAATTAATAATTTTTTATCCTTTTTATTTTTCTTTCATAAATATATTAAATAATTAAATATTTTATTTTTTATAATTAAATTGCATGAAAATAACTTAGGGTTAATTTAGGCCAAAAACTTCAATATTTTTTAATAAATTAAAAGCCACTAGAATTAGGGTTTGCATCTTATTTTAATTAATTCTCTTTTTTCTATTAAATCTTAAAATACTACAAAATACCAAAAACAAGTCCTTTCTTTTTTTAATTAATTAACTTCATCATTAATTTAATTTCGCAAAAGGGTCCAACGCCCTCGTTTCGTTCTTAATTTCTTATTAATTTGCATTTTTATTTTATTTCGTTTAAATAATTATGTATCTCTCCCGAAGCCATGTAAATTACCTCTCGCACTTTTTAATTCTTTTATTTTCTTTTACTTTATTTATTTTCCGTCAAATCGGGTCCTGGTTAATTTTGGCGATGTGGACCCGCGCCTTTTGTAATAGCTTTAGACTTTTACTTTCCTCGCAACTTTTTAACTGCTAACTCAAAAGCATGAAAGAATGTATGGACAAAATAAAAACAAGCGTAGAACACCAATAACATGACAAGATAAATACAAATGAAGACGACACACGAATCGCACACACCACCCCTAGGGTACGCCTCACTGTTGCCTTGCCTCGAAAGGTGATCGTCGAGTAGAGGATGTCTTAGTAAGTCCTCATGATCCGGGAACCTGGCATGAGGGTAGCTTCTAAGGTGTCTTCCTATTGCTCCGGTGATCACCATGTCCCGAACCTCGAATTGACCCGAACACCTCCAACGGTGGTGCTACTTACCTCTCAATGGTGGGATGGCACTATTTTAAAGGATATTTACACAAACGAATTCCTTAGGGTAGGTAGACAACTCTAAGATACTTGCTCTAATTTCAAACAAAATTCAAAATACTTTTCACACCAACACATTTACAAAAAGCTTTCGAAAGCATTTTTTCAAACACTCTTGAGGACTGATACAAGAGTCGAACTGAAATTTTCAAAGAAACTTTTTAAAACCCACAGTTGAAAAGCAAACAAACCATTTTGAAAACACAATGAGCAAGTATCTAAGAGCCCATGGATAACCATGGATAGAAAGGGTGCTAACACCTTCCCTTTCTATAACCTACCTCCCGAACCGAGAGCAATCTCTATAAGGAATTTTTCTGTGCTTTTGTCCTTTCCATTTGGAGAAAATAAAAGACGGTGGCGACTCTTGCTTCCGCGACATTTTGCGAACCAGCGTTAAACGGTCAGTTCCAGATCCACCGATCACAGAACTGGCGACTCTGCTGGGGATATTCTTAAAGTGAGGTGTACCTTAGGGCTAGGTCATAACTGTGTTTTCAATTGTATTGATTTGCTTGCTTTACTATTGTGGGTTGCATCGGAGTTACATAGATCCTAACCTGGATCTAGGGATACCCTGTTTAGGTAGCATAAGCTGTGAGGGACCTGTCTGGCGTAGACCGAAACAGGTGAAGCAGCGGCTACGTTGGTGTGGCACCTTGGTCTGTACCGATATCCCTTGTGTCGCAACGAGGAGAATATGGGTCTTCTAAGGAGTCATTAAGCACCAACAACCTTAGAACCTTAATTGACACAACTTGGCCTTTAGAATTGTAGCAGTATGCTACGCCCATTGAGGCTAAACTCTCGTGATGGTTCTGGCCGCAAGAAAAGATTGCGATGCTGGAGTTATGACCGGTTGAGGGTAGTCAATGATATTGGGATCCTCTAAGAACCCGGTTACTTTTGATTAGGACAGGTATGAACCAACAAACTGAAAGAGGGTAGTACCTAGACCTCATGCTGGCCTAAACTTTAGGGCCTTGCCTTGTATGACTTGTGTGCCTTACCATGTTTGCCTTTGTATCTATTTGTGGTGTGCTTTATCATAACATCATAGCATCATGAGCATTGCATGCATCCTGCATAAGGACTGACCATTTCAAAGACAAGAGGGTTTCACCTTTGCTCTGTTTTATAGGACATTATGATGCCTGTGCGAAGGAATACTATCCGGTTCAAC
This sequence comes from Vicia faba, assembly GCA_948472305.1. Classification (NCBI taxonomy): domain Eukaryota; kingdom Viridiplantae; phylum Streptophyta; class Magnoliopsida; order Fabales; family Fabaceae; genus Vicia; species Vicia faba. Next base: position 34,599,799 of record OX451737.1, on the reverse strand, counting down.
TTTGTTCGTTCACCCGAGTTGCTTGATGAGTTGGTTAGCAGAATTCCAAATACCACTTCCTTCATTCAGAGGCATGGTTCTCTTCTCAGTTTAGTCACTGCAAAGCGGGATCAACAGTTGATGAGTGTTCTGACCCAGTTCTATGACCCTCTGTACCAGTGCTTCACCTTTCAAGACTTCCAGCTGGTCCCTACCCTGGAAGAGTTCTCTGATTTGCTTGGTATCCCTATCTTGGATCAGACTCCCTTTACTGGTTGGGAAAAGACCCTCAGGCTTGAGGATGTTGCTGCAGCTCTTCCTTTGACCCATCAAGAGGTAACAGACAACTGGGTAACTAGAAGCGGAGTTAAGGGTTTCTTGGCCAAGTTTCTGATTGGTAAAGCTAACAATTGCTGGAATGACCTGGACTTTAGGGCATATGAAGACATCTTGGCTCTCCTAATCTATGGGTTAGTCCTGTTTCCTAATCCTGACAACTTCATCAATGTCACTGCCATAAGGATCTTTATGTCTCAGAATCCTGTGCCCACTCTCTTGGGTGACATCTTGCAACAACTTCATGCCTGTACTACCCGAAGACGAGGAACCATATGGTGTTGTATCCCTTTGTTGGTGAGGTGGTTTATTTCGCACCTCCCTAAGTTCGTACTAAAGAACCAAGAAGGAAGAGGTTGGGCTCATAGGTTAATGTCTCTCACTGATAAAGACATCATTTGGACTTGCAGAGGTTTGGATGAGATAGCTATTATTGATCGATGCGGGGAATACCCTAATGTTCCTCTGATTGGTACCCAAGGAGGGATCTCTTATAATCCATGTCTAGCACTCCGTCAGTTTGGAAGAGCAAGAAGAGCAGGCCCCCATGAGATGTTGGTGCCTCACATCAGTTTCGAGTTTCAGGTGGATAGTGACGAGCTGCGTCGTAGGTTCATCAAGGCTTGGGACAAAGTTCATAAAGCTGACCCACAAGAGTTAGGGCCAAAGACTTCTTTACCTATGGAAGCCTACTACAAATGGGTTCGCATCCGTGCTCAGAAGTTAGGTATGCCGTATGAAGCTGTCAGACCCGTCATTCTTGAGTGTCCTGACAAAGATGGTGTTCCTCCAACTGTCCTTCCTCCTCAAATACCTACTGATTATGAGACGTTGAAGAGATCTTGGTCGCAATTGCGAGAAGAGCAGGATTCTTACCGGGAAAAGTTCAACGAGCAGGAATCAAAGATCCAGAAGCTGACAAAACAGTTGGAGAATGAGAGAGCTCTGAATGCCTACATCCGTACTGAGAAGAGGAGGCCATGGGATCAATAAGGAGCCCCAGATGTGCTTTTACAGTTTTATTTTTCTTTTCAGTATTTCTTTTCATGTAACGCCTAAGGGCAACCTGTTGAATAATTTCAGTTTCAAAAGTTGAATCTAATGAAGTGTGTTCCTTTTTGTTTACAAAGTTGATTCCCGATTGTCTTTGAAAACATAATTCATACGCATTTCATACATCATGTGCATAACAGGTTTTTCCTCTTTTCAGGTTGCTTACAGTTCTTCGCTGTTTATTTCAGCATCATGAATCCCGACTCTTCATCAACTGAGACTTCCATCAAGGCTCTTCAGGCGCAGAATGCGCAGTTTCAGGAATTAATCAAAGGTCTGGCTCAAGGCCAAGAAGAACTGAAGGCTATGCTCCTGAAGAAGGAGAAGAAGAAGAAGAGAAGAACTGTTTTGTTCAACTCGGGCCGAAGGTTTGGTAATGCTCTGCAGCAGGAAGAGGCTGGTTCTTCTGTTGGCAAGAGTAGTCCTCAGGTAGAAGCAAGAGTTCCTAGTCCAGTAGTCTCCGACAACGAGACTGATTTTGATGAAGAGCAGTACCCTCCTGCAGAAGATAGATACAAACAACTGGAGGATAGGTTGAAAGCTATGGAGGTTCAACAGGTACCTGGGCTGGATTTCGGAGATCTGGGTTTATCAACTGGCGTGATCATCCCTCACAAGTTCAAAGCACCCTCCTTCTCTAAATATGATGGGGCGTCTTGTCCCAAGCTGCATCTAAGGTCCTATGTTCGGAAAATTCAGCCGTACTCTGCGGATAAGAATTTATGGATCCACTTCTTCCAGAAGAGTCTTTCAGGGACTCATCTCGAATGGTTCTATCAGCTGGATGGGACCAAGGTTCATAACTGGGAGGAGTTGGCTACTGCTTTCTATAAGCAGTATCAGTATAATGCCGACCTTGCCCCCACACGTACCCAACTCCAGGGTATGTCGTTAGGTGCAAGTGAAGGTTTTAAAGAGTACGCTCAGAAGTGGAGAGACCTGGCTGGCAGGGTGCAGCCACCATTGACTGATCGGGAGTTGGTAGACATGTTCTTGGGGACCCTATCTGGGCCATTTTTCAACCATCTCATTGGGAATTCGTCTGCAGGGTTCACTGACCTGATTCTAACAGGAGAAAGAATTGAGGCTGGGTTGAAGTCTGGAAAGATTGCGAAGGGTGCATCATCTAGTTCTGAGAAGAAACCCTTCAAGATGGAGGCTAGTGCCGTGTATGGTTCCAGGAAATCAAAGAGACCTGAGCGCCGCCAATCTGTCAGTGCGGTAATGATTGCTAAGCCTGCAGCCGCTCCTCGGTCGACCAATCCTCAAAGGGCTGAAAGACCCCGGAGAGAGTTTACCCGGTTAAGCATGACCCTATCGCAGATCCTGCCACAGTTGCTATCCACCAATTTGGTGACTGTCAGGGAGGCTCCAAAGTTCCCCAATACTACATCTCCTAAGTACAACCCGAATGCTCGTTGTGCTTATCATTCTGATAGCCCGGGGCATGCCACTGATGACTGTTGGGCATTAAGGAACAAGCTGCAGGACCTTATTGACGCCAAGGAGGTACAATTTGAGGCATATGAGAAGCCTAATGTAGTGACAGCGCCCCTGCCTGCTCATGGAGTGAATGCTATTGGGGACGAAGAGGAAGTTGATGAAGCTGAGTTTGATAGCTGGATCTACCCGGCAACCGACGGTGGACTTAACAATTGGAGCGCAAAAGACAATCTCCCTGTTTCTCTTGTTACTGAGTAATGAATTCCTATGTTTTGTTATTTTGTAATAAACAATAAATAAACTCTATGACCCGGTGTCTTACCCGAGGCACTGTGGTTCTATTTTGTGAGGGCATATAAATTGTCATTTCATATATCATGAATGAAAATCTTGGACGTTTTCTCGCATTGCAAATTTTATGCTCCTTTTCTATCTTTTGCATATATTTCAAAACAGCTGTATTTACACACACACTCACTCATACAGGTTTCAATCCACTCTGGATCTTACTGGTAACGACTCTGCTACTGCCAGTTATGACTTCGAAAATCCGATCAACTTAGCCGAAGACGAAGGTGAAGATGATTGCGAAGTGCCTGGCGAGCTTGCAAGACTGTTGCTTCAGGAAGAGAGGGCAATTCAACCCCATGAAGAGCCAGTGGAAACAATAAACTTGGGTACTGAGGCAGACAGGAGAGAGGTAAAGATTGGTGCCAACCTAGAGCTCAGCGTGAAGCAACGGTTGACTCAAATGCTGCATGATTATATGGAGATCTTTGCTTGGTCCTACGAAGACATGCCCGGATTGGATGCCGATATTGTGGTCCATCACTTGCCAACTAAGGAAGACTGCCCTCCAGTTAAGCAAAAGGTCCGTCGGATGCATCCAGAGATGTCTGAGAAGATTAAAGCCGAGGTTATGAAACAGTTTGATGCCGGGTTTCTTGCAGTGACTTCCTACCCGCAGTGGGTTGCTAATGTGGTGCCGATACCTAAGAAGGACGGTAAGGTCAGAATGTGTGTCGACTACAGGGATCTGAACAGGGCCAGCCCCAAAGATGACTTCCCCTTACCTCACATTGATGTCCTTGTTGATAATACAGCTCAGCACAAGGTGTTCTCTTTCATGGATGGCTTTTCAGGTTACAATCAGATCAAGATGGCACCTGAAGACATGGAGAAGACTACATTTGTTACTCAGTGGGGCACCTTCTGTTACAAGGTCATGCCGTTCGGGTTGAAGAACGCCGGGGCAACCTACCAACGTGCCATGGTCGCTTTGTTTCATGACATGATCCATCATGAGATAGAAGTGTATGTTGACGACATGATCGCGAAGTCCCAAACTGAGGAAGAGCACCTAGATCATCTGCAGAAGTTGTTTGACCGGTTGAAACTATACAAGATGAGATTGAACCCGAACAAGTGCACCTTCGGGGTAAGATCTGGGAAATTGCTAGGCTTCGTGGTCAGTGATAAAGGTATTCAAGTGGACCCTGCTAAGGTCAAAGCTATTCAAGAGATGCCAGTTCCCAAGACAGAGAAGGAAGTCAGAGGCTTTTTAGGACGCCTGAATTACATTGCTCGGTTCATCTCACACCTGACTGCTACCTGTGAGCCAATCTTCAAGCTGCTGAAGAAAGATCAGGTAGTACGTTGGAATGATGAATGTCAGGCTGCTTTCGACAGAATCAAGGAGTATCTCCAAGAACCACCTATCTTTATGCCACCGGTTGAAGGGAGACCTCTGATACTATATCTAACAGTGCTTGACAATTCAATGGGGTGTGTGCTGGGGCAGCATGACGAGTCTGGCCGAAAAGAGCATGCCATTTATTACCTTAGCAAAAAGTTTACCGACTGTGAGACCCGATACTCACTGCTTGAGAAAACTTGCTACGCTTTGGTATGGGTGGCTCGCCGGCTGAGACAGTATATGCTGACTCACACTACCTTGTTGATCTCAAAGATGGATCCTATAAAATACATATTCGAAAAGCCTGCTCTGTCTGGGAGAATTGCAAGATGGCAAATGATCTTGACGGAATACGACATTCAGTACACAACCCAGAAGGCCATCAAGGGAAGTGTATTGGCAGATCACTTGGCACATCAAGCTGTAGATGACTATCAGTCTATGAACTTCGAATTTTCGGATGAGAGCATCATGATAGTGACTGATTGTGAAGTACCTGGACCGGATGAAGGACCTGAACCAGGATCCTGATGGTCTATGCACTTTGACGGAGCCTCCAATGCTTTGGGGAATGGTATCGGCGCCATCATCATATCTCCTCAAGGTACTCATACTCCACTCACTGCCCGACTATGTTTTAACTGTACCAACAACATGGCGGAGTATGAGGCGTGCATCATGGGTCTTCAAGCTGCGATTGACCTGAGGATTAAGTTTCTGAGTGTTTTCGGAGATTCCGCTCTTGTGATCAATCAGATCAAAGGAGAGTGGGATACGAAACATCCAAACCTTATTCCTTATAGAGAATGTGTATTGACCTTGATCCCCCACTTCACGGAGATAACCTTTGAACACTTTCCAAGAGAAGAGAATCAGTTGGCGGACGCGTTAGCTACAATGTCTTCAATGTTCAAGGTTAAATGGGATAATGAGGCTCCCCGGATCATCATTTGGAAACTGGACGAACCGGCATACTGTTGCGACCTCGAGACTGAATTGGTGACTGAGAAGCCTTGGTACCATGAGGTAAAGAGATATCTAGAAGCTCAGGAATACCCTGAAGGTGCCTCTATCAATGATAAGAAGTTCCTGAGAAGGTTCGCAGCCAAGTTCTTCCTTAGCAACGGCATCTTGTACAAGCGAAACCATGATTCAACTTTACTGCGTTGTGTGGATAAGACTGAAGCAGAAAGGATCATGGAAGAGCTACATGAAGGGACCTTTGGTACGCATTCCAGTGGACATACTATGGCTAAGAAAATCCTTCGGGCAGGGTACTACTGGTCCACAATGGAAGCTGACTGCTACCAACATTCCAGGACATGCCATAAGTGCCAGATTTACGCAGATAAGGTGCATGTTCCTCCAGTTCCCCTGAATGTTCTAACTGCGCCACGGCCGTTTGCAATGTGGGGTATAGACATGATCGGCGAGATCAAACCTACGGCATCTAATGGGCATCGCTTCATCCTAGTGGCGATTGATTACTTCACGAAGTGGGTCGAGGCAGCATCCTATGCTACGGTAACCAAGACTGTTGTGGCACGGTTCATTCGGCACAACCTGATCTGTCGGTACAGCGTCCCAGAGAGAATTATTACAGACAACGGTACCAATCTAAATAATAAGATGATCGCTGAGCTCTGCGAGCAGTTCAAGATACAGCACCACAATTCTTCTCCTTACAGACCGAAGATGAATGGGGCTGTAGAAGCAGCAAATAAGAACATCAAGAAAATCGTGCAGAAAATGACAGTGACTTACAAAGATTGGCACGAGATGTTACCGTTCGCTCTACATGGGTACCGTACCTCAGCTAGGACGTCAACCGGGGCAACTCCTTTCTCTCTGGTCTATGGCATGGAGGCAGTCTTGCCGATCGAAGTGCAAATACCCTCTCTCCGGATAATGAAGGATGCAAATCTGAACGAAGATGATTGGATCCAGACACGACTTGATCAGCTCAACCTCATTGATGAAAAGAGACTTGCTGCTATCTGTCACGGTCAGACGTATCAGAAACGGATGATCAGGGCATTTAACAAAAAGGTCAGACCACAGGAATATCAAGTTGGGGATCTGGTAATCAAGAGAATCATCCTTCCTCAGAGTGATCCAAGGGGCAAGTGGACCCCTACGTACGAAGGGCCATTTGTGGTTAAACATGTGTTCTCAGGAGGAGCAATGATATTGACCAACATGGATGGTGACGACCTTCCTCACCCCGCCAATGCAGACATAGTAAAAAAATACTACGCATGAAAAAAAAACCCGCTAGGCTGACATGCCTAGGCAAAAATTAGGGCTTCTCGTCGAACCAAAAGGGTTTGGGCAAAATGAAGGGATGAAAATGAAAAAATCTGTACACCCGGCAAGTCGAAAACCTGAAAAGGCGACTTGGGCAAAAATGGGTATCCCGGTGGACTGAAAACCCGAAAGGGCTGTCCAGGCAAAAATTAGGGATAAAAGCGTAATACTATGTCTCATTGGATCACTTTGCATCCAGAATCCGGTATCTTCATCAAGTTCAGACGGCATCGATCAGTCAGCTTCACCTTCAACCAAGGTTATCAAGTGATGAGACGCTCGGAGTTATAAAGGCAATAGCAGAGTTGAAACCCAGTGGGATCATTCATTTCACACAGCTGTTTTATTTTCTTTTGTACAAAATTTGTATAAACTCTCTTGTTCGGCGGCGTTCCTCTTACTAGGACGTCAGCCTCTTGTACACAAAACGCCTATTCACAGGCCATTCAAAATCAATACAAATACATTTTCAGTTAAACGTGCCAATTGTTTTTCTTTTTCTGTTTTGTTTTGCGAAGAACGTCCAAGGTTCAATTTGTGATATATGCATTGACAATAATTTGCTAACTTATGAATATTTGCATACGAAACAAAGGATTAATTACAGGTGACATTAGAAACAGGGGCAATAAAGAGTTGTCTGAGCAATCTAATTGTTCTATCCTCCAAGGTACCAAGGTAGGTTCAGCTAAAGAACATGACCAGTACATCTCAATTCCCCAGAGAGTAAGTCAGCAGTCAGTGCATTCTTCTCCAAGCAGAGTTAACAAATCTTAAGGAAATTGAGTATCCTTCAGTAGATCTCAACGTTCCCCAACAGCAATACATATATTCTTAACAAGCATCCCCGGCAGTCTTGGTCTAAAGATTGTTCCCCGGCGGCATACCAACATTCAAAGGAATCACTTCCCCGACATAGTGCAAAACTTCCCCAAGAGAATCCAATCTAGATCCCCAGGAAATTTGGAATTCATATCCCCAAGCAGTAAGCTTATCCCCAGTAAATTCTGGAAGCTTATCCTTCGCAGAGCAAACGCGTCTCCCGACTTTATTCAAAGAGTTATTTCCTTAACAGGATATAACTGGGTTATCCTCATCCAAAAGCCACGGAAAGAGCGTCCTCGACGAAGTCTTCTATCCCCAACGAGGTCCATCAACACTTCCAATACAGCAAAGATACCATCAGCAAATTATTATCAACACTCAGCAAGGCATCCCTCTTCCCACAGAGTATTGCTTCCCAGCATGGTCGCTAGAGTATCTTTTCTCCCCGCAGAATCTTCCATTTGCCAAGTTTATTCTACAACGGAGTCATCTTCTCCTACCGGTATTCTTGCAGCTATCATCCCCAGCGGGAGTAAAAGCTTATTCTTCAATATCAGCCCAGGAGTGACTTCCCGGCACCCGTCAAGGATTTACTTTCCTAGACGAAAACATACATTCATAAAACATCACATACATCATTATAGCATGCATAAGACGCATTATATCATACAAAGCTCATTTATGTTGAGAACATCATTGCTTGATCCATATCATGCATTGCATATGACTGACCTTTACCTTTCAGGAAAGATGCAGTTGAAATTCTCAATCATATTTCAAGACCTAAGACCGGTTCAGTTAATCGACTCCAAAGATTTCTTATCCAGTCCCAGGCCTTCTCTAGTCCAGCTAAATCGACTCCCAACAGATTTTTCTGATAGAGACTCAGTCGAAGTTATCCCAGGTTATAATTTCCTATTGGTTCTCTCTCCGACGGTGCATGAGATTTCCATTGTTATGATTTCCTATGGTTCCCTCTCCGACGGTGAGTGAGGTGATAATTCCTTTTCAAATGTTTCCCTCTCCGACGGTGAGTGAGGTGATAATTCCTTTTCAGATGGTTCCCTCTCCGACGGTGAGTGAGGTGATAATTCCTTTTCAGATGGTTCCCTCTCCGACGGTGAGTGAGGTGATAATTCCTTTTCAGATGGTTCCCTCTCCGATGGTGAGTGAGGTGATAATTCCTTTTCAGATGGTTCCCTCTCCGACGGTGAGTGAGGTGATAATTCCTTTTCAGATGGTTCCCTCTCCGACGGTGAGTGAGGTGATAATTCCTTTTCAGATGGTTCCCTCTCCGACGGTGAGTGAGGTGATAATTCCTTTTCAGATGGTTCCCTCTCCGACGGTGAGTGAGGTGATAATTCCTTTTCAGATGGTTCCCTCTCCGACGGTGAGTGAGGTGATAATTCCTTTTCAGATGGTTCCCTCTCCGACGGTGAGTGAGGTGATAATTCCTTTTCCTATGGTTCCCTCTCCGACGGTGAGTGAGGTGATAATTCCTTTTCAGATTATAATTTCCTATGGTTCCCTCTCCGACGGTGAGTGAGGTGACAATTCCCTTTCAGATTATAATTGCCTATGGTTCTCTCCCCGATACTGCGAAGATGGTAATTCCCACCAAGATTTTCTCAACGAGCGTTGTTGAAGTTAAAGTCGCCCAAGGTTCTCTTACCATTCATGCTAAGGTAGTAACCATCCCTGGTTCATTCATCATCTTGTGAAGCTCCAGACTCAGCTCCTGTAACCAGTCAGGACATATCTATACCAAGCATCTGAAAACCGACTCCTGCAACATGTCAGGTACTCATTTTTCTTTTGCAGGTATGCAGGTTCTCGCTAAGGAATCTCTTACGCGATCAACATCCAGATGGCATCTATAAGCCCATCATCCTATTCATCAACCTCTAAATGGCATCTATAAGCCCATTCCCATCACCACATGGCTACTATGTGAGCGCAAATTTCTGGGCACTCTAGTGTTCAATCATCTTCCACCTTCGGATTACGAAAGGCACGTCAGCCAATCTGCATCCTCAGGTCTAAGAAGATTGAACAGGGGCAACTGTTGTACCCCAAAATTTGTCCTCCCATATTCTTCAAGAAATTGCCAAGCCAAGCTTCAAAGTTCCCCAAGGGTTGCACAGTGCAAAGGTCTCCTATACAGTCAAAACTAGGGTTTGTGGTCTGATCAAGAAAATTAAGTGTCCAAAGATCCAATCAAGTCTCATATGCCTACAAATATGGTCAAGTATCCTCATATCAAGTTTCAAGGCATTCAGCACAAAATTGCACAGTCAAAACCCTAAATTGCACTACAGTCAACTGTAGGGGCAAAATGGTCATTTGATAGTCAAAAGTTCAAATTTTTGGTCAACATATCATTTTGAAGCCACAAACATCATTTGATCAATGCTTGATCATGATTCTCAAAATTTGGCTCAGAAATCATCAAGATGCAAAAATTTCCTTATTTGGACAGCTGAAAAAGTCAACTGAAATTGACCAGGGCATAACTTTCACATGGATTATCAGAAAAATTCCATCCAAATCTAATTTTGAAGAGAAAGACATTTCCTACAATTCATCTTCATACTTTAAGTCCAAGAAATGCTCTCACAAAAAGTTATCAATTTCAACATTATAGGTCATTTTCAAAAGTCAACAAAAAGGGACTTTAAGTCAAAGGCCATAACTTGAGATTGGTAAATCAAAATGACATGTTACCAAAGGCATTGGTTAGAGGACTCGAAGACCTTTCCAAAATGTCCAAGAACATGAGAAAAGCTTAAAAATTGAGCAAGTTATGCCTTGTGGAAGTTGGGAAATTTTTGGATATTTTGAAAAGTCAACATTACTTCAAATGACCTAAAATTGCTAATGGGCCCATTTTTCTTCCACAATTCATCATTCCAAGCATGTGCACGACCACTTGGCCCAAAGGGAAGTATTTTCTCATTTTTTATTTATTTATTTGAATTTTTATTTATAATAATTCACTTAAATCAATTAAATATGTGAAAAATATTTAACTTAACCTAACAAATCTTTTTGTACATGTTTTATTCTCTATAATTCGTGCACATCCCAATATAGAAAGATTTGGAGAGATTGGAGATGATTTGAACAAAAAGCACATGGAAAATATTTGGAAAATAATGATGGAAAATCAAATCTTCAAAACCATGATTGCAAGAGATTTTGATCAATTTTCTTGACCTAATTGGTTCTATACTTAAGCCTAAACACAACCCTAAGCATCAGACACACTGAGCTGCGCCCAAAAGCCATTATCAAACTTGGAAAATTTGGTCTAAAACTCAAATCTGAAAACTACTTTCTAGGACGATTCAAGGCATAATTCTCATCTCATTAGCTTCCTCAAGCATCACTGAACCTATTCCAATCAAAAACGCTCATCAAAACCTCAAGAATCGTTGTACAGAAGCTAACCTTTCTCACTTTTTTTTCATTATCGTGTTTTGCATTCTATGCACTTTCATGACGTTTTGTTCATATATTCGTGATCAGTGAAGTATTTGCAAGCTAACCATATGCTTTAATTATATTTTTATGCTGTGTACACGATTATGCCATGTTTACTTTCTAGGGTTTACAGGATTTGAAATTGGGGGTTTTTAAATGAGGAAAAATTAGAATCCCTGAGTACCACCATTGGCATGAGCACGTCTGGACGAAGAAGAAGCCACTATCGCGCCTAATTTATGGACCCCCTAGACCTAATCGTTATTTTTCCAAAACCGGCCTAGGAGAACGCGTGCGAAACCGTTGCCTAACATATTTGTTTTTTCAGGAAAATAATACAACGAAGAAGATGAATTTGTGGCGTGCATTGGTTGGCCCATTTGAATTTCGCGCGAAGAATCACCACTAACGCTTATTTTATTCATTATGTTTGTTATTCATTATATATCAAAACGCGTGGAATGGCTTAGTGGTGAGCAAGGCTATTGGTAACATTCCTGACCTGGGTTCGAGCCCCAGGTCTTCAATAATTTCAATGTTATTTTTCCATTAACGTTCACATGCAGCGCCTACGTTAAAGTCCATGATACACCATCAGAATCCAGCGTACACGCGTCTTGGAGCATCAGATCAAAGGCCCTGGATTGGAGAACACCATACACGTGAGTCAATGTGCCAGCACACTACCTGGAAAGTCAAACGGATCAATGTCTTATTGGGCCTGGATTTCTAAAGAATACCTCCTAATTTGGGATCTGAACCCCCTTTGGTTTGCAATTCTTCCTATTCTCTTTATTTTTTCTATTTTCTATTTTCTTTTTAATTGTTGTTTTAGTAATTAATTAATTATTTCCATAAAAAACCTAAAACACATAAAAAATCAAAAAATATAATAAATATTTTGTTTTAATATTTTTGTAATTAATTTGTATATAATTAAGCTTAGTTAAAATTAGGTTTCAAATTTAATACTTTTAATAAAAATCTAAAAAATGTAGAAATAGGTTTAATTAATAATTTTTTATCCTTTTTATTTTTCTTTCATAAATATATTAAATAATTAAATATTTTATTTTTTATAATTAAATTGCATGAAAATAACTTAGGGTTAATTTAGGCCAAAAACTTCAATATTTTTTAATAAATTAAAAGCCACTAGAATTAGGGTTTGCATCTTATTTTAATTAATTCTCTTTTTTCTATTAAATCTTAAAATACTACAAAATACCAAAAACAAGTCCTTTCTTTTTTTAATTAATTAACTTCATCATTAATTTAATTTCGCAAAAGGGTCCAACGCCCTCGTTTCATTCTTAATTTCTTATTAATTTGCATTTTTATTTTATTTCGTTTAAATAATTATGTATCTCTCCCGAAGCCATGTAAATTACCTCTCGCACTTTTTAATTCTTTTATTTTCTTTTACTTTATTTATTTTCCGTCAAATCGGGTCCTGGTTAATTTTGGCGATGTGGACCCGCGCCTTTTGTAATAGCTTTAGACTTTTACTTTCCTCGCAACTTTTTAACTGCTAACTCAAAAGCATGAAAGAATGTATGGACAAAATAAAAACAAGCGTAGAACACCAATAACATGACAAGATAAATACAAATGAAGACGACACACGAATCGCACACACCACCCCTAGGGTACGCCTCACTGTTGCCTTGCCTCGAAAGGTGATCGTCGAGTAGAGGATGTCTTAGTAAGTCCTCATGATCCGGGAACCTGACATGAGGGTAGCTTCTAAGGTGTCTTCCTATTGCTCTGGTGATCACCATGTCCCGAACCTCGAATTGACCCGAACACCTCCAACGGTGGTGCTACCTACCTCTCAATGGTGGGATGGCACTATTTTAAAGGACATTTACACAGACGAATTCCTTAGGGTAGGTAGACAACTCTAAGATACTTGCTCTAATTTCAAACAAAATTCAAAATACTTTTCACACCAACACATTTTCAAAAAGCTTTCGAAAGCATTTTTTCAAACACTCTTGAGGACTGATACAAGAGTCGAACTGAAATTTTCAAAGAAACTTTTTAAAACCCACAGTTGAAAAGCAAACAAACCATTTTGAAAACACAATGAGCAAGTATCTAAGAGCCCATGGATAACCATGGATAGAAAGGGTGCTAACACCTTCCCTTTCTATAACCTACCTCCCGAACCGAGAGCAATCTCTATAAGGAATTTTTCTGTGCTTTTGTCCTTTCCATTTGGAGAAAATAAAAGACGGTGGCGACTCTTGCTTCCGCGACATTTCGCGAACCAGCGTTAAACGGTCAGTTCCAGATCCACCGATCACAGAACTGGCGACTCTGCTGGGGATATTCTTAAAGTGAGGTGTACCTTAGGGCTAGGTCATAACTGTGTTTTCAATTGTATTGATTTGCTTGCTTTACTATTGTGGGTTGCATCGGAGTTACATAGATCCTAACCCGGATCTGGGGATACCCTGTTTAGGTAGCATAAGCTGTGAGGGACATGTCCAGCATAGACCGACACAGGTGAAGCAGCGGCTACGTTGGTGTGGCACCTTGGTCTGTACCGATATCCCTTGTGTCGCAACGAGGAGAATATGGGTCTTCTAAGGAGTCATTAAGCACCAACAACCTTAGAACCTTAATTGACACAACTTGGCCTTTAGAATTGTAGCAGTATGCTACGCCCATTGAGGCTAAACTCTCGTGATGGTTTTGGCCGCAAGAAAAGATTGTGATGCTGGAGTTATGACCGGTTGAGGGTAGTCAATGATATTGGGATCCTCTAAGAACCCGGTTACTTTTGATTAGGACAAGTATGAACCAACAAACTGAAAGAGGGTAGTACCTAGACCTCATGCTGGCCTAAACTTTAGGGGCTTGCCTTGTGTGACTTGTGTGCCTTACCATGTTTGCCTTTGTATCTATTTGTGGTGTGCTTTATCATAACATCATAGCATCATGAGCATTGCATGCATCCTGCATAAGGACTGACCATTTCAAAGACAAGAGGGTTTCACCTTTGCTCTGTTTTGTAGGACATTATGATGCCTGTGCGAAGGAATACTATCCGGTTCAACTTTGTTCGTTCACCCGAGTTGCTTGATGAGTTGGTTAGCAGAATTCCAAATACCACTTCCTTCATTCAGAGGCATGGTTCTCTTCTCAGTTTAGTCACTGCAAAGCGGGATCAACAGTTGATGAGTGTTCTGACCCGGTGGGGGCTGTGATGATTCATAATTCCGCAACCGATCAATCTCGAAGCAGTCAACCCAGAACCAACCAAGCAAGGGTGGAAAGGCCTGCACGACAATTCACCCGTCTCAATATGACACCTGCTCAAGTTCTCCCTCATCTGTTGAAGTTAAACCTTACAAACTTGAAAGAAGCGCCGAAGAATCCAAATACCTCTTTTCCCTACTACCATTCAAATGCAAAGTGTGCCTATCATTCAGACAATGTGGGGCACGACACCAACAATTGTTGGGCCTTCAAAAATAAGATCCAGGATTTAATAGATGCCAAGGAGGTGGAGTTTGATGCCCCCAAAAAGCCTAATGTGATATCCTCTCCAATGCCAAAACATGGTCACAATGTCCATGCTGTTGTAGAAGATCTTTATGTTACTGCTGTTGATGACTTAATGACTCCATTGCCAATGATCAAGATGAATCTGTTGAAGGCCGGGATTTTCCTGGGCTGCGAAAAAGATTGTTACCTTTATTCGACCTTACAATCCGACTGTCCGCTATTGAAGTTAGGCATCTAACGCCTAATGGATAATCAAGAAATCCTCTTTAAGAAAACTCATGTTACTCCTGTTACTCCTGTTACTCCAATCAATGATGTTGCTATAACCACCATTTCCAACAATCTTTCCAAGGTCTCCAAAAGACCTGTTAAGATTACACCCGATCCAAAGTTTGTACCTCCGAAGATAACAATGTCGGGGCATATCCCATACAAGTCCAACAAGACAATACCGTGGAATTATGGAGGAGAGATCTTCTACCACAGTGTTAAGCAGATCGAATCAGTGGAAGAGAGTTCCAAGGAAGAGACTCCTGACATAGGAAATATTGTGGGGACAAGTAAGATCACTCGCAGTGGAAGAATCTTTTCTCCGGAGATTGCTCCTCCAAGGGAAATCTTCGGATCCTCAAATGCTCCTAAAATTATTCATGTGCCAGTCAACACATCTGTACGAACTCCAGTGATTGAAGAAATTATAACTCCCGAAGTTGTACCCTCTGTTGATAAAGGTAAGGGGATCCAAGAAGCGCCCGTCAGGACGAGGGCTCAGCCTTTGGTCATCCCCGAGACCACTCAAAAGGAAATGGAGGAGATTTTAAAAATAATTAAGAAAAGCGACTATGATGTCGTAGAACAACTGGGGCAAACCCCTTCAAAAATATCTATGCTGGCCTTATTGCTCTGTTCCGAGGCTCATGCCAAAGCCTTGATCAAATTCCTAAAGACGGCCCACGTGCCTCAAGAAACCTCCGCGGACCAGTTCCAGGAGTGTGTAGGCAGCCTAACCGCCGACAATGGTCTTGGCTTCTCCGATGCCGATCTAACATCTAAGGGGAGAAAGCATAATGATGCGCTGCATGTCTCGGTGGAGTGCAGAGGGACTACTCTTGATCACGTTCTGGTTGATATCAGGTCGTCTTTAAATGTCCTGCCAAAGAAAGCGTTGGACAGATTGGACTGTGAAGGTTTGACCCTAAAGCCCAACAATATCATTGTTAGAGCCTTTGACGGTTTTAGGAGGATGGTACACGGGGAGGTGGACATCCCAATTAAAGTGGGTACTGAGACTTTCCACTCCATATTTTATGTCATGGACATCCGTCCCTACTACTCTTGCTTGTTAGGAAGGCCCTGGATTCATTATGCTGGAGCTGTTACATCTACCCTGCATCAGAAGCTTAAGTACCCTGTCCAGGGGAAAATTGTGACAATTCGTGGCGAGGAGGAGTATATGACAAGCCATCTGAATTCATTCCGCTATGTTGAATTAGATGGTGAATTCATCGAGACCCCCTTTCAGAACTTTGAAGAGGTTTCTCCTGAAATTGCGGTAGCCAAGACAATGACTTTTGTGCCCATCATTACCAAACCTGTGTCCCGGATGTCATCCCTTAAAGATGCGAAGGCTGTGATCGAGGAATGAGGAAGCACAGTATGGGGTCAACTGCCAAATTTTCCTTATAAGACAGATAAGTTCGGCTTGGGTTTCACTGCTGCTAGTCAGGAGGCTGTGCGTCACTCCCGGGCTGGAGGACCACCATTAGAGATCACTCATAATGGAGTTCATGCCTTAGAGGATGATGAAGAAGAGAGCAATTTTGAAGACTGGATCTTTCCAACTATTGAAGGAGGACTGAACAACTGGGAGTCGAAAGACTTCGTTCCCATTACTTTCATAAATCAGTAATTTATCTTTCGAACATTTTTGTTGGTCTGTAATAATTATTAAACAATTCGTACACTCTTTTTGCCTTGTGCCTTACCCGGGGCATATAGGTCCACTTGTAAGGGCTTGATATTTTCATCTTCATATGCCATTTTTAATGAATCATGGACATTTTCATATATAAACTTTTGTGTTCATTTTCTTTCTTTTTACATTTTATTTGTTTAAAGGTGGCTATCCCTTACACCCACCCACACTCACAAAATGCAGGTACCCTTCCACTCCGGATTCCATGGGTAACAATTCTGCTATGGCCTTCAGTGACTCTGAAGATCTGGTCAATCATGCCGAATACGAAGGTGATGAAGACTGTGAAGTGCCTGGAGAGTTGGCTAGACTTTTGCAACAGGAAGAAAGGGCTATTCTACCTCACGAGGAGTTGTTAGAGACTATCAACTTGGGAACAGAGGAAGACATAAAAGAGGTTAAAGTGGGTGCCAACCTAGAGCCGAGTGTCAAAGAGCGTTTAGTTCAGTTGTTGAATGAATATGTTGAGATCTTCGCCTGGTCATATAAAGACATGCCGGGACTTGATACAGATATTGTGGTTCACCGTCTCCCTACAAGAGAAGACTGTCCACCAATCAAACAGAAAGCCTGTCGAATGAGGCCCGACATGTCCGAAAAGATCAAAGTTGAAGTGATGAAGCAGTTCAATGTTGGCTTTCTTGCTGTTACTTCCTATCCAATTTCTAACATTGTTCCCATGCCTAAGAAGGACGACAAAGTCAGAATGTGCATGGATTACAGAGACTTAAACAGGGCTAGCCCTAAAGATGACTTTCCACTACCACACATTGACATCTTGGTTGATAATACAGCTCAACATAAGGTATTTTCTTTCATGGATGGATTTTCAGGGTACAACCAGATCAAAATGGCCCCTGAAGACATGGAGAAGACTACTTTTGTTACGCAGTGGGGTACCTTCTGCTATAAAGTGATGCCATTCGGACTGAAAAATGTCGGGGCAACCTATCAGCGAGCCATGGTAGCTTTGTTTCATGACATGATAAATCATGAGATTAAAGTCTATGTAGACGATATGATAGCCCGTTCACAGACAGAAGAAGAACACCTCGACCATCTGCAAAAGCTGTTTTTCAGGTTAAAAGAGTACAAGCTCAGACTGAACCCTAACAAGTGCACTTTCGGAGTCAGGTCCGATAAACTTTTGGAGTTCATCGTGAATAACAAAGGCATCGAGGTTAATCCTGCCAAAGTCAAATCTATACAAGAAATGCTTGCCCCTCGCACTAAGAAGGAGGTCAGAGGTTTCTTGGGACGCCTAAACTACATTGCAAGGTTCATTTCTCACCTAATATCTACCTGTGAACCAATCTTCAAGCTATTGAAGAAAGATCAGGTGGTTAAATGGAATGATGACTGTCAAGTTGCTTTCGATAAAATCAAGGAGTACTTGTTGGAACCTCCCATCTTGATGCCACCCGTCAAAGGAAGGCCGTTAATCATGTATCTGACCGTTCTAGAGAATTCAATAGGGTGCATACTGGGCCAACATGACGAGTCTGGACGAAAAGAGCATGCCATTTATTACCTTAGCAAAAAGTTTACCGACTGTGAGACTCGCTACTCACTGCTCGAGAAAACTTGATTCACTTTGGTATGGGCTACTCGCCGGCTAAGGCAGTACATGTTGACACATACCACTTTACTGATCTCTAAGATGGATCCGATCAAGTACATCTTCGAGAAGCCTGCTCTATCCGGAAGAATCACTAGATGGCAGATGATCCTCATCGAATATGATATACAGTACACGACCCAAAAAGCTATAAAGGGGAGTGTGCTAGCCGATCATCTGGCCCATCAAGCTGTTGAAGATTACCAATCCATGAGGTTCGACTTTCCCGACGAGGATATCATGACTTTGAGCAACATTGAAGAAAACAGACCGTATGACAGACCTGAACAAGGATCCCGATGGACTCTGTACTTTGATGGTGCCTCAAACGCACTTGGAAATGGTATCATTGCGGTACTTATCTCTCCAGAAGGTTGCCATACACCTTTCACCGCTAGACTCTGTTTCAGCTATACCAACAACATGGCCGAGTATGAAGCTTGTATCTTTGGTCTTAAGGCTGCTATTGATTTAGGAATCAAATCTTTGATTGTATTTGGGGACTCAGCTTTGATTATCAGTCAAATAAAAGGAGAGTGGGATACTAAACATCCAAACCTCATCCCTTACAAAGAACATGTCCTGACATTGTTACCACACTTTGAGCTGATTACCTTCGAGCACTTCCCGCGAGAAGAGAATCATCTAGCAGATGCGCTAGCTACAATGTCATCCATGTTTAAGCTTAACTGGGATAATGAGGATCCTCAAATCACCATTGAACGAATGGACGAACCTGCACATTGTCACGAGATTAATACCGAAGAAGTAGTGGACGACCCTGGTTTCATGATGTCAAAAGGTATCTCGAAGCACAAGAATACCCTGAAGGAGCTTCAGTCAACGACAAAAAATTCTTAAGGAGGTTCACGGCCAAGTTCTTTCTGAGCAATAGTATCCTATACAAGCGCAATATTGATTGTGTCCTACTCCATTGTGTGGACAAGGTTGAAGCTAAGCAAATCATGGCTGAACTACATAATGGCACCTTTGGCACCCATTCAAGCGGTCATACGATGGCTAAAAATATTCTACGGGAAGGCTACTACTGGTCTACCATGGAAGCTGATTGTCATCAACATTCCCGTACTTGTCACAAATGCCAAATCTATGCTGACAAGGTACATATTCCTCCAGTTCCTCTCAATGTCTTAACAGCTCCTTGGCCATTCGCGATGTGGGGAATCGACATGATTGGAGAGATCAAACCTACAACATCCAATGGACACCGTTTCATCCTAGTAGCCATTGATTACTTTACCAAGTGGGTCGAAGCAGCTTCCTTTGCCTCCGTTACAAAGAATGTAGTTGCCTGCTTCATCAAGCAGAACCTTATATGCCGGTATGGTATCCCCGATAGAAACATCACTGACAACTGTACAAATTTGAACAATACTATGATCACCGCTCTGTGCGAGCAGTTCAAGATTCAACATCATAATTCATCTCCTTATCGGCCTAAGATGAATGATGTTGTCAAAGCTGCGAACAAAAATATCAAAAAGATCATTCAAAAGATGACAGTCACCTATAAGGACTGACATGAGATGTTACCGTTTGCTCTGCACGGGTAACGTACCATGACACGCACTTCAACTGGGGAAACACCCTATTCTTTGGTATACGACATGGAAGCTGTTTTACCTATCGAGGTTCAGATTCCCTCCTTGAGAATCATGAAAGATGCTGGTTTGAGTGAAGACGGTTGGATTCAAACCCGACTTGATCAACTTAACTTAATTGACGAAAAGCGACTTACTGCTGTTTGCCATGGTCAGGCGTATCAAAAACGTATGATCAAGGCCTTCAATAAGAAAGTCAAGAGACAAGTATATCGAGTCGGGGACCTTGTAATCAAGTGGATCATCTTGCCGCAAAGTGATCCCATGGGAAAATGGACTCCTACTTACGAAGGACCATTTGTGATCAAAAACATCTTTTCTGGTGGGGCAATGATCCTGACCAACATGGACGGCGACGACCTGCCGCACCCTGTGAACGCAGACATAGTCAAAAGATACTACGATTAAATGACCCGACAAGTTGAAAACCCGAAAGGGCGACTTGGGCAAAAATGGGCATCCCGGTGAATCGAAAACCCGAAAGGACGGTTCAGGCAAAAATTAGGGATAAATAAAAAAAAGTCTGTACACCCGGCAAGTTGAAAACCCGAAAGGGCGACTTGGGCAAAAAAAGGTTTCTCGGTGGATCGAAAACCCGAAAGGGCGGTCCAGGAAAAAGTTAGGGAATTAAAGCGTATGACTATGTCTCGTCGGATCACTTTAAGGACAATCTCTTCACGGACAAGCTCCAAGCTTCTGATCAATCCAATCATTTGCGGACGAAGCAACGAATGGACAAGATACTCAGAGTTACGAAGGCTATAGAAGAATGGGAACCCCATGGAATTGTTACACATAGCCATCTTTCTTTGTATACAATTTTCTCAATTTTATGACAACATTCTCTTACTAGGATGCATGTCCCCCTTGTACAAAATACTTACACAAAGTTAATACAAAGATACTTCAAAGTGCATAAATTTGTTTGCATCTTCTTTCTTTTTATGCTTATGTTTTATTGGAAAACGTCCAATGATTTATTAAATGAGCATATGCATTTGGATATAATCACTGCTTACAAAATACATAAAAATGAGAAGGAATAATTACTGACAGATTGAAAGTATGGGAAAACGTCTTTAGGCTATTCCAGGAAAAATCCTCAGTAGAGCTAAAGCCTTGAAATACATATCCCCAGGGGAGTTAAGTTTCAAAATCCCTATCAGATTTGATTTTTCAAAACTCCCAATCCCCAGCGGAGAAAAACTTTGAACTGCGGACCCTCAGTGAAGATGAAACTTTCTTCCCCAACGAAGTCCAAAACTTCAACCCTTAAACCCCGGTGGAAGACCATCTAGTTTCCTCCAATTCCCCATAAAGTTGTCTTGAAACCAGAAGATTCCCCTGCAAGTTATCTTAGAACCTGAAAACTAACCAGACAACAACTTCAGATAATTCCTCAGTAGATTGGCATACAACCCAAACTCTTGAAAACTTGCCAACAGAATAAACATTCTCCCCACAGAGTTATTTCCCAGCAGATCGAAGATTCTCATTCTCATTTCTCCAGTGAAGCCTCCAAGGTTTCAATTCCCCAGTAGAGATCGTCAGAGTTTTCCTTACTCCCCAACCATGGTAATCAAAATTCTTTGGGTTCCTCAAGCAGGTTTCCCAAGCAGACTTGAAGGATCCTTATATCCCCAGGAAAGTCATGAAGGATTCTCACATCCCCACAAGTTGCCAAGGATTTTCTATCTCCAACAGCGATCAAGGTTTTATTTTCCTCGGAAGCAGTCAAAGATTTCATTATCTCCAGCTATCAAGGATTTATTGTCCTCAGCAAGACAGCTAATCAACTTACATGCGCATACATTACATTCATATATCATAAACATTGATAAAGCACATTTTATTGCATCATACATGTCATGCAACATAACTTTGTGTTTCAGCTAACAATTTACCCTTTTCAAGATAAGATTAAAAGTTATCTTTGACAACTATGTCCAGATCCCAAATACAGTACGGATACACTCCAAGACATGGAAGTCATTCTGCTACTCATTCGAATCTCTTGATCAGATACAGTATGAATACACTCCAAGACATGGAAGTCATTCTACTACTCGTTTAGACTTCATCAATCAGATACAGACTAGATACGCTCCAGACACGAAAGCTATTCTATTTCTCATTCAGATTCAACTATCAACCTCAGATTCAGATGCACTCCAGACACGGAAGCCATTCTATCACTTGTCCAGATCCCAATTACAGTACAGATACACTCCAGACACGGAAGTCATTCTGATACTCATACATATCTCAACTTCAGATACAGTCCAGATACACACCAGACACGGTTTCCATTCTGTCACTCATTCAGAATTTATCCCCAGCCTAGAGATGCTCCATACACGGATGTTTCTTTTGTCGCCCATTAAGAATTCAGATACAATACAGATACACTCCAAACACGGTAGTCATTCTGATATTCATTCAAGAATCAAATACAGTTACAGCTCGGATACGCTCCAGACACGGACGCCTCTCCTTTGCTCATACGAACCCAATCTCCAGATACAACTCAGATACGTTCCAGATACGGATACCATTCTGGTGTTCATTCTCCTGATTTTCAACAAACAGTCTTGGATGGCATCTCTAAGCCCATCTCCAACAAGATTCTACCATCTCCAAATGGCATCTTTAAGCCCATTCCCTCATTTACATTTTGACGAGTGCAAATTTACGGGCACTCTAGTGTCCAATCATCTTTTACCCTCGAGTCACGAAAGGCAAACTCGCCAATCTAACTCTTCAGGTTCAAGAAGATTGAACAGGGGAAGATGTTGTACCACAAAATTTACCCTCTCATTTTATCAATACTCTTTGGACTCAAGACCAAATTAGGGTTTTGCTCTGCTCAAGACATCTCCTTGCACTGATGACCTAAATTAGGGTTTGAGTTTGCACAAGGAATTTTAGACTTCCAATGCCCCATGTGGCTTTCATACTTCATATTGGACTTATAATATTGCCTCTACCAAGTTTCAAGCCTTGAATCAAATTTTTTCCCAGTCAATTGGACAGTTGACCTAGAAATCAGTTGTATTGGGGAAAAAGTCAATTGTGGCCAATTTACAGTCAAACCTCATAATTTTTTATCCACATCAACATTATAGACTCATATGAACTATTTTATCAAGTTTGGATCACAACTCCTCAAGAAATTTGATCAGATCATCAAAAGGGCAAAATGGTCATTTTTAGGGTTTTGACTGTATAAGGGCAATTTCTGATTTTTCACCTAGCCAATGGCAAATTGGGTTCAAGCATGGATTCAAGGAATCAATGGCATCATCTTGACCTATTCATAAGGTTCAAAAGATCTCAAATGCATTGGATTGACAGATGAATTTTTCAGTCAACTGATCAAATTTGATTGTACACTGAAAAGTCAAACTTTGACTTTTTGGTCAAAATCAAGTGCCAAGGGTCATTTTTCATCAAAATGAGTCAAAACATGAAACTTGTTCATCAAGAAACCTAATTTTGCAAATTAGGGTTTAAGTTTGAAAATTTTCATAACTTTGAATTTTTCTAAGTTATGAAATTTTCTTATTTTTTCCCAACTTTGCTCAACATTTTCACCATGATGCAATTGGATTCAAACAAAAATTCCAACAGGAAAGTTGTAGTCCTCCACAAAGTCTATAACTTTGATTCACAAAGTTTTCTCAAAAGAAGATTGGATCTCAAGTTATGATTTTTGGAACAAGGGTCCATGAAACTTTTAACTTAGTGAAATTTTGCCCTAGTTTAGGCCGGATTTTGACCTATCTTCATGACCATTTTACACATAGTTCCACTTGGAATCTAAAAATACATTTCAAATATGGATTGTATAGCATGTTATAAGCTTTCCAAAATCTCCAAGAACTCTCCAAAATCATTTATGGTTAGGGAGAATCGAAGGTTTGAATTTGGCAAAAACTCACTTTTGATCCATGGCATTTTCATGTTGATACAAGTTGCTATCTCTGTCCAGCTTCATTTGTACTTGAATACAAGTCTCTAAACCCTTCCACACTCAAGAATTAAATGCAAACTCAATGGTCTAAGGCATTATTCTGATCAATGGAAGTTTGTACAAGAGTTTAATCTATTTTTGGCAAAAAGTGAACTATGCCATTTTGATAAAGGCAACTTTATGTCAACTTGCTTCCCCTTGAGCCTTGGACCTCTATCTTTGCAGAAAACAAGTCCCATAAACTTAGGCAGAAAGTACCACAATCTTGTGCATGCTTGGAGATAGCCTGTACAGGCCTATCTTGTATCACTTCACACTTTTCTTTCAAAACAAGTCAACTTGCCAAAATCACATATCTTGAGTATCTGATATAACCAAGCGTGGTAAGAATTCCAAACAAGTTTTGCACATTGCCTTGATCCAGAAATACGAGCCATCCATCCCTCAAATACTCTTGAACATCAAAACACATTCCTCTTGCAAAACAGGGCAGCTTCTGCACTTTGACTTTCAAAACAAAAACCACTCGTGCGTTTTACCCCAAACCACTTCCAACACACTCCATACAACCTATCTGAACTATCCCAACCATTGGCCATTGAATGTAACTCCATTTGCAAGCTTCACCATTTCTGTTTTCAGCTTGTGCAAGTTGACTTCTACAAGCTTGTTCAAGCAAATCCAAAGCAAACTAAGCATTGGGGAAGGTCAGAGGAAGATCAAGCAAGCTCCCAAGCATCTCAGGAATCACTGAAAAGCTCTACATTGCCATACTTGTTTTCAACTGAAACAAGTGTTTTCCAACTTCCTATCTCTCTATTTAGGAATCATTAGGCTTAGGTTTGTGAATAAAAAATGTAGTACTCATAGCCCTTAAGCTGTACATATGCTTAGTTTTCATTTAAGTTAAGTGTGCTGAGAGAATTTGATTGATGAACTTCCTGAAAAAGTTAGGTTAGAAATTAGGGTCAGAGAAATTCTCTCTGGTCTTTGAGAGTTAGATTAAGTTCTTTACATGGTTAGAATCGTCTTGAAAAATGCTATAACTTTCATGTTGTGAGTTTTTGCTTTAGAGCACGTATACAGGAGTTGGACATTTGTACACAGGCGCGCGTTTTTTCTGATTCAAAGGTTGAAGATGAAGTGGAAATGGGCTGGGCTGGCTTGTTTCTGTTTTTGACACCCCTTGCTTTGCTGACTGCACCCCCTGGCCCATTTGTTTTATATTTTCATATTATTTTCATTTCTTTTTATTTCTGACTTCATTTTATTTTTTCCAAATATAAAAAATTGCTAAAAATATTTTCCTTAAATTTCCACATTTTTATTATTTATTTTATTTTATTTTGAAACAATATTTAGTTTATTAGGTTTACTATATGTATTTTCTCAAATAAAAAACTTGTAAATAACATATAAAAATTTTTATTTTTATTTTTAGTATTTGTATACTTAAATAATATTTTCTCATATATTATTATTTTCTAAACAATTGTATATATTTTTATATTTTACAATATAATTAATAGATATATCTTTTTAAAACAAAATTTAGGGTTTTTACCCTTAACAAAAAATAACTTTTTATTTTCTTTTTTAACACATTAAATATTATATTTTTACACATAAAAAATAAACAAAAAAAATTTTCTTGCATATTCATAATATATTGCCCATTTATATTCAATTGTTTATTTAAATATTGTTTATTTATCATTTGAGCAAAGAAATTCAATTTGGTTGTAATAATTTAGGGTTTTAATTTCTTGCAAAATAATCCCCTATCCAAAATTGTATCCCCCTCCCCATATCAATGATGTAATAGCTTAGATTACTTTTACGCATTTATGCTTTCAAATGTGCCATGATAGAGATTAGGGTTTGTATGCAATATCCAAAATCAAAACAAATAGTTAGACCTAATGCAAGACATAAATGCATGAAAATGAATACACAATACACACATGCACCCCTAGGGTTTCATCCACTTGTTGCCTTTAAAATGGCCATGGTATGCATGATGAGTATCTTGGCAAAACAAAAACAAAACAAAAAGATCATAGTCCCTCGATGACACTATCTTGGTTGCCTATACAAAAAATGATCTAGTCCCTAAAAAAATTGCTAAAGATACTTAGCACTATTGCTATCATGGTCAATACGATGACCCGCGCCTGTCCCGTTTAACATCCAAATACAAGGTTGTTTACCAAATGCAATGGTAAAACAACACTGTCAAAAGGGTTAAAAATGTGTAGGAAAGATCTTTGAATAGATAGCGCAGACAACTCTTAGTTACTTGATCAAACCTTGCAAAAACATCCTTGCTATTTTCAAACACACCTCACAACACAATTTCAAAACATTTCCCAAATCAAACTTTCAAACATTGAAATATCTTTTCAAAAGACAATACATCTTTGTATACATTCAAACAAGAATCATTACAAAGGTTGCCACAATGATGGCCTTTTTTCAAAACATTTTCAAAACCACACACAAAGCACCATTTCAAACAATTGAAAAGCAAAAGCAAGTGATCTAAACAAGTAACTAAGAGCCCATGGAAAACCATGGATGAAAAGGGTGCTAGCACATTCCCTTTTCATAATCTACCACTGAAACCCAAGAAAACATCTCAAAGGTCTTTCCTGTGCTTTTTGTCCTTTCCTTTGGATAAAATAAAAAGTCGGTGGCGACTCTTGCTAAACCGCACAAGTGCAAACACAAACTCAAACTTCAAGTCAGTTCTCCCACCGTATCACACTTGGACCAGAGGATATTGTGTTGATGGTCTTTATCTCTTAGATATTATGATTTGTTTAGTTGTTTTGTCTGTTTATCATGTTTTTGTATTGTTGTCCTGAGTATGTGGTGTTTTAATTTTTTGTGTCATGATGTGAAAGTTGTTGTAATCGAATGATAAATTGAACACGAAATGATAACTCGAATTTAAATTGAAATATATTGCGTACAATAAATTAAACACTCCAGATAGTTTGCTATAAAAAGTTATGTTGCAGAGCTAGACCCAATATTCGGACAATTTTTCCGATTGTGTCTGGGAAGACGACATGTACCGCATAATCTTATCATTTTGTTGGCCGTATCCATTTCAGTTCTAATATGAGTGCTTTTCGGGCGCCCCTTTTTCTTCCGTCGCATTTGTTCATTGTGCCAAACAATGTCCCCTTGATAAGCAGACCATTAATCCTCATTTGCCAACACGGAGAAGGTATTGATGTACACACTTAAAACGCTCTTTACCGTGTACACGGGGGATATATGTTGTATTGGGTCCAAGTGAACATGCGAACATGCCGCTATGACATGAGAGCAAGGCATGCGAAATGCTTAAAACTTTTCACAATCACACCAACCTCTATCTAGTTCGATCTGATAATATCCCCTTGGCCTCCCCTCATTATGATCCATTGCCTCTTGTATACTGAACCAACCTTTAATACTGTCAAACACGATGACACTATGGGTGTTTACTTTCGCAGCCTCCTCGTTAAATGTATTCATCGTGCATCCACTGAACAACTGCCCTGATTGTAACACTGCCCTCCATTTTGAACTTCTTGTGTCAAACAATGATCCCATTCTAAAATATGTTGCTCTAACCAAAGCGATAATTGGTAGGTTTCATATGCCTTTGAATACAGAGTTCAATGATTCCACCAGATTTGTTGTCATGTGGCCCCATCATTGACCATTGTTAAATTCCCGAGTCCACTTCTCCACTGGAATGTTATCGATCCACCTTAATGATTCTGAGTTTGCCAACTGGATTTCTTCGCGATAGTATCAGAATGACGGTTCTGTTAAGGCATACCCTGCATTAATAACTTTCTTTTGAAGTGTCTTGTATTTGATATGGAGCATGAAGTTTTGTGTGATATGTCTAATGCAATAGACATGTATCAAAGGAGGATCCTGCCAACCGTTATCAGGGTTATTGTATGCACTCACAATCGATGGATGTTTGTCTGAAATCAAACAAAGGTTGGGTTGTGGAGCAACGTGTAATCATAGATTCTTCAGAAATAAATTCCATGCACCACCTGTCTCACCTTCAACTAGAGCGAAGACAATTGGAAAAACATTACTGTTCCCATCTTGTGCCACTGCCATGAGTAATGTTCCTTTATACTTTCTGTATAACCAAGTCCATTAATCTGTATAATAGGTTTGCAAAATGCAAAACCCTTGATGCATGGTTCAAACACCCAGAACAATCAATGAAATATTCCATTTCCACTAGCACGAGTTCTGTCTGGGGTAAAAGCCGGAAGTGTCTCCAAAATTATAACATTTCCCGGAGCATAATATTTGAGTGCCACCAAAAATCTTGGAAGTTCTTTGCACGATTCCTCCTAATTACCGTACAGAAGTTCAACTGCCTTAGTCATCCCGATCCATGCCTTCCTGTAAGAGGGAGTATAATTGAATCTCGTAGTGATATGAGAAATAATTGTACTCACCTTTAATGATGGATCTTTGCTAATAAGAGGCAAGATTTCTTGACATAATATTTGATAACTAAGTTTCCGATGATCCTGTGTCGGAACGGTGGTGATGCAAGTGTGGAGTGGATCAATGAAACCTATTTCCCATGTATCACTTCTCTTCCTGTAAGATGCAGTTAACCGAAAAGGACAAATTGGTTTTTGACGATATAAAATAACGTACCTCCCTTAATTATTTTTATCTACAATGAAATCAGCTAAAATTTCCATGTGGTATTTTTTGATAGCTCTAAGACACTCTTCTTTTGTTCGAAATTTGTCTCAAACTTTCAAGGCCCCTTCGGTATGCATATAAGGATCGTGAAAGATATCTGAGGCTGGTTCGTCTTCCCCCAAGTTCAAGTTTTTCATGTGAAAAAGATGGTCGTACGCATGAATTGTAAGTATAGGTTCATGCTCTTGATCTGCAGCGTCATCATTGACCATAAAATCAATCATTGCCTCATCATCTTCTTCTTCTTGGTCAATAACATCGACTTCAGGATGGTTGTCCTCGTCAGATTCATCCTCTTCTTTAAAGTCTTGAGAAGGATCTACCACCTGAGATTGATCTGGTTGTTATAATAAAACATATAACTCAATCTCATCGAACCTGGATTATTCATGAGTTCGAAACATGTTTCGAACATCATCATCGTCACGCACCTTAAGTTGATAAAATTTGACTTGATTGTTGTCAAATAGAAATGGGGACTTGTAAAGAATTTAGTAAACTGGACCACACTACAATTTGGATTCTACTCTATCTTTGAAGCGTGCAAAACTTGATTTCTTGTTTATCTGAAAGCGGATAAAATCAATATTATGGAAATTAAAACCTAAGTTATCGTAGTTGAACGTCTCACCGTTAATATGGGTAACAATAGTATAATTTTGTGAATTATCCATGTTGTTGAGGTATGTTTTTTGTGAGTTATGGATGTATACTAGTAATGCAACCTACACAGACAATTAAATAGACTGATATTATGCATACATGTGCCACCTGTGATCGGTGGATTTAGAACTGACTGTTTAACGCTGGTTCGCGAAATGTCGCGGAAGCAAGAGTCGCCACCGTATTTTATTTTCTCCAACATGGACAGGACAAAAGCACAGCAAAATTCCTTATGAGAACGTTTCTCGGTTCGGGAGGTAGATTTATAGAAAGGGAAGGTGTTAGCACCCTTTCTATCTATGGTTATCCATGGGCTCTTAGATACTTGCTCATTGTGTTTTCAAAAGATGTTTGCTTTTCAAAGTGTGAGTGGGTTTGAAAAAGTTTCGTTTAAAAATTTCAGAATGACTCTTGTATCAGTCCTCAAGAGTGTTTGAAAAATTTGTTTTGAAAGCTTTTTGAAAGTGTCGGTGTGAAAAGAGTTTTGATTTTTTTTTAATAGAGCAAGTATCCATGAGTCATCTACCTACCCTAAGGAATTAGGCTGTGTAAATGTCCTTAAGGTAGTGCCATCCCACCATTGAGAGGTAGGTAGCACCACCGTTGGAGGTGTTCGGGTCAATTCGTTTTTAGGGACAGTGTGGTCACCAGAGCAACAGTAGGACACCTTAGAAGCTACCCTTATGCCATTGATCCTTTTTTAATCCGAGACAACCGTTTCGAGGCAACTGGATCATGGACATAAGGACTTACTAAAACGTCCTATACTCGACGACCACATTTCGAAGGTAAGGCAACAGGTGAGGCGTACCCTAGAAGTGGTGTGTGAATTTGTGTGTTGTTTTCATGTTAAGTTTATCTTTGATCATGGCATTATTGTGAGCTACGCTTGTTTTTAATTAGTCATACATTCTTTCATGCAATTAGAATTTAAAAGTGCGGAAGTTTAAATGCGGAAAGATAAATCCTACGCTATTACAAGGCACGGGTCTATACATCGCCAAAATACAAAGACCCGTTTGATAAAAAAGATGCGGAAGGTAAAAGACCTAATTACTATTACAAGTCTTGAGCAGTTACATAATATTCGAAAAGGAAATAAATGCGCGAAAAGAAATTAGAAGCGAATGTCCGAGGGTTTTGACCCTTTTGAAATTAAATTGATTAATTATTTAATTAAAGAAAAGAATTATTTTTTGTGTTTTTGTATTTATGAAATAAAGAAAATTAATTAAAATTAAAGTTAGTGAAACCCTAGTTCTAAATTATTTTTAATTATTAAGAAAATATTCAAGTTAATCTAATTTACCCTAATTAATTAAATTACATGTTTATTTACAAAAATATTTAGTAATTAATAATAATAATAATGAGAGAAAATTATTTATTAAAAAAAAGATGAAAAGGTTAAAAACCCTAATTTCTACATATTTTAATTTATTAAGAAAAAGATTAAAGTTTTAAAACCTAATTTACTAAATTAATGGTTAGAATTTATTTACAAAATAAATTAATAGAAATTAAATATAATTAAATATATTACAATTTTTGGTTTCTGATTTTTTTATAGAAAATTTATTATTTGTGAATTAACAAGACAATTAAAAAAAACAATTAAAAAGAATTGTAAATATAATTGAAAAGAAAAGGAAGTTAAAAAATATAATGCAAACATTGGGGGGTGTCTGGCCCATTTGGAGGTTTTTGTGAAGTAATTTGGCCCATTTGAATCAAAGCCTTGTTGACTTTCAGGAATTACATGCTTGATGGTTGACCCAGGTGTATGATGGTCCTCCTTCTGTGACCACTAGACTGATCTCACGTCCACTTGGCAGGCACATGCATAGGCGTGCATGGTGAACCTTTGGTTGAATGCTGCATAGGAATACATTAAGACAAAATTTATGAATTACGTGGGGGGACCTGGGAATCGAACCCAGGTCCCAATACCTGCAGGACAACTCATCCACCAATTGAGCTAACACGTGCATTTGTTATATGGATGAACAAAGAATATAATATATGAAAAAGTAATCATGCTGAAACAAGCAAAAAACGCGCTAACATTTAAATTACCCAACCAGTCCTGGACACACTAGCCTTCTTCTTCATCTTCCTGAAAAATATAAAACAAGTAGCGGGGGTTTTAAACCCCCACTAAATGGAAACTGCAAAAATAGTGATTAGAACATGGACAAATATAAAAAGGGCGCGAGGTATTGGTTTGCTTCGTCTTGATACCACGAATTCAATGGCATAGGTTTTAAGGGCCAATTTTTCCATATGTGAGAACCCCTAATTTGGAGCTTCTGAAACCCTAGGTTTCATCCATGGTGAATTTTGTTTCAAGCATTTTTAGGACAATTAAACTATGCCAAAAGTTTCAGAAGATCATTAATAGCAAGAATCAACAATTAAAACATATGAATAATGCATGGAAATCAAAAATCGATTATGGACATATTCATGAAAAGCGCAATGTTGTTCTACCAATTCTTGGAGTATGGAGACTGGTTCTTGATTGCAATCGACTCCTAGCAATGTCAGGAATGTATTAGAATGCTTGTTATGCTTCGAAACACCCTGTAACTGTGATTTCAGATTCAAAATTTTGATGAAAAAATGCAACTTTGTTCTATGTTTTCTGAGCAGCTTTTCGTGTCCATGTGCATTAGGTTTGGTTGTGCATAAGTACATGAATGAAATTAGGTCAAAAACAAGCCCCATGGATTCATGCATTTATGTTTTGAATATTTGATTTTTGTCACATCTTTTTCAATCTTTTTTCATGCAAATCCTTGCCAATTATGGAAGATATTGTCCCCTTGAGATGGTGCACGAAATCTCTAGCATGTGTGGAAGATATTTGTTGCACAAAAAAGATTTAAAACCATGATTTGATATTTTTCTCATATTTAAATCTAATTAAATGAATTAATAAGATTAAAAATTAAATTAATTAATTAAAAATAAGAAAATAAATCCCTTTGAGCTTAATGGGTCGTGCATATGCTTTGGGTAATGATTCAAGGAAGAATTTGAGGCCCATTATCATTTTGAAGGGTTTTAGGCAAAGTTGACTTTTCAAAATTCCCAAAAATTTCCCAACTTCTCCAATGCATATCTTGCTCAATTTTGAAGCTATGATCATGTTCTTGGAGATTTTGGAAAGGTATTGAAGTCCTCTAACCAATGCCTTTGGTCCCATGTCATTTTAATTTACCAATTTAAAGTATGGTCTTTGACTTAAAGTGCCTTTTTGTTGACTTTTGAAAATGACCTATAATGTTGAAATTGATAACTTTTTGTGCGAGCATTTCTTGGACTTGGAGTGTGAATATGAGTTGTAGGAAATGTCATTCTCTTCAAAATGAGCTTTGTATGGAATTTTTCTGATAAACCATGAGGAAGTTATGCCCTGGTCAATTTGCAGTTGACTTTTTCAACTGTCCAAAAATAGAAACTTTTGCATCTTGAGACTTTTTGAGCCATGTGTGATCGGTGGATCTAGAACTGACTGTTTAACGCTGGTTCGCGAAATGTCGCGGTAAGCAATAGTCGCCATCGTCTTTTATTTTCTCCAATATGGAAAGGACAAAAGCACAGAAAAATTCTTTATTGAGATTAGTTCTCGGTTCGGGAGGTAGATTTATAGAAAGGGAAGGTGTTAGCACCCTTTCTATCCATGGTTATCCATGGGCTCTTAGATACTTGCTCACTTGTGTTTTCAAAATGTTTGTTTGCTTTTCAAGGTGAGTGGGTTTGAAAAAGTTTCTTTGAAAGTTTCAGATCGACTCTTGTATCAGTCCTCAAGAGTGTTTGAAAAGTTGTTTTGAAAGCTTTTTGAAAAGTGTCGGTGTGAAAAGAGTTTTTGATTTGTTTTGAATTAGAGCAAGTATCTACAAGTTATCTACCTACCCTAAGGAATTAGGCTGTGTAAATGTCCTTAAGGTAGTGCCATCCCACCATTGAGGGGTAGGTAGCACCACCGTTGGAGGTGTTCGGGTCAATTCGAGGGTTAGGGACAGTGTGGTCACCGAGCAATAGTAAGATACCTTAGAAGCTACCCTTATGCCATTGATCTTTTTATTCCGAGGTGTGATCGGTGGATCTGGAACTGACTGTTTAACGCTGGTTCGCGAAATGTCGCGGAAGCAAGAGTCGCCACCGTCTTTTATTTTCTCCAAATGGAAAGGACAAAAGCACAGAAAAATTCCTTATAGAGATTGCTCTCGGTTCGGGAGGTAGGTTATAGAAAGGGAAGGTATTAGCACCCTTTCTATCCATGGTTATCCATGGGCTCTTAGATACTTGCTCATTGTGTTTTCAAAAAATGTTTGTTTGCTTTTCAATGTGGGTTTTAAAAAATTTCTTTGAAAAATTTCAGTTCGACTCGTACGTCAGAGTGTTTGAAAAAATTGCTTTGAAAGCTTTTGAAAATGTGTTGGTGTGAAAAGATATTTTTGTTTGAAATTAGAGAAAGTATCCTTGAGAACCTACCTACCCTAAGGAATTCGTTTGTGTAGATGTCCTTTAAAGTAGTGCTATCCCACCATTGAGAGGTAAGTAGCACCACCGTTGGAGGTGTTCGGGTCAATTCGAGTTTGTAGGGACATGGTGATCACCAGAGCAATGGGAAGACACCTTAGAAGCTACCCTCATGCCAGGTTCCCGGATCATGAGGACTTACTAAGACATCCTCTACTCGACGATCACCTTTCGAGGCAACAGTGAGGCGTACCCTAGGGGTGGTGTGTGCGATTCGTGTGTCATGTTTCAGTTATTTTTGTCTTGTTATGTTCATTGGTGATCTACGCTTGATTTTATTTAAGTCCATACATTCTTTCATGCTTTTTTGTTAACAATTAAAAGTTTTTGCTGGAAAAATAAATCTAAGGCTATTACAAATGGCGCGGGTCCACATCGCCAAAGTTAAACCGGACCCGATTTGACGGAAAATAAATAAAGCAAAAGAAAGAAAAGTGCGAGAAGTTTAAGTTACATGGCTTCGGGGCAGATACATAATTATTTAAGCGAAATAAAATAAATACACAAATTAAATAAATTACGAACGAGGGCGTTGGACCCTTTTGCAAAATATTATTAATAAGGAATTAAAATTAAGAATTAAAAGAAAATGTTTTTTAGTATTTTTGTGTTTTTTAAGATTTAATAAAAGAAAGAATTAATTAATTAAAAAAAAACTAAAATAAAATGTTAAACCTAGTTCTAATTATTTTTAAGTTTATTATGAAAGTATTAAAATTTTACCTAAATTAAACCTAAGTTTTTATGTACAATTTAATTATAAAAATAAATAAATAAATATTATGGTAAAAAGGAAACAAATTAAAGGAATAAAAATTAAACCTAATTCTATTTTTTTTGTATTTTTGTTAAAAAGGGATTAAAATTGCAACCTAATTAAACTAAATATTTACATGTGAATTTATTTATATAAAAAAAATATTGAAATAAATAAATGTTTTATTTTGCTCTTTTTCTGATTTTTGTGTATTTTATAATTTGTAAAATATAATTAATTAAACTAAAACAATTGAATAAAATAAAATAACAATTAACAATAAAATAAAAATAAGTAAAAAAATGAATGAAATTGCAAACCAGGGGGGGTTCAGGCCCCAATATGGAGGTCTTGATCTTAGAATGCTGGCCCAATCTTGCAAGGCCTGATTGACTTTTGGACAAGCGTGTGGTGCGTTGACTGGGAGTGTAGCGTGTTCATCCATCCTATGCCTTTGATCTGAATGTGATAGACGCGTGGACGCTTGGATGAGGGAGGATATGGTACGTCTTAATACCAGTATTACATGGGAACATAGTTTGCAAAATAATATAGGAAATAAGATAGACCTGGGATTCGAACCCAGGTCACTAACATCACCAAGCAATACCTGCACCACTGAGCCATGTTAACGCGTTTATTATATAATTAACGAATAAACAATATAAATGGACACAACGCGTTAGTGGAGAGAAACGCGCCAAATTCAAACCAACGAATCACTGATGGACACGATGTCGTCTTCTTCACGTCCCCTGTAACATAAACATTCAGCAACGGTTTTAGACGCGTTGCTTTAGGTAGGCTATTGGAAAATAGTGAATAGGGCTATGATGGCCATAAATTCATCGCGAATAGTGCTTCCTGTTCTTCCAGGCTTGCTGAGTACAACCATCATAGTCTCGAGGGCTAATTTTACTTGGTCTTAAAAGCCCTAATTTGTCATCCTGAAAACCCTAGAAATCAAGTATGGTATAATCTCATATATAGCACAAAAACGCAATTGGACCACATGGTTAGTTTCAAAACTTGACAAGGAACATGAATGTACAATTAAAATGCAATGAGGATGCCTAGAAATCAAAATACGATCATGGATTTTTCTTGGTACAGTTGGAATCCGTTTTACCAATTCTTTGTGTTTGAGTTGATGTTAGGGATTGGAATCGCTTCTGGGAACCTTGAGGAAGCTATTGGAAAAGGAATGGTGCTTTGAATCGACCTCTAGAGTGGTTTTCAGAATTGCTATTTTTTTGAGAAATTTCAAGTTTCACAAAGGCTTTTCTTGCGCAGCTTAGAGTGTTCTAGGATTAGGGTTGTATTCCTGGTTATGTAGTGAGCATATTAGGTTAAGAAAATTGGCCAAGATCTCTTGCAATCATTGATTTGAATATTTGATTTTTTAAGGATCCTTTTGAATCTTTTTCATGTGTATTTTGCTCAATCATGCCAATCAGCTCCAAATCTTTCCCCATTTGTATTTACACGAAATATTGAGTATCAAACATGCATAAAAAGATTGGTTAAGGCAAGTTAGATATTTTTCATGTATTTAAATAATTTAAATGAATTAATATAAATAATAATTCAAATAAATAAATAAAAAATGAGAAAATACTTCCCTTTGGGCCAAGTGGTCGTGCACATGTTTAGAATGATGAATCATGGAAGAAAAATGGGCCCATTAGCATTTTTAGGTCATTTGGATCAAAGTTGACTTTTCAGAATATCCAAAAATTTCCCAACTTCTACAAGGCATAACTTGCTCAATTTTTAAGCTTTTCTCATGTTCTTGGACATTTTGGAAAGGTCTTTGAGTCCTCTAACCAATGCCTTTGGTCCCATGTCATTTTGATTTACCAATCTCAAGTTATGGCCTTTGACTTAAAGTCCCTTTTTGTTGACTTTTGAAAATGACCTATAATGTTGAAATTGATACCTTTTTGTGGGAGCATTTCTTGGACTTGAAGTATGAAGATGAGTTGTAGGAAATGTCTTTCTCTTCAAAATGGGCTTTGGATGGAATTTTTCTGATAATCCATGTGAAAGTTATGCCCTGGTCAATTTCAGTTGACTTTTTCAGCTGTCCAAATATAGTAACTTTTGCATCTTTGATGATTTCTGAGCCAAATTTTGAGAATCATGATCAAGCATTGATCAAATGATGTTTGTGGCTTCAAAATGATATGTTGACCAAAAATTTGAACTTTTGACTGTCAAATGACCATTTTGCCCCTACAGTTGACTGTAGTGCAATTTAGGGTTTTGACTGTGCAATTTTGTGCTGAATGCCTTGAAACTTGATATGAAGATACTTGACCATATTTGTGAACATGTGAGACTTGATTGGACCTTTGAAAAATTCATTTTCTTGATCAGAACCCAAACCCTAGTTTTGACTGTATAGGAGACAGTTGCACTGCACAACCCTTGGGGAATTTTGTGACTTGGCTTGGCAATTTCTTGGAGAATATGGGAGGGCAAATTTTGGGGTACAACAGTTGCCCCTGTTCAATCTTCTTAGACCTGAGGATGCAGATTGGCTGACGTGCCTTTCGTAATCCGAGGGTAGAAGATGATTGGACACTAGAGTGCCCAGAAATTTGCGCTCACATAGTAGCAGTGTGATGGAATGGGCTTATAGATGCCATTTGGAGATTGCTGGATAGGATGATGGGCTTATAGATGCCATCTGGATGTTGATTGCGTAGGAGATTCCTTAGCGAGTACCTGCATACCTGCAAAAGAAAAATGAGTACCTGGCATGTTGCAGGAGCTGATTTTCAGATGCTTGATACAGATGTGTCCTGACTGGTTACAGGAACTGAATCTGGAGCTTCAAAAGATGATGAATGAACCAGGGATGGTTACTGCCTTGGCCTGAATGGTAAGAGAACCTTGGGTGATTTTAACTTCAACAACGCTCGTTGAGAAAAATCTTGGCGGGAATTACCATCTTTGCAATATCGGGAAGAGAACCATAGAAAATTTATAATCTGAAAGGGAATCACCTCACTCGCCGTCGGAGAGGGGAATCATAGGAAAAGGAATTGTCACCTCACACACTGTCGGAGAGGGAACCATAAGAGACTATCACCTCACACTCATCGTCGGAGAGGGAAACATCTGAAAAAGGAATTACCACCTCACGCACTTGCCGGAGAGGGGACCATAAGGAGATTATCACCTCACACTCATCGTCGGAGAGGGAAACATCTGAAAAAGGAATTACCACCTCACGCACTCGTCGGAGAGGGGACCATAGGAGACTATCACCTCACACTCATCGTCGGAGAGGGAAACATCTGAAAAAGGAATTACCACCTCACGCACTCGTCGGAGAGGGGACCATAGGAGACTATCACCTCACACTCATCGTCGGAGAGGGAAACATCTGAAAAAGGAATTACCACCTCACGCACTTGCCGGAGAGGGGACCATAAGGAGATTATCACCTCACACTCATCGTCGGAGAGGGAAACATCTGAAGAAGGAATTACCACCTCACGCACTGTCGGAGAGGGAACCATAGGAGACTATCACCTCACACTCATCGTCGGAGAGGGAAACATCTGAAAAAGGAATTACCACCTCACGCACTTGTCGGAGAGGGGACCATAACTTCTGCTGAGTCTTTATCAGAAAAATCTGTTGGGAGTCGATTTAGCTGGACTAGAGAAGGCTTTGAAATATGTTTGAGCATTTTAACTGCGTCTTTCCTGAAAAGTAAAGGTCAGTCATATGCGATGCATGATATGGATCAAGCAATGATGTTCTCAACATAAATGAGATTTGTATGATATGATGCGTTATGCATGCTATAATGATGTATGTGATGTTTTATGAATGTTTTCGTCTTGGAAAGTAAATCCTTGACGGATGCCGGAAAGTCATATCCTGGGCTGATGTTGAAGTATTGATTTTGCTTTCGCTGGGGATGATAGTTGCAAGAATACCGGTAGGAGAAGATGACTCCGTTGCGGAATAAACTTGGCAAATGGAAGATTCTGCAGGGAGAAAAGATACTCTAGCGACCATGCTGGGAAGCAATACTCTGTGGGGAGATGCTTTGCTGAGTGCAGATAATAACTCTGTTGGGAATACCGTTGTTGTATTGGAAGTATGAATAGACTTCGCTGGGGATAGGAAAGAACTACGTTGACGACGACCTTTCCGTGGCTTTTGGCTGAGGATAACCCAGTTATATCCTGTTAAGGAAACAACTCTTTAAATCAAGCCGGACGACGTGTTCGTGCTCTCGTGAGGGGATAAGCTTCCAGAATTTACTGGGGATAAGCTTACTGCTTGGGGATAAATTCCAACTTTCCTGGGGAAACTGGGTTGGACTCTTTTGGGGAAGTTTTGATATGCTGGGGAAGTGATTCCTTTGAATGTTGATATACCGCCGGGGAACAATCTTTAGACCAAGACTGCCGGGGATGCTTGTATTGAATATATGCTGCTGCTGGGGAGGTTGAGATCTATGGGAGGATACTCAATTTCCTTGATAATCTGATAATAGCTTGGAGAAGAATGCATTTTTGTTGGCTCACTCTCTGGGGAATTCAGGTATACTGGTCATGTTCTTTAGCTGAACCTACCTTGGTACCTTGGAGGATAGAGCAATTGGATTGTTTAGACAACTCTTTATTGCCCCTGTTTCTAGTGTCACCTGCAATTAATTCCTTTGTTTCGTATGCAAATATTTATGAGTTAACAAATTATTGTCAATGCATATATCATAAATTGAACCTTGGACGTTCTTCGCAAAACAAAACAAAAAAAAAAGAAAAACACTTGGCACGTTTAACTGAAAATATATTTGTATTGATTTTTTTTTTGAATGGCCTGAAAATAGGCGTTTTGTATACAAGAGGCTGACGTCCTAGTAAGAGGAACGTCGCCGAACAAGAGAGTTTATACAGATTTTGTACAAAAGAAAATAAACAGCTGTGTGAAATATGAATGATCCACTGGGTTTCAACTCTGCTATTGCCTTTATAACTCCGAGCGTCTCATCACTTGATGACCTTGGTTGAAGGTGAAGCTGACTGATCGATGCCGTCTGAACTTGATGTAGATACCGGATTCTGGATGCAAAGTG
Source organism: Vicia faba (assembly GCA_948472305.1). Taxonomy (NCBI): domain Eukaryota; kingdom Viridiplantae; phylum Streptophyta; class Magnoliopsida; order Fabales; family Fabaceae; genus Vicia; species Vicia faba. Next base: position 34,560,155 of record OX451737.1, on the reverse strand, counting down.
ATCCAATGAGACATAGTATTACGCCTTCATCCCTAATTTTTGCCTGGACCGCCCTTTCGGGTTTTCAGTCCACCGGGATACCCATTTTTGCCCAAGCCGCCTTTTCAGGTTTTCGACTTGCCGGGTGTACAGATTTTTCATTTTCATCCCTTCATTTTTCCCGAACCCTTTTGGTCCGACGGGAAGCCCTAATTTTTGCCTAGGCATGTCAGCCTAGCGGGTCTTTTTACATGCGTAGTATTTTTTAACTATGTCTGCATTGACGGGGTGAGGAAGGTCGTCACCATCCATATTGGTTAATATCATTGCTCCTCCTGAGAACACATGCTTAACCACAAATGGCCCTTCATACGTAGGGGTCCATTTGCCCCTTGGATCACTCTGAGGAAGGATGATTCTCTTGATTACCAGATCCCCGACTTGATATTCCTGTGGTCTGACCTTTTTGTTAAATGCCCTGATCATCCGTTTCTGATACGTCTAACCATGACAGATAGCAGCAAGTCTCTTTTCGTCTATGAGGTTGAGCTGATCAAGTCGTGTCTGGATCCAATCATCTTCGTTCAGATTTGCATCCTTCACTATCCGGAGAGAGGGAATTTGTACTTCAAATGGCAAGACTACCTCCATGCCATAAACCAGAGAGAAAGGAGTTGCCCCGGTTGACGTCCTGGCTGAGGTGCGGTACCCATGCAGAGCGAACGGTAACATCTCGTGCCAATCTTTGTAAGTCACTGTCATCTTCTGCATGATCTTCTTGATGTTCTTGTTCGCTGCTTCTACAGCCCCATTCATCTTCGGTCTGTAAGGAGAAGAATTGTGGTGCTGTATTTTGAACTGTTCGCAGAGCTCAGCGATCATCTTATTGTTCAGATTGGTACCGTTGTCTGTAATAATTCGCTCAGGGACGCTGTACCGACAGATCAGATTGTGCCGAATAAACCGTGCCACAACAGTCTTGGTTGCTGTAGCATAGGATGCTGCCTCAACCCACTTCGTAAAATAGTCAATCGCCACTAGGATGAAGCGATGCCCGTTAGATGCCGTAGGTTTAATCTCGCCGATCATGTCTATTCCCCACATTGCAAACGGCCAAGGCGCGGTCAGAACATTCAGTGGAACTGGAGGAACATGCACTTTATCTACATAAATCTGGCACTTGTGGCATGTCCTGGAGTGTTGGTAGCAGTCGGCTTCCATTGTGGACCAATAATATCCTGCCCGTAGAATTTTCTTAGCCATAGTGTGTCCACTGGAATGCGTGCCAAAGGTCCCTTCATGTAGCTCTTCCATGATCCTTTCTGCTTCAATTTTATCCACACAACGCAGTAAGGTTGAATCATGGTTTCGCTTGTACAAGATGCCGTTGCTTAGGAAGAACTTGGCTGCGAACCTTCTCAGGAATTTCTTATCATTGACAGAGGCACCTTCAGGGTATTCCTGAGCTTCCAGATATCTCTTCACTTCGTGGTACCAAGGCTTCTCAGTTACCAATTCAGTTTCGAGATCACAACAGTATGCCGGTTCGTCCAGTTTCCAGATGATGATCCGGGGAGCCTCATTATCCCATTTGACCTTGAACATTGAAGACATTGTAGCTAACGCGTCCGCTAACTGATTCTCTTCTCGTGGGAAGTGCTCAAAGGTTATCTCTGTAAAGTGGGGAATCATGGTCAACACACATTCTCTGTAAGGAATCAGGTTTGGATGTTTCGTATCCCACTCTCCTTTGATCTGATTGATCACAAGAGCGGAATCTCCGAAGACACTCAGAAATTTGATCCTTAGGTCGATCGCAGCTTGAAGACCCATGATACACGCCTCATACTCCGCCATGTTGTTGGTGCAGTTGAAACATAGTCGGGCAGTGAGTGGAGTATGAGTACCTTGTGGAGATATGACTATGGCACCGATACCATTTCCCAAAGCGTTGGAGGCCCCGTCAAAGTGCATAGACCATCGGGATCCCGGTTCAGGTCCTTCATCCGGTCCAGGTACTTCACAATCAGTTACTATCATGATGCTTTCATCCGGAAACTCGAAGTTCATTGATTGGTAGTCATCTACAGCTTGATGAGCTAAGTGGTCTGCCAATACACTTCCCTTGATGGCTTTCTGGGTTGTGTACTGAATGTCGTACTCCGTCAAGATCATTTGCCATCTTGCAATTCTCCCAGACAGAGCAGGCTTTTCGAATATGTACTTTATCGGATCCATCTTTGAGATCAACAAGGTAGTGTGAGTCAGCATATACTGTCTCAGCCGGCGAGCAGCCCATACCAAAGCGCAGCAAGTTTTCTCAAGCAGTGAGTATCGGGTCTCACAGTCGGTAAACTTTTTGCTAAGGTAATAAATGGCATGCTCTTTTCGGCCAGACTCGTCATGCTGCCCCAGCACACACCCCATTGAGTTGTCAAGCACTGTCAGATATAATATCAGAGGTCTCCCTTCAACCGGTGGCATAAGGATAGGTGGTTCTTGGAGATACTCTTTGATTCTGTCGAAGGCAGCCTGACATTCATCATTCCAACGTACTACCTGATCTTTCTTCAGCAGCTTGAAGATTGGCTCACAGGTAGCAGTCAGATGTGAGATGAAGCGAGCAATGTAATTCAGGCGTCCTAAAAAGCCTCTGACCTCCTTCTCTGTCTTGGGAACTGGCATCTCTTGAATAGCTTTGACCTTAGCAGGGTCCACTTGTATACCTTTATCACTAACCACGAAGCCTAGCAACTTTTCAGATCTTACCCCGAAGGTGCACTTGTTCGGGTTCAATCTCAGCTTGTACAGTTTCAGCCGGTCAAACAACTTCTGCAGATGATCTAGGTGCTCTTCCTCAGTCTGGGACCTAGCGATCATGTCGTCCACATACACTTCTATCTCATGATGGATCATGTCATGAAATAAGGCAACCATGGCACGTTGGTAGGTTGCCCCAGCATTCTTTAATCCGAACGGCATGACCTTGTAACAGAAGGTGCCCCACTGAGTGACAAATGTAGTCTTCTCCATGTCTTCAGGTGCCATCTTTATCTGATTATAACCTGAAAAGCCATCCATGAAAGAGAATACCTTGTGCTGAGCTGTATTATCAACAAGGACATCAATGTGAGGTAAGGGGAAGTCATCCTTGGGGCTGGCCCTGTTCAGATCCCTGTAATCGACACACATTCTGACCTTACCGTCCTTTTTCGGCACCGGCACCACGTTAGCAACCCACTTAGGGTAAGAAGTTACTGCAAGGAACCCGGCATCAAACTGTTTCATGACCTTGGCTTTAATCTTCTCGGACATCTCTGGACGCATCTGACGGACCTTTTGCTTAACTGGAGGGCAGTCTTCCTTAGTTGGCAAGTGATGGACCACAATATCGGTATCCAACCCGGGCATGTCTTCGTAGGACCAGGCAAAGATCTCCATATAGTCATGTAACATCTTGGTTAACCGTTGCTTCACGCTGAGCTCTAGGTTGGCACCAATCTTTACCTCTTTCCTGTCTGCTTCAGTACCCAAGTTTATGGTCTCCACTGGCTCTTCATGGGGTTGAATTGCCCTCTCCTCCTGAAGTAACAGTCTAGCAAGCTCGCCAGGCACTTCGCAATCATCTTCACCTTCATCTTCGGCTAAGTTGATCGGATTTTCGAAGTCATAACTGGCAGTAGCAGAGCTATTATCAGTGAGATCCAGAGTGGATTGGAACCTGTATGAGTGAGTGTGTGTGTAAATACAGCTGTTTTGAAAGTTATGTAAAGGAAAAGAAAGACAGAAAAGGAACACAATATTTGCAATGCGAAAAATACGTCCAAGATTTTCATTCATGATGTATAAAATGACAGTTTGTATGCCCTCACAAATAGAACCACAGTGCCTCGGGTAAGACACCGGGCCATAGAGTTTATCATTGTTTATTACAAAATAACAAAACATAGGAATTCATTACTTAGTAACAAAAGAAACAGGGAGATTGTCCTTTGCGCTCCAATTGTTAAGTCCACCGTCAGTTGCTGGGTAGATCCAGCTATCAAACTCAGCTTCATCAACTTCCTCTTCGTCCCCAATAGCATTTACTCCATGAGCAGGTAGGGGAGCCGTCACCACATTGGGCTTGTCAGATGCCTCAAACTGTACCTCCTTGGCATCAATAAGGTCCTGCAGCTTGTTCTTTAGTGCCCAACAGTCATCGGTAGAGTGCCCCGGGCTATCTGAATGGTAAGCACAACGAGCATTCGGGTTGTACTTGGGAGATGTTGTATTAGGGAACTTTGGAGCCTCCCTGACAGTCACCAAATTGGTCGCGAGCAACTGTGGCAGGATCTGCGATAGGGTCATGTTTAACCGGGTAAACTCCCTCCGGGGTCTTTCACCCCTTTGAGAATTGTTTGGCCGAGGAGCGGCAGCAGGCTTAGCAATCATCACCGCACTGACAGATTGGCGGTGCTCAGGTCTCTCTGATTTCCTAGAACCATACACGGCACTAGACTCCTTCTTGAATGGTTTCTTTTCCGAACTAGAGGATGCACCCTTCGCAATCTTCTCAGACTTCAACCCAGCTTCAATCCTTTCTCCGGTCAGAATCAAATCAGTGAAACCAGCAGAAGAATTCCCGATCAGATGGTTGAAAAATGGCCCAGATAGGGTCCCCAAGAACATGTCTACCAGCTCCCGATCAGTCAATGGTGGCTGCACCCTGCCAGCCAGGTCTCTCCACTTCTGAGCGTACTCCTTAAAACCTTCGCTTGCACCTAACGCCATACCCTGGAGTTGGGTACGTGTGGGGGCAAGGTCGGCATTATATTGATACTGCTTATAGAAAGCAGTAGCCAACTCCTCCCAGTTACGAACCTTGGTCCCATCCAGCTGATAGAACCATTCGAGATGAGTCCCTGAAAGACTCTCCTGGAAGAAGTGGATCCATAAATTCTTATCCGCAGAGTACGGCTGAATCTTCCGAACATAGGACCTTAAATGCAGCTTGGGACAAGATGCCCCGTCATATTTGGAGAAGGATGGTGCTTTGAACTTATGCGGGATAATCACACCAGTTGACAAACCCAGATCTCCGAAATCCAGCCCAGGTGCCTGTTGAACCTCCATAGCCTTCAACCTGTCCTCCAGTTGTTTATATCTGTCATCTGAAGGAGGGTACTGCTCTTCATCAAAATCTGTCTCGTTGTCGGAGACGACCGGACTAGGAACCTTTACTTCTGCCTGAGAAGGACTCTTGCCAACAGAAGAACCAGCCTCTTCATGTTGCAGAGTATTGCCAAACCTTCGGCCCGAGTTGAACAGAACAGTTCTTCTCTTCTTCTTCTTCTCCTTCTTCAGGAGCATAGCCTTCAGTTCTTCTTGGCCTTTAGCCAGACCTTTGATTAGTTCTTGAAACTGCGCATTCTGCGCCTGAAGAGCCTTGATTGATGTCTCGGTTGATGCAGATTCGGGATTCATGATGCTGAAATAAACAGCGAAGAACTGTAAGCAACCTGAAAAGAGGAAAAACCTGCTATGCACATGATGTATGAAATGCGTATGCAATGCATTCAAGGGTTCGAAAGTTCAAATTCGTTGTAGACAAAAGGAACACATGTTATCATTAAGGAAATCATTGTTTAATACATCAGAGCCTCATGGGCAAAAGTACAAAAATCAAATCAATCCCAAAATACACTGCGCATCCTCTTTGGAGCTATGTAGGTGTTGAGGTTCCTCTCCTCATGCAACAGACGGGTGAGCTCCAAGACTTTCTTTTCACTGGCATGTAGACTGGTCTCAAGAGAATTCCTTTCCTCCTTAAGCTGGATCCAGCTCTTCTGCATCTCTTCCCAGGATGTGGGCATATCAGGGTGCTGAATAGTGTAGGACACTTCCCCTTCCGAGACTGGTTCTTTGATTACTGGGAGCATGTGAGGATAAGGCATCACTAACTTCTGGGAGCGGGCGCGTACCCACTTGAGATAAGGCTCCAAAGGGATGGAGTTCTTGTGCCCCAGTGTCTTGCTGTCTATCCTACTGGGCATCCTCCAGGCTCTGATAAATCTCTGGCGAAGTCCTTGAGTATCATTGTCGAAGTCAAAAACTATGTCAGGAATTAACATGTCATGAGGACCATCCCTCCGAGCATAACCAAACTGTCTCCAAGCCAGGCATGGGCTATAAGTAATACCTCCTCTGATTCCAAGTAAAGGAACATTAGGGTACTCCCCGCAGCGATCAATGATAGTGACATCTTCTCTGGACCTAGGGCACCAATGTATATCTGCATGTGTAAGAGTCATCAACCGTTGTGACCATCTCAAACCCCGTTCATTCTTCAGGACTGATTGTGGAAGGTGCGAAATAAACCACCTTCCCAGGAGAGGAGTGCAACACATAAGGACACCTCTTTTTCTCATGGTTCGAGTGTAACATGAGTGAAGGATGTCCCCTAGCAATGTAGGTATGGGATTCCTGGACATAAAGATCTGGACGGCACTGATATCAATAAGCTGATCTGGATTAGGGAACAACACCAAACCATAGACAAGGACGGCTACCACTTCTTCAAAAGCTTGCAAGTCAAGGGAGTTCCAACATTCAAGGGCCTTTTCAAACAGAAACTTGGCTAAGAACCCTTTGATACCACTTCTGACTTCCCAATGTCCCTTGAGGTCAGATGACTGTAGGTGCAAGGCTTTAGCAATCTCTTCAAGCTTAGGTTCCTTTTTTGTACCGTTGAAGGGTAGCTGATCAAGGATAGGGATCTTCAGGAGCCGGGAGAACTCCTCCAATGTAGGTACCAACTGATAATCCAAGAAGGTAAAACAGTGATGCAGAGGGTCAAAGAACTGGAACAAGACCTTAATCATATCTTCCTCAATGTTGGTGTTGACCAAGCTGATGAGGCTTCCATGTCTTTCACTGAATGAAGAGTTCTCAGGAATCCTGGATATGAGCTCCTTAAGCTAAGGAGGGATCCTTACAAGGCTGATTTGAATTGTCTTTCTACGAACAGTTTCCATGTCCTACAAAACAAGAACAAAGATGAAAATCCGAACCCCTGAAATGGTTAGTCAATGCATATGATGCGGGATGATGTCATGATGCTATGATTAAACACACCACAGATATTTACAAAGACAAACATGTAAGGCACACAAGTCAAGCCCTTAAGGTTTAAGGCTAGCATGGGGTCTGGGTAGTACCCTCTTGAAGTTGGTGGGTTCAACCTGTCCTAATCAAAGTAACCGGGTTCTAAGGTTCCCAATATCACGGGATTGCTTTCATTGTTCATCGTTTCGATTTAGCCACTGAACTGGCGACCGAAATATTCCAGGAAAGCAACCCTCAATTGAGTGTAGTATCGAGTATCAACCAACCTCGGACTGCACCAAAGTCAGTTATCTCACTACCCTAAAGAGGCCAAGATAGTTCAATTAAGGTTCCTAAGGTCTGTTGATGCTTCATGACACCACGCGGAGGCCCCGTACTCTCCTTGACTGAACTCAAGGGTTACCGGTACACACCAAAGTGCCACATCAACGTAGCAGACTGTTTCAACCATGTCGGTATACCCCGCACAGTTCCCTCACAGCCTTGTTGCTACTTTCTAAGAAGGTATCCCCCAGATCCGGGTTAGGATCTATAGAACTCCCAAGCAACCCACAATAATAAAGCAAGCAAAGAAGACAATTGAAAACATAGTTATGACCTAGCCCTAAGGTACACCCCACTTTAAGTTTAGTCCCCAGCAGAGTCGCCAGTTCTGTGATCGGTGGATCTGGAACTGACTGTTTAACGCTGGTTCGCGAAATGTCGCGGAAGCAAGAGTCGCCACCGTCTTTTATTTTCTCCAAATGGAAAGGACAAAAGCACAGAAAAATTCCTTATAGAGATTGCTCTCGGTTCGGGAGGTAGGTTATAGAAAGGGAAGGTATTAGCACCCTTTCTATCCATGGTTATCCATGGGCTCTTAGATACTTGCTCATTGTGTTTTCAAAAAATGTTTGTTTGCTTTTCAATGTGGGTTTTAAAAAATTTCTTTGAAAAATTTCAGTTCGACTCGTACGTCAGAGTGTTTGAAAAAATTGCTTTGAAAGCTTTTGAAAATGTGTTGGTGTGAAAAGATATTTTTGTTTGAAATTAGAGAAAGTATCCTTGAGAACCTACCTACCCTAAGGAATTCGTCTGTGTAGATGTCCTTTAAAGTAATGCTATCCCACCATTGAGAGGTAAGTAGCACCACCGTTGGAGGTGTTCGGGTCAATTCGAGTTTGTAGGGACATGGTGATCACCAGAGCAATGGGAAGACACCTTAGAAGCTACCCTCATGCCAGGTTCCCGGATCATGAGGACTTACTAAGACATCCTCTACTCGACGATCACCTTTCGAGGCAACAGTGAGGCGTACCCTAGGGGTGGTGTGTGCGATTCGTGTGTCATGTTTCAGTTATTTTTGTCTTGTTATGTTCATTGGTGATCTACGCTTGATTTTATTTAAGTCCATACATTCTTTCATGCTTTTTTGTTAACAATTAAAAGTTTTTTGCTGGAAAAATAAATCTAAGGCTATTACAAATGGCGCGGATCCACATCGCCAAAGTTAAACCGGACCCGATTTGACGGAAAATAAATAAAGCAAAAGAAAGAAAAGTGCGAGAAGTTTAAGTTACATGGCTTCGGGGCAGATACATAATTATTTAAGCGAAATAAAATAAATACACAAATTAAATAAATTACGAACGAGGGCGTTGGACCCTTTTGCAAAATATTATTAATAAGGAATTAAAATTAAGAATTAAAAGAAAATGTTTTTTAGTATTTTTGTGTTTTTTAAGATTTAATAAAAGAAAGAATTAATTAATTAAAAAAAAAAACTAAAATAAAATGTTAAACCTAGTTCTAATTATTTTTAAGTTTATTATGAAAGTATTAAAATTTTACCTAAATTAAACCTAAGTTTTTATGTACAATTTAATTATAAAAATAAATAAAAAAATATTATGGTAAAAAGGAAACAAATTAAAGGAATAAAAATTAAACCTAATTCTATTTTTTTTGTATTTTTGTTAAAAAAGGATTAAAATTGCAACCTAATTAAACTAAATATTTACATGTGAATTTATTTATATAAAAAAAATATTGAAATAAATAAATGTTTTATTTTGCTCTTTTTCTGATTTTTGTGTATTTTATAATTTGTAAAATATAATTAATTAAACTAAAACAATTGAATAAAATAAAATAACAATTAACAATAAAATAAAAATAAGTAAAAAAAATGAATGAAATTGCAAACCAGGGGGGGTTCAGGCCCCAATATGGAGGTCTTGATCTTAGAATGCTGGCCCAATCTTGCAAGGCCTGATTGACTTTTGGACAAGCGTGTGGTGCGTTGACTGGGAGTGTAGCGTGTTCATCCATCCTATGCTTTTGATCTGAATGTGATAGACGCGTGGACGCTTGGATGAGGGAGGATATGGTACGTCTTAATACCAGTATTACATGGGAACATAGTTTGCAAAATAATATAGGAAATAAGATAGACCTGGAATTCGAACCCATGTCATTAACATCACCAAGCAATACCTGCACCACTGAGCCATGTTAACGCGTTTATTATATAATTAACGAATAAACAATATAAATGGACACAACGCGTTAGTGGAGAGAAACGCGCCAAATTCAAACCAACGAATCACTGATGGACACGATGTCGTCTTCTTCACGTCCCTTGTAACATAAACATTCAGCAACGGTTTTAGACGCGTTGCTTTAGGTAGGCTATTGGAAAATAGCGAATAGGGCTATGATGGCCATAAATTCATCACGAATAGTGCTTCCTGTTCTTCCAGGCTTGCTGAGTACAACCATCATAGTCTCGAGGGCTAATTTTACTTTGTCTAAAAAGCCCTAATTTGTCATCCTGAAAACCCTAGAAATCAAGTATGGTATAATCTCATATATAGCACAAAAACGCAATTGGACCACATGGTTAGTTTCAAAACTTGACAAGGAACATGAATGTACAATTAAAATGCAATGAGGATGCCTAGAAATCAAAATACGATCATCGATTTTTCTTGGTACAGTTGGAATCCGTTTTACCAATTCTTTGTGTTTGAGTTGATGTTAGGGATTGGAATCGCTTCTGGGAACCTTGAGGAAGCTATTGGAAAAGGAATGGTGCTTTGAATCGACCTCTAGAGTGGTTTTCAGAATTGCTATTTTTTTGAGAAATTTCAAGTTTCACAAAGGCTTTTCTTGCGCAGCTTAGAGTGTTCTAGGATTAGGGTTGTATTCCTGGTTATGTAGTGAGCATATTAGGTTAAGAAAATTGGCCAAGATCTCTTGCAATCATTGATTTGAATATTTGATTTTTTAAGGATCCTTTTGAATCTTTTTCATGTGTATTTTGCTCAATCATGCCAATCAGCTCCAAATCTTTCCCCATTTGTATTTACACGAAATATTGAGTATCAAACATGCATAAAAAGATTGGTTAAGGCAAGTTAGATATTTTTCATGTATTTAAATAATTTAAATGAATTAATATAAATAATAATTCAAATAAATAAATAAAAAATGAGAAAATACTTCCCTTTGGACCAAGTGGTCGTGCACATGTTTAGAATGATGAATCATGGAAGAAAAATGGGCCCATTAGCATTTTTAGGTCATTTGGATCAAAGTTGACTTTTCAGAATATCCAAAAATTTCCCAACTTCTACAAGGCATAACTTGCTCAATTTTTAAGCTTTTCTCATGTTCTTGGACATTTTGGAAAGGTCTTTGAGTCCTCTAACCAATGCCTTTGGTCCCATGTCATTTTGATTTACCAATCTCAAGTTATGGCCTTTGACTTAAAGTCCCTTTTTGTTGACTTTTGAAAATGACCTATAATGTTGAAATTGATACCTTTTTGTGGGAGCATTTCTTGGACTTGAAGTATGAAGATGAGTTGTAGGAAATGTCTTTCTCTTCAAAATGGGCTTTGGATGGAATTTTTCTGATAATCCATGTGAAAGTTATGCCCTGGTCAATTTCAGTTGACTTTTTCAGCTGTCCAAATATAGTAACTTTTGCATCTTTGATGATTTCTGAGCCAAATTTTGAGAATCATGATCAAGCATTGATCAAATGATGTTTGTGGCTTCAAAATGATATGTTGACCAAAAATTTGAACTTTTGACTGTCAAATGACCATTTTGCCCCTACAGTTGACTGTAGTGCAATTTAGGGTTTTGACTGTGCAATTTTGTGCTGAATGCCTTGAAACTTGATATGAAGATACTTGACCATATTTGTGAACATGTGAGACTTGATTGGACCTTTGAAAACTTCATTTTCTTGATCAGAACCCAAACCCTAGTTTTGACTGTATAGGAGACAGTTGCACTGCACAACCCTTGGGGAATTTTGTGACTTGGCTTGGCAATTTCTTGGAGAATATGGGAGGGCAAATTTTGGGGTACAACACGAGGCAACCATTTCGAGGCAACTTGTTTCGAGGCAACCGTTTCGAGGCAACTAGATCAATGGAACATAAGGACTCACTAAGACGTCCTATACTCGACGACCATGTTTCGAGGGGCAAGGCAACAGTGTGATCACCAGAGCAACAGTAGGATACCTTAGAAGCTACCCTTATGCCATGTTCATGGACATAAGGACTTACTAAGACGTCCTATACTCGATGACCACCTTTCGAGGGGAAAGGCAACAGTGAGGCGTACCCTATGAGTGGTGTGTGAAATGTGTGTTGTTTTCAGTTATTATTTGTCTTGTCATGCATTGGTGATCTATGTTTTGATTTTATTTTTGGGCATTCATTCTTTCATGTGATTGTTAACAGTTAAAAGGTGCGGGAATTTTAAAGTGCGGAAAAGATAAAGGTCCTACGCTATTACAAAGGCGCGGGTCTACATCGCCAAATAAAACCAAGACCCGATTTAAAATAAAGTGCAGAAAGTAAATGCCTAATTAACTATTACAGGGCTTTGGAGCAAATACATTATATTTACAAAAGAAATAAAATAAACGCGCGAAAAGAAAATATAATCGAATGCGAGGGCGTTGGACCCTTTAAAGGAAATGAATTGAAATTATTAAATTAAATAAAGGAAAAGACTTATTTTTCATGTTTTTGGATTTATGGAATTAAAGAAAATTAAATTGGAATTAAAAGTCAAATAATTCTAGTTCTAATTGTTTTTTTTATTTATTAAAGAAAAAATTATCTAAGTTAAACCTAATTTAAACCTAATTGATTAATTACAAGTATTTACAAAATTAATTAATGGTTAATAATAATCATAATAAGAAAATAAAAATATTTAATAAAAAAAAAAGGGATAAAAAAGTGCTAAAGGTCTATTTTTTTTATATCTTTTAGTTATTATAAAAAACATTAAAATTAGCAACCTAAAATTAAGACTAAATTAATTATTGAATTTATTTACAAAAAAAAAGTTGATGAATTAAATTAAAGTAAAATAAATAATTTTTTTTATGATTTTCTGATTTTTTTGTTTTTTTATGAAAATTGTTTTGATGAATTAATTAGAAATAAAACAAAAATAAAAAGAATGAAAAGAAAAGGAAATTAAATGCAAACTGTGGGGTGTGTTGACCCCAAATGAGGAGGTGGATTGATGAACTCTGGCCCAACAGGAGGAGGCCCCTTGCTGACTTTTTGGATCATGTGGAGAACCTTTGACTGACGCCTATGATGGATGGCAGGTAGTAGCCATTGGATGGACCATTTGAGACACATGGCAAGCGCCAACGCTGGGGTGTATGATGGCTCCCTGGGTGGTGTACTGCATGGGAACGAATTAAGCAAAATAATAGAAGTAATGTGAGGGGACCTGGGATTCGAACCCAGGTCCCAGTGTTTACCAGCCAACGCCTTAACCAATTGAACTATCAACGCGCTTTGTATATAAGATAAGAAACAAATAATATAAAATAAAATTGACATTAGTGGTATAAAATAAAATAAAAAGCGCTGGATTTCAAACCAGCCACTCACGCTGTGCCACGCTAGCCTTCGTCCCCAATTGTACCTGTAATGAAAATGAAATAGCGGGGGTTTTAAACCCCCCCAAAACGCCGTTCACAGAAAATAGCGAATAGCCCAGGGTGAAAAAGAAATTAGGCGCGATGGTTCAATTCCATTCAGTGGAAGGTGCTGATTTTAATGGTAGGGGTCTTAGGGTCCAATTGTTCCAGATATACAAAGCCCTAAAATTAGAACTCTGAAACCCTAAGCAATGGCTATGGTGAAATTGCGTCCAGGCTTGGAAAACTCAATTAAATCATGCTATCAGCTTCAAAACATTCACATTAGTCCAAATCCATGATTAAAAATGGAAAATACTGTATGAATAATGCAATACGAATATCAAAAAATTTAAAGGAAATCGGACTTGGTTATACCTGTTCTTGGCGTATGGAGTGTTGAATTTGATTGGAATCGCTTCCTTAGGATGTCAGCAACGTGTTTGGATGAGAATGAAGGTCTGAAACAAGCTCTAGAGGTGTTTTCAGTTTTGAAAATTTTTGGCAAAAATGTAAGTTTGCTCTGAGCTTTTGGGCGCAGCTTAGGTCTCGTTGTGGTATCTGATCACTTGCATAGGTGTTATGTAACATGTTTTGATCAGAGTTATAGCCTCATAATGCCTTGCCTTCATGTTCAAGATTCTCCATAAACCTCCATTAACAACCTTCCATTTTTGAACCAAATTTTGAATTATTGCTTCATTTGGCCTCTTGCACGAATTTGGAACATGCATAATGGTGATTCAAGGTTCATCAAAGTCATATATCCTCCTTAATTAACCTTTTTGATTTTCCTTTGATTTTAAAAGATTTAAAATTAATTAAATCCAATAAAATCAATTAAAAATGAAAAAATTAATTTAAAAATTTGAAATAAAAGTTGGGACACGTGGGAAGCATGGCCAAGCTAATTCAAGTGGAAAAAGTGGGGCCCTTTTGTCAAAAAATGAAGTTTCAAGGATAAATGATTTTGGCCATTTCACAAAAATTTCCCAACTTCTCCAATGCATATCTTGCTCAATTTTTAAGCTTTGATCATGTTCTTGGACATTTTGGAAAGGTCTTGAAGTCCTATAACCAATGTCTTTGGTCCCATGTCATTTTGATTTACCAATCTCAAGTTATGGTCTTTGACTTAAAGTCCCTTTTTGTTGACTTTTGAAAATGACCTATAATGTTGAAATTGATAACTTTTTGTGAGAGCATTTCTTGGACTTGGAGTGTGAAGATGAGTTGTAGGAAATGTCTTCCCCTTCAAGATGAGCATTGGATGGGATTTTTCTGATGAACCATGAAAAAGTTATGCCTTGGTCAAGTTACAGTTGACTTTTCAGCTGTCCAAAAATAGAAACTTTTGCATCTTGAGACTTTTTGAGCCATACTTTTGAGAATCATGATCAAGCATTGATCAAATGATTTTTGTGGCTTCAAAATAAGATGTTGACCAAAAATTTTGACTTTTGACTGCCAAATGACCATTTTGCCCCTACAGTTGACTGTTGAGCAATTAGGGTTTTTTGACTGTGCAATTTGACCTTGTGAGCCTTGAAACTTGACATGTAGGTGCTTGACAATGTGTATGAGCATATGTGACTTGATTGAGCCCTTGAAAACCTCAACTTCCTTGCTAGAACCAAAACCCTAGTTTGACTGGCTTAGGAGGATGGTTGACTGTGTAGCCCTTGAGTAGACTTTGAACCATTTGTTTGTCATAACTTTGAAGATTATGGGAGGGCAAATTTTGGGGTACAACACCATGCTTTGAGAATCATGATCAAGAATTGGTCAAATGATGTTTGTGGCTTCAAAATGAGATGTTGACCAAAAATTTTGACTTTTGACTGTCAAATGACCATTTTGCCCCTGCAGTTGACTGTGAAGCAATTAGGGTTTTTGATTGTGCAATTTGATGCTGTGAGTCTTGAAAATTGACATATGGATGCTTGACAATGTGTGTAGGCATATGGGACTTGATTAGACCCTTGGAAGCCTCAATTTCTTTGCAAGAACCAAAACCCTAATTTTGACTGTGTTAGGAGGCAATTGGACTGTGCAACCCTTGAGAGGTTTTGAAGCTTGATCTTGCCAAATCTTGAAGAATATGGGAGGGCAAATTTTGGGGTACAACAGTTTCCCCTGTTCAATCTTCTTAGACCTGAGGATGTAGATTGGCTGGCGTGCCTTTCGTGATCCGAAGGTGGAAGATGATTGAACACTAGAGTGCCCAGAAATTTGCCCTCACATAGTAGAGTATCAGTAGTGTGATGCCGGGAATGGGCTTACAGATGCCATTTGGAGAGATGATGGGTAGGAGGATGGGCTTATAGATGCCATGTGACAGAACTTTGTTGGGAATGGGCTTACAGATGCCATTTGGAGACTGTTGGTATGTGGATGGGCTTATAGATGCCATCTAGGTGTTGATCGCGTAAGAGATTCCTTAGCGAGAACTTGCGTACCTGAGAAAGAAAATAATTACTTGGCCTGTTACAGGAGTTGATCTTCAAACTCTTTATGTAGATGTGTCCTGGCCGGATGCAGGAATCGAATCTTTAAACTCTTCAGACGTGCCCTGGCAAGATACAGGAATCGAGTCCGGCGAATATAGTCGTCAACAGATACACCCTGGCGAGATATAGGAATCGGATCTTCGAACTCTTCAGACGTGCCCTGGCAGGATACAGGAATCGAGTCTGGAATTAGTCGTCAACAGATACACCCTGGCAAGATACAGGAATCGGATCTTCGAACTCTTCAGACGTGCCCTGGCAAGATACAGGAATCGAGTCTGGAATATAGTCGTCAACAGATATACCCTGGCAAGATACAGGAATCAGATCTTCGAACTCTTCAGACGTGCCCTGGCAGGATACAGGAATCGATTCTGGAATTAGTCGTCAACAGATACACCCTGGCAAGATACAGGAATCGGATCTTTGAACTCTTCAGACGTGCCCTGGCAAGATACAGGAATCGAGTCTGGAATAGTCGTCAACAGATACACCCTGGCAAGATACAAGAATCGGATCTTCAAACTCTTCAGACGTGCCCTGGCAAGATATAGGAATCGAGTCTGGAATAGTCGTCAACAGATACACCCTGGCAAGATACAGGAATCGGATCTTTAGTTGCGACCGTTGATAGTAATCATCTTTGTATTGATCTTTGTCCTGAAAAGACAAAACGTTAGTTGTATGCAATGTCATGATGCATGGCATGCGTGATATTCTCAGAATAAATGAGATTGTATGTTCATGATGCATACGTGCATGCTATAATGTATGATGATGTGGTATTTATGAAATGTATTCGTCTAGGAAAATAAATCCTTGACGGGTGCCGGGAAGTTGAATCCTGGGCTTGATGTTGAAGAATATATCTTTGTTTCCGCTGGGGATTGATGGTTGCAAGAATACCGGTAGGAGAAGATGATTCCGTTGGGGAATAAACTTGGCGAATAGATTGCTCTGCGGGGAGATACTCTGTGGGGAAGAGATGCTTTGCTGAGTTTGATGATAACTCCGCTGGGAATACCATTGAAGGAATTGATGAACTCCGCTGGGGGATAGGAAGACTTCGTCGGGGACGATCTTTCCGTGACAAATGGCTGAGGATAACCCAGTTATATCCTGGTGGGGAAATAACCTTTGAATAAAGTCCGGGGAGACGCGTTCCTACTCTGTAGGGGATAAGCTTCCAGAATCTACTGGGGATAAGCTTTAAAACCTGCTGGGGATATGGGTTCTACTCTCCTGGGGAGACTTTTGGATTGTACTGGGGAAGTAGCTCGCTGGATGTCCAGTATGCCGTCGGGGAACAATCTGAGATCAAGATTGCCAGGGATGCTTGTTAGGAACGTTTGTATACTCTGTTGAGGAATGTTGAGATCTGTTGGGGATACCCAATTTCCTTAAGGCTGACAGTGAACTAACTCTGCTTGGGGAGAGGGTTACTGACTTGCTGGAGATACGGTGCCTTGTTCAGGGTTGGTGGGAGACCAACTGCTTGGGGAGAATTGTTGAATCTTGGCTCACTCTATGGGGAATTAAGATATCTTGGTTACGTTCTTCAGCCGAACTTGCTTTGGTACCTTGGTGGACAGAGCAATTAGATCGCTTTAGACAACTCATTATTGCCCCTGTTTCTAATGTTACCTGTAATTAATCCTTTGTTTCGTATGCAAATATTTATGAGTTAGCAATTAGTGTCAAATGCATATATCACAAATTGAACCTTGGACGTTCTTCACAAAACAAAACAGAAAAAGGAAAAACAATTGGCAACTGGTCTGAAAAGTGAACTTGTATTGATTTTGAATTTGCCTGTAAATAGGCGTTTATGTACAGGAGGTTGACGTCCTAGTAAGAGAACACCGCCGAACAACAGAGTTTTATACAGTTTGTACAAAGAAAACAAAACAGCTATGTGAAAAGAATAATCCCACTGGGTTCCAACTCTGCTATCGCCTTTATATCTTCGAGCGTCTCATCACTTGGTTTCTCAGTTGAAGATGAAGCTGATTGATCGATGCCGTCTGAACTTGATAGTTGATACCGGATTCTGGATGCAAAGTGATCCAATGAGACATAGTATTACGCTTTAATCCCTAACTTTTGCCTGGACCGCCCTTTCGGGTTTTCAGTCCACCGGGATACCCATTTTTGCCCAAGCCGCCTTTTCAGGTTTTCGACTTGCCGGGTGTACAGATTTTTTTATTTCATCCCTCATTTTGCCCGAACCCTTTTGGTTCGCCGGGAAGCCCTAATTTTTGCCTAGGTATGTCAACCTAGCGGGTCTTTTATCATGCGTAGTATCTTTTTACTATGTCTGCATTGGCGGGGTGAGGAAGGTCGTCACTATCCATGGTGGTTAGAATCATGGCTCCTCCTGAGAACACATGTTTAACCACAAATGGCCCTTCATACGTAGGGGTCCATTTGCCCCTGGGATCACTCTGAGGAAGGATGATGCGCTTGATTACCAGGTCCCCAACTTGATACTCTTGTGGTCTGACTTTCTTGTTAAACGCCCTGATCATCCGTTTTTGGTACGTTTGACCATGTCATATAGCAGTGAGTCTCTTTTCGTCAATTAGGTTTAATTGATCAAGTCGGGTCTGGATCCAGTCATCTTCGCTCAGATCTGCATCCTTCATTATCCTGAGAGAGGGTATCTGGACTTCAATCGGCAAGACTGCCTCCATGCCGTAGACCAAAGAAAAGGGAGTTGCCCCGCTTGACGTCCTTGCTGAGGTACGGTACCCATGAAGAGCGAACGGTAACATCTCGTGACAATCTTTATAGGTCACTGTCATCTTCTGCACAATCTTTTTGATATTCTTATTAGCTGCTTCTACAGCCCCATTCATTTTCGGCCGGTAGGGAGAAGAGTTGTGGTGCTGTATCTTGAATTGCTCACAGAGCTCAGTGATCATCTTGTTATTGAGATTGGTACCGTTGTCCATAATGATCCTCTCAGGTACGCCGTATCGACAGATCAAGTTGTGACGAATGAACCGTGCCACGACATTCTTGGTTACTGTAGCATATGAAGCTGCTTCCACCCACTTTGTAAAGTAATCGATCGCTACCAGGATGAAGCGACGCCCATTGGATGCCGTAGGTTTAATCTCGCCGATCATATCAATGCCCCACATTGCAAACGGCCAGGGTGCAGTCAAGACGTTTAGAGGAACTGGAGGAACGTGCACCTTGTCTGCATAAATCTGACACTTATGACACGTCCGAGAATGTTGGTAACAGTCAGCTTCCATTGTGGACCAGAAATATCCTGCCCGAAGGATCTTCTTTTCCATGGTGTGTCCACTGGAATGCGTTCCGAAGGTACCTTCATGCAGTTCTGCCATGATCCTTTCTGCTTTAGTCTTATCCACACAACGCAGTAAGGTTGAATCATGATTCCGCTTGTATAGAATGTCGTTGCTGAGGAAGAACTTTGCTGCGAACCTTCTCAGAAACTTTTTGTCATTGATGGATGCACCTTCAGGGTATTCTTGAGCTTCCAAATATCTCTTCACCTCATGATACCAGGGTTTTTCAGTTACTATCTCAGCCTCAAGATCACAACAATATGCAGGTTCGTCCAGTTTCCAGATAATGATCCGGGGAGCCTCATTGTCCCACTTGACTTTGAACATAGAAGACATTGTAGCCAACGCGTCCGCCAACTGATTCTCCTCTCTTGGGAAATGTTCAAAAGTTATCTCTGTGAAATGGGGGATCAATGTCAACACACATTCTCTATAAGGAATAAGATTCGGATGTTTCATATCCCACTCGCCTTTGATCTGATTGATCACGAGAGCGGAATCTCTGAAGACACTCAGGAACTTGATCCTTAGGTCAATCGCAGCTTGAAGACCCATGATACATGCCTCATACTCCGCCATGTTGTTGGTGCAGTTGAAACATAGCCGGGCAGTAAGTGGAGTATGAGTGCCTTTGGGAGATATGATCACAGCGCCGACACCGTTACCCAAAGCTTTGGAGGCTCTGTCAAAGTGCATAGACCATCGGGATCCTTCCTCAAGTCCTTCATCCGGTCCAGGTACTTCGCAATCAGTCACTATCATGATGCTCTCGTCAGGAAATTCAAAGTTCATTGACTGGTAGTCGTCTATTGCCTGGTGTGCCAAGTGGTCTGCCAATACACTTCCTTTGATAGCTTTCTGAGTCGTGTACTGGATGTCGTATTCTGTCAAGATCATCTGCCATCTTGCTATTCTCCCAGACAGAGCAGGCTTTTCAAATATGTACTTGATCGGATCCATTTTTGAAATCAACAGAGTAGTGTGAGTCAGCATATACTGTCTCAGCCGGCGAACAACCCATACCAAAGCGCAGCAAGTTTTCTCGAGCAGTGAGTATCGGGTCTCACAGTCGGTAAACTTTTTGCTAAGGCAATAAATGGCATGCTCTTTTCGGCCAGACTCGTCATGCTGCCCCAACACACACCCCACTGAGTTGTCAAGCACTGTCAAGTATAGTATTAGAGGTCTCCCTTCAACCGGTGGCATAAGAATGGGTGGTTCTTGGAGGTACTCTTTGATTCTGTCAAAAGCGGCCTGACATTCATCATTCCAACGTACTACTTGATCTTTCTTCAGCAGCTTGAAGATTGGCTCACAGGTGGCTGTTAGGTGCGAGATGAATCGGGCAATATAATTCAGACGTCCTAGAAAGCCTCTGACTTCTTTCTCTGTCTTGGGAACTGGCATCTCTTGTATGGCTTTAACCTTGGCAGGGTCCACTTGAATACCCTTGTCGCTCACGACGAAGCCTAGCAACTTCCCAGATCTTACCCCAAATGTGCACTTATTTGGATTCAACCTCAGCTTGTATAACTTCAGACGGTCAAACAGCTTTTGCAGATGTTCAAGGTGTTCCTCCTCAGTTTGGGACCTTGCAATCATGTCGTCGATGTACACTTCAATCTCATGGTGGATCATGTCATGAAATAAAGCAACCATGGCACGTTGGTAGGTTGCCCCAGCATTTTTCAACCCGAATGGCATGACCTTGTAGCAGAAGGTGCCCCACTGAGTCACAAAGGTAGTCTTTTCCATGTCTTCAGGAGCCATCTTGATCTGATTATAACCTGAAAAGCCGTCCATGAAGGAGAACACCTTGTGCTGAGCAGTATTGTCAACCAGAACGTCAATGTGAGGTAGGGGGAAGTCATCCTTGGGGCTGGCCCTGTTCAAATCCCTGTAGTCGACACACATTCTGACCTTACCATCTTTCTTCGGTACCGGCACCACGTTGGCAACCCACTGAGGGTAAGAAGTCACTGCTAGAAACCCGGCATCGAATTGCTTCATAACCTCAGCTTTGATCTTCTCGGACATCTCTGGACGCATACGGCGGACCTTTTGTTTAACCGGAGGGCATTCTTCCTTGGTAGGAAAGTGATGAACCACAATGTCAGTATCCAACCCGGGCATGTCTTCGTAGGACCAGGCAAAGATCTCCACATAATCATGCAACATCTGAATCAACCGTTGTTTCACGCTGAGTTCCAGATCGACACCAATCTTAACTTCCTTTCTATCTGTCTCAGTACCCAGATTCACCGTTTCCACTGGCTCTTCATGTGGCTGAATGGCCCTCTCTTCCTGGAGTAACAGTCTTGCAAGCTCGCCAGGCACTTCGCAATCATCTTCACCTTCGTCTTCGGCTAAGTTGATCGGATTTTCAAAGTCATAACTGGCAGTAGCAGAGTCGTTACCAGTGAGATCCAGAGTGGATTGGAACCTGTATGAGTGAGTGTGTGTAAATATAGCTGTTTTGCAATATATAAAGAAAGAAAGAAAGAAAGGGAGCACAAGATTTGAAATGCGAAAAACGTCCAATGTCTTTATTCATGATATATGGAAATGACAAGTAATAAGCCCTCACAAATGAAGCCACGGTGCCCCGGGTAAGACACCGGGCCAGAAAGTTTCAATTTATTGTTTATTACTGTTGTACCCCAAAATTTGCCCTCCCATATTCTTCAAGAAATTGCCAAGTCAAGCTGCAAAATTCCCCCAAGGGTTGCACAGTCAAAGGTCTCATATACAGTCAAGATTAGGGTTTTGAGTCTGATCAAGAAAAAGAAGTTTTCAAGGGCCCAATCAAGTCTTATATGCCTACAAATATGGTCAAGTATCCTCATATCAAGTTTCAAGACTTTCAGCACAAAATTGCACAGTCAAAAAACCTGATTGTACTACAGTCAACTGTAGGGGCAAAATGGTCATTTGACAGTCAAAAGTTCAAATTTTTTGTCAAAATGTCATTTTGAAGCCACAAACATCATTTGATCAATGCTTGATCATGATTCTCAAAATTTGGCTCAAAAAATCATCAAGATGCAAAAGTTTCCTTATTTGGACAGCTGAAAAAGTCAACTGAAATTGACCAGAGCATAACTTTCACATGGATTATCAGAAAAATTCCATCCAAAGCTCATTTTGAAGAGAAAGACATTTCCTACAACTCATCTTCATACTTAAAGTCCAAGAAATGTTCTCACAAAAAGTTATCAATTTCAACATTATAGGTCATTTTCAAAAGTCAACAAAAAGGGACTTTAAGTCAAAGGCCATAACTTGAGATTGGTAAATCAAATTGACATGGGACCAAAGGCATTGGTTAGAGGACTCAAAGACCTTTCCAAAATGTCCAAGAACATGAGAAAATCTTAAAAATTGAGCAAGTTATGCCTTGTGGAAGTTGGGAAATATTTGGATATTTTGAAAAGTCAACATTACTTCAAATGACCTAAAAATGCTAATGGGCCCATTTTTCCTCCATAATTCATCATCCATGGCATGTGCACGACCACTTGGCCCAAAGGGAAGTATTTTCTCATTTTTTATTTATTTATTTGAATTTTCATTTATATTAATTCATTTAAATCATTTAAATATATGAAAAATATTTAACTTAACCTAACCAATCTTTTTATACATGTTTTAGCCTCAAGATTTCGTGTATATGCAAATAAGGAAAGATTTGGGTTGATTGATCATGATTGAGAACAAAGAACACATGGAAAAGATTGAAAAAGATCCTTAGAAAATCAAATTTCAAAATCAATGAATGCAATGGATTTGATTGAGTTTTTTTGACCTAATGCACTCACTACATATGCTAGAACACAACCCTAATCAGAATGGACACTAAGCTGCGCAAGAAAGCCATTCACAAACTTGAAAAAATTCTCTAAAAACTCAAATCTGAAAAACACTTTTGAGGTGGATTCAAGGCACGAAACTTGTTCCATTAGCTTGTCAGGGTTGTACAGAAGCGATTGCAATCAAGAACATCCATCAAAACCTCAAGAATTGGGTTCACAGGATCCCAAATTATGGATTTTAAAACGAGGAAAAATTGAGACTCAAGACTACCACCATTAGAATCAGTGCATCTGGACGAACAAGAACCAGCCCTCGCGCTCAATTTATGAGTGCTTGAGAGCTAATCGCTATTTTCTAATAGCATGCCTAAAGGAACGCATAGGAAACCGTTGCCCAATGTTTTATGTTTCAGGGATGATGGAGAAGACGAGATCGTGGCAAAACGTGATACGCTGGTTTGAATTTTCGCGCGTGGATCCACTAACCCTTTGTTTTATTCTTATAATGATTGTTAGTTATTTATTTATCAAACGCGTTAGTTGGCACAGTTGGTAAACGAGCATGGTAGCAACATCCATGACCTGGGTTCGAACCCCAGGTCTACGTTATTTCCATATTCTTTTCCAATTCATCATCACATGCAGGCATCATGTTGAGGACCATCATGTTCCTTCATCATCTATCCATCCACGCGTCTAACAGATTCAAATCAAGGGCGTAGGTTGGAGGCGCATCATGAGCCTGGTCAAAGGTGCCACATAGTGCCTGGAAAAGTCAACAAATTTCAAGGTTATTGGGCTCAGAATTCTTGGGCCAGACCTCCACTTTGGGGACTACCACCCCCCCTGGTTTGCAATTTTCCTTATATTTTATTTTTTCAATTATTATTTTATTCTCTTTATTGTTTTGGTTTAATTAATTATTTCTACAAAAATATAAAATACAAAATATCATAAAAAATCAGAGAAAATAAAAAGTATAATAAATATTTTATTTTAATATTTTCTTGTAAATAAATGCATGTAAATAAATTTAGTTTTAAATTAGGTTGCAATTTTAATTCTTTTCATAAATAAAATATAAAAAAACATGGAATTAGGTTTAATAAATGTTTTATTCCTTTTAATTTTTCTTTTTCACAATAATATTATTTATTTTATTTTCATAATTAAAATTGTAAATTAATTAGGGTTTCATTTAGATTAAAATTTCAATATTTTTTCTTAATAACTTAAAAACCATTAGAATTAGGGTTAGTATCAATTTTAATTAATTTTTCATATTAAATTCTAAAACATTAAAAACACAAAAAAACAAATTCTTGCATTCCTTTAATTTTAATTCCTCATTAATTTTAAATTTTGCAAAAGGGTCCAACGCCCACGTTCTTAATTTCTTATTTGTTCGCATATTTATTTTATTTCGCTTAAATAATTATGTACCTCTCCCGAAGCCTTGTAATTACTTCTCGCACTTTTAATTTCTTTATTTTTTCTGTCAAATCGGGTCCTGGTTAATTTTGGCGATGTGGACCCGCGCCATTTGTAATAGCTTTAGATTTACCTCTTTCGCAATTTTTAACTGTTAATAATGGCATGCAAGAATGAATGACAAAAATAAAAACAAACGCATAGATCACTTTGACAAAAGACAAAAATAAATGAATCTGACACACAAATCACACACCACCCCTAGGGTACGCCTCACTGTTGCCTTGCCTCGAAAGGTGATCGTCGAGTAGAGGATGTCTTAGTAAGTCCTCATGATCCGGGAACCTGGCATGAGGGTAGCTTCTAAGGTGTCTTCCCATTGCTCCGGTGATCACCATGTCCCGAACCTCGAATTGACCCGAACACCTCCAACGGTGATGCTACCTACCTCTCAATGGTGGGATGGTACTACTTTAAAGGACATCTACACAGACGAATTCCTTAGGGTAGGTAGACGACTCTAGATACTTGCTCTAATTTCAAAACAAATCAAAAACTCTTTTCACACCGACACTTTTCAAAAAGCTTTCGAAAGCAATTTTTCAAACACTCTTGAGGACCGATACAAGAGTCGAACTGGAATTTTCAAAGAAACTTTTTAAAACCCACATTAAAAAGCAAACAAACCATTTTGAAAACACAAGTGAGCAAGTATCTAAGAGCCCATGGATAACCATGGATAGAAAGGGTGTTAACACCTTCCCTTTCTATAATCTACCTCCCGAACCGAGAGCAATCTCTTTAAGGAATTTTTCTGTGCTTTTGTCCTTTCCATTTGGAGAAAATAAAAGACGGTGGCGACTCTTGTTTCCGCGACATTTCGCGAACCAGCGTTAAACAGTCAGTTCCAGATCCACCGATCACAGAACTGGCGACTCTGCTGGGGATATCTTATAAAGTGGGGTGTACCTTAGGATTAAGATCACTGTGTTTTCAATTGTCTTCTTTGCTTGCTTTATTATTGTGGGTTGCTTGGGAGTTCTATAGATCCTAACCCGGATCTGGGGGATACCTTTCTTAGAAAGTAGCAACAAGGCTGTGAGGGAACTGTGCGGGGTATACCGACATGGTTGAAACAGTCTGCTACGTTGATGTGGCACTTTGGTGTGTACCGGTAACCCTTGAGTTCAGTCAAGGAGAGTACGGGGCCTCCGCGTGGTGTCGTGAAGCATCAACAAACCTTAGGAACCTTAATTGAACTATCTTGGCCTCTTTAGGGTAGTGAGATAACTGACTTTTGTGCAGTCCGAGGTTGGTTGATACTCGATACTACGCTCAATTGAGGGTTGCTTTCCTGGAATATTTCGGTCGCCAGTTCAGTGGCTAAATCGAAACGATGAACAATGAAAGCAATCCCGTGATATTGGGACCTTAGAACCCAGTTACTTTGATTAGGACAGGTTGAACCCACCAACTTCAAGAGGGTACTACCCAGACCCCATGCTGGCCTTAAACCTTAAGGGCTTGTCTTGTGTGCCTTGTGTGCCTTACATGTTTGTCTTTATAAATATCTGTGTTGTGTTTAATCATAGCATCATGACATCATCCAACATCATATGCATTGACTAACCATTTCAGGGGTTCGAATTTTCATCTTTGTTCTTGTTTTGTAGGACATGGAAACTGTTCGTAGAAAGACAATTCAAGTCAGTCTTGTAAGGATCACTCCTCAGCTTAAGGAGCTTATATCCAGGATTCCTGAGAACTCTTCATTCAGTGAAAGACATGGAAGCCTCATCAGCTTGGTCAACACCAACATTGAGGAAGATATGATCAAGGTCCTGTTCCAATTCTTTGACCCTCTGCATCACTGTTTCACCTTCTTGGATTATCAGTTGGTACCTACATTGGAGGAGTTCTCCCGGCTCCTGAAGATCCCTATCCTTGATCAGCTACCCTTCAACGGTACAGAAAAGGAACCTAAGCTTGAAGAGATTGCTAAAGCCTTGCACCTACAGTCATCTGACCTCAAGGGGCATTGGGAAGTTAGAAGTGGTATCAAAGGGTTCTTAGCCAGGTTTCTGTTTGAGAAGGCCCTTGAATGTTGGAACTCCCTTGACTTGCAAGCTTTTGAAGAGGTTGTGGCCCTCCTTATCTATGGTTTGGTGTTGTTCCCTAACCCAGATCAGCTTATTGATATCAGCGCTGTCCAGATCTTTATGTCCAGGAATCCCATACCTACGTTGCTGGGGGACATCCTTCACTCATGTTACACTCGAACCATGAGAAAAAGAGGTGTCCTTATGTGTTGCACTCCTCTCCTGGGAAGGTGGTTTATTTCGCATCTTCCATAATCAGTCCTGAAGAATGAGCGGGGTTTGAGATGGTCACAACGGTTGATGACTCTCACGCATGCAGATATACATTGGTGCTCTAGGTCCAGAGAAGATGTCACTGTCATTGATCGTTGCGGGGAGTACCCTAATGTTCCTTTACTTGGAATCAGAGGAGGTATTACTTATAGCCCATGCCTGGCTTGGAGACAGTTTGGTTATGCTCGGAGGGATGGTCCTCATGACATGTTAATCCATGACATAGTTTTTGACTTCGACAACGATACTCAAGGACTTCGCCAGAGATTTATCAGAGCCTGGAGGATGCCAAGTAGGATAGACAGCAAGACACTGGGGCACAGGAACTCCATCCCGTTGGAACCTTATCTCAAGTGGGTACGCGCCCGCTCTCAGAAGTTAGTGATGCCTTATCCTCACATGCTCCCAGTAATCAAAGAGCCAGTATTGGAAGGGGAAGTGCCCTGCACTATTCAGCACCCTGATATGCCCACATCCTGGGAAGAGATGCAGAAGAGTTGGATCCAGCTTAAGGAAGAACGGAACTCTCTTGAGACTAGTCTACATGCCAGTGAAAGGAAGGTCTTGGAGCTCACCCGCCTGTTGCATGAGGAGAGGAATCTCAACACTTACATAGCTCCAAAGAGGATGCGCAGCATATTTTGGGATTGATTTGATTTTTGTACTTTTGCCCATGAGGCTTTGATGTATTAAACAATGATTTCTTTAATGATAACGTGTGTTCCTTTTTGTCTACAACAAATTTGAACTTTCGAACCCTTGAATGCATTGCATAAACACATCTCATTCATCATGTGCATAACAGGTTTTTCCCTTTTCAGGTTGCTTACAGTTCTTCGCTGTTTATTTCAGCATCATGAATCACGAATCTTCATCAACTGAGACTTCCATCAAGGCTCTTCAGGTGCAGAATGCACAATTCTAGGAACTAATCAAGGGTCTGGCTCAAGGCCAAGAAGAACTGAAGGCTATGCTCCCGAAGAAGGAGAAGAAGAAGAAGAGAAGAACTGTTCTGTTCAACTCGGGCCGAAGGTTTAACAATACTCTGCAACAGGAAGAGGCTGGTTCTTCTGTTGACAAGAATTCTCCTCAGGCAGAAGCAAGGGTTCCTAGTCCGGTAGTCTCCGACAACGAGACAGATTTTGATGAAGAGCAGTACCCTCCTGCAGAAGACAGATATAAGCAACTGGAGGATAGGTTGAAGGCTATGGAGGTTCAACAGGTACCTGGGCTGGATTTCGGAGATCTGGGTTTGTCAACTGGTGTGATCATCCCTCACAAGTTCAAAGCACCATCCTTCTCTAAGTATGACGGGGCGTCTTGTCCCAAGCTGCATCTAAGGTCCTATGTTCGGAAAATTCAACCGTACTCTGCGGATAAGAATTTGTGGATCCAATTCTTCCAGGAGAGTCTTTCAGGGACTCATCTCGAATGGTTCTATCAGCTGTATGGGACCAAGGTTCGTAACTGGGAGGAGTTGGCTACTGCTTTCTACAAGCAGTATCAATATAATGCCGACCTTGCCCCCACACGTACCCAACTCCAGGGTATGTCGTTAGGTGCAAGCGAAGGTTTTAAGGAGTACGCTCAGAAGTGGAGAGACCTGGCTGGCAGGGTACAGCCACCATTGACTGATCGAGAGTTGGTAGACATGTTCTTGGGGACCCTATCTGGGCCATTTTTCAACCATCTCATTGGGAATTCTTCTGCTGGGTTCACTGATTTGATTCTAACTGGAGAGAGAATTGAGGCTGGGCTGAAGTCTGGAAAGATTGCGAAGGGTGCATCGTCTAGTTCTGAGAAAAAACCATTCAAGAAGGAGTCTAGTGCCGTGTATGGTTCCAAGAGATCAGAGAGACCTGAGCGCCGCCAATCTGTCAGTGCGGTAATGATTGCTAAGCCTGCTGCCGCTCCTCGGCCGACCAATCCTCAAAGGGCTGAAAGACCCCGGAGGGAGTTTACCCGGTTAAGCATGACCCTATCGCAGATCCTGCCACAGTTGCTATCCACCAACTTGGTAACTGTCAGGGAGGCTCCGAAGTTCCCCAATACTGCATCTCCTAAGTACAACCCGAACGCTCGTTGTGCTTACCATTCAGATAGCCCGGGGCACTCTACCGATGACTGTTGGGCGTTAAAGAACAAGCTGCAGGATCTTATTGACGCCAAGGAGGTACAGTTTGAGGCATCTGAGAAGCCTAATGTAGTGACAGCTCCCCTGCCTGCTCATGGGGTGAATGCTATTGGGGACGAAGAGGAAGTTGATGAAGCTGAGTTTGATAGCTGGATCTACCCGGCAACCGACGGTGGACTTAACAATTAGAGCGCAAAAGACAATCTCCCTGTTTCTCTTGTTACTGAGTAATGAATTCCTATGTTTTGTTATTTTGTAATAAACAATAAATAAACTCTATGGCCCGGTGTCTTACCCGAGGCACCGTGGTTCTATTTGTGAGGGCATATAAATTGTCATTTCATATATCATGAATGAAAATCTTGGACGTTTTCCCGCATCGCAAATTTTATGCTCCTTTTCTGTCTTTATTTCCTTTACATATATTTCAAAACAGCTGTATTTACACACACACTCACTCATACAGGTTCCAATCCACTCTGGATCTCACTGATAACAACTCTGCTACTGCCAATTATGACTTCGAAAATCCGATCAACTTAGCCGAAGACGAAGGTGAAGATGATTGCGAAGTGCCTGGCGAGCTTGCAAGACTGTTACTTCAGGAAGATAGGGCAATTCAACCCCATGAAGAGCCCGTGGAAACAATCAACCTGGGTACAGAGACAGACAGGAGAGAGGTAAATATTGGTGCCAACCTAGAGCTCAGCGTGAAGCAACGGTTAACCAAGATGTTACATGACTATATGGAGATCTTTGCCTGGTCCTACGAAGACATGCCCGGGTTAGATACCGATATTGTGGTCCATCACTTGCCAACTAAGGAAGACTGCCCTCCAGTTAAGCAAAAGGTCCGTCGGATGCGTCCAGAGATGTCTGAGAAGATTAAAGCCGAGGTCATGAAACAGTTTGATGCTGGGTTCCTTGCAGTGACTTCTTACCCTCAGTGGGTTGCTAATGTGGTGCCGGTACCTAAGAAGGACGGTAAGGTCAGAATATGCGTCGACTATAGGGATCTGAACAGGGCCAGCCCCAAGGACGACTTCCCCCTACCTCACATTGATGTCCTTGTGGATAATACAGCTCAGCATAAGGTGTTCTCTTTCATGGATGGTGTCTCAGGTTACAATCAGATCAAAATGGCACCTGAAGACATGGAGAAGACTACATTTGTTACACAGTGGGGCACCTTCTGTTACAAGGTTATGCCATTCGGGTTGAAGAACGCTGGGGCAACCTACCAACGTGCCATGGTTGCTCTATTTCATGATATGATCCATCATGAGATAGAAGTGTATGTTGACGATATGATCGCAAGATCCCAGACTGAGGAAGAGCACCTAGATCATCTGCAGAAGTTGTTTGACCGGTTGAAACTGTACAAGCTGAGATTGAACCCGAACAAGTGCACCTTCGGGGTAAGATCTGGGAAATTGCTAGGCTTCGTGGTAAGTGATAAGGGTATTCAAGTGGACCCTGCTAAGGTCAAGGCTATTCAAGAGATGCCAGTTCCCAGGACAGAGAAGGAGGTCAGAGGCTTTTTAGGACGCCTGAATTATATTGCTCGGTTCATCTCACATCTGACTGCTACCTGTGAGCCAATCTTCAAGCTGCTGAAGAAAGATCAGGTAGTACGTTGGAACGATGAATGTCAGGCTGCTTTCGACAGAATCAAAAAGTATCTCCAAGAACCACCTATCCTTATGCCACCGGTTGAAGGGAGACCTCTGATATTATACCTGACAGTGCTGGACAACTCAATGGGGTGTGTGCTGGGGCAGCATGACGAGTCTGGTCGAAAAGAGCATGCCATTTATTACCTTAGCAAAAAGTTTACCGACTGTGAGACCCGATACTCACTGCTTGAGAAAACTTGCTGCGCTTTGGTATGGGCTGCTCGCCGGCTGAGACAGTATATGCTGACTCACACTACCTTGTTGATCTCAAAGATGGATCCTATAAAGTACATATTCGAAAAGCCTGCTCTGTCTGGGAGAATTGCAAGATGGCAAATGATCTTGACGGAATACGACATTCAGTACATGACTCAGAAAGCCATCAAGGGAAGTGTACTGGCAGACCACTTGGCACATCAGGCCGTAGATGATTATCAGTCAATGAACTTTGAGTTTCCGGATGAAAGCATCATGATAGTAACTGATTGTGAAGTACCCGGACCGGATGAAGGACCCGAACCAGGATCCCGATGGTCTATGCACTTTGACGGAGCCTCCAATGCTTTGGGAAATGGTATCGGCGCCATAATCATATCTCCACAAGGTACTCATACTCCACTCACTGCCCGACTGTGTTTCAACTGTACCAACAACATGGCAGAGTATGAGGCGTGCATCATGGGTCTCCAAGCGGCGATCGACTTAAGGATCAAATTTCTAAGTGTCTTCGGAGATTCCGCTCTTGTGATCAATCAGATCAAAGGAGAGTGTGATACAAAACATCCAAACTTGATTCCTTACAGAGAATGTGTGTTGACCCTGATCCCCCACTTCACAGAGATAACCTTTGAGCACTTCCCAAGAGAAGAGAATCAGTTGGCGGACGCTTTAGCTACAATGTCTTCTATGTTCAAGGTTAAATGGGATAATGAGGCTCCCCGAATCATCATTTGGAAACTGGACGAACCGGCATACTGTTGCGATCTCGAGACTGAATTGGTAACTGAGAAACCTTGGTACCATGAGGTGAAGAGATATTTGGAAACTCATGAATACCCGGAAGGTGTCTCTATCAATGATAAGAAATTCCTGAGGAGGTTCGCAGCAAAGTTCTTCCTTAGCAACGGCATTTTGTACAAGCGAAACCATGATTCAACCTTACTGCGTTGTGTGGATAAAACTGAAGCAGAAAGAATCATGGAAGAGCTACATGAAGGGACCTTTGGTACATATTCCAGTGGACACACTATGGCTAAGAAGATCCTACGGGCAGGATATTACTGGTCCACAATGGAAGCTGACTGTTACCAACATTCCAGGACATGCCACAAGTACCAGATTTATGCAGACAAGGTGCATGTTCCTCCGGTTCCCCTGAATGTTCTGACTGCGCCTTGGCCGTTTGCAATGTGGGGCATAGACATGATCGGTGAGATTAAACCTACGGCATCCAATGGACATCGCTTCATCCTAGTGGCGATTGATTATTTTACGAAGTGGGTTGAGGCAGCGTCCTATGCTACGGTAACCAAGACTGTTGTGGCACAGTTCATTCGGCACAACCTGGTCTGTCGGTACGGCGTCCCCGAACGGATTTACAGACAACGGTACCAATCTGAATAACAAGATGATCGCTGAGCTCTGCGAACAATTCAAGATACAGCACCACAATTCTTCTCCTTACAGACCGAAGATGAATGGGGCTGTAGAAGCAGCAAACAAGAATATCAAGAAAATCGTGCAGAAGATGACAGTGACCTATAAAGATTGGCACGAGATGTTACCATTCGCTCTACATGGGTACCGTACCTCAGCTAGGACGTCAACCGGGGCAACTCCTTTCTCTCTGGTTTATGGTATGGAGGCAGTCTTGCCGATCGAAGTGCAAATACCCTCTCTCCGGATAATGAAGGATGCAAACCTGAACGAGGATGATTGGATCCAGACACGACTTGACCAGCTCAACCTCATTGACGAAAAGAGACTTGCTGCTATCTGTCATGGTCAGACGTATCAGAAACGAATGATCAGGGCATTTAACAAAAAGGTCAGACCACAGGAATATCAAGTTGGGGATCCGGTAATCAAGAGAATCATCCTTCCTCAGAGTGATCCAAGGGGCAAATGGACCCCCACGTACGAAGGGCCATTTGTGGTTAAACAGGTGTTCTCAGGAGGAGCAATGATATTAACCAACATGGATGGTGACGACCTTCCTCACCCCGCCAATGCGGACATAGTAAAAAGATACTACGCATGAAAAAGACCCGCTAGGCTGACATGCCTAGGCAAAAATTAGGGCTTCCCGTCGAACCAAAAGGGTTCGGGCAAAATGAAGGGATGAAAATGAAAGAAAACTGTACACCCGGCAAGTCGAAAACCTGAAAAGGCGGTGTTATACCCCAAAATTTGCCCTCCCATATTCTTCAAGAAATTGCCAAGCCAGGTCACAAAATTCCCCCAAGGGTTATGCATTCAACTGTCTCCTACACAGTCAAAATTAGGGTTTGGGTTCTGATCAAGAAAAGGAAGTTTTCAAAGGCCCAATCAAGTCTCATATGCTTACAAAGATGGTCAAGTATCCTCATATCAAGTTTCAAGGCATTCAGCTCAAGATTGCACAGTCAAAACCCTAAATTGCACTACAGTCAACTGTAGGGGCAAAATGGTCATTTGACAGTCAAAAGTTCAAATTTTTGGTCAATATATCATTTTGAAGCCACAAACATCATTTGATCAATGCTTGATCATGATTCTCAAAATTTGGCTCAGAAATCATCAAAGATGCAAAAGTTGCTATATTTGGACAGTTGGAAAAGTCAACTGAAATTGACCAAGGCATAACTTTCACATGGATCATCAGAAAAATTCCATCCAAAGCTCATTTTGAAGAGAAAGACATTTCCTACAACTCATCTTCATACTTCAAGTCCAAGAAATGCTCTCACAAAAAGTTATCAATTTCAACATTATAGGTCATTTTCAAAAGTCAACAAAAAGGGACTTTAAGTCAAAGACCATAACTTGAGATTGGTAAATCAAAATGACATGGGACCAAAGGCATTGGTTAAAGGACTCAAAGACCCTTCCAAAATGTCCAAGAACATGTGAAAAGCTTAAAAATTGAGCAAGTTATGCCTTGTAGAAGTTGGGAAATTTTTGTGAAATGGCAAAAGTCAACTATCCTTGAAAATCCAATTTTGACAAAAGGGCCCCATTTTTCTCACTTTGTTCATCCTTGTCATGCCACACACGTGGCCCATGGTTGATTTCAAGACCAAATGTTGACTTTTTTATTTTATTTAATTTTTGATGATTTAATTCATTTTAATTCTTTGAAAATTCAAATAAAATTTAAAAATCAATGAAATGGTGTCATATGAACTTGGACAAGTTCTATGTATCATGAACCAACTCAAAAATCAGGCCAAGGTTCATTTACACACTAGGTCTAGGTTTTGGCTAGAAAATAGGAAAAATGGTTAATGGATGAAACCCTAAGACCAATTCTTTCTCAAGCATGGATTAAGGTCAAATAGCAAGCCTATTCCACTCCATAATCATCACTGAGTCCAACCCTAACTAGAACATAGCAAAAAGCTCGCTGAAAAAGCATTTGGACATTTTGAAAATAAGCCATATAATGCAAATCTGAAATCAGTGCTAGGGATCTTTTCAAGCCTTAATTTTTGTACCAATAGCTTCCTGAGACAATTCTGAACGTGTCCCAAATCATAACATCTTCCAAAACTCCTTGAACTGGTATCTACAAGTGAAACTGTACAGAAAAATTTTGAATTCGTGTTCTTGATTCTAAGCATCCTTTTGCATTTTTAATTACATATTCATACTCACAATGATGTTTCCAAGCTGACCAATGCATTTGATTTCATTTTTGTGCTATAAATATGAACTTGCCATTTTCGAATTCTAGGGTTACAGTGTTCTTAAATTGGGGATTTTGAGTAGAGGTAAAATTAGAGCTTCAGAGCAACACCATCACACTCCATACATCTGGACGAAGAGATCTGCATGCTTGCGCCTAATTTATATTAGGAAACAAGCTATTCGCTATTTTTTTGTAGCTTACCTAATGCAACGTTTCAAAACCGTTGCTTTATTTGTTTGTGTTTCAGGAAATTGGAAGGGATGATGGCGTGGCACAAGCAGACTGGGCAATTCGAATTCGCGCGCGCTTTAGTCATTAGGCGTTGGATTTAATTTATATTATTTATATTATGTTATATATTAAATGAAACACAAATGCTTCAGTGGTACAGCTGTTACGCTTGCAATGCTTATGGCCTGGGTTCGAATCCCAGGCCTTGTAAAATTTCCATATTATTTTTCATTTGGTAATTGCATGCAGGCCTCACATTAAGACTCACCATGCACTTCAGCATCAGCTCATCCACGTGTCCCTGAGCACCCACACCAAAGGCAAGGATTGGGAAATATGCTACGCTTCAGTCCAAGGCATCACACTGGATCAAAAAAGGTCAATGGATTTCAATGCAATTGGGCCAGGCTTTTTCAAATCTGCACCTCCAATTCTGGGAACCACACCTCCCTGGTTCTATCTTTTTTTCTTTTTTTTAATTTTCTTTATATTCTATTATTTTTAAATTTACTTGTGTTTTATTTTCTGATTTAATTAATTCTTACAAAAATATGAAAAAACATTAAAAATACAGAAAGGACAAAAAAAATATAATTAACTTTGATTACTTTTATAAATAAATTAAAATGTAAATCATTTAGTTTAATTAAGTTTTAATTTTAATTCTTTTTCATAATAAAAATCCAAAAATGTAGAATTAGGTTAATTATTAATTTTTTATATCCTTTTTAATTTTTCCTTTTTTCTCACAATGTTATTATTTATTATTTATTTTCCACAAATCAAAAATTGTACATAAATTAGTTTAGAATTTAATTAGGTTAGAAATTAAATCTTCTTTCTTAAAAACTTAAAAAACATTAGAACTAGGGTTTAGCATTTTAATTTTAAATAATTTTTCTCTTTTTCTTTTAAACCTAAAAAACACAAAAACATTATTTTTCATTTAATTTTTAGATTCCTTGATTAATTTTAATTGTTTGTAAAAGGGTCCAACGCCCTAATTTTGTTTAATCTCTTTATTTCGCGCATTTGTTTTATATTGTTTAAATAATCCTGTATATGCCCCAAAGCCATGTAAAATTCTCGCACTTTTATTTATTCGCTTTATTTATTTTCAGTCAAATCGGGTTCGGTTTTTTTGGCGATGTGGACCCGCGCCGGTTGTAATAGTTTAGATTTAAATTCCCGCACCTTTAACTGTTAATAAATATGCATGAAAGAATGAATGCCCAAAAATAAAAAACGAATCGTTAGATCACCAATGCATGACAAGACAAACAATAAACTGAAAATGACACACAATTCGCACACACCACCCCTAGGGTACGCCTCACTGTTGCCTTTCGAAAGGTGGTCGTCGAGTAGAAAACGTCTTAGTAAGTCCTCATGATCCGGGAACCTGGCATGAGGGTAGCTTCTAAGGTGTCTTCCCATTGCTCTGGTGACCACCACGTCCCTAAAACTCGAATTGACCCGAACACCTCCTACGGTGGTGCTACCTACCTCTCAATGGTGGGATGGCACTACCTTAAAGGACATTTACACAGACTAATTCCTTAGGGTAGGTAGGTTCTCAAGGGTACTTGCTCTAATTTCAAACAAAATCAAAACATCTTTTCACACCGACACACTTTCAAAACAAACTTTTCAAACACTCTGACGTATGAGTTAAACTGAAACTTTTCAAAGAATATTTTTGAAACCCACATTGAAAAGCAAGCAAACAATTTTTGAAAACACATTGAGCAAGTACCTAAGAGCCCATGGATAACCATGGATAGAAAGGGTGCTAACACCTTCCCTTTCTATAACCTACCTCCCGAACCGAGAGTAATCTCTTTTAAGGAATTTTTCTGTGCTTTTGTCCTTTCCATTTGGAGAAAATAAAAGACGGTGGCGACTCTTGCTTACCGCGACATTTCGCGAACCAGCTTTTAAACAGTCAGTTCCAGATCCACCGATCACAGAACTGGCGACTCTGCTGGGGAATAACTTAAAGTGAGGTATACCTTAGGACTAAGATCATTGTGTTTTCAATTACTTTCCTTGTTTGCTTTATTATTGTGGGACTGTCTTGGGAGATACCTTTTTAGAAAGTAGCAACAAGGCTGTGAGGGAACTGTGCGGGGTATACCGACATGGTTGAAACAGTCTGCTACGTTGATGTGGCACTTTGGTGTGTACCGGTAACCCTTGAGTCAGTCAAGGAGAGTACGGGGCCTCCATGTGGTGTCATGAAGCATCAACAGACCTTAGGAACCTTAATTGAACCATCTTGGCCTCTTTAGGGTAGTGAGATAACTGACTTTGGTGCAGTCCGAGGTTGGTTGATACTCGATACTACACCCAATTGAGGGTTGCTTTCCTGGAATATTTCGGTCGCCAGTTCAGTGGCTAAATCGAAACGATGAACAATGAAAGCAATCCCGTGATGTTGGGAACCTTAGAACCCGGTTACTTTGATTAGGACAGGTTGAACCCACCAACTTCAAGAGGGTACTACCCAGACCCCATGCTGGCCTTAAACCTTAAGGGCCTGTCTTGTGTGCCTTGTGTGCCTTACATGTTTGTCTTTGTAAATATCTGTGGTGTGTTTAATCGTAGCATCATGACATCATCCAGCATCATATGCATTAACTAACCATTTCAGGGGTTCGAATTTTCATCTTTGTTCTTGTTTTGTAGGACATGGAAACTGTTCGTAGAAAGACAATTCCAATCAGTCTTGTAAGGATCTCTCCTCAGCTTAAGGAGCTTATATCCAGGATTCCCGAGAACTCTTTATTCAGTGAAAGGCATGGAAGCCTCATCAGCTTGGTCAACACCAACATTGAGGAAGATATGATAAAAGTCCTGTTCCAATTCTTTGACCCTCTGCATCACTGTTTCACTTTCTTGGACTATCAGTTGGTACCTACATTGGAGGAGTTCTCCCGACTCCTGAAGATCCCTATTCTTGATCAGCTACCCTTCAACGGTACAGAAAAGGAACCTAAGCTTGAAGAGATTGCTAAAGCCTTGCACCTACAGTCATCTGACCTCAAGGGACATTGGGAAGTCAGAAGTGGTATCAAAGGGTTCTTAGCCAGGTTTCTGTTTGAAAAGGCCTATGAATGTTGGAATTCCCTCGACTTGCAAGCTTTTGAAGAGGTTGTGGCTCTCCTTGTTTATGGTTTGGTGTTGTTCCCTAACCCAGATCAGCTCATTGATATCAGTGCTGTCCAGATCTTTATGTCCAGGAATCCTATACCTACGTTGCTGGGGGACCTCCTTCACTCATGTTACACTCGAACCATGAGAAAAAGAGGTGTCCTTATGTGTTGCACTCCTCTCCTGGGAAAGTGGTTTATTTCGCACCTTCCACAATCAGTCCTGAAGAACGAGCGGGGTTTGAGATGGTCACAACGGTTGATGACTCTTACACATGCAGATATACATTGGTGCCCTAGGTCCAGGGAAGATGTCACTATCATTGATCGTTGCGGGGAGTATCCTAATGTTCCTTTACTTGGAATCAGAGGGGGTATTACTTATAGTCCATGCCTGGCTTGGAGACAATTTGGTTATGCTCGGAGGGATGGTCCTCATGACATGTTGATTCCTGACATAGTTTTTGACTTCGACAACGATACTCAAGGACTTCGCCAGAGGTTTATCAGAGCTTGGAGGATGCCTAGTAGGATAGACAGCAAGACACTGGGGCACAGGAACTCCATCCCTTTGGAGCCTTACCTCAAGTGGGTACGAGCCCGTTCTCAGAAGCTAGTAATGCCTTATCCTCACATGCTTCCAGTAATCAAAGAACCTGCTTTGGAAGGAGAGGTGTCTCATGTTATCCAGCACCCTGATATGCCCACATCCTGGGAAGAGATGCAGAAGAGTTGGATCCAGCTTAAGGAAGAGCGGAATTCTCTTGAGACTAGTTTGCATGCCAGTGAAAAGAAGGTCTTGGAGCTCACCCGCCTGTTGCATGAGGAAAGGAATCTCAACACTTACATAGCTCCAGAGAAGATGCGCAACATATTTTGGATGTGACTTGATCTTTTTGTATTTTTGCCCATGAGGCTTTGATGTATTAAAACAATGATTTTCCTAATAATAAAGTGTGTTCCTTTTGGTCTACAACAAATTTGAATTTTCGAACTCTTGAATGCATTGCATAAACACATATCATTCATCATGTGCATCGTAAATACTCTTCTTTTCAGGTTGTTTACCGTTCTTCGCTGTTTATTTCAGCATCATGAACCCTCCTGAATCATCAACCGATGCGGCTATCAAGGCTCTTCAGGCGCAGAACGTCCAGTTTCAGGCGCAAAACGCCCAATTTCAGGAGCTGATCAAGGGCTTGTCTCAGGGTCAACAAGAGTTAAAGACCATGCTGTTGAAGAAGACCAAGAAGAAGAGGAGGACTGTGCTATTTAACACTGGGCGCAGACTCGGGAACACTTTGGTTGTTGAAGCTGAAAGGACTCCTCCATCTGTGACGGAAGGTAGTCACCATGAAAGGGAGGTCACTACTCCTGTGGGCTCTGATACTGAAACAGACTTCAATGATGACCAGTACCCTCCTGCTGAAGACCGGTACAAACAGCTGGAAGACAGGTTAAAGGCTGTGGAAGTTCAACGGGTGCCTGGATTGGATTTCGGAGACTTGGGGTTATCTACTGGAGTGGTGATCCCGCACAAGTTCAAAACACCTGCCTTCGTGAAGTATGATGGGGCTTCCTGTCCCAAGATGCACCTCCGTTCTTATGTAAGGAAGATCCAGCCTTACACAGCAGACAAGAACCTTTGGATCCACTTCTTCCAGGAGAGTCTTTCAGGGACTCACCTCGATTGGTTCTATCAGCTAGATGGAATCAGCATTCGTAACTGGGAGGATCTGGCCACTGCTTTTTACAAGCAGTATCAGTATAATGCCGACCTCGCTCCTACGCGTACCCAACTCCAGGGTATGTCGCTAGGGTCGGGTGAAGGTTTTAAGGAGTATGCTCAGAAATGGAGAGACCTGGCCGGCAGGGTGCAGCCACCATTGACGGATCGGGAGCTGGTAGATATGTTCTTGGGGACCCTGTCTGGTCCATTTTTCAATCATCTCATTGGTAATTCCTCTGCTGGGTTTACCGATCTGATCCTGACTGGTGAAAGGATTGAGGCCGGTATAAAATCGGGGAAGATACAGAAAGTTGCCTCCTCCAGTACTGAGAAGAAGCCCTTCAAAAAGGAGGCTAGTGCTGTATATAACTCCCGGAGAACAGAGCGACCTGAGCACCGCCAATCTGTCAGTGCGGTAATGATTGCCAAACCTGCTGCCGCTCCTCGGCCAACTAATCCTCAAAAGTTTGAAAGACCCCGGAGAGAGTTCACCCGGTTAAGCATGACCTTATCACAAATCCTGCCACAGTTGCTATCCACCAATTTAGTGACTGTCAAGGAGGCTCCAAAGTTTCCCAACACTGCATCCCCCAAGTTCAATCCAAATGCTCGCTGTGCTTATCACTCTGATAGCCCGGGGCATAACACAGATGACTGTTGGGCCCTAAGAAATAAGGTTCAAGACCTCATTGATGCCAAGGAGATACAGTTTGAGGCGCCCGAGAGGCCGAATGTTGTAAATGCTCCCATGCCCCAGCATGGAGTGAACGCTGTTGAGGAGAATTTGTATGTAGCTTCGGTGGATGATGTTGC
This sequence comes from Vicia faba, assembly GCA_948472305.1. Lineage (NCBI taxonomy): Eukaryota > Viridiplantae > Streptophyta > Magnoliopsida > Fabales > Fabaceae > Vicia > Vicia faba. The sequence continues at coordinate 34,520,051 of OX451737.1, read as the reverse complement.
TACTCCGTTGCTGATGGTCAAGAGGAATCTGTTGCTAGCCGGTTTATTTCCGGGATGTAGCGAAAGTTGCCCTCTATGTGTTGCTTCCCCTGCTGGTTGTTCTCTGTTGAAGTCAGGCATCCAAAACCTGATAGATAGTAGAGAGATTTTGTTCGAAAAGACTATTGTTCCTGCTGCTCCTGTTGAAGAAGTGTCAATCGTTACCATCTTCAACAACTATTCCGAGGCTCCTTCAAAGAAGCCTATACAAGTTTTGTCAGTTCACAAGAATGTTCCCATCACCATTACTGTTCCGGGGCCTATACCCTACAAATCTGATAAGGCTGTCCCATGGCACTATGGGGCGGATGTTTATGTTCTGGGTGTGAAACAAGAGTGCAACATTGATACTGGTGTCTCCAACATCACCGGGCCTGCTAAGGTCACTCGTAGTGGAAGACTGTTCTCGCCAGACATTGCTCCTCCAGCAATTCATAGGCCTTTGATCTTCACACCTGCCAGAGTGCCTATTTCTCCTTCTGACCAAGTATCCACCCCTGCTGCTGAGTCATCTGATACTCGGGGCAAGGGAATTGCTGCTGATGTGCCTGCCAGGACGGAGGCACCAAAGACCATTGTTGAGGCTTCCAAGCAGGAAATGGAAGAAATTCTCAAGATAATAAAGAAAAGTGATTTCAATGTTGTGGAACAGCTGGGGCACACCCCCTCTAAAATCTCCATGTTGTCACTGCTGCTGTGTTCAGAGGCCCATGCAAAGGCTCTGATTGCTTTCTTAAAGACTGCCCATGTACCCCAAGATACGACTGCTGACCAGTTCACCGATTGTGTGGCCAACCTAACTGCTGATAATGGCCTGGGTTTCTCTGATGCCGATCTGACAGCAAAGGGGAAGAACCATAGTGATGCCCTGCATGTCTCCATTGAATGCAGGGGCACTACTCTTGCTCATGTGCTGGTTGACACAGGTTCTTCATTAAATGTGCTGCCCAAGAAGGCTCTGGATAGGCTGGATTGTGAGGGTCTAGAGCTCAAACCAAGTAGCATTGTTGTCCGGGCCTTTGACGGGTCCAAAAGAATGGTGCATGGTGAAGTGGACATCCCAATCAGGGTTGGGTCACAAGTATTTGATTCAAAATTTTATGTGATGGACATCCATCCGTCCTATTCTTGTTTGCTGGGTCGCCCATGGATCCACAAGGCTGGAGCGGTGACCTCCACATTGCATCAGAAGCTCAAGTACCCGGTCAGGGGGAGGATCGTAACAGTGCAAGGGGAGGAGGAGTACATGGTCAGCCACCTCAACTCTTTCAGATACGTGGAAATGGATGGGGAGTTCATTGAAACCCCCTTTCAACATTTTGAGGAGGTACCACCAACCTTGGCAACAGCAGAAGATGAAGAGGTTTCTCCTATGAAGATGGCCTCCTTAAAGGACGCCCGGGCTGTGATCGAAAAAGGTGAATGTGCAAATTGGGGCAAGCTCCCTGATCTTACTCCTAAGACTAACAAGTTTGGGCTGGGTTTCACCACGGAAGCTCAGAAAGCGGTGCGCAAGGCAAGAATTGGAAGACCTCCGTTGCTCATCACTCAGCATGGAGTGAATGCTATTGGAGAGGAAGATGAAGTGGGAGAGTCAGAGTTCGATAGCTGGATCTACCCAACGGCCGACGGTGGATTGACCAATTGGACTGCTAAAGATTTTACTCCCATAACTTTTGTTCCCCAGTAATGAATTTCTTTGTTTTTTTTTTTTTTGATTTGTAATAAACAATAATTTGAGACTATATGGCCCGGTGTCTTACCCGGGGCACCGTGGTTTTATTTATGAGGGCTTTTTGTTTGTCACTATCATATATCATGAATAAAAGCATTGGACGTTTTTCACAATTCAAATTTTGCGCTCCTTTTCTTTCCTTTCTTTACATATTGCAAAACAGCTATATTTACACACACACTCACTCATACAGGTTTCAATCCACTCTGGATCTCACTGGTAACGACTCTGCTACTGCCAGTTATGACTTCGAAAATCCGATCAACTTAGCCGCAGACGAAGGTGAAGATGATTGCGAAGTGCCTGGTGAACTTGCAAGATTGTTACAACAGGAAGAGAGGGCAATTCAACCCCATGAAGAGCCAGTGGAAATAATAAACTTGGGTACGGAGGAAGACAAGAAAGAGGTGAAGATTGGTGCCAACCTAGAACTCAGCGTGAAGCAACGGTTGACTCAGATGCTGCATGACTATAAAGAAATCTTTGCCTGGTCCTACGAAGATATGCCCGGATTAGATACCGACATTGTGGTCTATCATCTACCGACTAAAGAAGATTTCCCTCCGGTTAAGCAAAAGGTCCTCCGTATGCGTCCAGAGATGTCTGAGAAGATTAAAGCCGAGGTTATGAAGCAGTTTGATGCCGGGTTTCTTGCAGTAACTTCTTACCCTCAGTGGGTCGCTAATGTGGTGCCGGTACCTAAGAAGGATGGCAAGGTCAGGATGTGTGTCGATTACAGGGATCTGAACAGGGCCAGCCCCAAGGATGATTTCCCTCTACCCCACATTGATGTCCTTGTTGATAATACAGCTCAGCATAAAGTGTTCTCTTTCATGGATGGTTTTTCAGGCTACAATCAGATCAAGATGGCACCTGAAGACATGGAAAAGACTACCTTTGTTACTCAGTGGGGCACCTTCTGTTACAAGGTCATGCCGTTCGGGTTAAAGAATGCTGGGGCAACCTACCAACGTGCCATGGTTACCTTATTTCATGATATGATCCATCATGAGATAGAAGTGTATGTGGACGACATGATCGCTAGGTCCCAGACTGAGGAAGAGCACCTAGATCATCTGCAGAAGTTGTTCGACCGGTTGAAACTGTACAAGCTGAGATTGAACCCGAACAAGTGCACCTTCGGGGTAAGATCTGGGAAGTTGCTAGGCTTTGTGGTCAGTGACAAGGGAATTCAAGTGGACCCTGCTAAGGTCAAAGCTATTCAAGAGATGCCGATTCCTAAAACAGAGAAGGAAGTCAGAGGCTTTTTAGGACGCCTGAATTACATTGCTCGCTTCATCTCTCACTTAACTGCTACCTGTGAACCAATCTTCAAGCTGCTGAAGAAAGATCAGGTAGTACGTTGGAATGATGAATGCCAGGCTGCTTTTGACAGAATCAAGGAATATCTCCAAGAACCACCCATCCTTATGCCACCAGTTGAAGGGAGACCTTTGATACTTTACCTGACAGTGCTTGATAATGCAATGGGGTGTGTGCTGGGGCAGCATGACGAGTCTGGCCGAAAAGAGCATGCCATTTATTACCTTAGCAAAAAGTTTACCGACTGTGAGACCCGATACTCACTGCTTGAGAAAACTTGCTGCGCTTTGGTATGGGCTGCTCGCCGACTGAGACAGTATATGCTGACTCACACTACCTTGTTGATCTCAAAAATGGATCCTATAAAGTACATATTCGAAAAGCCTGCTCTGTCTGGGAGAATTGCAAGATGGCAGATGATCTTGACGGAATACGACATTCAGTACACGACCCAAAAAGCCATCAAGGGAAGTGTATTGGCAGACCACCTAGCACATCAAGCTGTGGATGACTACCAATCAATGAACTTCGAGTTTCCAGACGAAAGCATTATGATAGTAACTGACTGTGAAATACCCGGACCGGATGAAGGACCTGAACCAGGATCCCGATGGTCTATGCACTTTGATGGAGCCTCCAATGCTTTGGGAAATGGTATCGGCGCCATAATCGTATCTCCACAAGGTACTCATACTCCACTCACCGCCCGGCTGTGTTTCAACTGTACCAACAACATGGCGGAGTATGAAGCGTGTATTATGGGTCTTCAAGCTGCGATTGACCTGAGGATCAAATTTCTAAGTGTCTTCGGAGATTCCGCTCTCGTGATCAATCAGATCAAAGGAGAGTGGGATACGAAACACCCAAACTTGATTCCTTACAGAGAATGCGTGTTGGCCCTGATCCCCCACTTCACAGAGATAACATTTGAGCACTTTCCAAGAGAAGAAAATCAGCTGGCGGACGCGTTAGCTACAATGTCTTCAATGTTCAAGGTCAAATGGGATAATGAAGCTCCCCGGATCATCATCTGGAAATTGGACGAACCGGCATACTGTTGTGATCTCGAAACCGAATTGGTGACTGAGAAGCCTTGGTACCACGAAGTGAAGAGATACCTAGAAGCCCAGGAATACCCTGAAGGAGCATCTGTCAACGATAAGAAATTCCTGAGGAGGTTTGCAGCCAAGTTCTTTCTTAGCAACGGCATCTTGTACAAGCGAAACCAGGATTCAACCCTACTGCGTTGTGTAGATAAGACTGAAGCAGAAAGAATCATGGAAGAGCTACATGAAGGGACCTTTGGTACACACTCCAGTGGACATACCATGGCCAAGAAGATTCTGCGGGCAGGGTATTACTGGTCCACCATGGAAGCTGATTGCTACCAGCATTCTAGGACATGCCATAAATGCCAGATCTACGCAGACAAGGTGCATGTTCCTCCGGTTCCCCTGAATGTTCTGACTGCGCCTTGGCCATTTGCAATGTGGGGCATAGACATGATCGGTGAGATAAAACCTACGGCATCCAATGGACATCGCTTCATCCTAGTGGCAATTGATTATTTCACGAAGTGGGTTGAGGCAGCATCCTATGCTACGGTAACCAAGACTGTTGTGGCACGGTTCATTCGGCACAACCTGATCTGTCGGTACGGCGTCCCTGAGCGGATTATTACAGACAACGGTACCAATCTGAACAATAAGATGATCACCGAGCTTTGCGAACAGTTCAAGATACAGCACCACAATTCTTCTCCTTACAGACCGAAGATGAATGGGGCTGTAGAAGCAGCTAATAAAAACATCAAGAAGATTGTGCAGAAGATGACAGTAACGTATAAAGATTGGCACGAGATGTTACCGTTCGCTCTGCATGGGTATCGTACTTCAGCTAGGACGTCAACTGGGGCAACTCCTTTCTCTCTAGTTTATGGCATGGAGGCAGTCTTGCCGATCGAAGTACAAATTCCTTCTCTCCGGATAATGAAGGATGCAAATCTGAACGAAGATGATTGGATCCAGACACGACTTGATCAACTCAACCTTATTGACGAAAAGAGACTTGCTGCTATCTGCCATGGTCAGACGTATCAGAAGCGAATGATCAGGGCATTTAACAAAAAGGTCAGACCACAGGAATATCAAGTCGGGGATCTGGTGATCAAGCGAATCATCCTTCCTCAGAGTGATCCAAGGGGCAAATGGACCCCTACGTACGAAGGGCCATTTGTGGTTAAGCATGTGTTCTCAGGAGGAGCAATGATATTAACCAATATGGATGGTGACGACCTTCCTCACCCCGCCAATGCAGACATAGTTAAAAAATACTACGCATGAAAAAAGACCCGCTAGGCTGACATGTCTAGGCAAAAATTAGGGCTTCCCGTCGAACCAAAAGGGTTCGGGCAAAATGAAGGGATGAAAATGAAAAAATCTGTACACCCGGCAAGTCGAAAACCTGAAAAGGCGGCTTGGGCAAAAATGGGTATCCCGGTGGACTGAAAACCCGAAAAGGCAGTCCAGGCAAAAGTTAGGGATAAAAGTGTAATACTATGTCTCATTGGATCACTTTGCATCCAGAATCCGGTATCTACATCAAGACGGCATCGATCAGTCAGCCTCACCTTCAACCAAGGTCACCAAGTGATGAGACGCTCGGAGTTATAAAGGCTATAGCAGAGTTGAAACCCAGTGGATCATTCATATTTCTCACAGCTGTTTTAATTTCTTTTGTACAAAACTTGTAATAAACTCTTTTGCTCGGCGACATTCCGCTTACTAGGACGTCAGCCTCTTGTACACAAAACGCCTATTCACAGGCTATTCAAAATCAATACAAATATACTTTTCAGTTAAACGTGCCAACTGTTTTTTCTTTTTTCTGTTTTGGTTTTGCGAAAAACGTCCAAGGTTCAATTTGTGATATATGCATTGATAATAATTTGCTAGCTCATAAATATTTGCATACGAGACAAAGAACTAATTGCAGGTGACACTAGAAACAGGGGCAATAAAGAGTTGTCAGAGCAGTCTAATTGTTCTATCCTCCAAGGTGCCAAAGTAGGTTCCGCTAAAGAACCTAACCAGGCATCTTAAATTCCCCAGAGAGTGAGACAGCAAGTCAGTGCATTCTTCCCCAGCATATCAAAACTTCCCCAGGAGAGTCCCATCCAAGTTCCCCAGGAAAGGTGGAATTCATCTCCCCGAGCAGTAAGCTTATCCCCAGTAAATTCTGGAAGCTTATCCTTCACAGGACACGAACGCGTCGTCTGGCTTGATTTAAAGAGTTATTTCCTCAACAGGATATAACTGGGTTATCCTCAGCCAAAAACCAAGGGAAAGTCGTCGTCAACGTAGTTCTTTCCTATCCCCAGCGAAGTCTATTCACACTTCCAATACAACAATGGTATCCCCAACAGAGTTACTATCAACATTCAGCAAGGCATCACTCTTCCCACAGAGTATTGCTTCCCAGCATGATCGTTAGAGTATCTTTTCTCCCCGCAGAATCTTCCACTCGCCAAGTTTATTCCGCAATGGAGTCATCTTCTCCTACCGGTATCCTTGCAGTTATCATCCCCAGCGGAAGCAAAATCTATTCTTCGACATCAGCCCAGGATACGACTTCCCGGCACCCGTCAAGGATTCATTTTCCTGGACGAAAACATACATAAAACATCACATACATCATTATAGCATGCATAACGCACTGCATCATACAAATCTCATTTATGTTGAGAACATCATTGCTTGATCCATATCATGCATTGCACATGACTGACTTTTATCTTTCAGGAAAAATTCAGTTAAGTTCTCAAGCTACATTTCAAGACCTAGACTGGTTCAGTCAAAGGCCTTCTCTGGTTCAGTTAAATCGTCCCAAGATTTTCCTGATTGCTTATCCAGTTTCAAGACCTAGACCGGTTCAGTTAAATCGTCCCAAGATTTTCCTGATTGCTTATCCAGTCAAAGGCCTTCTCTGGTTCAGTTAAATCGTCCCAAGATTTTCCTGATGCTTATCCCTTTGAAGACATTCAAGACCTAGACTGGTTCAGTCAAAGGCCTTCTCTGGTTCAGTTAAATCGTCCCAAGATTTTCCTGATGCTTATCCCTTTGAAGACATTTCAAGACCTAGACTGGTTCAGTCAAAGGCCTTCTCTGGTTCAGTTAAATCGTCCCAAGATTTTCCTGATTGCTTATCCAGTTGAAGATATTTCAAGACTTAGACCGGTTCAGTTAAATCGTCCCAAGATTTTCCTGATTGCTTATCCAGTCAAAGGCCTTCTCTGGTTCAGTTAAATCGTCCCAAGATTTCCCTGATTCTTATCCCAGTAGAAGACATTTCAAGACCTAGACTGGTTCAGTTAAATCGTCCCAAGATTTTCCTGATTGCTTACCCAGTCAAAGGCCTCTCTGGTTCAGTCAGATCGACCTTAAGATCTCCCTGATTCTTATCCCAGTAGAAGACACCCCAGATTTTTCTCAACGAGCGTTGTTGAAGTTAAAGTCGCCCAAGGCTCTCTTACCATTCATGCTAAGGAAGTAATCATCCCTGGTTCTTTCATTGCTGTTTGAAGCTCCAGACTCAGCTCCTGTAACCAGTCAGGACACATCTATACCAGGCATCTAAAAAATCAGCTCCTGCAACGTGTCAGGTACTCATTTTTCTGTTTTGCAGGCATGCAGGATCTCGCTAAGGAATCTCCTACGCGATCAACATCCAGATGGCATCTATAAGCCCATCATCCAATCCAGCAATCTCCAAATGGCTTCTATAAGCCCATTCCATCACACTGCTAATATGTGAGCGCAAATTTCCGGGCACTCTAGTGTCCAATCATCTTTTACCCTCGGATTACGAAAGGCACGTCAGCCAATCTGCATCCTCAGGTCTAAGAAGATTGAACAGGGGCAACTGTTATACCCCAAAATTTGCCCTCCCATATTCTTCAAGAAATTGCCAAGCCAGGTCACAAAATTCCCCCAAGGGTTATGCATTCAACTGTCTCCTACACAGTCAAAATTAGGGTTTGGGTTCTGATCAAGAAAAGGAAGTTTTCAAAGGCCCAATCAAGTCTCATATGCTTACAAAGATGGTCAAGTATCCTCATATCAAGTTTCAAGGCATTCAGCTCAAGATTGCACAGTCAAAACCCTAAATTGCACTACAGTCAACTGTAGGGGCAAAATGGTCATTTGACAGTCAAAAGTTCAAATTTTTGGTCAATATATCATTTTGAAGCCACAAACATCATTTGATCAATGCTTGATCATGATTCTCAAAATTTGGCTCAGAAATCATCAAAGATGCAAAAGTTGCTATATTTGGACAGCTGGAAAAGTCAACTGAAATTGACCAAGGCATAACTTTCACATGGATCATCAGAAAAATTCCATCCAAAGCTCATTTTGAAGAGAAAGACATTTCCTACAACTCATCTTCATACTTCAAGTCCAAGAAATGCTCTCACAAAAAGTTATCAATTTCAACATTATAGGTCATTTTCAAAAGTCAACAAAAAGGGACTTTAAGTCAAAGACCATAACTTGAGATTGGTAAATCAAAATGACATGGGACCAAAGGCATTGGTTAAAGGACTCAAAGACCCTTCCAAAATGTCCAAGAACATGTGAAAATCTTAAAAATTGAGCAAGTTATGCCTTGTAGAAGTTGGGAAATTTTTGTGAAATGGCAAAAGTCAACTATCCTTGAAAATCCAATTTTGACAAAAGGGCCCCATTTTTCTCACTTTGTTCATCCTTGTCATGCCACACACGTGGCCCATGGTTGATTTCAAGACCAAATGTTGACTTTTTTATTTTATTTAATTTTTGATGATTTAATTCATTTTAATTCTTTGAAAATTCAAATAAAATTTAAAAATCAATGAAATGGTGTCATATGAACTTGGACAAGTTCTATGTATCATGAACCAACTCAAAAATCAGGCCAAGGTTCATTTACACACTAGGTCTAGGTTTTGGCTAGAAAATAGGAAAAATGGTTAATGGATGAAACCCTAAGACCAATTCTTTCTCAAGCATGGATTAAGGTCAAATAGCAAGCCTATTCCACTCCATAATCATCACTGAGTCCAACCCTAACTAGAACATAGCAAAAAGCTCGCTGAAAAAGCATTTGGACATTTTGAAAATAAGCCATATAATGCAAATCTGAAATCAGTGCTAGGGATCTTTTCAAGCCTTAATTTTTGTACCAATAGCTTCCTGAGACAATTCTGAACGTGTCCCAAATCATAACATCTTCCAAAACTCCTTGAACTGGTATCTACAAGTGAAACTGTACAGAAAAATTTTGAATTCGTGTTCTTGATTCTAAGCATCCTTTTGCATTTTTAATTACATATTCATACTCACAATGATGTTTCCAAGCTGACCAATGCATTTGATTTCATTTTTGTGCTATAAATATGAACTTGCCATTTTCGAATTCTAGGGTTACAGTGTTCTTAAATTGGGGATTTTGAGTAGAGGTAAAATTAGAGCTTCAGAGCAACACCATCACACTCCATACATCTGGACGAAGAGATCTGCATGCTTGCGCCTAATTTATATTAGGAAACAAGCTATTCGCTATTTTTTTGTAGCTTACCTAATGCAACGTGTGATACGTTGGGAGAACTGACTTGAGGTTTGCGTTTGTATTCGCAAATGTTGCGGTTAGCAAGAGTCGCCACCGACTTTTTATTTTATCCTAAGGAAAGGTTAAAAAGCACAGCAAAAACCTTTTGAGATGTTTTCTTGGGTTCGGGGAGTAGATTATAGAAAGGGAAGGTATTAGCACCCTTTCTATCCATGGTTATCCATGGGCTCTTAGTTACTTGCTTAGATCACTTGCCTTTTGTTTTCAATTGTTTTAAATGGTGCTTGAGTGTGTGGGTTTTGAAAATGTTTTGAAAAGAGGCCAATGTGGTGGCAACCTTTGTAATGATCCATGTGGGGATGTATACAAAGATGTATTTCTTTTGAAAAGGTTTTCATTTGTTTTTTGAAAGTTGTTTTGAAAGTGTAGTGATGTGTGGTTTTTTGAAATTAGGCAAGTGTTTTGTTTTGCAAGTTGATTCAAGTAACTAAGAGGTTATCTACTCCTAAATTTCTCAAAAGATTATTGCTATACTTTAACCCTTTTAACAAGTTTGCACCACCATTGTATTTGGTGGGCAAGCTTGTGTTAGGATGTGAAAGGGACAGGCGCGGGTCATCGTTTAGACCATAATTGTAACGACGTTAAAATGTCTTTGGGCAATTTCTTTAAGGGACTTGATCATTTGTTTTGTTTGTTTTGAAAAGTTTTATCGAGGGACTATGATCATTCAAACTGTTTGCTTTGCCCAAAGATGTTCAACATACAATATGGCCCATTTATTTGAAGGCAACAAGTGGAATACCCTAGGGGGTGCAAGTGTGATTTGTGTGTCCATATTCATGCTTGTTTATCTTGTATTAGGTCAAACTATTTTTTATCGTTTTTTCGCATACAAACCCTAATTCTAGCATGTTATTATTTAGAAGGCAATAAAGTGCGAAATTAAAATTACTAAGCTATTACACAACCAAATATGGGAAGGGGGGTACAAATGTTCAAATGGGGATATAGACAAGAATTTAAATCTAGATTATTACAACAATTGGATATTTGCATAGTAAATAAATTGCATAATTTAAATGTAAATAAAATAAATATATGAAATGTAAAAAGGAAAGTTTTTTTTATGTGTATGAGAAAATATTTATGTAAAAGGAAAAAAGAAAATAAAAATGTATTTATTTTTTAGTATTTTGGACTTAAGGTGAAAAAACCCTAATTTTATATAAAAAGTATTATTATCTAATTTAATTCTACTATTTATTTATTATGTACAAAAAAATAAAATAAAATGAAGTATTTTGTGAAAAAAGTATTTTTGTATCAAATATTAATAAAAATGAAGAAAATCAAGTATTTTATATTTTTATCTTAAATATATTAATAAACATGTATATATATATATATATATATATTAAACCCTAAATGAGTATTATACTAAATAAATATTTATTTAATATTTTAATAAAATAAATAAAAGTATTTTTTTTGTGGGAAATATTTTCAGAAAGTAAAAATAAAAATAAAAATGTATCCACATTATTTTCTATTTATTTTAATAATAGTGTATATATATATTTGTATATAAATAAAAGAAATAAACAAACAAATATGCCATAAATACAAAAAATGATGGAAAAAATATTTTAAAAATTTTAATGGCATGAGAAAAAATAAATAAAGTCAACCCAAAAAAGAAAAAGTCAAAAATGTTGAAAAATAAACAAATGGGCTCAGGGGGGTGTAAACAAAAAAAATGGGGTGTGAAAAGGAAACAAATCCAGGCCCAGCCCAGATCACTTCTTCTTCAACCTCTGTACAATTTTCTTCACACAGAACACGCGTTTTCTAACTCTGGATTCCTGGACTTTCAAGCAAAACTTATAACATGAAAAGTGTAGAGCATTAAGAGACGGTTTCAACCATATAAAGAACATGACCTATCTCTCCAAGATGAGAGAGAATTTCTCTCCCCCTCTTTTCTGACCTAGTTTTTCTACCATTTTCAGAGCTCAAATTCTCTTCACTCAGACAAAAGAAATGAAAAGTAAAGCTATGTACATGTTCAGGGCTATGAGTAGGACTTTGTTTCTTCACAAACTTAAGACTAAATATGCCTAATAAGAGAGATACGAATTCAAACTTTTACCTGTGCAGTTGAACTTCTATGTGGAGAATGAGGGACTTTCAGTGCAATGTAATGATTGGAAAAGCTTCCTTGAAGTCCAGGGATGCTTTTTCAATGCTCACTTTGTCTTGAAACTTCTTGTATCAAGCTATAGAACTTCACCTGCAAGTCAAAGATGTGAAAATGGTGGAAGTGGTTAGAGCAACTACAGATCGTGCCTTAGCTTCTGGATAGCTTGTATATGTTGTAAGGAAGGTAGAGGAACAGGTTTGGACAGAAATGTTTGAAGGGAATGAGAGATTGCACTCAAACTGCAGGGGCACCCCTGTTTGTGCAGTTTGAGGATGATTCTGAGATGGAGAGGGTTTGGAAGGCAAATGGCTCGAGCAAAAGCTTCAATGAGGTCTATGGAATATGTTTGATATCTTTTGTGCTGTGTTTCTTGACTGATATGAGAGATAGCATGTGTTATGGACCTTTCTTCACACTTAAGCTACCAAAAGCAAATTGGTGTTCTAGGTCAGTATAGGACCCCCTAATGTGCTGCATCAACTCCTCTTGATCAGTGTGTTATGCCCATAATCTTGTGTTAACCAGATCTTCTTTGTACTTGTTGGATTACAAACTTGACATAAAGCTAAACTTTTCAAAAATGGAAATTCCACTTTATCTAGTTTAGGATTAAACCATTATGCAATGTTAGAACACAAAGAACATGACCTTAACACATTGAATATGCATTAAATTATTGAGTATGGATTGGTTCAAGGACCTGTAATTAAGCATAAAGCAAACTGAATTCAAATTTGCAAATTTGTGAACATGTCTTGGTGAAGAACAAAAGTGAATTTTTGCCAACTTGTGAAATTCGAATCTCTCAAGTTATGAGGTTGTTTGATGAGTTCTTGGACATTTTGGAAAGCTTGGAATGTGTACTACAATCCATCTTTGAAATGTAATTTGAAATTCCAAGTGGAAGGGTATGAAAAGTGGCCTTGAAGTAGGGTAGAAAACCTTGTCAAAATAGGTCAAATTTCACTAAGTTAAAAGATGGTTTAGTGCCCTTATTCAAAAAATCATAACTTGAGATACAAGCTTCAAATGAGAAAACTTTGTGAATCAAAGTTGTAGATTTTGCAACAAGCTACAACTTTCATGTTTTGACTTTTGTTTGAATCCAAATGGATCATGGTGAAAAGATGGGGCAAAGTTGGGAAAAAATTAGGGTTTTCCATAACTTAGAAAAATTCTAAGTTATGAAAAATTCCATTTTCAAACCCTAATTTGCATTTTGTGATTTCTTGGTGAACAAGTTTCATGATTTGGCATGTTTTGATGAAAAATGAATCTTGACTCTTGATTTTGACCAAAAAGTCAAAGTTTGACTTTTCAGTATACAGTCAAAATTGATCAATTGACTGGGAAATTCAACTGTCAATCTTGTGTACTTGGGATCTTTTGAGCTTGATGAACATGTCAAGATAATTCCATGGGGTCCTTGAGTCCATATGTGAGCTTGGTTTGCCATTGGCTAGGTCAAACAGTCAAAAATTGCCTTTGTGCAGTCAAAACCCTAAAAATGACCATTTTGCCCTTTTGGTGATCTGATCAAATTTCTTGGGGAATTGTGATTCAAACTTGATCAAATGGTCCATGTGAGTTCATAATGTTGATGTGGATCAAATTTCATGAGGTTTGACTGTCAATTGGCCACAGTTGACTTTTTCCCCAATACAGCTGATTTCTAGGTCAACTGTCCAATTGACTGGGAAAAACTTGGAATCAAGACTTGAAACTTGGTATGGGTAAACTTGGGAGTCCAATATGAAGCATGAAAGTCATCTTAGGCATTTTAGGTCAAAACATCTTTAGGCAAACACAAACCCTAATTTGAGTCCACAGTGCAAGGAGAAGTCTTGAGCAGAGGAAACCCTAATTGGATCTTGATCTTCAAAGGTCTTGTGATGAGAAAAATGTTGAAGAAATGGGAGGGCAAATTTTGGGGTACAACAGTTGCCCCTGTTCAATCTTCTTAGACCTGAAGAGTTAGATTGGCAAGTTTGCCTTTCGTGACTCGAGGGTAAAAGGAGATTGGACACTAGAGTGCCCGGAAATTTGCACTCGCATGCTGGAGTCTTAACAATGTGGTGTCGGGAATGGGCTTATAGATGCCATTTGGAGAGATGGTGGATAGGGAGATGGGCTTTGTAGATGCCATCCGGAAAAGTGACAGAACTTTGTCGGGAATGGGCTTATAGATGCCATTTGGAAGTGTTGATCGCATAAGAGATTCCTTAGCGAGAACTTGTGTGTTTAAGAAAGACAGATGTTTTCCTGGCTTGTTACAGGTGTTTGATCTTCAGTCTCCTTATGCAGATATGCCCTGGCTGGATACAGGTATCGAATCTACGATCGGTTGCTCACAGATGTGCCCTGGCTGGATACAGGAGTCGAATCTGGAAATAGTCGTCAATAGATATGCCCTGGCTGGATACAGGAGTCGAATCTTTGAACTCTGCAGACGTGCCCTGGCTAGATACAGGAATCGAGTCTGGAAATGTGGTCAACAGATATGCCCTGGCTGGATACAGGAATCGAATCTGGGAATGTTGTAGTTGATAGATGTGCCCTGGCTGGATACAGGAGTCGAATCTTTGAACTCTTCAGATGTGCCCTGGCTAGATACAGGAGTCGAGTCTGGAAACTGATCACTCTCAGATGCGCCCTGGCTAGATACAGGTATCGAATCTGGAATTGTGACAGTTGAAGGTAGTCGTTTTTGAGATTGTCTTTTTCCTGAAAAGGCAAAGACGTAAGCTGTATGCAATGTCATGATGTATGATATGCATGATGTCATGATGTTCAACATTTGATGTTGTATGTGTTTCATCATGTATGTAAGCAAGATGTATGAAAATGTGAAATGTTTATGAGTGTAATTTCATCTTAGGAAAATAAATCCTTGACGAATGGCCGGGAAGCTGCTTTGCGGAAGAGATACTTGGCCGAAACTCTGATGAGAGGCCTGCTGAGGACTTTCACGATGGATTCCGCTGAGGATAATGATGATAAACTCCGCTGGGGAACCCCAAAGATAAACTCTGCTTGGGAATACCAAAGATAGACTTCGCTGGGGATTGTAGGAACTTTTGCCGAGAACGGTCTTCCGTGGCTTTTAGCTGAGGATAACCCAGTTATAAGTCCTTGTGAGGAAATAACTCTAAATAAAACCTGGGCGTGACGTTCGTGCTTCGCCGGGGATAAGCTCGCAGAATCTTCTGGGGATGAGCTTTTAAGACCTGCCGGGGAATATCGTGCCTTTTTCAGGATCGACGGGGAATCGACTCCTGCTTGGGGAAAGTGCTGCTGAATTTTGCTTTACTCTGCGGGGAGTTAAGATGATTTGGCCACATTTTCAATTGAACCTACCTTGGTGCCTTGGTGGACAAAACAACTAGACCGCATTAAACAACTCCACATTGCCCCTGTCTTTGATGTCACTTGTAATTAATCTCTTTTTCCGTATGCAAACATTTATGAATCAGCAATTTTAATGTCAAATGCATATATCAAAAACGAACATTGGACGTTCTTCGCAAGACAAAACAGAAAAAGAAAGACAATGGCAATTTATATGGACAAGTGAATTTGTATTGATTTAAACTTTGCCTGTGAATAGGCGTTTTTTGTACAAGAGGCTGACATCCTAGTAAGAGGACATCGCCAAAAGTATAGAATTTACAATTTTGAAAAAGAAAACAAAACAGCCATGTGAACAATCCCACTGGGTTCCAACTCTGCTATTGCCTTTATGTCTTCGAACGTCTCATCGCTTTGCTGCCTGGTCGAAGATGAAGCTGATTGGTCGATGCCGTAATCTGAGCCAGAGAGCTGATGCCGAATTCCGGATGCAAAGTGATCCAATGAGACATAGTGTTACGCTTTTATCCCTAACTTTTGCCTGGACCGCCCTTTCGGGTTTTCAGTCCACCGGGATACCCATTTTTGCCCAAGTCGCCCTTTCAGGTTTTCGACTTGCCGGGTGTACAGATTTTGATTCATTTCATCCCTTATTTTTGCCCGAACCCTTTTGGTTCGCCGGGAAGCCCTTATTTTTGCCTAGGTATGTCAACCTAGCGGGTCTTTTATTTATGCGTAGTATTTTTTCACTATGTCTGCATTGGCGGGGTGAGGAAGGTCGTCACCATCCATGGTGGTTAGGATCATGGCTCCTCCTGAGAACACACGTTTAACCACAAATGGCCCTTCATAAGTAGGGGTCCATTTGCCCCGGGGATCACTTTGAGGAAGGATGATGCGTTTGATTACCAGATCCCCAACTTGATACTCTTGCGGTCTGACTTTCTTGTTAAATGCCCTGATCATCCGTTTCTGATACGTTTGACCGTGACAGATAGCAGTGAGCCTCTTTTCGTCAATCAGATTTAGTTGATCAAGTCGAGTCTGGATCCAATCATCTTCATTCAAGTCCGCATCCTTCATTATCCGAAGAGAGGGTATCTGGATTTCAATTGGCAAGACTGCCTCCATGCCGTAGACCAAGGAGAAAGGAGTTGCCCCGGTTGACGTCCTTGCTGAGGTGCGGTACCCATGAAGAGCGAACGGTAACATCTCGTGCCAATCTTTATAGGTCACTGTCATCTTCTGCACAATTTTCTTGATATTTTTATTGGCTGCCTCTACAGCCCCATTCATCTTCGGCCGATAGGGGGAAGAATTGTGGTGCTGTATCTTGAATTGTTCGCAGAGCTCAGTGATCATTTTGTTATTGAGGTTGGTACCATTGTCCGTAATGATTCTCTCTGGGACTCCGTACCGACAAATCAGATTATGCCGGATGAATCGTGCCACGACGCTCTTGGTTACCGTGGCATATGAAGCTGCCTCAACCCATTTCGTGAAGTAATCGATTGCCACCAAGATGAAGCGGTGTCCATTGGATGCTGTCGGTCGGATCTCACCGATCATATCGATGCCCCACATTGCGAAAGGCCAAGGTGCCGTTAGGACATTCAAAGGAACCGGAGGGATATGCACCTTGTCAGCATAGATCTGGCACTTATGACAAGTTCGGGAGTGTTGGTAACAATCGGCTTCCATCGTGGACCAGAAATATCCTGCCCGAAGGATTTTCTTAGCCATGGTGTGTCCACTGGAATGGGTCCCAAATGTACCTTCATGTAGTTCCATCATAATTTTCTCTGCTTCAGCCTTATCCACACAACGTAACAGAGTTGAATCATGATTCCGTTTGTAGAGAATGCCGCTGCTGAGGAAGAATTTTGCAGCAAATCTCCTCATGAACTTCTTATCATTGACAGATGCACCTTCAGGGTATTCCTGGGCTTCCAAGTACCTCTTCACCTCGTGATACCAGGGTTTTTCAGTCACCTTCTCAGCCTCGAGCTCGCAGCAGTAAGCCGGTTCATCCAACTTCCAGATTGTGATTTGAGGAGCCTCATTGTCCCATTTAACTTTGAACATCGAAGACATCGTGGCTAGTGCGTCCGCTAGCTGATTCTCCTCTCTAGGGAAGTGCTCAAAAGTTATCTCTTCAAAGTGAGGGAGCAAGGTCGACACATACTCCTTGTAAGGAATGAGATTCGGGTGTCTCGTATCCCACTCGCCTTTGATCTGATTGATCACGAGAGCGGAATCTCCGAAGACACTTAGAAACTTGATCCTCAAATCGATCGCAGCTTGTAAACCCATGATACATGCCTCATATTCTGCCATATTGTTGGTGCAGCTGAAACATAATCGGGCGGTGAGTGGAGTATGAGTCCCCTTGGGAGATATGATTACAGCACCGACGCCGTTACCCAAAGCATTGGAGGCTCCATCGAAATGCATAGACCATCGGGATCCTTCCTCAGGTCCTTCATCCGGTCCAGGTACTTCACAGTCAGTTACCACCATGATGTCTTCGTCCGGAAAATCAAAGTTCAATGATTGATAATCGTCCACAGGTTGGTGTGCCAAATGATCAGCCAGTACACTCCCCTTAATTGCTTTCTGAGTTGTATACTGGATATCATATTCTGTTAAGATCATTTGCCATCTCGCTATCCTTCCAGACAGAGCAGGCTTTTCAAATATGTACTTGATGGGATCCATCTTTGAAATCAATAAAGTAGTGTGAGTCAGCATATACTGTCTCAGCCGGCGAGCAGCCCATACAAGAGCGCAGCAAGTTTTCTCAAGCAGTGAGTAACGAGACTCACAGTCGGTAAACTTTTTGCTCAAGTAATAAATAGCGTGCTCTTTTCGGCCAGACTCGTCATGCTGCCCCAGCACACACCCCATTGATTTATCAAGCACTGTCAAGTATAGTATCAGAGGTCTTCCTTCCACTGGTGGCATAAGAATGGGTGGCTCTTGGAGGTATTCCTTTATTCTTTCAAAGGCGGCCTGACATTCATCATTCCAGCGTACCACTTGATCTTTCTTCAGTAACTTGAAGATTGGCTCACAAGTAGCAGTCAGATGTGAGATGAATCGGGCAATGTAATTCAATCGTCCTAGGAAACCTCTGACTTCTTTCTCTGTTTTTGGGGTCGGCATCTCTTGAATAGCTTTAACCTTGGCAGGGTCCACCTGGATACCTTTATCACTTACAATGAAACCTAGCAATTTTCCGGACCTCACCCCGAAGGTGCATTTGTTGGGATTCAATCTCAGCTTGTACAACTTGAGTCGGTCAAACAACTTCCTCAGGTGATCAAGGTGCTCCTCCTCAGTTTGAGACCTTGCGATCATGTCATCAACGTATACTTCAATCTCATGATGGATCATATCATGAAATAAAGCAACCATGGCACGCTGATAGGTTGCCCCAGCATTTTTCAATCCGAATGGCATGACCTTATAACAGAAGGTCCCCCACTGAGTTACAAATGTAGTCTTCTCCATATCTTCAGGAGCCATCTTGATCTGATTATACCCTGAGAAGCCATCCATGAAGGAGAACACCTTGTGTTGAGCTGTATTATCAACAAGGACATCGATGTGAGGTAGGGGGAAGTCATCCTTGGGGCTGGCCCTGTTCAGATCCCTGTAGTCGACACACATTCTGACCTTACCGTCCTTCTTCGGTACTGGCACAACGTTGGCAACCCACTGAGGGTAAGAAGTTACTGCAAGGAAACCTGCATCAAACTGTTTCATCACCTCAGCTTTAATCTTCTCAGACATCTCTGGACGCATTCGTCGAACTTTTTGCTTTACTGGAGGGCAATCTTCCTTGGTTGGCAAATGGTGAACTACAATGTCGGCATCCAAACCAGGCATATCTTCATAAGACCAGGCAAAGATCTCCATGTAGTCTTGTAGCATCTGGATCAATCGTTGCTTCACGCTGAGCTCTAGATTGGCACCAATTTTGACCTCTTTCCTATCTGTCTCAGTACCCAGGTTAATTGTCTCCACAGGCTCTTCATGTGGTTGAATAGCCCTCTCTTCCTGTAGTAGCAGTCTTGCGAGTTCACCAGGCACTTCGCAATCATCTTCACCTTCGTCTTCGGCCAAGCTGATCGGATTTTCGAAGTCATAACTGGCGGTAGCAGAGCTGTTGCCAGTGAGATCCAGAGTGGATTGAAACCTGTATAGGTGAGTGTGTGTAAATATAGCTGTTTTGCAATATGTATAACACAGAAAGAAAAGGAGCGCAAGATTTGAAATGCAACAAACGTCCAATGTTTTGATTGATGATATATGAAAATGTCATACAAAAAAGCCCTCACAAATGGAACTACGATGCCCCGGGCAGGACACCGAGCCAACAGAGTTTTAACATATTGTTTGTTACAAATTTGGAAATCAAAAGAAATCAATTACTGCGTGACAAATGTGATAGGGGTAAAATCCTTTGCTGTCCAGTTGCTTGGTCCGTCGCTGGCAGTCGGGTAGATCCAATTATCAAACTCAGCTTCCTCCACATCCTCCTCGATAGCGTTCACCCTTGAGCTGGAAATAAACACCGGAGCCTTTCCAATCTTCTCTTTGCGCACCGCCTTCTGAGCCTCTGCAGTAAAGCCTAGCCCAAACTTGTCGTTCTTCTGAGTGAAGTCAGGAAGCTGACCCCAGTGTGCACCATTGCCTTTCTGAACCACAGCCCGGGCATCCCTTAGGGAAACCATCTTCAAGGAATCATTCTCTTCGGCCATTGTCTCCGCAGCTGCTGAAATTGGATGTACCTCCTCGAAATGTTGGAAGGGAGTTTCAATAAATTCTCCGTCCATCTCGATGTACCTGAAGGAATTCAAATGGCTCACCATATACTCCTCTTCTCCTTGCACAGTGACAATTTTCCCCCTGACGGGATACTTCAGCTTTTGGTGTAAGGTGGAGGTCACTGCCCCAGCTTTGTGGATCCAAGGTCTACCCAACAGACAGGAGTACGATGGACGTATATCCATCACGTAAAAGGTAGAGTCAAACACTTGAGAGCCCACACGAATAGGGATGTTAACCTCTCCATGAACCATCCTCTTGGAACCGTCGAAAGCCCTGACGATGATATTGCTGGGTTTCAACTCCAGGCCTTCATAATCCAGACGATCCAAAGCCTTTTTCGGAAGAACATTCAAGGAGGAACCAGTGTCCACCAATACATGTGCCAGAGTAGTGCCCCTGCATTCAATAGAGACATGCAGGGCATCATTGTGGTTTCTTCCTTTTGCGGTCAGGTCGGCATCTGAAAAGCCCAAGCCGTTGTCCGCCGTCAGATTTGCTATGCAGTCAGTGAACTGAACTGCAGACGTCTCCTGCGGCACATGGGCCGTCTTGAGAAATGAGATCAAGGCTTTTGCATGGGCCTCGGAACATAGTAATAAGGAAAGCAGGGAGATCTTGGAGGGTGTATGCCCTAATTGTTCGACGACATTAAAATCACTTTTCTTTATTATTTTCAGAATCTCCTCCATTTCTTGTCGGGAGGCCTCAGCATTCACGGGTATTGGTGCCTCCATCCGGGCAGGCTCTTCTTCAATCCCTTTGCCCCGAGCATTTGATGACTCGGCAGCAGGGGACACAATTTGATCAGCAACAGGACTTGGTAAACTTGCAGGTTTTATGAGGAGGGGTTTTCGAATAGCGGGCGGCACAATGTCAGGCGAGAAAAGCCTGCCACTGCGGGTGACTTTAGCGGGACCGGTGATATCGCAGATACTGGCACTAGCGTCGAATTCTTGCTTGATTCCATTTACATATACGTCTGCCCCATAATGCCAGGGGACAGCTTTATCAGACACGTAGGAGAGGGGTCCTGGAATAGTAATGATCACAGGCGCAACTGTCAAGATTTGAATAGGCTTCTTTGGGGGAGCCTTGGTTGGATTTTTGAAGATGGTAATCACGGACACTTCCTTCGTCGGAACCAAATGAACAGCAGTCTTTTTGAATAGAATCTCCTTGCTATCCATTAGGCCTTGGATGCCTAACCTTAGCAAGGGACAATCAGATAGGGAAATAGCGCAGAATGGGCAACCTTCGCCGCAACCCGGAAATAAACCGGCCCGCAGTAGGTTCTTCTTAACAATCTTCAAAGGGGTAACAACTTCATCTATCGAAACAGCATACACTTCTTCCTCAATGGCACTTACCCTATGCTGGGGCATAGGAGCCGTTACAACATTCGGTCTTTCCGGCGCTTCAAACTGAATTTCTTTTGCGTCAATCAGATCTTGCACTTTGTTTCTCAAGGCCCAACAATCATCAGTAGTGTGCCCGGGACTATCAGAATGATAAGCACACCGGGCATTCGGGTTGTATTTAGGGGACGCAGTGTTGACGACCTTAGGAGCTTCTTTGAGGGTCACCAGGTTGGTGGATAACAGCTGGGGTAAAATTTGAGATAATGTCATACTCAATCGGGTATACTGCCTCTTGGGCCTTTCACTTCTTTGCTGATTGTACTGCTGAGGAGCAGCAACAGGTTTAGAGATGACCAAAGCATTAACGGCTTGACGACCTTCGAGCTTGACTTGTCTTCTAGGGCCATAGACGGCGCTTGCTTCCTTCTTAAATGGCCTCTTCTCAGCACTTGTAGAGGCGGCTTTCTGTATCTTGCCTGACCTGATACCAGCTTCAATTCTTTCTCCTGTTAATATCAGATCTGTGAACCCAGCGGAGGAGTTTCCAACCAAATGATTGAAAAACGGACCAGACAACGTTCCCAGAAACATATCAACCAGCTCTCGATCAGTTAATGGAGGCTGCACCCTGCCAGCCAAATCTCTCCATTTTTGAGCGTACTCTTTGAATCCTTCACCCATCCCTAGAGACATACCCTGAAGTTGGGTACGCGTAGGAGCGAGATCAGAGTTATATTGGTATTGTCTGTAGAAAGCAGTTGCCAAATCCTCCCAGTGCCGGATGCTGGCTCCGTCTAATTGGTAGAACCATTCAAGCTGAGACCCCGAGAGGCTGTCCTGGAAGAAGTGAATCCAGAGGTTTTTATCCGCCGTGTAAGGTTGGATTTTCCTTACATACGACCTCAGATGTAGCTTTGGGCAGGAGACCCCATCATACTTGGCGAAGGCAGGCGCCTTAAACTTGTGTGGAATTACTACTCCAGAAGATAATCCCAAATCCCCGAAATCCAGTCCCGGCACGTTCTGAATTTCCATAGCGCTCAAACGGTCCTCCAATTGTTTGTATCTGTCAGCAGCAGGTGGGTATTGTTCTTCGTTATAGTCCGTCTCGTTGTCGGAGACTGCGGGACTAGGAGCTTCTCCCCCTTGGGGACTGTCTTTCTCAGCAGAAGAAGTGGTTGGATCAGCTTCATTGTGGAGTGTGTTCCCAAATCTGCGTCCGGTGTTGAACATTGCCGTCCTCTTTTTCTTCTTCTTCTTCAGGAGTAGAGTCTTCAACTCTTGCTGTCCCTGGGCTAGGCTTAGGACCATCTCTTGAAACTGTGCACTTTGGGCCTGAAGGGCCTTGATTGCTTGTTCACTGGATGACTCCGAATTCATGATGACTGTGCACATAAACAGCGAAGAAAATTAAGCAACCTGTGAAATAGGGTACCTGCCATGCATATGGTGTAATGGAATGCGTATGTTTTATGTTTTCAAAGACAAATAAGATTCAACTTTGTAGACAAAAAGGGAAACACACTTCATTAGATTAAAACTTTTCAATTGTTCAACAATTTGCCCTTAGGCATTACAGGAATGAAAAATACGGAAAAGGAAATAAAACTACAAAAGGGAATAATCAAAGCTCATCAATGCTCCCATGGCCTCCTCCTCTCAGTGCTGATGTAGTTGTTCAGGACACGTTCTTCCTCCAATTGCTTAGTCAACCTTTGGACCTTCCTTTCCTGCTCGTTGAACTTCTCCCGATAGAAATCCCGTTCTTCCTTTAGCTGTGCCCAAGATCTCTTCATGGTGTCAAAATCAGTAGGTATCTGAGGAGGGAGGACAGTTGGAGGAACCCCATCTTCATTGGGAGTTTCAAGGATGATTGGTCTGACAGCTTCGTATGGAATACCTAACTTCTGAGCACGGATGCGGACCCATTTGCAATAGGGCTCCAATGGTAAAGAAGTCTTTGGTCCTAACTCATGTGGGTCAGCTTTGTGGATTCTGTCCCAAGCTCTAATGAATCCTTGGCGTAGTTTGTCACTGCCTGCCTGAAACTCAAAATGGAAGTGAGGAACCAGCATTTCATGGGGCCCATCTCCTCTGGCTCTTCCAAACTGACGGAGAGCTAAACATGGATTGTAAGAGATTCCTCCTTGGATACCAATCAACGGGACATTAGGGTATTCTCCGCAACGGTCGATAACAGCTACCTCATCCAAGCCTCTGAGAGTCCAAGTGATATCCTTATCTGTGAGAGACATTATCCTCCGAGCCCAACCTTTTCCTTCTTCATTCTTCAGCACGGACTTAGGAAGGTGCGAAATAAACCACCTTACCAGCAAAGGAGCACAACACCACGGAGTTCCCCGTTTTCGAGCAGTACGAGCATAGAGTTGTTGTAGAATGTCACCCAAGAGAGTGGGTACCGGATTCCGAGACATGAAGATTCTTATGACATGGATACTGATGAAGGTGTCAGGGTTGGGAAACAATACCAGACCATAAATCAAAAGAGCCAGAATATCCTCATATGCTTTGAAGTCCAAGTCATTCCAGAAATCATTAGCCTTGCCAACCAGAAATTTGACCAAAAAGCCCTTGATCCCATTTCTAGTTTCCCAGTTGGACAATACCTCTTCTTTGGTCAAGGGGAGAATTGCAGCAATCTCTTCAGGCCTAGGAGTCTTTTCCAAACCAGTGAAAGGAGTTTGTTCCAAGACAGGAATCCCAAGCAAGTAAGAGAACTCTTCCAGGGTAGGAACCAGCTGGAAGTCTTGAAAGCTGAAACAATGATGCAGAGGGTCATAAAACTGGGTCAGAACACTTATCAGTTGTTGGTCCCATTTTGCAGTGATCAAGCCAAGGAGAGAACCATGTTTGTTGATGAAGGAGGTAGTGTTTGGAATTCTTTCAACCAGATCTTTGAGTAAAACTGGTGGTTGAATAAAGTTGAGCCGGACAGTATTTCTACGCACGGGCATCATGATGTCCTACAAAACAGAGCAAAGATGAAACCTTTTTGTCTTTGAAATGGGTTAGCTTTTTATGCATGCAATGGTATGATGGCATGATGCTATGATGAAGCACATCACAAGTATTCACATAGGCAGATAAAGCACACAAGTCACACAAGACACCCTTAGGTTTCAGGCCAGCATGAGTTTCAGGTATTACCCTCTTTTGGTTTTGTTGGTTAAAACCTGTCCTATCAAAAGTAACCGGGTTCTAGAGGATCTCAAATCATTGGCTACCCTCAATCGGTCATAACTCCAGCATCGCAATCTTTTCTCGCGGCCAGAACCATCTCGAGAGTTTAGCCTCAATGAGTGTAGCATACTGCTACTGTCCTAATAGCCAAGTTGGTCAATTTAGGGTTCTAAGGTTGGTTGGTGTTTAATGACCCCTTAGAAGACCTATATTCTCCCCGTTACAACACAAGGGATATAGGTACAGACTAAGATGCCACACCAACGTAGCCACTGCTTCACCCATGTCGGTCTACGCCGGACAGGTCCCTCACAGATTATGCTACCTAAAAAAGGGTATTTCCCAGATCCGGGTTAGGATCTATGCAACTCCAATGCAAAGCCCACAAACATAAAAGCAAACAAAGCAAACAATTGAAAACACAGGTGATCTAAAACCCTAAGGTTATTCCACTTTTAAGTATGTCCCCAGCAGAGTCGCCAGTTCTGTGATACGGTGGGAGAACTGACTTGAGGTTTGCGTTTGTATTCGCAAATGTTGCGGTTAGCAAGAGTCGCCACCGACTTTTTATTTTATCCTAAGGAAAGGTTAAAAAGCACAGCAAAAACCTTTTGAGATGTTTTCTTGGGTTCGGGGAGTAGATTATAGAAAGGGAAGGTATTAGCACCCTTTCTATCCATGGTTATCCATGGGCTCTTAGTTACTTGCTTAGATCACTTGCCTTTTGTTTTCAATTGTTTTAAATGGTGCTTGAGTGTGTGGGTTTTGAAAATGTTTTGAAAAGAGGCCAATGTGGTGGCAACCTTTGTAATGATCCATGTGGGGATGTATACAAAGATGTATTTCTTTTGAAAAGGTTTTCATTTGTTTTTTGAAAGTTGTTTTGAAAGTGTAGTGATGTGTGGTTTTTTGAAATTAGGCAAGTGTTTTGTTTTGCAAGTTGATTCAAGTAACTAAGAGGTTATCTACTCCTAAATTTCTCAAAAGATTATTGCTATACTTTAACCCTTTTAACAAGTTTGCACCACCATTGTATTTGGTGGGCAAGCTTGTGTTAGGATGTGAAAGGGACAGGCGCGGGTCATCGTTTAGACCATAATTGTAACGACGTTAAAATGTCTTTGGGCAATTTCTTTAAGGGACTTGATCATTTGTTTTGTTTGTTTTGAAAAGTTTTATCGAGGGACTATGATCATTCAAACTGTTTGCTTTGCCCAAAGATGTTCAACATACAATATGGCCCATTTATTTGAAGGCAACAAGTGGAATACCCTAGGGGGTGCAAGTGTGATTTGTGTGTCCATATTCATGCTTGTTTATCTTGTATTAGGTCAAACTATTTTTTATCGTTTTTTCGCATACAAACCCTAATTCTAGCATGTTATTATTTAGAAGGCAATAAAGTGCGAAATTAAAATTACTAAGCTATTACACAACCAAATATGGGAAGGGGGGTACAAATGTTCAAATGGGGATATAGACAAGAATTTAAATCTAGATTATTACAACAATTGGATATTTGCATAGTAAATAAATTGCATAATTTAAATGTAAATAAAATAAATATATGAAATGTAAAAAGGAAAGTTTTTTTTATGTGTATGAGAAAATATTTATGTAAAAGGAAAAAAGAAAATAAAAATGTATTTATTTTTTAGTATTTTGGACTTAAGGTGAAAAAACCCTAATTTTATATAAAAAGTATTATTATCTAATTTAATTCTACTATTTATTTATTATGTACAAAAAAATAAAATAAAATGAAGTATTTTGTGAAAAAAGTATTTTTGTATCAAATATTAATAAAAATGAAGAAAATCAAGTATTTTATATTTTTATCTTAAATATATTAATAAACATGTATATATATATATATTAAACCCTAAATGAGTATTATACTAAATAAATATTTATTTAATATTTTAATAAAATAAATAAAAGTATTTTTTTTGTGGGAAATATTTTCAGAAAGTAAAAATAAAAATAAAAATGTATCCACATTATTTTCTATTTATTTTAATAATAGTGTATATATATATTTGTATATAAATAAAAGAAATAAACAAACAAATATGCCATAAATACAAAAAATGATGGAAAAAATATTTTAAAAATTTTAATGGCATGAGAAAAAATAAATAAAGTCAACCCAAAAAAGAAAAAGTCAAAAATGTTGAAAAATAAACAAATGGGCTCAGGGGGGTGTAAACAAAAAAAATGGGGTGTGAAAAGGAAACAAATCCAGGCCCAGCCCAGATCACTTCTTCTTCAACCTCTGTACAATTTTCTTCACACAGAACACGCGTTTTCTAACTCTGGATTCCTGGACTTTCAAGCAAAACTTATAACATGAAAAGTGTAGAGCATTAAGAGACGGTTTCAACCATATAAAGAACATGACCTATCTCTCCAAGATGAGAGAGAATTTCTCTCCCCCTCTTTTCTGACCTAGTTTTTCTACCATTTTCAGAGCTCAAATTCTCTTCACTCAGACAAAAGAAATGAAAAGTAAAGCTATGTACATGTTCAGGGCTATGAGTAGGACTTTGTTTCTTCACAAACTTAAGACTAAATATGCCTAATAAGAGAGATACAAATTCAAACTTTTACCTGTGCAGTTGAACTTCTATGTGGAGAATGAGGGACTTTCAGTGCAATGTAATGATTGGAAAAGCTTCCTTGAAGTCCAGGGATGCTTTTTCAATGCTCACTTTGTCTTGAAACTTCTTGTATCAAGCTATAGAACTTCACCTGCAAGTCAAAGATGTGAAAATGGTGGAAGTGGTTAGAGCAACTACAGATCGTGCCTTAGCTTCTGGATAGCTTGTATATGTTGTAAGGAAGGTAGAGGAACAGGTTTGGACAGAAATGTTTGAAGGGAATGAGAGATTGCACTCAAACTGCAGGGGCACCCCTGTTTGTGCAGTTTGAGGATGATTCTGAGATGGAGAGGGTTTGGAAGGCAAATGGCTCGAGCAAAAGCTTCAATGAGGTCTATGGAATATGTTTGATATCTTTTGTGCTGTGTTTCTTGACTGATATGAGAGATAGCATGTGTTATGGACCTTTCTTCACACTTAAGCTACCAAAAGCAAATTGGTGTTCTAGGTCAGTATAGGACCCCCTAATGTGCTGCATCAACTCCTCTTGATCAGTGTGTTATGCCCATAATCTTGTGTTAACCAGATCTTCTTTGTACTTGTTGGATTACAAACTTGACATAAAGCTAAACTTTTCAAAAATGGAAATTCCACTTTATCTAGTTTAGGATTAAACCATTATGCAATGTTAGAACACAAAGAACATGACCTTAACACATTGAATATGCATTAAATTATTGAGTATGGATTGGTTCAAGGACCTGTAATTAAGCATAAAGCAAACTGAATTCAAATTTGCAAATTTGTGAACATGTCTTGGTGAAGAACAAAAGTGAATTTTTGCCAACTTGTGAAATTCGAATCTCTCAAGTTATGAGGTTATTTGATGAGTTCTTGGACATTTTGGAAAGCTTGGAATGTGTACTACAATCCATCTTTGAAATGTAATTTGAAATTCCAAGTGGAAGGGTATGAAAAGTGGCCTTGAAGTAGGGTAGAAAACCTTGTCAAAATAGGTCAAATTTCACTAAGTTAAAAGATGGTTTAGTGCCCTTATTCAAAAAATCATAACTTGAGATACAAGCTTCAAATGAGAAAACTTTGTGAATCAAAGTTGTAGATTTTGCAACAAGCTACAACTTTCATGTTTTGACTTTTGTTTGAATCCAAATGGATCATGGTGAAAAGATGGGGCAAAGTTGGGAAAAAATTAGGGTTTTCCATAACTTAGAAAAATTCTAAGTTATGAAAAATTCCATTTTCAAACCCTAATTTGCATTTTGTGATTTCTTGGTGAACAAGTTTCATGATTTGGCATGTTTTGATGAAAAATGAATCTTGACTCTTGATTTTGACCAAAAAGTCAAAGTTTGACTTTTCAGTATACAGTCAAAATTGATCAATTGACTGGGAAATTCAACTGTCAATCTTGTGTACTTGGGATCTTTTGAGCTTGATGAACATGTCAAGATAATTCCATGGGGTCCTTGAGTCCATATGTGAGCTTGGTTTGCCATTGGCTAGGTCAAACAGTCAAAAATTGCCTTTGTGCAGTCAAAACCCTAAAAATGACCATTTTGCCCTTTTGGTGATCTGATCAAATTTCTTGGGGAATTGTGATTCAAACTTGATCAAATGGTCCATGTGAGTTCATAATGTTGATGTGGATCAAATTTCATGAGGTTTGACTGTCAATTGGCCACAGTTGACTTTTTCCCCAATACAGCTGATTTCTAGGTCAACTGTCCAATTGACTGGGAAAAACTTGGAATCAAGACTTGAAACTTGGTATGGGTAAACTTGGGAGTCCAATATGAAGCATGAAAGTCATCTTAGGCATTTTAGGTCAAAACATCTTTAGGCAAACACAAACCCTAATTTGAGTCCACAGTGCAAGGAGAAGTCTTGAGCAGAGGAAACCCTAATTGGATCTTGATCTTCAAAGGTCTTGTGATGAGAAAAATGTTGAAGAAATGGGAGGGCAAATTTTGGGGTACAACACAACGTTTCAAAACCGTTGCTTTATTTGTTTGTGTTTCAGGAAATTGGAAGGGATGATGGCGTGGCACAAGCAGACTGGGCAATTCGAATTCGCGCGCGCTTTAGTCATTAGGCGTTGGATTTAATTTATATTATTTATATTATGTTATATATTAAATGAAACACAAATGCTTCAGTGGTACAGCTGTTACGCTTGCAATGCTTATGGCCTGGGTTCGAATCCCAGGCCTTGTAAAATTTCCATATTATTTTTCATTTGGTAATTGCATGCAGGCCTCACATTAAGACTCACCATGCACTTCAGCATCAGCTCATCCACGTGTCCCTGAGCACCCACACCAAAGGCAAGGATTGGGAAATATGCTACGCTTCAGTCCAAGGCATCACACTGGATCAAAAAAGGTCAATGGATTTCAATGCAATTGGGCCAGGCTTTTTCAAATCTGCACCTCCAATTCTGGGAACCACACCTCCCTGGTTCTATCTTTTTTTCTTTTTTTTAATTTTCTTTATATTCTATTATTTTTAAATTTACTTGTGTTTTATTTTCTGATTTAATTAATTCTTACAAAAATATGAAAAAACATTAAAAATACAGAAAGGACAAAAAAAATATAATTAACTTTGATTACTTTTATAAATAAATTAAAATGTAAATCATTTAGTTTAATTAAGTTTTAATTTTAATTCTTTTTCATAATAAAAATCCAAAAATGTAGAATTAGGTTAATTATTAATTTTTTATATCCTTTTTAATTTTTCCTTTTTTCTCACAATGTTATTATTTATTATTTATTTTCCACAAATCAAAAATTGTACATAAATTAGTTTAGAATTTAATTAGGTTAGAAATTAAATCTTCTTTCTTAAAAACTTAAAAAACATTAGAACTAGGGTTTAGCATTTTAATTTTAAATAATTTTTCTCTTTTTCTTTTAAACCTAAAAAACACAAAAACATTATTTTTCATTTAATTTTTAGATTCCTTGATTAATTTTAATTGTTTGTAAAAGGGTCCAACGCCCTAATTTTGTTTAATCTCTTTATTTCGCGCATTTGTTTTATATTGTTTAAATAATCCTGTATATGCCCCAAAGCCATGTAAAATTCTCGCACTTTTATTTATTCGCTTTATTTATTTTCAGTCAAATCGGGTTCGGTTTTTTTGGCGATGTGGACCCGCGCCGGTTGTAATAGTTTAGATTTAAATTCCCGCACCTTTAACTGTTAATAAATATGCATGAAAGAATGAATGCCCAAAAATAAAAAACGAATCGTTAGATCACCAATGCATGACAAGACAAACAATAAACTGAAAATGACACACAATTCGCACACACCACCCCTAGGGTACGCCTCACTGTTGCCTTTCGAAAGGTGGTCGTCGAGTAGAAAACGTCTTAGTAAGTCCTCATGATCCGGGAACCTGGCATGAGGGTAGCTTCTAAGGTGTCTTCCCATTGCTCTGGTGACCACCACGTCCCTAAAACTCGAATTGACCCGAACACCTCCTACGGTGGTGCTACCTACCTCTCAATGGTGGGATGGCACTACCTTAAAGGACATTTACACAGACTAATTCCTTAGGGTAGGTAGGTTCTCAAGGGTACTTGCTCTAATTTCAAACAAAATCAAAACATCTTTTCACACCGACACACTTTCAAAACAAACTTTTCAAACACTCTGACGTATGAGTTAAACTGAAACTTTTCAAAGAATATTTTTGAAACCCACATTGAAAAGCAAGCAAACAATTTTTGAAAACACATTGAGCAAGTACCTAAGAGCCCATGGATAACCATGGATAGAAAGGGTGCTAACACCTTCCCTTTCTATAACCTACCTCCCGAACCGAGAGCAATCTCTTTTAAGGAATTTTTCTGTGCTTTTGTCCTTTCCATTTGGAGAAAATAAAAGACGGTGGCGACTCTTGCTTACCGCGACATTTCGCGAACCAGCTTTTAAACAGTCAGTTCCAGATCCACCGATCACAGGCGGCTTGGGCAAAAATGGGTATCCCGGTGGACTAAAAACCCGAAAGGGCAGTCCAGGCAAAAATTAGGGATAAAGCGTAATACTATGTCTCATTGATCACTTTGCATCCAGAATCCGGTATCTACATCAAGTTCAGACGGCATCGATCAGTCAGCTTCACCTTCAACCAAGGTCATCAAGTGATGAGACGCTCGGAGTTATAAAGGCAATAGCAGAGTTGAAACCCAGTGGGATCATTCATATTTCACACAGCTATTTTATTTTCTTTTGTACAAAATTTGTATAAACTCTCTTGTTCGGCGGCGTTCCTCTTACTAGGACGTCAGCCTCTTGTACACAAAACGCCTATTCACAGGCCATTCAAAATCAATGCAAATATATTTTCAGTTAAACTTGCCAAGTGTTTTTCTTTTTCCGTTTTGTTTTGCGAAGAACGTCCAAGGTTCAATTTGTGATATACGCATTGACAATAATTTGCTAACTCATAAATATTTGCATACGAAACAAAGGATTAATTACAGGTGACACTAGAAACAGGGGCAATAAAGAGTTGTCTGAGCAGTCTAATTGTTCTATCCTCCAAGGTACCAAGGTAGGTTCGGCTAAAGAATACGACCAGTACATCTTAATTCCCCAGAGAGTAAGCAAGTCAGTGCATTCTTCTCCAGGCAGGGTTATCAAGTCTCAAGGAAATTGGGTATCCGCCAGCAGATCCCAACATTCCCCGGCAGCACATATATTCTTAACAAGCATCCCCGGCAGTCTTGGTCTAAAGATGGTTCCCCGGCGGCAGACCAACATTCAAAGGAATCGCTTCCCCGACATAGTTCAAAACTTCCCCAAGAGTCCAATCCAATTCCCCAGGAAATTTGGAATTCATATCCCCAAGCAGTAAGCTTATCCCCAGTAAATTTTGGAAGCTTATCCCCTCGCAGAGCACGAACGCGTCGTCCGGCTTGATTTAAAGAGTTATTTCCTTAACAGGATATAACTGGGTTATCCTCAGCCAAAAGCCATGGAAAGAGCGTCCTCGACGAAGTCTTCTTACCCCAGCAAAGCCTATTAACACTTCCAATACAACAAGGGTATCCCCAGCAAATTATTATCAACACTCAGCAAAGCATCCCTCTCCCCACAGAGTATTGCTTCTCAGCATGGTCGCTAGAGTATCTTTTCTCCCCGCAGAATCTTCCATTTGCCAAGTTTATTCTGCAACGGAGTCATCTTCTCCTACCGGTATTCTTGCAGTTATCATCCCCAGCGGAAGTAAAAGCCTATTCTTCAACATCAGCCCAGGATACAACTTCCCGGCACCCGTCGAGGATTTACTTTCCTAGACGAACACATACATACATAAACATCACATACATCATTATAGCATGCATAGACGCATTACATCATACAAATCTCATTTATGTTGAGAACATCATTGCTTGATCCATATCATGCATTGCATATGACTGACCTTTACTTTTCAGGAAAGATGCAGTTAAAATTCTCAAACATATTTCAAGGCCTTCTCTAGTCCAGCTAAATCGACTCCCAACAGATTTTTTCTGATGAAGACTCAGTAGAAGTTATCCCAGATGGTTCCCTCTCCGACGGTGAGTGAGGCGGTCATTCCTTTTCAAATGGTTCCCTCTCCGACGGTGAGTGAGGTGGTAAGTCCTTTTCAGATGTTTCCCTCTCCGACGGTGAGTGAGGTGATAGTCTCCTATGGTCCCCTCTCCGACGGTGAGTGAGGTGGTAATTCCTTTTCAAGATGTTTCCCTCTCTGACGGTGAGTGAGGTGATAGTCTCCTATGGTCCCCTCTCCGACGGTGAGTGAGGTGGTAATTCCTTTTCAGATGTTTCCCTCTCCGACGGTGAGTGAGGTGATAGTCTCCTACGGTTCCCTCTCCAACGGTGAGTGAGGTGGTAAGTCCTTTTCAGATGTTTCCCTCTCCGACGGTGAGTGAGGTGATAGTCTTCTATGGTTCCCTCTCCGACGGTGAGTGAGGTGGTAAGTCCTTTTCAGATGTTTCCCTCTCCGACGGTGAGTGAGGTGATAGTCTCCTACGGTTCCCTCTCTGACGGTGAGTGAGGTGGTAAGTCCTTTTCAGATGTTTCCCTCTCCGACGGTGAGTGAGGTGATAGTCTTCTATGGTTCCCTCTCCGACGGTGAGTGAGGTGGTAAGTCCTTTTCATATGTTTCCCTCTCCGATGGTGAGTGAGGTGATAGTCTCCTACGGTTCCCTCTCCGACGGTGAGTGAGGTGGTAAGTCCTTTTCAGATGTTTCCCTCTCCGACGGTGAGTGAGGTGATAGTCTCCTATGGTTCCCTCTCCGACGGTGAGTGAGGTGGTATTTCCTTTTCAGATGTTTCCCTCTCCGACAGTGAGTGAGGTGACAATTCCCTTTCAGATTATAATTGCCTATGGTTCTCTTCCCGATCCTGCGAAGATGGTATTTCCCACCAAGATTTTCTCAACGAGCGTTGTTGAAGTTAAAATCACCTAAGGTTCTCTTATCATTCATGCTAAGGCAGCAACCATCCCTGGTTCATTCATCATCTTTTGAAGCTCCAGATCCAGCTCCTGTAACCAGTCAGGACATAGCTATATCAAGCATCTGAAATCAGCTCCTGCAACGTGTCAGGTACTCATTGTTTCTTTTGCAGGTATGCAGGTTCTCGCTAAGGAATCTCTTACGCAATCAACATCCAGATGGCATCTATAAGCCCATCATCCTATTCATCAACCTCTAAATGGCATCTATAAGCCCATCCCCATCACTGCTACTATGTGAGCGCAAATTTCTGGGCACTCTAGTGTTCAATCATCTTCTACCCTCGGATTACGAAAGGCACGTCAGTCAATCTGCATCCTCAGGTCTAAGAAGATTGAACAGGGGCAACTGTTGTACCCCAAAATTTTCCCTCCCATATTCTTCAAGAAATTGCCAAGTCAAGCTGCAAAATTCCCCCAAGGGTTGCACAGTCAAAGGTCTCATATACAGTCAAGATTAGGGTTTTAAGTCTGATCAAGAAAAAGAAGTTTTCAAGGGTCCAATCAAGTCTTATATGCCTACAAATATGGTCAAGTATCCTCATATCAAGTTTCAAGACTTTCAGCACAAAATTGCACAGTCAAAAAACCTGATTGCACTACAGTCAACTGTAGGGGCAAAATGGTCATTTGACAGTCAAAAGTTCAAATTTTTGGTCAACATATCATTTTGAAGCCACAAACATCATTTGATCAATGCTTGATCATGATTCTCAAAATTTGGCTCAAAAAATCATCAAGATGCAAAAGTTTCCTTATTTGGACAGTTGAAAAAGTCAACTGAAATTGACCAGGGCATAACTTTCACATGGATTATCAGAAAAATTCCATCCAAAGCTCATTTTTAAGAGAAAGACATTTCCTACAACTCATCTTCATACTTCAAGTCCAAGAAATGCTCTCACAAAAAGTTATCAATTTCAACATTATAGGTCATTTTCAAAAGTCAACAAAAACGGACTTTAAGTCAAAGGCCATAACTTGAGATTGGTAAATCAAAATGACATGGGACCAAAGGAATTGGTTATAGGACTTAAAGACCTTTCCAAAATGTCCAAGAACATGAGAAAAGCTTAAAAATTGAGCAAGTTATGCCTTGTGGAAGTTGGGAAATTTTTGGATATTTTGAAAAGTCAACATTACTTCAAATGACCTAAAAATGCTAATGGGCCCATTTTTCCTCCATAATTCATCATCCATGGCATGTGCACGACCACTTGGCCCAAAGGGAAGTATTTTCTCATTTTTTATTTATTTATTTGAATTTTCATTTATATTAATTCATTTAAATCATTTAAATATATGAAAAATATTTAACTTAACCTAACCAATCTTTTTATACATGTTTTAGCCTCAAGATTTCGTGTATATGCAAATAAGGAAAGATTTGGGTTGATTGATCATGATTGAGAACAAAGAACACATGGAAAAGATTGAAAAAGATCCTTAGAAAATCAAATTTCAAAATCAATGAATGCAATGGATTTGATTGAGTTTTTTTTGACCTAATGCACTCACTACATATGCTAGAACACAACCCTAATCAGAATGGACACTAAGCTGCGCAAGAAAGCCATTCACAAACTTGAAAAAATTCTCTAAAAACTCAAATCTGAAAAACACTTTTGAGGTGGATTCAAGGCACGAAACTTGTTCCATTAGCTTGCCAGGGTTGTACAGAAGCGATTGCAATCAAGAACATCCATCAAAACCTCAAGAATTGGGTTCACAGGATCCCAAATTAGGGATTTTAAAACGAGGAAAAATTGAGACTCAAGACTACCACCATTAGAATCAGTGCATCTGGACGAACAAGAACCAGCCCTCGCGCTCAATTTATGAGTGCTTGAGAGCTAATCGCTATTTTCTAATAGCATGCCTAAAGGAACGCATAGGAAACCGTTGCCCAATGTTTTATGTTTCAGGGATGATGGAGAAGACGAGATCATGGCAAAACGTGATACGCTGGTTTGAATTTTCGCGCGTGGATCCACTAACCCTTTGTTTTATTCTTGTAATGATTGTTAGTTATTTATTTATCAAACGCGTTAGTTGGCACAGTTGGTAAACGAGCATGGTAGCAACATCCATGACCTGGGTTCGAACCCCAGGTCTACGTTATTTCCATATTCTTTTCCAATTCATCATCACATGCAGGCATCATGTTGAGGACCATCATGTTCCTTCATCATCTATCCATCCACGCGTCTAACAGATTCAAATCAAGGGCGTAGGTTGGAGGCGCATCATGAGCCTGGTCAAAGGTGCCACATAGTGCCTGGAAAAGTCAACAAATTTCAAGGTTATTGGGCTCAGAATTCTTGGGCCAGACCTCCACTTTGGGGACTACCACCCCCTCTGGTTTGCAATTTTCCTTATATTTTATTTTTTCAATTATTATTTTATTCTCTTTATTGTTTTGGTTTAATTAATTATTTCTACAAAAATATAAAATACAAAATATCATAAAAAATCAGAGAAAATAAAAAGTATAATAAATATTTTATTTTAATATTTTCTTGTAAATAAATGCATGTAAATAAATTTAGTTTTAAATTAGGTTGCAATTTTAATTCTTTTCATAATAAAAATATAAAAAAAACATGGAATTAGGTTTAATAAATGTTTTATTCCTTTTAATTTTTCTTTTTCACAATAATATTATTTATTTTATTTTCATAATTAAAATTGTAAATTAATTAGGGTTTCATTTAGATTAAAATTTCAATATTTTTTCTTAATAACTTAAAAACCATTAGAATTAGGGTTAGTATCAATTTTAATTAATTTTTCATATTAAATTCTAAAACATTAAAAACACAAAAAAACAAATTCTTGCATTCCTTTAATTTTAATTCCTCATTAATTTTAAATTTTGCAAAAGGGTCCAACGCCCACGTTCTTAATTTCTTATTTGTTCGCATATTTATTTTATTTCGCTTAAATAATTATGTACCTCTCCCGAAGCCTTGTAATTACTTCTCGCACTTTTAATTTCTTTATTTTTTCTGTCAAATCGGGTCCTGGTTAATTTTGGCGATGTGGACCCGCGCCATTTGTAATAGCTTTAGATTTACCTCTTTCGCAATTTTTAACTGTTAATAATGGCATGCAAGAATGAATGACAAAAATAAAAACAAACGCATAGATCACTTTGACAAAAGACAAAAATAAATGAATCTGACACACAAATCACACACCACCCCTAGGGTACGCCTCACTGTTGCCTTGCCTCGAAAGGTGATCGTCGAGTAGAGGATGTCTTAGTAAGTCCTCATGATCCGGGAACCTGGCATGAGGGTAGCTTCTAAGGTGTCTTCCCATTGCTCCGGTGATCACCATGTCCCGAACCTCGAATTGACCCGAACACCTCCAACGGTGATGCTACCTACCTCTCAATGGTGGGATGGTACTACTTTAAAGGACATCTACACAGACGAATTCCTTAGGGTAGGTAGACGACTCTAGATACTTGCTCTAATTTCAAAACAAATCAAAAACTCTTTTAACACCGACACTTTTCAAAAAGCTTTCGAAAGCAATTTTTCAAACACTCTTGAGGACCGATACAAGAGTCGAACTGGAATTTTCAAAGAAACTTTTTAAAACCCACATTGAAAAGCAAACAAACCATTTTGAAAACACAAGTGAGCAAGTATCTAAGAGCCCATGGATAACCATGGATAGAAAGGGTGCTAACACCTTCCCTTTCTATAATCTACCTCCCGAACCGAGAGCAATCTCTTTAAGGAATTTTTCTGTGCTTTTGTCCTTTCCATTTGGAGAAAATAAAAGACGGTGGCGACTCTTGTTTCCGCGACATTTCGCGAACCAGCGTTAAACAGTCAGTTCCAGATCCACCGATCACAGAACTGGCGACTCTGCTGGGGATATCTTATAAAGTGGGGTGTACCTTAGGATTAAGATCACTGTGTTTTCAATTGTCTTCTTTGCTTGCTTTATTATTGTGGGTTGCTTGGGAGTTCTATAGATCCTAACCCGGATCTGGGGGATACCTTTCTTAGAAAGTAGCAACAAGGCTGTGAGGGAACTGTGCGGGGTATACCGACATGGTTGAAACAGTCTGCTACGTTGATGTGGCACTTTGGTGTGTACC
Source organism: Vicia faba (assembly GCA_948472305.1). Lineage (NCBI taxonomy): Eukaryota > Viridiplantae > Streptophyta > Magnoliopsida > Fabales > Fabaceae > Vicia > Vicia faba. The sequence continues at coordinate 34,482,141 of OX451737.1, read as the reverse complement.
GGTAACCCTTGAGTTCAGTCAAGGAGAGTACGGGGCCTCCGCGTGGTGTCGTGAAGCATCAACAGACCTTAGGAACCTTAATTGAACTATCTTGGCCTCTTTAGGGTAGTGAGATAACTGACTTTGGTGCAGTCCGAGGTTGGTTGATACTCGATACTACGCTCAATTGAGGGTTGCTTTCCTGGAATATTTCGGTCGCCAGTTCAGTGGCTAAATCGAAACGATGAACAATGAAAGCAATCCCGTGATATTGGGACCTTAGAACCCGGTTACTTTGATTAGGACAGGTTGAACCCACCAACTTCAAGAGGGTACTACCCAGACCCCATGTTGGCCTTAAACCTTAAGGGCTTGTCTTGTGTGCCTTGTGTGCCTTACATGTTTGTCTTTGTAAATATCTGTGTTGTGTTTAATCATAGCATCATGACATCATCCAACATCATATGCATTGACTAACCATTTCAGGGGTTCGAATTTTCATCTTTGTTCTTGTTTTGTAGGACATGGAAACTGTTCGTAGAAAGACAATTCAAGTCAGTCTTGTAAGGATCACTCCTCAGCTTAAGGAGCTTATATCCAGGATTCCTGAGAACTCTTCATTCAGTGAAAGACATGGAAGCCTCATCAGCTTGGTCAACACCAACATTGAGGAAGATATGATCAAGGTCCTGTTCCAATTCTTTGACCCTCTGCATCACTGTTTCACCTTCTTGGATTATCAGTTGGTACCTACATTGGAGGAGTTCTCCCGGCTCCTGAAGATCCCTATCCTTGATCAGCTACCCTTCAACGGTACAGAAAAGGAACCTAAGCTTGAAGAGATTGCTAAAGCCTTGCACCTACAGTCATCTGACCTCAAGGGGCATTGGGAAGTTAGAAGTGGTATCAAAGGGTTCTTAGCCAGGTTTCTGTTTGAGAAGGCCCTTGAATGTTGGAACTCCCTTGACTTGCAAGCTTTTGAAGAGGTTGTGGCCCTCCTTGTTATGGTTTGGTGTTGTTCCCTAACCCAGATCAGCTTATTGATATCAGCGATGTCCAGATCTTTATGTCCAGGAATCCCATACCTACGTTGCTGGGGGACATCCTTCACTCATGTTACACTCGAACCATGAGAAAAAGAGGTGTCCTTATGTGTTGCACTCCTCTCCTGGGAAGGTGGTTTATTTCGCATCTTCCATAATCAGTCCTGAAGAATGAGCGGGGTTTGAGATGGTCACAACGGTTGATGACTCTCACGCATGCAGATATACATTGGTGCTCTAGGTCCAGAGAAGATGTCACTGTCATTGATCGTTGCGGGGAGTACCCTAATGTTCCTTTACTTGGAATCAGAGGAGGTATTACTTATAGCCCATGCCTGGCTTGGAGACAGTTTGGTTATGCTCGGAGGGATGGTCCTCATGACATGTTAATCCCTGACATAGTTTTTGACTTCGACAACGATACTCAAGGACTTCGCCAGAGATTTATCAGAGCCTGGAGGATGCCCAGCAAGATAGACAGCAAGACACTGGGGCACAGGAACTCCATCCCGTTGGAACCTTATCTCAAGTGGGTACGCGCCCGCTCCCAGAAGTTAGTGATGCCTTATCCTCACATGCTCCCAGTAATCAAAGAGCCAGTATTGGAAGGGGAAGTGCCCTGCACTATTCAGCACCCTGATATGCCCACATCCTGGGAAGAAATGCAGAAGAGCTGGATCCAGCTTAAGGAAGAACGGAATTCTCTTGAGTCCAGTCTACATGCTAGTGAGAAGAAGGTCTTGGAGCTCACCCGCCTACTGCACGAGGAAAAGACTCTCAACACTTACATAGCTCCAAAGAGGATGCACAGTGTCTTTTGGGATTGATTTACTTTGTAATGTTTGCCCATGAGGCCTTGATGTACTGAACAATTATTTCTTAATGATAACGTGTGTTCCTTTTTGTCTACAACAAATTTGAACTTTCGAACCCTTGAATGCACATGATGAATGAGATGTGTTTATGCAATGCATTCAAGGGTTCGAAAGTTCAAATTTGTTGTAGACAAAAAGGAACACACGTTATCATTAAAGAAATCATTGTTTAATACATCAAAGCCTCATGGGCAAAAGTACAAAAATCAAATCAATCCCAAAATATGCTGCGCATCCTCTTTGGAGCTATGTAAGTGTTGAGATTCCTCTCCTCATGCAACAGGCGGGTGAGCTCCAAGACCTTCCTTTCACTGGCATGTAGACTAGTCTCAAGAGAGTTCCGTTCTTCCTTAAGCTGGATCCAACTCTTCTGCATCTCTTCCCAGGATGTGGGCATATCAGGGTGCTGAATAGTGCAGGGCACTTCCCCTTCCAATACTGGCTCTTTGATTACTGGGAGCATGTGAGGATAAGGCATCACTAACTTCTGAGAGCGGGCGCGTACCCACTTGAGATAAGGTTCCAACGGGATGGAGTTCATGTGCCCCAGTGTCTTGCTGTCTATCCTACTTGGCATCCTCCAGGCTCTGATAAATCTCTGGCGAAGTTCTTGAGTATCGTTGTCAAAGTCAAAAACTATGTCAGGGATTAACATGTCATGAGGACCATCCCTCCGAGCATAACCAAACTGTCTCCAAGCCAGGCATGGGCTATAAGTAATACCTCCTCTGATTCCAAGTAAAGGAACATTAGGGTACTCCCCGCAACGATCAATGACAGTGACATCTTCTCTGGACCTAGAGCACCAATGTATATCTGCATGTGTAAGAGTCATTAATCGTTGTGACCATCTCAAATCCCGCTCGTTCTTCAAAACTGATTGCAGAAGATGCGAAATAAACCACCTTCCCAGGAGAGGAGTGCAACACATAAGGACACCTCTTTTTCTCATGGTTCGAGTGTAACATGAGTGAAGGATGTCCCCCAGCAACGTAGGTATAGGATTCCTGGACATGAAGATCTGGACAGCACTGATATCTACAAGCTGATCAGGATTCGGGAACAAAACCAATCCATAGACAAGGAGGGCCACAACTTCTTCAAAGGCTTGTAGGTCAAGGGAGTTCCAACATTCTTAGGCCTTCTCAAACAGAAACCTGGCTAAGAACCCTTTGATACCACTTCTAACTTCCCAATGTCCCTTGATGTCAGATGGTTGTAGGTGTAGTGCCTTAGCAATCTATTCCAGTTTGGGTTCCTTTTCTGTACCGTTGTAGGATAGTTGACTAAGGATAGGGATCTTCAGAAGCCGGGAGAACTCTTCCAATGTAGGCACCAGTTGATAATCCAGGAAAGTAAAACAGTGGTGCAGAGGGTCAAAGAACTGGAAGAGGACCTTTATCATATCTTCCTCAATGTTGGTGTTGACCAAGCTGATGAGTCTTCCATGTCTTTCACTGAAAGAAGAGATCTCGGGAATCCTGGATATAAGTTCCTTAAGCTGAGGAGGGACCCTTACAAGGATGATCTGAATTGTCTTTCTGCAAATGGTTTCTATGTCCTACAAAACAAGAACAAAGATGAAGATTTGAACCCCTGAAGTGGTTAGCCAATGCATATGACGCTGTATGATGTCATGATGCTATGATTAAACACACCACAAGTATTCACAAAAAGCAAACATGGTAAGGCACACAAGTCACACCACAACCCTTAGAGTTTAGGCCAGCATGGGGTCTGGGTATTACCCTCTTGAAGTTGGTGGGCTCAAACCCGTCCTATCAGAAGTAACCGGGTTCTAAGGGTCCCAATATCACTGGATTGCTTTCATTGTTCATCGTTTCGATTTAACCACTGAACTGGCGACCGAAATATTCCAAGAAAATAACCCTCAACTGAGTGTAGTATCGAGTATCAACCAACCTCGGACTGCACCAAAGTCAGTTATCTCACTACCCTAAAGAGGCCAGGATGGTTCAATTAAGGTTCCTAAGGTCAGTTGATGCTTCACGACACCACGCGGCGGCCCCGTACTCTCCTTGACTGAACTCAAGGGTTACCGGTACTCACCAAAGTGCCACATCAACGTAGCAGACTGCTTCAACCATGTCGGTATACCCCGCACAGTTCCCTCACAGCCTTGTTGCTACTTTCTAAGAAGGTATCCCCAGATCCGGGTTAGGATCTATAGAACTCCCAAAACAGGCCCACAATTTAAAGCAAACAGTTCAGACAATTGAAAACACAAGTGATCTTAGTCCTAAGGTACACCTCACTTTTAATTTATCCCCAGTAGAGTCGCCAGTTCTGTGATCGATGGATTTAGAACTGACTATTTAACGCTGGTTCGCGAAATGTCGCGGAAGCAAGAGTCGCCACCGTCTTTTATTTTCTCCAACATGGACAGGACAAAAGCACATCAAAATTCCTTATGAGAACGTTTCTCGGTTCGGGAGGTAGATTTATAGAAAGGGAAGGTGTTAGCACCCTTTCTATCCATGGTTATCCATGGGCTCTTAGATACTTGCTCATTGTGTTTTCAAAAGATGTTTGCTTTTCAAAGTGTGAGTGGGTTTGAAAAAGTTTCGTTTAAAAATTTCAGAATGACTCTTGTATCAGTCCTCAAGAGTGTTTGAAAAATTTGTTTTGAAAGCTTTTTGAAAGTGTCGGTGTGAAAAGAGTTTTGATTTGTTTTTGAATAGAGCACGTATCCATGAGTCATCTATCTACCCTAAGGAATTAGGCTGTGTAAATGTCCTTAAGGTAGTGTGTGATCGGTGGATCTGGAACTGACTGTTTAACGCTGGTTCGCGAAATGTCGCGGAAGCAAGAGTCGCCACCGTCTTTTATTTTCTCCAAATGGAAAGGACAAAAGCACAGAAAAATTCCTTAAAGAGATTGCTCTCGGTTCGGGAGGTAGATTATATAAAGGGAAGGTGTTAGCACCCTTTCTATCCATGGTTATCCATGGGCTCTTAGATACTTGCTCATTTGTGTTTTCAAAATTGGTTTGTTTGCTTTTCAATTGTGGGTTTTAAAAAGTTTCTTTGAAAATTCCAGTTCGACTCTTGTATCGGTCCTCAAGAGTGTTTGAAAAGTTGCTTTCGAAAGCTTTTTGAAAAGGTGTCGGTGTGAAAAGTATTTTTGATTTTGTTTTGAAATTTAGAGCAAGTATCTAGAGTCGTCTACCTACCCTAAGGAATTCGTCTGTGTAGATGTCCTTTAAAGTAGTGCCATCCCACCATTGAGAGGTAGGTAGCACCACCATTGGAGGTGTTCGGGTCAATTCGAGGTTCGGGACATGGTGATCACCAGAGCAATGGGAAGACACCTTAGAAGCTACCCTCATGCCAGGTTCCCGGATCATGAGGACTTACTAAGACATCCTCTACTCGACGATCGCCTTTCGAAGGCAAGGCAACAGTGAGGCATACCCTAGGGGTGGTGTGTGCGATTCGTGTGTCGTTTTCATTTGTATTTGTCTTGTCATGTTATTGGTGTTCTACGCTTGTTTTTATTTATGTCCATACATTCTTTCATGCTTTTGATTAACAGTTAAAAGTTGCGAAGAAAAGTAAATCTAAAGCTATTACAAATGGCGCGGGTCCACATCGCCAAAATTAACCAGGACCCGATTTGACAGAAAATAAATAAGCAGAGTAAATAAAGAATTGAAAAGTGCGAGAAGTAATTACAAGGCTTCGGGAGAGATACATAATTATTTAAGCGAAATAAAATAAATATGCGAAATTAAATTGAAACGAGGGCGTTGGACCCTTTTACATGAATTAATTAATTTAAGAAAAGAAATTGTTTTTTTTTGTTGGTATTTTTATGTATTTTAAGATTTAATAAAAAAAAAGAAAGAATTAATTAAAATTAACTACTAACCCTAATTCTATTTTATTTTAATTTATTAAGAAAACATTAGAATTAAACCTAAACTAAACCTAATTTTTATATACAATTTTAATTATGAAAATAAATAAAATAAATAATATTATTGTGACAAAGAAAAATTAAAAGGAATAAAACATTGATTAAACCTAATTCTATGTTTTTTATATTTTTATTATGAAAAGAATTAAAATTGCAACCTAATTTAAAACTAAATTTATTTACATGCATTTATTTACAAGAAAATATTAAAATAAAATATTTATTATATATTTTTTATCTTTTCTGATTTTTATGATTTTTTTTTATATTTTGTAGAAATAATTAATTAAAATAATAACTAAAAGAAATAGAGTTAAATAAATAAAATAAAAAAAGTGAAAAATATGCAAACCTAGGGGGTGGTAGTCCCCAAAGTGGAGGTGTGACCTTGAATAATCTGGCCCAACAACCTTCAGGTCCGTTTGACTTTCCCACTAGCGTGTAGCTATGTTGACCTGAGTTTATGGTGTTCCTCCACTCTATGCCTTTGGATTGATCTTGAGAGGGACGTGTCACACTTGATTTGGGAGTGTATCATAGTCCTCAGTAAGTGAAACGACATGTGAACCTTGTTTGAAAAATAATATGAAGAATAATGTAGACCTGGGGCTCGAACCCAGGTCTTGGACGTGAACACACTCAACGCTTGCCAGCTGAACCACTGAATCCATTTGTTAAATAAATAAACAACAAATAATATAATATGAAACAACGCGCTAATGGATTATTGCGCGCGAATTTTAAACCAACCAGTCGTCGCCTGCCACGAATTCGTCTTCTTCACCATCCCTGAAATACAAAAACATGAGGCAACGGTTTTATACGCGTTTTGTTAGGTGGCTTTAGGGAAAATAGCGATTAGCCCTCAGGGCTCTATAAATTGAGCGCGAATATGGATTCTTCTTCGTCCAAGCTTGCTGGTTTGAATGGTGGTAGTCTTGAGTCTCAATTTTTCCTTGGGTGAAAAGCCCCAATCTGAAACTTGCAAAACCCTAAAACTTGGCAATGGTGAAATCGTGTATACAGCATAAAAATGCAATTAATCATATTGGTTAGTTTCAGAATTTCACAAGGAACATGAATCTACAATCAAAATGCTATGAATGTGCGTAAATATTGAAACACGATAATGAATTTTTCATGAGGTATCTTGAATGCTGTATACCAATTCCTTGCGTTTTAATGGTTGTTTCTGATTGGAATACGTTCAGGGAACCTTGAGGAAGCTATTGAAACAAGAATTAGGTCTTGAATCGTCCTGGAATGATGTTTTCAGAATTGACTTTTTTGACAATTTTTTCAAGTTTGTGAAGAGCTTTCTTGCGCAGCTTAGTGTGTATTCTCATTAGGGTTGTGATCAGGCATTTGTATTGAGTGAATTAGGTTAACAAAAGTAGAACAAATCCAATGCAATGATGGTTTTGAAGATTGGATTTTCAAGCTTTGTTTTTTCAATCTTTTCCATACAATTTTGTATCAATTAGGATCCAATCAAACCAAATCTTCCCATATCTGAATGTGCACGAATTATTGAGACTAAAACATGTACAAAAAGATTTATTAGGTTAAGTTAAGTATTTTTCATATATTTAATTGATTTAAGTGAATTAATATAAATAAAAATTCAAATAAATAAATAAAAAATGAGAAAATACTTCCCTTTGGGCCAAGTGGTCGTGCATATGTCATGGATGATGAATCATAGAAGAAAAATGGGCCCATTAGCAATTTTAGGTCATTTGAAGCAATGTTGACTTTTCAAAATATCCAAAAATTTCCCAACTTCCACAAGGCATAACTTGCTCAATTTTTAAGCTTTTCTCATGTTCTTGGACATTTTGGAAAGGTCTTTGAGTCCTCTAACCAATGCCTTTGGTCCCCTGTCATTTTGATTTACCAATCTCAAGTTATGGCCTTTGACTTAAAGTCCCTTTTTGTTGACTTTTGAAAATGACCTATAATGTTGAAATTGATAACTTTTTGTGAGAGCATTTCTTGGACTTGAAGTATGAATATGAGTTGTAGGAAATGTCTTTCTCTTCAAAATGAGCTTTGGATGGAATTTTTCTGATAATCCATGTGAAAGTTATGCCCTGGTCAATTTCAGTTGACTTTTTCAGCTGTCCAAATAAGGAAACTTTTGCATCTTGATGATTTCTGAGCCAAATTTTGAGAATCATGATCAAGCATTGATCAAATGATGTTTGTGGCTTCAAAATGATATGTTGATCAAAAATTTGAACTTTTGACTATCAAATGACCATTTTGCCCCTACAGTTGACTGTAGTGCAATTTAGGGTTTTGACTGTGCAATTTTGTGCTGAATGCTTGGAAACTTGATATGAGGATGCTTGACCATATTTATAGGCATGTGAGACTTGATTGGGCCCTTGAAAACTTCCTTTTCTTGATCAGAACACAAAACCCTAATCTTGACTGTATAGGAGATCTTTGACTGTGCAACCCTTGGGGAACTTTGCAGCTTGGCTTGGTAATTTCTTGAAAAATATGGGAGGGCAAATTTTGGGGTACAACAGTTGCCCCTGTTCAATCTTCTTATACCTGAGGATGCAGATTGGCTGACGTGCCTTTCGTAATCCGAGGGTAGAAGGTGATTGAACACTAGAGTGCCCAGAAATTTGCGCTCACATAGTAGCAGTGATGGTGGAATGGGCTTATAGATGCCATTTGGGGATTGATGAATAGGGTGATGGGCTTATAGATTCCATCTGGATGTTGATCGCGTAAGAGATTCCTTAGCGAGAACCTGCATACCTGCAAAAGAAACACGAGTACCTGACACGTTGCAGGAGTTGATTTCAGATGCTTGGCATAGATATGTCCTGACTGGTTACGGGAGCTGAGTCTGGAGCTTCACAAGATGATGAATGAACCAGGTATGGTTACTACCTTAGCATGAATGGTAAGAGAACCTTGGGTGACTTTAACTTCAACAACGCTCGTTGAGAAAAATCTTAGCGGGAATTACCATCTTTGCCGTATCGGGAAGAGAACCATAGGCAATTATAATCTGAAAGGGAATCACCTCACTCACCGCCGGAGAGGGAACTATAGGAAATTATAATCTGAAAGGAATTATCACCTCACTCACCGTCGGAGAGGGGACCATAGGAGATTATCACCTCACTCACCGTCGGAGAGGGAAACATCTGAAAAAGAATTATCACCTCACTCACCGTCGGAGAGGGAAACATCTGAAAAGGAATTACCACCTCACTCACCGTCGGAGAGGGGACCATAGGAGACTATCACCTCACTCACCGTCGGAGAGGGAAACATCTGAAAAGGAATTACCACCTCACTCACCGTCGGAGAGGGGACCATAGGAGACTATCACCTCACTCACCGTCGGAGAGGGAAACATCTGAAAAGGAATTACCACCTCACTCACCGTCGGAGAGGGGACCATAAGAGACTATCACCTCACTCACCGTCGGAGAGGGAAACATCTGAAAAGGAATTACCACCTCACTCACTGTCGGAGAGGGGACCATAGGAGACTATCACCTCACTCACCGTCGGAGAGGGAAACATCTGAAAAGGAATTACCACCTCACTCACCGTCGGAGAGGGGACCATAGGAGACTATCACCTCACTCACCGTCGGAGAGGGAAACATCTGAAAAGGAATTACCACCTCACTCACCGTCGGATAGGGGACCATAGGAGACTATCACCTCACTCACCGTTGGAGAGGGAAACATCTGAAAAGGAATTACCACCTCACTCACTGTCGGAGAGGGGACCATAGGAGACTATCACCTCACTCACCGTCAGAGAGGGAAACATCTGAAAAGGAATTACCACCTCACTCACCATCGGAGAGGGGACCATAGGAGACTATCACCTCACTCACCGTCGGAGAGGGAAACATCTGAAAAGGAATTACCACCTCACTCACCGTCAGAGAGGGGACCATAGGAGACTATCACCTCACTCACCGTCGGAGAGGGAAACATCTGAAAAGGAATTACCAACTCACTCACCATCAGAGAGGGGACCATAGGAGACTATCACCTCACTCACCGTCGGAGAGGGAAACATCTGAAAAGGAATTACCACCTCACTCACCGTCGGAGAGGGGACCATAGGAGACTATCACCTCACTCACCGTCGGAGAGGGAAACATCTGAAAAGGGCTTACCACCTCACTCACCGTCGGAGAGGGGACCATAGGAGACTATCACCTCACTCACCGTCGGAGAGGGAAACATCTGAAAAGGGCTTATCACCTCACTCACCGTCGGAGAGGGGACCATTAGGGAAGGAATAACCTGAGATAACTTTTACTGAGTCTTTATCAGAAAAAACTGTTGGGAGTCAATTTAGCCGGACTAGAGAAGGCCTGGGACTGGATAAGAAATCTTTGGAGTCGATTAACTGAACCGGTCTTAGGTCTTGAAATATGATTGAGAATTTCAACTGTATCTTTCCTGAAAGGTAAAGGTCAGTCATATGCAATGCATGATATGGATCAAGCAATGATGTTCTCAACATAAATGAGATTTGTATGATATAATGCGTCTATGCATGCTATAATGATGTATGTGATGTTTTATGAATGTATGTTTTCGTCTGGGAAATTAAATCCTTGACGGGTGCCGGGAAGTCATATCCTGGGCTGATATTGAAGAATAAGCTTTCGCTTCCGCTGGGGATGATAGCTGCAAGAATGCCGGTAGGAGAAGATGACTCTGTTGCGGAATAAACTTGGCAAATGGAAGATTCTGCGGGGAGAAAAGATACTCTAGCGACCATGCTGGGAAGCAATACTCTGTGGGAAGAGGGATGCCTTGCTGAGTGTTGATAATAATTTGTTTGGGATACCCTTGTTGTTGGAAGTGTTGATGGACTTCGCTGGGGTAAGAAGACTTCGTCGAGGACGCTCTTTCCGTGGCTTTTGGCTGAGGATAATCCAGTTATATCCTGTTAAGGAAATAACTCTTTGAATCAAGCCGGACGACGCGTTCGTGTTCTGCGAGGGGATAAGCTTCCAGAATCTACTGGGGATATGTTTATTGCTTGGGGAGATGACTTCCAACTTTCCTGGGGAATCTGGGCTGGACTCTTCTGGGGGAGTTTTGATATGTTGGGGAAGTGATTCCTTTGAATTCTGGTATGCCGCCGGGGAACAATCTTCAGACCAACCCTGCCGAGGATGCTTGTTAAGAATATATATGCTGCTGGGGAATGTTGAGATCTGCTGGAGGATACTCAACTTCTTTGAGATTGGATAACTCTGCTTGGAGAAGAATGCACTGACTGCTGACTTACTCTCTGGGGAATTAAAATGTACTGGTCATCTTCTTTAGTTGAACCTATCTTGGTACCTTGGAGGACAGAACAATTAGATTGCTCAGACAACTCTTTATTGCCCCTATTTCTAATGTTACCAGTGGAGGTGCTGGGTGATTGCCGATTAACAAATCTTCTTTTGGTAGGCGAGTGACAAGATGCTGGGACATAGTCGTACGCTTTTGATCCCTAACTTTTGCCTGGACCGCCCCTTCGGGTTTTCAGTCCACCGGGATACCCATTTTTGCCCAAGCCGCCCTTTCAGGTTTTCGACTTGCCGGGTGTACATGTTTTTTCATTTCATCCCTTCATTTTGGCCGAACCCTTTTGATTCGCCGGGAAGCCCTTATTTTTGCCTAGGCATGTCAACCTAGCGTGTCTTTGATTATGCGTAGTATTCTTTCGACTATGTCCATGTTCTCAGAATGTAGGGAGTTGCCCCTGTTGAAAGTATTTTGCCATGCCACCAGAAGATGTTTGATCAAGCAAGATTCGTTGTTGGAGCGCCCTAAGTGACTCAGGCGGAGACTTGCCCCAAGCTATTTGGCCTTTGAGAGATTCTCCGAATCTTGACTGAACTGCCCCAGATGACGGACCATGATCATGCCATGCCCCTTGATTGGAAGTGCTTATGTTCATTAGGCATTCATCGTGCGAATTTCTATGCTGTTCAAACAAAAAGTCATATGCAAACAAAGTTATGTTAAAAATGCAAAGCTCATGTCTGTCTTGAAGATTTTTAAAAATGCATTCTTTTTTCGTAAAACAAGTGAATGTTTGTAAAACGTGATGTCAACTCCGTATTTACCATAAGCCTTAAGGAGTCAGGATACCTTTCCGTAACAGTATGCTTTCGAACTAACCCATGCTTCAGCTAGGACTTTTAAGGGTTATAACGTGGCCTGGTTCACAGTTTAAGAAACAAAGGATAAAGGCTCAAATCTTATTTGTACCCACCCGCTCTTCGTGATGTTCTCCAAACCTAAACTCAGTTGATCGTGCGTCAGACCTTGTTCGAGTCTTTGCTCTGATATTCCGGTGATGGTTCGGATACTGAACATTTATTTTAGATAGGCAGTCATTTCCTTTTGTTGAGAATTTTTATAACCTCTTTCTTTTTTGATTTTTATGATCCCTATTTTTTTGCCTGAACTGTTTCCTTTTTTGGAATTACAGTCAGCGGGATGCCCCAGTTTTGTAAGTCTCCTTCATGGGTTTTGACTTAATGGGCTTTTATTTATTATTTTTTTTGAGATAATGACTGTCTTTCTTTATTGATTATTCGGAACCATCACTGTCTTTCTTTGTTTTGTAAGGACCCTTTTTGGTGCCATTCGTTGTGCACCTGGATCAACTGAGAAGACTACCCTGCCCCAGGTTATGATTAAGGGTTTTAATTTCGAAAAAGAAAAAAACTCCAACTTCTTTGGCTCGAAGGGGTTGACGAGGGATTATCTTCCTTATAACTCCAGTGTTTAGGAATTGAAACAATGCCTGTGCCTCATCAGCGGGGTCTGTTCAAAAGCATACTGTAGATTGTGGTATCGTTTTCGTCATCCTCCCTCAAGAGGCTTAGAATTCTTAATCGAGAGTTAGCATCAGAAAAAATATGAAAATAATTTGCATATAGCGAATACGAATATATTGTTTCAAAATAGACATAAGCGATGCATTAATGTGATAACAATGTTTAACATGAATAAAGGTTTGAACAAAAGAAAATTGCAACTTGAACATTCGAATGAACAAAAATTTCCTAATCTCAGGGCTTTGTCACTTCAAATGGTGTCTCCTGTAGGGATGGTAGAAGCACTCAGCCTGGCCATCTTGGGTGAATTCCACAGCTCCTTCCTCAATCAGATCCTGGATTTTATTCTTCAAATTCCAACAATCCTCTGTAGCATGCCCCGGGCTGTCAGAATGATAAGCGCAGTGAGCATTGGGGTTATACCTTGAAGGTGTCTTGTTGGGATTCTTAGGAGGATCCTTTCGAGTTACCAATTTCAACCTCAGTAGTTGTTGTAAGGCTTGAGGCAGTGACACGTTGAGCTCGGTGAATTGCCTTTGGGGCTTGTCTGGTTGAAGCTGGTGAGGTTGATACTGAGTTGGTGATACTGAAGCCATATGAGGAGCTTTCTCCTTGCCTCTTTGTCTCAAAGATGGTCGAACGGTGACTGGCTTTTTATCCTTAGACGTTTGCCCCAGTTGGTTACCCTGAAGCAGCTGGTTGACGAGAAATCGGAGCTCATCTTGTCTTTGAGCTAAACCTTGAATGGCATTTCTCTGCCCCAGCATTTGGGCTTTCATTGCATCCATCTCATCTTGTAGGTGTTTCATCCCTTCATCCTCAGCACTGTTCCTGACAAAGGTCCCCATGAGAAGTGTCCTTAGTTCCTCCTGCCCCCTGGATAGATTCAGAAGGATTTCCCCGAACCGAGTTTCTTGAGCAAGGAGGTCCTGGTTGTCTTGTTGGAAGGCCATTGCTGAAATAAACAGCGAGAAAGGTAAGTGACCTGCAGCAAGGGTACCTGTTATGCAATGATGTGTATGATATGCATGCAATGATTTCAAGGACCTCGAGGGGTAAACAAATTGTTAGAGTTGGAGACTGGTAACTTGATTGAAGGTACTTCATGTTGTTGAGAGTCCTTCTTCAAGGGTCAAAGGCTCAACATATCCAGTGGGTCATAGCCCCTGACAACCTTGGCTCGGGGAACTTTCTTCAAGTGTCAAAGCTCACCATATCAAGTGGGTCATAGCCCCTGACAATTTTGCCTAGAGGAAAATAAATCCTCTTTGCCCCTTGCTAGATGTTTGATTCATCATAACCTGCATCACAAGCCCTTGAGATCCTTGAAATGGGTTAGTATGTATGCGATGGCATGATGTTATGGTACATGGGGTAATGTAGGTAACCCTGTTATGAGTCCCCGTTAAGGACTGCAAACCAAAACCTGCAAGAAACTTAGTAAACCTGTCATGAGTCCTTATTAAGGACTATAAACAAAACCTGCAAGAAACTCAAATGTCAGATAACAAGCATGCAAGTAGGCAAGTACGAAGGCACACAAGTCACACAAGAGAAACCCTTAGAGTTTAGGGCCAGCATGGAGTCTAGGTATTACCCTCTTGAAGTTGGTGGGCTCAACCTGTCCTAATCAAAGTAACCGGGTTCTAAGGTTCCCAATATCACGGGATTGCTTTCATTGTTCATCGTTTCGATTTAGCCACTGAACTGGCGATCGAAATATTCCAGGAAAGCAACCCTCAATTGAGTGTAGTATCGAGTATCAACCAACCTCAGACTGCACCAAAGTCAGTTATCTCACTACCCTAAAGAGGCCAAGATAGTTCAATTAAGGTTCCTAAGGTCTGTTGATGCTTCATGACACCACGCGGAGGCCCCGTACTCTCCTTGACTGAACTCAAGGGTTACCGGTACACACCAAAGTGCCACATCAACGTAGCAGACTGTTTCAACCATGTCGGTATACCCCGCACAGTTCCCTCACAGCCTTATTGCTACTTTCTAAGAAGGTATCCCCAGATCCGGGTTAGGATCTATAGAATTCCCAAGACAGTCCCACAATAATAAAGCAAGCAAATCAATACAATTGAAAACACAGTTATGAACTATCCCTAAGGCACACCTCACTTTATAAAGGTATCCTCAGCAGAGTCGCCAGTTCTGGTGATCGGTGGATCTGGAACTGACTGTTTAACGCTGGTTCGCGAAATGTCGCGGAAGCAAGAGTCGCCACCGTCTTTTATTTTCTCCAAATGGAAAGGACAAAAGCACAGAAAAATTCCTTAAAGAGATTGCTCTCGGTTCGGGAGGTAGATTATAGAAAGGGAAGGTGTTAGCACCCTTTCTATCCATGGTTATCCATGGGCTCTTAGATACTTGCTCATTTGTGTTTTCAAAATTGGTTTGTTTGCTTTTCAATTGTGGGTTTTAAAAAGTTTCTTTGAAAATTCCAGTTCGACTCTTGTATCGGTCCTCAAGAGTGTTTGAAAAGTTGCTTTCGAAAGCTTTTTGAAAAGGTGTCGGTGTGAAAAGTATTTTTGATTTTGTTTTGAAATTTAGAGCAAGTATCTAGAGTCGTCTACCTACCCTAAGGAATTCGTCTGTATAGATGTCCTTTAAAGTAGTGCCATCCCACCATTGAGAGGTAGGTAGCACCACCATTGGAGGTGTTCGGGTCAATTCGAGGTTCGGGATATGGTGATCACCAGAGCAATGGGAAGACACCTTAGAAGCTACCCTCATGCCAGGTTCCCGGATCATGAGGACTTACTAAGACATCCTCTACTCGACGATCGCCTTTCGAAGGCAAGGCAACAGTGAGGCATACCCTAGGGGTGGTGTGTGCGATTCGTGTGTCGTTTTCATTTGTATTTGTCTTGTCATGTTATTGGTGTTCTACGCTTGTTTTTATTTATGTCCATACATTCTTTCATGCTTTTGATTAACAGTTAAAAGTTGCGAAGAAAAGTAAATCTAAAGCTATTACAAATGGCGCGGGTCCACATCGCCAAAATTAACCAGGACCCGATTTGACAGAAAATAAATAAGCAGAGTAAATAAAGAATTGAAAAGTGCGAGAAGTAATTACAAGGCTTCGGGAGAGATACATAATTATTTAAGCGAAATAAAATAAATATGCGAAATTAAATTGAAACGAGGGCGTTGGACCCTTTTACATGAATTAATTAATTTAAGAAAAGAAATTGTTTTTTTTTTGTTGGTATTTTTATGTATTTTAAGATTTAATAAAAAAAAAAAGAATTAATTAAAATTAACTACTAACCCTAATTCTATTTTATTTTAATTTATTAAGAAAACATTAGAATTAAACCTAAACTAAACCTAATTTTTATATACAATTTTAATTATGAAAATAAATAAAATAAATAATATTATTGTGACAAAGAAAAATTAAAAGGAATAAAACATTAATTAAACCTAATTCTATGTTTTTTATATTTTTATTATGAAAAGAATTAAAATTGCAACCTAATTTAAAACTAAATTTATTTACATGCATTTATTTACAAGAAAATATTAAAATAAAATATTTATTATATATTTTTTATCTTTTCTGATTTTTATGATTTTTTTTTATATTTTGTAGAAATAATTAATTAAAATAATAACTAAAAGAAATAGAGTTAAATAAATAAAATAAAAAAAGTGAAAAATATGCAAACCTAGGGGGTGGTAGTCCCCAAAGTGGAGGTGTGACCTTGAATAATCTGGCCCAACAACCTTCAGGTCCGTTTGACTTTCCCACTAGCGTGTAGCTATGTTGACCTGAGTTTATGGTGTTCCTCCACTCTATGCCTTTGGATTGATCTTGAGAGGGACGTGTCACGCTTGATTTGGGAGTGTATCATAGTCCTCAGTAAGTGAAACGACATGTGAACCTTGTTTGAAAAATAATATGAAGAATAATGCAGACCTGGGGCTCGAACCCAGGTCTTGGACGTGAACACACTCAACGCTTGCCAGCTGAACCACTGAATCCATTTGTTAAATAAATTAACAACAAATAATATAATATGAAACAACGCGCTACTGGATTATTGCGCGCGAATTTTAAACCAACCAGTCGTCGCCTGCCACGAATTCGTCTTCTTCACCATCCCTGAAATACAAAAACATGAGGCAACGGTTTTATACGCGTTTTGTTAGGTGGCTTTAGGGAATATAGCGATTAGCCCTCAGGGCTCTATAAATTGAGCGCGAATATGGATTCTTCTTCGTCCAAGCTTGCTGGTTTGAATGGTGGTAGTCTTGAGTCTCAATTTTTCCTTGGGTGAAAAGCCCCAATCTGAAACTTGCAAAACCCTAAAACTTGGCAATGGTGAAATCGTGTATACAGCATAAAAATGCAATTAATCATATTGGTTAGTTTCAGAATTTCACAAGGAACATGAATCTACAATCAAAATGCTATGAATGTGCGTAAATATTGAAACACGATAATGAATTTTTCATGAGGTATCTTGAATGCTGTATACCAATTCCTTGCGTTTTAATGGTTGTTTCTGATTGGAATACGTTCAGGGAACCTTGAGGAAGCTATTGAAACAAGAATTAGGTCTTGAATCGTCCTGGAATGATGTTTTCAGAATTGACTTTTTTGACAATTTTTTCAAGTTTGTGAAGAGCTTTCTTGCGCAGCTTAGTGTGTATTCTCATTAGGGTTGTGATCAGGCATTTGTATTGAGTGAATTAGGTTAACAAAAGTAGAACAAATCCAATGCAATGATGGTTTTGAAGATTGGATTTTCAAGCTTTGTTTTTTCAATCTTTTCCATACAATTTTGTATCAATTAGGATCCAATCAAACCAAATCTTCCCATATCTGAATGTGCACGAATTATTGAGACTAAAACATGTACAAAAAGATTTATTAGGTTAAGTTAAGTATTTTTCATATATTTAATTGATTTAAGTGAATTAATATAAATAAAAATTCAAATAAATAAATAAAAAATGAGAAAATACTTCCCTTTGGGCCAAGTGGTCGTGCATATGTCATGGATGATGAATCATAGAAGAAAAATGGGCCCATTAGCAATTTTAGGTCATTTGAAGCAATGTTGACTTTTCAAAATATCCAAAAATTTCCCAACTTCCACAAGGCATAACTTGCTCAATTTTTAAGCTTTTCTCATGTTCTTGGACATTTTGGAAAGGTCTTTGAGTCCTCTAACCAATGCCTTTGGTCCCCTGTCATTTTGATTTACCAATCTCAAGTTATGGCCTTTGACTTAAAGTCCCTTTTTGTTGACTTTTGAAAATGACCTATAATGTTGAAATTGATAACTTTTTGTGAGAGCATTTCTTGGACTTGAAGTATGAATATGAGTTGTAGGAAATGTCTTTCTCTTCAAAATGAGCTTTGGATGGAATTTTTCTGATAATCCATGTGAAAGTTATGCCCTGGTCAATTTCAGTTGACTTTTTCAACTGTCCAAATAAGGAAACTTTTGCATCTTGATGATTTCTGAGCCAAATTTTGAGAATCATGATCAAGCATTGATCAAATGATGTTTGTGGCTTCAAAATGATATGTTGATCAAAAATTTGAACTTTTGACTATCAAATGACCATTTTGCCCCTACAGTTGACTGTAGTGCAATTTAGGGTTTTGACTGTGCAATTTTGTGCTGAATGCTTGGAAACTTGATATGAGGATGCTTGACCATATTTATAGGCATGTGAGACTTGATTGGGCCCTTGAAAACTTCCTTTTCTTGATCAGAACACAAAACCCTAATCTTGACTGTATAGGAGATCTTTGACTGTGCAACCCTTGGGGAACTTTGCAGCTTGGCTTGGTAATTTCTTGAAAAATATGGGAGGGCAAATTTTGGGGTACAACATAGTGCCATCCCACCATTGAGAGGTAGGTAGCACCACCGTTGGAGGTGTTCGGGTCAATTCGTTTTTAGGGACAGTGTGGTCACCAGAGCAACAGTAGGACACCTTAGAAGCTACCCTTATGCCATTGATCCTTTTTTAATCCGAGGCAACCGTTTCGAGGCAACTGGATCATGGACATAAGGACTTACTAAAACGTCCTATACTCGACGACCACGTTTCGAAGGTAAGGCAACAGGTGAGGCGTACCCTAGAAGTGGTGTGTGAATTTGTGTGTTGTTTTCATGTTAAGTTTATCTTTGATCATGGCATTATTGTGAGCTACGCTTGTTTTTAATTAGTCATACATTCTTTCATGCAATTAGAATTTAAAAGTGCGGAAGTTTAAATGCGGAAAGATAAATCCTACGCTATTACAAGGCGCGGGTCTATACATCGCCAAAATACAAAGACCCGTTTGATAAAAAAGATGCGGAAGGTAAAAGACCTAATTACTATTACAAGCCTTGAGCAGTTACATAATATTCGAAAAGGAAATAAATGCGCGAAAAGAAATTAGAAGCGAATGTCCGAGGGTTTTGACCCTTTTGAAATTAAATTGATTAATTATTTAATTAAAGAAAAGAATTATTTTTTGTGTTTTTGTATTTATG
This sequence comes from Vicia faba, assembly GCA_948472305.1. Classification (NCBI taxonomy): domain Eukaryota; kingdom Viridiplantae; phylum Streptophyta; class Magnoliopsida; order Fabales; family Fabaceae; genus Vicia; species Vicia faba. The sequence goes on along the minus strand of OX451737.1, from coordinate 34,462,943 downwards.
AAATAAAGAAAATTAATTAAAATTAAAGTTAGTGAAACCCTAGTTCTAAATTATTTTTAATTATTAAGAAAATATTCAAGTTAATCTAATTTACCCTAATTAATTAAATTACATGTTTATTTACAAAAATATTTAGTAATTAATAATAATGATAATGAGAGAAAATTATTTATTAAAAAAAAGATGAAAAGGTTAAAAACCCTAATTTCTACATATTTTAATTTATTAAGAAAAAGATTAAAGTTTTAAAACCTAATTTACTAAATTAATGGTTAGAATTTATTTACAAAATAAATTAATAGAAATTAAATATAATTAAATATATTACAATTTTTGGTTTCTGATTTTTTTATAGAAAATTTATTATTTGTGAATTAACAAGACAATTAAAAAAAAACAATTAAAAAGAATTGTAAATATAATTGAAAAGAAAAGGAAGTTAAAAAATATAATGCAAACATTGGGGGGTGTCTGGCCCATTTGGAGGTTTTTGTGAAGTAATTTGGCCCATTTGAATCAAAGCCTTGTTGACTTTTAGGAATTACATGCTTGATGGTTGACCCAGGTGTATGATGGTCCTCCTTCTGTGACCACTAGACTGATCTCACGTCCACTTGGCAGGCACAGGCATAGGCGTGCATGGTGAAACTTTGGTTGAATGCTGCATAGGAATACATTGAGACAAAATTTATGAATTAAGTGGGGGGACATGGGAATCGAACCCAGGTCCCAATACCTGCAGGATAACTCATCCACCAACTGAGCTAACGCGTGCATTTGTTATATGGATGAACAAAGAATATAATATATGAAAAAGTAATCATGCTGAAACAAACAAAAAAACGCGCTAACATTTAAATTACCCAACCAGTCCTGGACACGCTAGCCTTCTTCTTCATCTTCCTGAAAAATATAAAACAAGTAGCGGGGGTTTTAAACCCCCACTAAATGGAAACTGCAAAAATAGCGATTAGAACATGGACAAATATAAAAAGGGCGCGAGGTATTGGTTTGCTTCGTCTTGATACCACGAATTCAATGGCATAGGTTTTAAGGGCCAATTTTTCCATATGTGAGAACCCCTAATTTGGAGCTTCTGAAACCCTAGGTTTCATCCATGGTGAATTTTGTTTCAAGCATTTTTAGGACAATTAAACTATGCCAAAAGTTTCAGAAGATCATTAATAGCAAGAATCAACAATTAAAACATATGAATAATGCATGGAAATCAAAAATCGATTATGGACATATTCATGAAAAGCGCAATGCTGTTCTACCAATTCTTGGAGTATGGAGACTGGTTCTTGATTGCAATCGACTCCTAGCAATGTCAGGAATGTATTAGAATGCTTGTTATGCTTTGAAACGCCCTGTAACTGTGATTTCAGATTCAAAATTTTGATGAAAAAATGCAACTTTGTTCTATGTTTTCTGAGCAGCTTTTCGTGTCCATGTGCATTAGGTTTGGTTGTGCATAAGTACATGAATGAAATTAGGTCAAAAACAAGCCCATGGATTCATGCATTTATGTTTTGAATATTTGATTTTTGTCACATCTTTTTCAATCTTTTTTCATGAAAATCCTTGCCAATTGTGGAAGATATTGTCCCCTTGAGATGGTGCACGAAATCTCTAGCATGTGTGGAAGATATTTGCTGCACAAAAAAGATTTAAAACCATGATTTGATATTTTTCTCATATTTAAATCTAATTAAATGAATTAATAAGATTAAAAATTCAATTAATTAATTAAAAATAAGAAAATAAATCCCTTTGAGCTTAATGGGTCGTGCATATGCTTTGGGTAATGATTCAAGGAAGAATTTGAGGCCCATTAGCATTTTGAAGGGTTTTAGGCAAAGTTGACTTTTCAAAATTCCCAAAAATTTCCCAACTTCTCCAATGCATATCTTGCTCAATTTTGAAGCTATGATCATGTTCTTGGACATTTTGGAAAGGTCTTGAAGTCCTCTAACTAATGCCTTTGGTCCCATGTAATTTTGATTTACCAATCTCAAGTTATGGTCTTTGACTTAAAGTGCCTTTTTGTTCACTTTTGAAAATGACCTATAATGTTGAAATTGATAATTTTTTGTGAGAGCATTTCTTGGACTTGGAGTGTGAAGATGACTTGTAGGAAATGTCATTCTCTTAAAAATGAGCTTTGGATGGAATTTTTCTGATAAACCATGAGGAAGTTATGCCCTGGTCAATTTGCAGTTGACTTTTTCAGCTGTCCAAAAATAGAAACTTTTGCATCTTGAGACTTTTTGAGCCATGCTTTGAGAATCATGATCAAGAATTGATCAAATGATGTTTGTGGCTTCAAAATGAGATGTTGACCAAATTTTTTGACTTTTGACTGTCAAATGACCATTTTGCCCCTGCAGTTGACTGTGAAGCAATTAGGGTTTTTGACTGTGCAATTTGATGTTGTGAGTCTTGAAACTTGACATATGGATGCTTGACAATGTGTGTAGGCATATGGGACTTGATTAGACCCTTGGAAGCCTCAATTTCTTTGCAAGAACCAAAACCCTAATTTTGACTGTGTTAGAAGGCAATTGGACTGTGCAACCCTTGAGAGGTTTTGAAGCTTGATCTTGCCAAATCTTGAAGAATATGGGAGGGAAAATTTTTGGGTACAACACCACCCTATGTGGCTTATCCTCCTATTTTCTCATGCATGCGCCACCCTAAGTGGCTTATCCTCCTCTTTATGCATGCATGCGCCACCTAGGGTGGCTTATCCTCCTCTTTTTGGATGCATGCGCCACCTAGGGTGGCTTGTCATTGAACAACAAAACTTGCATGCATATCATCTGATCCCTGCCACGCTGCAGGTTTGCATGCATGCAAAAATCAAGAAGCCATGTTGAATGGCGCCTATGTACAAAATAGAGAGCATACACCACCTAGTGTGGCGCCTATGTGCAATAAGGAAGAGCATGCGCCACCTAGTGTGACGCCTATGTGTATAAGTTGCATGCAAAGTATTCTTCAAGATTTTCCTATAAATACATGTAACATTCACCCTATATTTTCATCACAATCATAACTCATACACTATTTCTTTCTTGAAGTCTCAACAACAACACAAGAGTAATCAAGAAAAAATGTCTCTCTTGACCATGGGTGATCAACATAGAGAAACTCTGAACAACATTGAAACCTTTGTAAGTATATTTTCCTCAATACCTATTTTTTGCCGACAATTTTTTGTTCCTTAATTCTTATGATTGTTATACGTAAATCTTGTATTTCTTATACGTAATTCATGTTTTTAATAGGATGTTAAAAGATTTCGTTGTCGTGTCCATGAGTATGTCCCTTACGATGTTCAAATTGAACTGTACTTACGACATGCCGGTTTTGGTCTGTTACTCAACATAGTCAATTACCATGTTGACTATAAAATTATTCTCGCATTAGTGGAGAGATGGAGACCCGAAACTCACACCTTTCATCTTCCATGTGGTGAATATACAATCACACTAGAGGACGTGTACATGTTATTCGGTCTACCGATCGATGGTAAGGCTGTCAATGGCCGAGCCAACCAAGAATACGCCATATGCGAGGAACTTTTGGGAGTCTCTTTATTTGAACAAGGGTCAAGAGGCCAAGGTATTAATCTTCGTCTTCTTAGAGAATATCATAGTAGTCTCGTAATAACAGAAAATTCTACCGAGCAAGAAAAAATTGTGAAAGCTCGGTGTTACATAATGATATTATCTAGCCCTTTTTTATTTCCTGAAACAATGGGTAATACTGTTAATATCATGTATTTACCCTTGTTAAGACAATTTGATAAAATAAACACATATAGTTGGGGTTCAGTTGTTTTGGTCCATCTGTATAGTTCATTGTGTAAAAATACATCAAATGGTAGCTGTTCTTTCTATTCTTGCGCCTTTTTGCTCCAAACATCGTGCTGGTCAAGAATGCCGACACTCGCCCCCCCGCAACACAAGGCCATTCGTCTTCCCTTTTGCTACAAAGTAAGATTACAAAACCATAAATTTTACATATTATATACCGAGACATGTAGTGTATTAATTTATTACCCATTTTTTTCTATGTAGGTGGTATGTTCCTGGGATGAATTACAACAAATCCCCTAGAAACGCAATAGTAGTCTACCGAAATCTTATTGATCATGTTGGACCCGAAGAGGTATTAAACTTACATATTTTATACAACGCATTCAATAGTTTAATTAAGTTTAATATTTTATATAACTTTTTTTACTCTACAGTTTGTACGGAGGCCGTATAAGGATCTCGACCATGAGATTAACCCTCCCGATGCTGAAGTCTGGATTGCAAAAACAGCACTCATCAGGTTCACTATTGTGGAGATGCACCACATTGATCGTGTGAAGCTATAATTCGGCATGCAACATGGTATCCCCGACCCTCCAACATGTTTGGGCCAATGGCATCTACTCAGAATTGACGACCAATGGGGATTTAACGATTTGAGATACTTCACTAAAAATCAATGTCGTCAATGGAGGCATAGACGTGAATTGGTCCTAAGGGAGCCGATCTTGCAAGATGACTTAAAACTGACGCTCCAATATTTGAGATGGTACACATTGGTTTCAACAAATTTGTTTGTCTCAAGAGACTTATTTGATTGACCCACGCCAAAGAGCTGCAACATACGCCTAACTACAACCCCAACAACCAACCCCTCAACAATACCAAACCCAACAACCAACCCCTCAATAATACCAAACCCAACCACAATGTCAACCCACTCAAACCCAACAACCATACACCACCTCATTCAATCAAACTCGTCATCAATTCATGCCACACACACAAACACAATACCAAGAGCATGACCCGACCCACCATCAATAATATGCACCATCCTCATCCTACCACAACACCCAAGACACATATGATACATCTCCTTCCTATCATACCACTCAACCTACGTACGGTCAAACATCACACCATCGAAGTACCCAACCATCATACAAATTTCATACACCACAAGAATTGTTGCTTCGTTTCCATCACGATTCAACATCCCAATACTATCAACCACCCCACCACCCACACATATCTCAACCGACAAGACCAAACATCAACAATATGGATACCGTATCTTTGAAAGCACAACACAGTGGAGCGAAATGATCGATGAGATGTATGATCCTGATGTACCAGGACCATCACATCAAACACCTCATAATCAAGCGAGTCAGAAGAGACCACAAACACCTCAGGAAAATCAACAGAGAGGAGTGAGACAAGGGGCAAGGCAAAGGCGCATCCATTTATGTCATACAGGGACCCGCTTAGTTTGAGGAGATGTCCAAAAAAAATGTATCCATGCTTTGTGTAATATTAAATATTAATATAAAATATTTTTAGTTACTTTTATTTTATTTAAAAAAAAAATTGAAATAACACTGTCAAGCTAAGAAGGATGACGCCTCCTCTCTAAAAACACATGCATGCGCCACACTGCATGACTTTACAAAGGAGGACAAGCCATGCAGTGTGGTGCCTCCTCTTTAAATTGAATGCATGCATTACATAGAGTGACTACTCCTCTGTGTGACGAAATTTTTTTATTTGAAAATGATCATTTTAATAAATTTTTTGAAAAAGTAATTATTTGAGATTCTTTTTATTTAAAAAGTGATTATTAAAAAAAAATCGATTCTCTAACATTCACACAGGAATATTAAAAAAAATATGTGAAAGCATCTTATAAATTTGTTATATCGTAGAATTGAAAAATGGAAAAAGTTGCTCTAACGTTCCCCATAAACGTTAGAGAATCCACACTCTAAAGTTTGTGTAGTTAATTATAGGGGTAAGAATTTCCAAAAATTTTATAAGTTAAACTAAGAGTTACATAAAAAAGAAAATGTTTATTTCTGTCAAATTTTGAGGATTTAGATCATTTTCTTTAATATTTTTTTTCTAGTATGTCCTTCGTATTTGTTTTTCTATCTCTTTTTTAACATTTTCTCTCTTCTTGTATTTACTCCATCTAAATAGTTATCGTTTTAACAATACAATTTATTTTAAAATTAATATTATTCTCATTTTTTAATATATAAATGAATGTAATATTTTCAACTGTATCGATAATTATTTTTATATACACTATTTTTAATATATTTATAAAATTAATTTTAATAAAAATGTAATATCTTATAATAATATTATTATATTTTTTAATTTGTGTAAAAAAGACTTAAATGATATTTATTTTAAAATGGAAGAATAGATATTTTTCTTAATTCTCTCTATACTATTATAGGTGTTTGCTTTTAGAAGAGACAAAAATAGAAGGAGAGGATGCATTCGATGTTAGCATCAAACTTGATAATATCAAATATATTATTTATTTATTGAATTTTAACTTTTTCTTCTTTTTTACTATTTTTATAATAAAAAGCAATGATTAAATAGTATATCGTGTTTCACATGTTGAATTTTAGAATAGATCCATTGAACAATTGGTAGTACTATTTAATCATTGTAAATTGCAAACAAAAATAAGATAAATAATAGCTTTTTCAACTCAACCAATTTCTTCACTTTCACTTCAGTCAATTCAACACTTTTCTCGCTTCTTACCATTATCAGGTATGTTTCATATCCATCTCAATTCAAACTTTCATCTCATAATCCATTCTTTATTATCAACACTGCAACTTAACTACTTCCAAAATCGCTTTTTCTATTAATCCGAAACTACAAAATCGATTCACAATTCAACCTGTATGGTTAAGTTGTTTTGCAGATTAAGCAAGAAGCCTGAGAAAGATGAATATAATTTCTAGCATTGCTTCAAACGTGGCTTTACCTGTTTTTCGAGAATTTACTTACGTATTGATGTACAATCAAAACCTCATCAATCTCGAGACTCAGATTCAGAAGCTACAGAGGGAGGAGAAAGAAATGCGGCACAGCGTCGAAGCTGCCAAACGGAACGGCGAGGAGATCGAAGACACCGTGCGCGACTGGTTTTTTAGAGGCCAGGCAGCCATACAAGAGGCACAACACTTTCTTCACGGCGAAGATAAAGAGAGAGTTGGATGCTTAGATGTGTACTCTAGGTACACCAACAGTCAGAGAGCCAAAACCCTAGTGGATCTGATTTGTGAGATAAAGAACGAAACGTTTGATCGGATTTCGTATCGTTGTGCTTTGAAATGTAATTTCAGTTCTAGTGCTAGAGGTTATGTGGATTTGGATTCGAGAACGGGAATGTTGAATGAGATTATGAATGTGTTGAAAGAGGATTCTGATGTTCATATCATTGGTTTGTATGGAATGGCTGGTGTAGGTAAGACTGCATTGGTGAAGGAGCTAGCATGGAGAGCTGAGAAGGATGGTGTGTTTGATCTGGTTGTGATGGCTAATGTGACGAATTCTCCTGACGTGGGAACGATTCGAGCTGAAATAGCGGATGGATTAGGGCTTAGGTTTGATGAGCTGACTGAGGTGGGAAGGGCGAGTCGGTTACGTCAAAGGATTAGGCAAGAGATGAAGATTCTTGTGATATTGGATGATGTTTGGGGAAAGCTTTGTTTAACCGAGGTTGGTGTTCCGTTCGGCAATGATCATAAAGGTTGTAAAGTATTGGTGACGTCGAGAGATCTTAATGTGTTGACTGCTAACTTAGGTGCAAAGAAGGTTTATAGACTTGAAGTTTTGTCTGAGGATGAGAGTTGGAGTTTGTTTGAAAAGAGGGGAGGGGATGTTGTTAAAGATCTTAGTATTCAACCGGTAGCGATGAAATTAGCAAAGAATTGCGCTGGTTTGCCGCTTTTGATTATTAATTTGGTGGAGGCTTTGAAGAACAAGGATTTATATGCTTGGAATGATGCACTTGAGCAGTTAACAAATTTCGACTTTGATGGATGTTTTTATTCGAAAGTGCATTCAGCTATCGAACTGAGTTACGATCATTTAGAGAGTCAAGAGCTTAAAACTTTCTTCCTTCTGTTAGGTTCGATGGGAAATGGTTACAACATAAAAGACATGCTGGTGTTTGGTTGGTGTTTAGGTTTGCATAAACACGTTGATACACTGGCAGATGGAAGAAACCGGCTTTACAAATTAATAGACAACTTGAGAGATGCTTGTTTTTTGCTTGAAGGTGAAAGAGATTCAGTCGCGGCACTTGAAGTTGTTCGCAATGTGGCTGCATCCATCGGATCAAAGGTCAAGCCGTTCTTTACCGTGCAGAGGAATGCTGAATTAAAAGAATGGCCGAGAAAAGATGTTTTGAAAAATTGTCATCATATTTTCTTGGATTGGTGTTTGATCAATGAACTTCCCGAAAGGTTGGAATGTCCTAACTTGAAGATACTCAAAATTCACTCTCAAGGTAACTATTTGAAAGTTCATGATAATTTCTTTGATCAAATGAAAGAGCTTAAGGTACTAAGTTTAGGAGGTGTGAATTGTACTCCGTCACTTCCTTCGTCTCTCGCTCTTTTGACAAACCTCCAAGCACTCACTCTATGTAAATGCATTTTGGATGACATTACTGTTGTTGGAGAAATCACAGGTTTAGAGATACTTAATCTAGAAAATTCCGAGCTTAGAGTGATCCCTCCTGAAATAGGCCGTTTGATTAATCTACGGTTACTAGATTTGACCGATTGCTCGAAACTAGAAATAGTACCTCGCAATCTGATATCTAGCCTCACAAGCTTAGAAGAACTCTATATGGGAATGTCTAACACTCAATGGGAGGTTAAGGTTAAAGAAATTGAAAAACAAAACAATAATTCAATTCTAGGCGAGTTGAGAAATTTGCATCATCTATCAACTTTGAATATGCAGATAAACGATACATCAATTTTTCCGAGAGACTTGTTTTCCTTCGGAAGACTAGAAAGTTACAAGATTTTGATTGGATATGGATGGAATTTTTATGAGGTTGATGAATCTGAAAACTACAAAAATTCAAGAGTTCTTAAGCTAAATTTGAGCATGGATTCAAGCATTCTTATGGATTATGGAATAAAATTGTTGATGGCTCACGCCGAAGATTTGTATATAGCTGAACTGAAGGGTAAGTGTTTAGTGTTCTGTATCAAGTCAGTTTCAAACGTATTTCGCTATAATACTATTTCTTTTTATCTAAAATCCCATAACTTTATCAGGTGTCAAAGAAGTACTATATGAATTAAACGATGAAGGATTTTCACAACTGAAGCATCTGAATATTCAAAATTGTGATGAAATGGAAGAAATTATTGGATCAACCATATGGTCTAATCATGATCATGCTTTTCCAAACTTGGAATCTTTGATGATTCACAATATGATGAAATTGGAGAGAATATGCAGTGATCCATTTCCAACACAGGCTTTTTCAAAACTACAAGTTATTAAAGTGAAAAATTGTGATATGATGGAGTTTGTTTTCTTGCATTCAACAGTTAAACACCTTTCGGAACTTGTGGAAATAGAGATTTCCGAATGTAGATTTATGAGCTATATCATAGCTAAGCAAAGACAAGAGGAAGCTGGACAAACTGACAAGTTCGCACTCCCGAAAATGCGTTCTCTTACACTTGAATCTTTACCTTCTCTTGTGAGTCTCTCTCCCGAGTCATGCATTGATGATACCGAAAACAACGATGGTTTCTATAGTCAACTTTTGAGTGATGAGGTACAAACAAGACTTATCGTTGATCACTCGGTTTCACTATCTCACATCTATTTCTCTGTAATGACAGACTTTTTTTGGTTAGTAATAATTGAAATTTGATAACTTTTGATAGGTTGAATTTCCATGTTTGGAGACCTTGAAGCTTCACTCAATCAATGTCCAGAGGATATGGGATGACCAGCTTCTGTCACGTTCTTGCTTTGAAAATTTGACCAATTTGACTGTAGATGGTTGTGAAAGGTTGAAATATCTGTTTTCATACTCAGTCGCCGAAAAACTCGTCAAACTTGAACATCTTTTAATCAGTTCATGCAAATTGGTAGATATGATATTTGTCCCCGATGAAGTTACGAGTAACATTTTTCATACTAGAAGATCTCCCGATGAAATGGTACGCATTTCAAATAACTTCAATTTTTCCGTTTGCTTATAATCTGTCTAGATTTTTTTGTTAGTTGTTGAACTTTTCTATTGTCATAAGCACTTGTATGACTGTTAAGGAGAGCTGATAAAAACAACTTATGACATGATTTTAAACTATATTTTCTTCAAGATATAGCTTATGAGAACAACTTATAACTTATATAAAAACTATTTGACATTGTTATTGAAATATCTCATACATAAGCCCTTAAGTGATGAACACTTATATAACAAGCACTTACGCTGAAAGTGCTTAAATAAGCTGTTTACAATTGCTTATTGTGTATATTCAATTGCGAAGTCTGAATCTGAACTATGTATGATATAGGTTCCACTCTTCCCCAACTTGGAGACATTAGTGATTTCAGAGATGGACAACTTGAAGTCAATATGGCCGGACATACTCATTCAAAACTCCTTTTGCAAATTGAAAAAATTGGAAATCACATCATGTAACCAGCTTTTGAATGTGTTCCCAAGTCATGTGCTAAACAAATTACAAAGCATGGAATCATTGAATTTAGGGTATTGTCTTGCACTAGAAGTTGTATACGAAATAGATGCTATAAGAGAACAAGAGCTCGAAATTGAGACTCCACTGAAAACATTATCATTAGGACATTTACCGAAGCTTAAGTATTTATGGAATAAGGATCCTCGAGGAAAAATCAAGTTTCAAAACCTGTTTATGGTAAAAGCTACAAAATGCGAAAGCCTAAAACATGTCTTTCCATTTTCTATAGCCAAAGATCTTTTGAAACTACATGTACTCGAGGTAAGTGATTGCGGTGTCGAGGAAATTATTGCAAAGAATCAAGCAGAGATAGAGGAACATGTTGGACTTGTTTTCTCAAGATTACTATCCTTAAAGTTGTTGAATTTGCAAGAACTTAGATGCTTTTGTAGTGGAAATCACAACTTCAGATTTCCATTGTTGAATCAATTATACGTGGTTGAGTGTTCTAAAATGGAGACTTTCTCTCATGGAATCTTAAGGGCGTCAATTCTCAGAAGAGTTTGCTTGAACGAGAATGGAGATCAACAGTATTGGGAAGGTGACCTTAATACTACTATAAGAAAGCTTTTCAACAAAGGTATGTTTGTTTTAATTAGAACTTATGAATAACACCTCTAACTGTAGTTTCTATATTTGAGGTTTTCAGTTCGTGCACCATATATTTCAACGATAACTTAGAGCTCACTTTATTTTGAATATACTTTTTACAGATTTCCAAGGAAGATCAGTGGTTTCATAAAAATGACAGTGGATGAAATCGCAATTTCCATGGTTTCATAAAAATGACAGTGGATGAAATTGCAATTTCCATCGCCTCCTACTCTCTTCAACCATCAACTGAATATGTGCTGGTGTGCTTGCTTATACCCTAGTGAAACTGTTAGAGACGATACTTCAACGTACTTCAATGTTTGCACTCTACTCCGACCATCACCAAGGTCCAAATCAGATCGAAATATAAAGATTTAGTTGTGAATGGATATTTTCTGTCTATGTATGATATCCTAAATCAGTTTTTGTAGAATTATGTAGCATATTATTAAGAAGTTTGATGCGCACTCTTGTGATCATTGTTTGATGGACTCTCTTAAAGGAAATATACATTTTTATTGATGTTCTATCTTACCACTAGTTAACTATTGTTACATTTATACCTCATTTCCTCAAATTAAACATAGTTGGATTAATTAAAAGAAATTTTTAATATGCAAAATTCAGTTACATTAGTTCTTCAAACTTCAACATGCCTTATAAGATTTGATTTTCCCAGTGCATTACGAGATAACCATAGTCTCTTAAAAACATATAATATAAATGATAATAACAAAAAAAATTTTAATTGCAGAATTAATTAACAATAATTCAATAATTGAGAAATATGTGTGAGTTAGGTTGAGAAATAAGTGCGAGTTCTAAGTTCCATCTTGCTTAAAAAAATGAATGTTGGATACTATAAGTGAATGATTCATATACCTATCATCTTAAGATTTTTTTCCTGACATGACGATTAGGTGGCGTGTTTCGTTGTAGTGTCCATGACGATTAAGGGTCTCTACCAATGACGGTACAGACATGTAGATGAAAGAGCTTCCGCTTGAGGGAGAACGGTACAAGCATGTGGATGGAAGAGCTTCTGCTGCTTGAGGGAGAACATAGTATTGAGAAACAAGTGTGAGTTGTGTTGAGAAACAAGTGTGAGTTCTAAGTCCCATCTTGTTTAGAAAAGTGGAGGCTGGACATCTTACAAGTGAGATGACCCATACACCTATTACCTTCCCCCTCACGATGACCCAACTGTTGTTGATGACCCATACACCTATTACCTTCCCCCTCACGATGACCCAACTGTTGTTGGAAAAATAACAAATAAACAAATTCTAATTTTTACAGCTACAAAATTATAAACTCTCTCATATAATTGCAATTTTTTAAAGAGAAACTTACAAACTCTTCAAACTTTCAACGATAGTACAAACATGTGGATGAAAGAGTTTCCACTTGAGGAGGAGCATAATGGATGAAATCACATTTGAGGAGAGAGATTATTGAAAACAAGTATGAGTTCTAAGTCTCACATTGCTTAAAAAAGTGGAGGTTGAACATTTTATAAATGAGATGACTCATACACCTATCGACTTAAGATTTTGGGTTAATATGTGGTGTCTCTTTCACTTGTTTGTGTGAGTCTTTGACCTTTAGATGAATGTTTGACCCATTGTGAAAGCTTCCTTAAAGAAGAAGATAATTCAAAAAATAAAACTCACAAATTCATTATTCAACTTCTAATCTTTAACAAATAAATAAATATCACCGCACGCGGAACCACGTCCACAAAAGAAGAAAAAGAAGAAGGTATTTCAAAAAATAAAACTCATAAATTCATTATTCAACTTCTAATTTTTACGAGGACAAAATTATAAATTCTCTCATATAAATATAATTTTTAAGAAGAAAATTAAACTCTCATATAATTGCAATTTTTAAGGAGAAAATTATAAACCCTCAAAACTGTAATTTTTGAATGGAAAAATTGCAAATCCTTTCACAATTGTAATTTTTGGACTGAAAAATTGTAAATTCTCTATCAACTATAAATTTTGTGAACCTCTTTAATTTGTGCATGTGTGACATCCAATTGACATTTATCAGATGACATAAAATTATTTTATTAAAATATTAATTTAATTTTGTAAAATTAAAAAGAATACAACTTGAACTTTTTTATTATTTCATTTTCACTATCTCAGAAAAAATCCTAAAACATGAGCGCCGAAGAAAGAGACCTAAAATCCAGGTAAAATGAAAGCTTCGTAGAAGACAAGCTTCATTACAGAGAGGAAGAAGAAAAACTTCATCTATCTTCAATCATAGTGTCCTCTCTCTCTCTCTCTCTCTCTCTCTCTCTCTCTCTCATGTGTTTCATAGAAAGAATGAGTGTCGGCGGTGGCGGGTCTAGGGGTCCAATCTCTAACAATGTATGAAAACAACACACCGATGATGAAATCTACATCGTCCTTAAAGAATGTTCCATGAATCCCAATGAGACTGCTCAGAAGCTTCTCTATTTAGGTTTCTCTTCTCCTTCCAACACTCTTCGATTTCTCACTATCTGCTTTTGTTATTCACTAATTGAACATGTATTTGTTGCAAGTTTGAAACTTTACTTCACTATCCTTTGTAGGGTTTAGTTGTTATTGTTGCACATGTTTCTCAAATAATGGCTGAATTGAAGCATTATGTGCCACAAACTTCAAGAAGGCAATGATTTATCAGCATCCAAGAATGAAAAGTTCAGGCCAATGAATTCAAAAAACAACCCAAATGCCATACAAAAATCAAATGAAATTGAAAGTTATCAGTTATCTGAGCCCTTGCAACTCTCATCCTCTTTATCATTGAATGACTCTTTAAATTCATTGAATGTATGTAACAATTGGTGCAAAAGTTTCATAAAAATAGTATGTATACATTTTTTTTTTATGTTGTAAAATTAAGAATGTATGTAATAAGTGTTGTGTTTGAAACATAACTTGTAAATTGGAAAGATCCCTTTCCTTTTTGAGTAAACTATGTTGAATACTTTAGTGTATTTCGTAATTGTATCACTTGCATGTGTAGAAAGAAGATGATAACGCATTTATGTGGTAGAAGAAGCCAAGTTGTAACCAAATACTAACTACATGGTAGAAACAAACTTGGATATTGTGATTGTGAAAAAAAAGACACGATCCTTTGAAATATTTGGAATTATTGTATTTTGTTGTTGTTTAAGCAGTAAAATGGTAATTTTTTAAAAATGACTCTTGTTAATTTTTTTTACACAATATTTATAATTTGTGAGAGTTTTTAACCTCATGAACTCAACTATTGCCGAGTCAATATATATGTGGACTCAATAACTTGACTATTGTCTTGTTGTCATGCCACATCACCAACCGTTAACATTTTTTCTCACAATTTAATGAAAAGGATTAAGTTGGCTAACAGAATCGTTTTTAAGGGACTAAAATGTAACATATATTCGACAAAAGACTAAAGTGAAATATGAAATTAAGTTAAAAGATTTCACCACTATTAATAACATATACAGAAACTAACACATAGATTGCCCTAGAATCTCACGCTCAAATGACACAATTCTACATCTATCTTCTAGCATAACGTTGCATGTTGTGATTCAGTGCAACAATTACTGTGTCGCCAACCTTGGTATAGTTCCCACTTCTATATAGTTCTCATTGTTATCCGTAACTACGATGATATTGGAAATAAGGTCACTATTATCCACAACTACAATGACATTGGGAATAAAGATTTCATTTGTAATCATAATAACTCTTGGAGAAAAAAATATTACAAGAGACAATGATGAGTATTTATAATATGAATGAATAATTATGAATTTCTTCAAAAATTAAATGCGTGCGGGCGTGAGATTTTTAAATTCATAATACACTGCTATTTCCTAAAATGATATGAAACAAAAAAAGAATTAACTTGTGCATATTAGGGATAACAATTGACAGGGTACTATAGTACCCGTCCCCATACTGTGATTTGAAAAATTATCCTTATCCGAGTCTAAATCCGCGTGGGCATCAATGTTCATGCTAGTATCCATACCTTATGGGTACCTCAATACTCATACCTATATCCGTTTATCCGCGTTTGTAGTAAAATTCAATCAATTAATTACAAAGTATCATATGATTTTAAGCTTTTTTTTAAATATTAAAAACTAATAGATGTTATTGTTGAGTTAAGAAATAAATAAACACTTTTATTAAGATATGTAATAGTTTAATAGCGATATATATTTTTAAAAATTGATAAATGTGCATTTTTATATAATATTACAAATGATATTATATAAATATGTAGTGTGGATATGAGACGGGATAGATAGTAAGGTAATTATGTCTACATTCATATCCGCTTATTTTAATGAGTAATTACTCGTCCTTGTATCCGTATCTATTTTATGGATTTTTACCCTATCTATTATTTATATTTTTGCGAGTAGTCATAGGGTATGGGCCAAATTGCCCTCCCTAGTGCATATATATTATATTTTAGTTTTAAATAGGATAATATTATGAAAAATATAATATATCTTGAATAGAACATAACATTACTTTCAAAGAAAATAAGGATCTTATAAATACATATATCTTATGAGGAAAAAAAAAGAATATATACTAACAATTTAAAATATTTTTACACTATCAATCAATCACATACGTGTATCCCGTCAAATCACACTTTAAATTTAAAATATGTATATGACATGACTGAATTTTATAATTCTATTTGATGATGGAGTAAAACTAGTTTACATTCACGATACATTATCTTTAATTTCATATCATATTTTATTTTGGTTTAAAATTATGTGATATTTAAATACATAATTATATTTATCATTTAATATCATGTACAAATACACCACTTCCTTCTTAAATAACTATATAAATCTCCGGATGAAATTATGAGTCATTTTTCATACTAGAAAATCTTATGTTGAAATGTAAACATTTCACATAGCCTCAAATTTTCTTTTGTTTATATTTTTTCTTATTTTTTGTTAGTTATTAGTTGAGTTTATCTATTGTTATAAACACTTATAACATATTTTAAACTATATTTTATATTTATTTTTAAATTTTTTTTAAGATATGGTTTATGAGACCAACTTATAACTTATATGAGAAGCATTTGACATTATTTTAATTTTTTTTATCGAAATACCTTATACATAAGCCATTAAATGATAAACAATTATATAATAAGTGCTTACTCTAAAAGTGCTAAAATAAGCTATTTACTATTGCTTATTGTGAATATGAACTATGATATAGGTTTCACTCTTCCTCAACTTGAAGACATTACCGATTTTACGGATGGAATAGTTTCCACTTTTATCCGCAGCTACGATGATATTGGGAATAAGAATTTCATTTGTAATCACATAACTTTAGTGGATCAAAGTACTAAAAACATAAAAGTGTAGAAAAAAAATGTAGATAGCTTATTTGTTGAATTAAATATTGCAAGAGATAAAGTTGTGGAGTATTTATAATATGAATGAATAGTTATGAATTCCTTCAAAAACTATATATATATATATATATATATATATAAGATTATGAGAATTTTAAATTTATAATACACGATTTCCTTTTTAAATGATATAAAATATATATATAAATAAGAAAATATTGTGAAAAATATAATGAATCTTGAAGAGAACATTTCTTTCAAAGAGAGCAAGAATCCTATATATACTTATATTGTATTTTATTTTAGTTTAAGATTATGTGACATTTTAACACATAATTACATTTTTCATTTAACATTATATACTATAAGACGGTTTAATCCTTAAATGATACGAAACTAAATTTTTTTTATATATATTGAAATTCTGACACTTATGCAAACCATGAACATATTGATGTTACAAAATCAGAATGAGATGTCAAGATAGATGTTACGATATTTATTGACAGACTGAAGAACAATATCAAATTGAAATAATTTGCAGAATTTAAAGTGCAGAATGATAAAGAATACAGTCAATTGTTAATCCAGTTCGGTGCTAACTCACCTACTCCAGGGGCTACCAAGCCAGGAAGGAAATTAACTATAAGCAGTATTAATTCAAAGCTAAACTAGTCTCAAGTTTACAACTTCTCGCTCAATCCCTATCCAGTGCAACTTCTACCTAGGTCTTCCCTAAATATGAGAAATCGACATCCCACTTCCAATCACCGTAATGATAAAAGACCTATCCCAATTACAGGGGCTGTCTATAAACATGTCACAGTCATAGTAACCTGAACAATAAAAAACAAGAAAATCACACTTCCAAATCAAATACTCAGCCAAGACTCTTGACCAAAATCAATACTCAGAGTTGCATAAAAGCTTCCTCCAAGGACAATACTTAACTCTTGTTTCACAACTTCGAGGAGAATAATACTCAACTCATTACCTAAAGGTTTCTGAGTGAGAAAATTATGTCTACCATAAAATATCAGAAGATACAGAGGGTGACTTACATTACAAGGAACACGAGAGACTCTCAAACCTAAATCCTTATTTTACAATGATATTTTTACTACTTTTCCCTAGGTCTTGGTTTTCCTTTTATAAGCCTCTCGCTGACACGGGCTTCGAAATCTCTGCCCAATTATTCCTTGATCCACAAGCTGATTGCTGCAAAAAATATCTCCTTAAATCTTGGAACAAATCTTCAAGTATACTAAATTCGATTAAAAACAAATTTAGAAACTTTAATGATGATAGAGATTTGATTCACTTGTTCCATATTGCATATCTTTGACCTGTGAAAATACTTTAGATATATCCAAAAGGAATCTCAAAAAATCAATTTAAATTTGTCAAGAAAATACCTAACAACAAAAATTGTTGTATCGGACCAAGATATTATAATATTTTCTTCGACATCTGGTTGAAAATCACATAACAAAAAATATGTTATGACAAACCATGTTTTGCCAAATTTAGCCAATCACAAAACCATTGTATTAACAATCTCTTTCTTTGGTAAATTTTGATTAAAACAATCTTAGCACAAAATACCCACGAGATTGGGATTCTTCATCATGCAAATGTCAGATAAACTTTGTTTGACATCTTTGCACACATCTCATCAGAGCAGCAGGAGCAGCAGCACACACAAGCATGCTCCCACTCAAACAGAGCAAGAGTATACATACAGATGCTCACAGTCCTATCAACATGTCAAGACATGTGATGTGACATCAGGACACAACACACAACACTTTACCCACCTTTTTAGCCAAAATATTGACAAAACAAATAATAGAATAAATGTATAGAACCAGCGAAAACACACTCTGCATACAGAAGCAGCTACAAATATCCAGGTTTATTACTTCCCCTGTCACTCATAACCACTTCTAGGCATAGAGAACTAATTTTCCTCCTCAAGTGGAAGAAGAATCAGGCTAGAAAATCACCATACCAGAATTGGGGAAAACCCAAACGACATGCATGAGTTATCCAAGTTCACACATCTGAGACTCATATCCTAAGAATAACACACATGAGTTATCCAAGATCACATATAAACAGAATGACATAACATCTAGCTTGACCTCTCTACACACCAGAAAACATAACATCAACAACAGACCATAAGCATGATATACCCTTAAACAGTTGCAACCATAACACATTTTCTAAGCACGACCAGTTACTCTTATTATTAATGCATCACTCACCACAAGAGATAGGCACTCTCTCTTTATTCAAATCTTACCGAGCTTTGACTATATAGTCTATCATAATCTTAGTAGACTGGAAAATAAAGTTTGCACACCTCCTATGCATACTTTGTACCAGATTTATTTCGAAAAAACCCTTCAAGATTTTCTTCTAACATGTATCCCAGGACTTGCTAATTCTGACTTATAATATTTCCCATAGATCCAAAGCCAAGGATAATACCTTTTCTTGCAGCAAGACCATTGATCGAATTACGACTAGTATCAATGATCTTTGTTAAGATACACTCCCCAACATGATTACTCAGGCTGTAACCAACATGCCATAGTATAATGTCATATCATCTTCTTTGACATTACATGTAGAAAACTAAGGTGTAACAGTTTCCTTCAGCATAATACTTATTCTTAGTAAAGACTTAATACAAACGAAACAAGCCTGATTCTGGAGACAAGATTGATTTCCACAAATAGTCATCCCTTTTAACCCAGACATCACCATATGTGTCTTTGTAGACTTATAGGGTGCCCAACTTTACTTCAACATACACTTTTCAAGGTCTTCTTAAATTCATAATACAAGATAACATCAGTCTTGAAAGTCAGTGGAGATTCCCTTACAAACCAAATTCCTCATTATCCACTCCTCTGGATAAGATTCCTGAACTCTAGCTGATTTGAAAAATGTTTATGATTCAGTTTATGCAGCTATTCAGAGTCGTTTATCTAGGAGAATTAGTTCCCTGAGATGATGTTCCAACATTTGGTTCAATAACATTTCCTACCTTAATGACATCAATATCTCTATAAGTTTTTATTAACAGCAGAGAAGCTCAGAGATATTCATTAAGTAGCGTTGGAAATAATAAAGATATTTGAAGACCTTAGAGATGTCTGATCCTTCCATGTTATAGTCCACCCAATTTGTTTTCAGAGCAACCAACAATCAAGCATATGGAGATTCTTCTATTCACCATTTGGAACCTAACTTTCCTTTATAGAGGTTGATCAAGAACTTTTGATAACTTTAAATAGATTTAATCTATTTTTTTCTAAAGGTAACCAAAAATATCAACAACTATCACAAGAGCATACATCAGTTCAATCAAGACTCTTATCTTGCAAAAACCTGATGAGGTTCACAAGAGGAAGTTCAAGAAATATTTCGGGTAGACTAATGTCGAAAACTCTGTTTTGACATCTTTACCTATAATTACTTGGACTTTTCAGGACAAGTTTTAATGGAAAATGTCCTTACCTCACTTTATTCATCCCAGTAGTGATCATTGATTCCTTCGTATTTGGCCATAGTGTCAAAGTAACAAATTTGGTTTAAGATACACAATCCACAACGACCACTCTATAAATTCAACATGTGACTAACATGCCTTTAATGAAACCAAGGTTTGATGTTAGATATTTTCCTTGATTGTATGACCTTGATAATAAACCCTCATCCCTTCTCCACACTGAAACACTTCCTTCCTTTTCAGCCAATAGACAAGTAGGAGATACTTACATATTACTTCTTTGCAGATGTACCCACAATCATGGCACCTTTGTCAGGCCAAGATATAGAACTTCCATTGATTTAATCCTTGAGATAGTAAGAGCATTCTACTACAACAATTCCACACATTATTTACTCTGAGTGCACTTTACAACTGATCTGTCCCTCTCCTTTGAGAAACATGGATCTTATTGATGTTAGAGCATATGCTCTAGACATTAGGTCTTGACCTTATACCCACTCTTTATGATCCTTGGTTGAAATTACCTCCCAATAAACACAACAATATAGAGTAATCCTTCACCAGAATCCATATCACAATGCTCTCCTCTTTCTCTTACTCTCGGCAGACAATGACTTGAACTTATACAAAGGTTGTCACCTTCAAGACAACTCTCATGATAATAGACATGAGAATCTTCCAAACAAGCTTGTCTTATAATAGATCTTCCCCTAAAATAATTCAAAAGCGTTTGATATAACTAGATATTTCATGAATTATTTTCACCATCTTTCTTCTTTAAACCTTTTAGGATGAGATAAAAATAACTGGACATCTACGCCTTAGGTGCAACAAAGAGAGGTCTTGATAGAATCCCAAACAACTTTGGCCATAACACACATCCTTATCAACTCTCTGGACAGAGAACAAAAACATCTCAATATATTCTGGCTTCCAAGAGTCATTCTTCCTTTAGATTTTAAAAACAGAACCACAAACTAGGAACTCCCAGAGTTCTTCCATCAGAGGCATATGCAACAGAAGATAAAATAAAATAGCCTTAACATATTCCAGTAAAGATGTTAGAACATTATGCACATATATAACCATCAGTAGTTGTATCAGTAACAAAACCATCAGTAGTTGTAACATAAAGACAACCATCATTAGTTGTCAACAACACCAGTACACAAACAACCATCAGTAGTTGTTATATCTTTAACACAAGCAAATTCAGCACAACAACTGTAGTAAACCCATGGAAGTACAAGACAACCATCAGTATTTTTCACACTGAATCCAAGAAATTCATCATCCTAGCCTTCCAATATCCAAATAGTACCATAAATACCCATGAAACTCACCCAATAGACAGACCAAGGTTCCTTCTCTGATACCAATTGAAATTCTAGCACTTGTGCAAACCATGAACATACTGATGTTACAATATCAGAATGAGATGTCAAGACAGATGTTATAAAAATTGTTGATAGACTGAAGAACAATATAAAACTGAAACAATTTGCAGAATTTATAGTGCAGAATGATAAATAACACAATCAATTATTAACCAGTTCGGTACTGACTTACCTACTCTAGGGGATACCAAGTCAGAAATGAAATCCACTATAAGCAGTATTAATTTGAAGCTAAACTAGTCCCAAGTTTACAACTTCTCGCTTAATCCCTATCCAATGCAACTTCTACCTAGGTCCTCCCTAGATATGGGAAATCGACCATCCCACTTCCAATCACAGCCGTGATAAAAGACCTATCCCCAATCACAAGGGTTGTCTATAAACAGGTCACAGCAATCTGAATAATAAAAAATAGGAAGATCACACTTCCAAATCAAATACTCAACCAAGACTCTTGACCAAG
Source organism: Vicia faba (assembly GCA_948472305.1). NCBI lineage: Eukaryota > Viridiplantae > Streptophyta > Magnoliopsida > Fabales > Fabaceae > Vicia > Vicia faba. The sequence continues at coordinate 34,440,951 of OX451737.1, read as the reverse complement.
AACAATACTTAGAGTTGCTTAAAAGCTTTCTCCAAGGAAAATACTCAACTCTTTCTTCACAGCTTCGAGGAGAACAAAACTCAACTCATACCTAAAAGTTTCTGAGTGAGAAAACTATGTCTTCCACAACGTATCAGAAGATACAGAGAATGACTTATATTACAAGGAACACGAGAGACTCTCAAACCTAAACCCTTAATTTATAATGATATTTTTAACTACTTTGCCCTAGGTCTTGGTCTTTCTTTTATAAGCTTCCATCTAACATAGACTTCGAAATCTCTGCACAATTATTCCTTGATTCACAAGCTGATTACTGCAGAAAATATCTCCTTAAATCTTGGAACAAATCTTCAAGTATCCCTAAATTAGCTTAACAATAAATTTAGAAACTTTAATGCTAATGGAGATTGATTTACTTTTCCAAATTACACATCCTTGACCTGCAAAAATACCTAAGATATATCTAAAAGGAATATCAGAAAATCAATTTAAATATATCAAGAAAATACCAAATAGAAAAATTTGTTGTATCAGACCAAGATGTCATGACATTATCTTCGTCATCTGATTGAAAATCACATAACAGAAAATCTATAATGACAAAATATATATATATATATATATATATATATATAGTATATATATATATATATATATATATATATATACTATATTATATATATATATATCTTATATATATATATATATATATATATATATATATATATAAATATACTATATATATATATATAATATATATAAATTAATAGATAATATTGTGAAAAATATAATGATTCTTCAAGAGATCATTTCTTTTAGAAAGAGCAAGAATATATATATACATATATTTTATTTTATTTTGGTTAAGATTATGTGACATTTAAATAGACAATTACATTTTTTATTTAACATTGTGTACATTAACACGATTTTCTCTTTAAACTATATAAAATTAAAAAAATGAAATAATGTATGCATATATATTATATTTCAATTTTAAATAGGATATATTGTCGGAAAATATAATATATTTGAAGAGAACATTTATTTCAAAGAGATTAAAGGATGCTATATATACATGTATCGAATTTCATTTTGTTATAAGATTATGTGACATTTAAGTACATTACATTATTCATTTAACATCGTGTATTATAACACAACTTCATCCTTAAATGATAGGAAACTAATAAAAGAATATATATATATATATATATATATATATATATATATATATATATATATATATATATATATATATATATATATATATATATTATATATATATATATATATATATATATATATATATATATATATAATATATATATATATATATATATATTATATATATAATATATATATATATTATATATATAATATATATATATATTATATATATATAATATATATATATATATATATATATATTATATATATATATATATATAATATATATATATATATATATATATATATATATATATTATATTTGAATTATTTTAAATAGGATAATATTGTGAAAAATATAATATATCTTAAAGAGAATATTTTTTTCAGAGAGCGCAAGGATGTTATATTTACATATATTGTATTTCATTTTTTTAAAAATAAAACTTTATTTAAAATATCCTAAAAGAATAAAAGTGTAGAAGAAAAATGTAGATAGCTTATTTGTTGAATTAAACATTGCAAGAGATAAAGTGAAGTATTTGTAATATGAATGAACAATTTCGATTTCCTTCAAAAACTACACCTATATATGTGTATGCGTGCGTGTATCTAATATTGTGCATATTTTAAATTTATAATACACAACTCCCTTCTTAAATGATATGAAACAAAAAAAATTACTTTTATATATATATATATATATATATATATATATATATATATATATATATATATATATATATATATATATATATATATATATATATATATATATATATATATATATATATATATATATATATATATATTATATAGGATAATATTGTGGAAAATATAATGCATCTTGACGAGAACATTTGTTTCAAAGAGATCAAGAATGCTATATATACATATATCGTAATTTATTTTAGTTTAAGATAATGTGACATTTTAGTACATAATTACATTTTTTATTTAGTATTATATGTTATAAGACGGTTTAATCTTTAAATGATACAAAACTAATATATATATATATATATATATATATATATATATATATATATATATATATATATATATATATATATATTGGTTAAGATTACATGAGATTTAAATAAATAATTACATTTTTATTTAACATTGTGTACATTAACATGATTTCCTCCTTTCCTCCTTAAACTATATGAAACTAAAATTAAAAAAACTTATGCATATGTATTATATTTCAATTTTAAATAGGATAATATTGTGGAAAATATAATACATTTTGAAGAGAGCATTTCTTTCAAAGAGAGCAAGGATGCTATATATACATATACATGTATCGTATTTCGTTTTAATTTAAGATTATGTGACATTTAAATACATAATTACATTTTTTTATTTAACATTGTGTACTACAACACGACTTCATCCTTAAATGATATGAAAGTAATAAAAGAAATGCATATATATTATATTTCAATTTTAAATAGGATAATATTGTGGAAAATATAATATATCTTAAAGAGAGTGTTTCTTTCAGAGAGAGCAAAGATGTTATATTTACATATATTGTATTTCATTTTTTAGAAAAGAAACTTTATTTAAAATAAATCAAAATTATAATTCTTATTGGAATTTTGTCCACTGTTCACATAGAGCATGTTTTTTTCTTTAATAATTTTTTAGCCAACTTATTGGCTTAAATGTTTTTTCTCTTGAAATATGGTAGATGGCGCAACATTTGAAGTTCGTTAGGGTTTTCACTAGTTTGTCCAGCTCAACACTAAAGTAAGGGATTTTATCTGCTACCCTCACACTTATATCTTACACTCCATATTTTTGACATTTTTGCCGTAATACCCTCAGTTTTTATTGAAAATTCTAAAATTTACTGGAAATTATCAGAATTTTTTTTAAGTTATTGGTTTTTACCGTGGGCACCAGAAATTTGAAATTTTCGATGAGCATTTATTTTATACTGGAAATTTCAAAATTTCCAGTAAGCACAAAAAGTTCTGGAAATTTCAAATTTCCGGTAATACTGCAGTTTAATTTCCCCTCCCTTTTTCATGAGTTTTTCTTGAAAAATAGAATCGTCAAAATAGCTACTGACCTTATATATATTGTGGTGTGGTGGGAGAACTGACTTGGTTGTTTTGCGTTTTATCGCAAATGTTGCGGTTAGCAAGAGTCGCTACCGACTTTTCTTTTATCCAAAAGGTGAAAAAGCACAGGAAAGACCTTTGAGATTGTTTCTTGAGTTCGGGGGGTAGATTATAAAAAGGGAAGGTATTATCACCCTTTTCATCCATGATTTTTCATGGGCTCTTAGTTACTTGCTAGATCACTTGCTTTTGTTTGAAATTGTGCTTTGTGTGGTTTTTGAAAGTATTTTTGAAAAGAGACCATTGTTTAGGTAAACTTTGTAATGATTCTCGTTCGTAAGAATGTATACAAAGTGTTTGATCTTTTGAAAATGTTTTCAAGTTTTGCCAGAGGTGTGGCATTTCTTCCTACGAATCCAACCATGTAAATAACTTAAGCTAACAGTCAAAGATGAATGAAAATTTTTCTGGCCCTAATTCAAAACCTAAAAATTTCAGAAAACTTCAACTCTAAAATTCTCTAAGCTCAGGCCATATAAATGCAAACTATGGATATGTACAGCTTCATGACAATGAAATCTACATTTTATCTTCACAAATAAAAATCAAATGATGCCTGCATGAAGAGATAGAAGTTTGAAAACATACCTCTTGCAGCTGGAGTCGTGTATGGAGTTTGAGCAACCTTTATGATGGTCTGATGATTTCTGTAGCTTGCCTGGACCTCCTTGAGTATTTTCCAACTCCTACTTTGCTTTGAGGATAGTTGAAACTCTCAACTCAAGTCAAGTTGCAAGCTTGAAATTTGGAAATGATGGATAGTGATGGAGGAGTTACAGTCAAGAAACAAGGGTCTGGATCACTTTGATATGATGTATATTAAGTGTTTGGATGGTTAAAACTCAATATGCACGAGTGGATTTGGAGATGGTTATGTGAGGTTCAAAACTGTCAAGTTATGGCAGATTCTTAGTTGCAGAGTGCTTGGGAGTGTTTTGGAGTCTTAGCATTCGTGTGTTATGTTGCAATAGACTTGTTTTTATGTATGGAAGAGGTTGGAGAGCTATTGCACAAAATGTTTCTGAGTTATAGGGTTATGGCTCAATTGCTTGATTTTGAAGAAAAGTGAAAAAAATTGGTTTCAAGGAAGCAAGTACAAGCATGTAGGGTGGTTGCCAACTTTAAACAAGCTTGTCTGACTTTGTAGAGGAAGCTTGTGCAAAGGGAACCAATGCAAAGCTCAATGCAAGTTGACTTTGCATAAAGCTTACTTTATGTAAATGGCAACGGTGCCTTTGTGCCATTAATGGAAAATTAACTTGGATAAAGCTTGAATCAAGTGGATAATAGCTCAAAAGTAAGTGTAATCTTATGATTATGGAGAGATCTTGAGGTTTAGTGGCCTGCAAAGCAAGATTGTGCAGCATAGGTTTGAAATTTGAATTTTGTTCATCACAAAATGACTTGTAATTCAAGTTTGAAAATCCTAACTTCCTCTCTTAGATTCTCCATGCTCAAGAATGATCTCAAGGAGTTCTTGGACATTTTGGAAAGCTTGTAATGTGCTCTACAACCCCTCTTTGAATCACTTTTGAAAGTTCCCCTTGGGACTATATGAAAAAGTGCCATGAAGTTAGGTCAAAATCCTGACCAAAACTAGGGCAAAATTTCACTAAGTGTTCAATTTCAATACCATGACTTTATGAATTAATAACTTGAGATCCAAGCATTTTTATAAGAAGTTGTGTAAAGAAATGTTGTAGATATCATGGAGATCTACAACTTTCATATTGAAAGTTTCTTCTGAATCATCTTGCATCATGGTGAAAAATTGGCTCAAAGTTATGAAAAACATGAAGTTTTAAACACTTAGAAAAATTTCTAAGTTAGAAAACTTTGACTTTTCAAAATGAAATATTGACTTTTTGATTTCTTGATGAATAATTTTCATATTTTGACATGTTTTGATGAATTGTGATCTTTGACATTGGATTTTGACCAAAAAGTCAAAGTTTGACTTTTGAGTGTATAGTTGACTTTTGATTAGTTGATTGAGAATTCACTATCAATTCAATTGATCTTGAGAAATGTTTTAGGTCATACCATTTGGTTAAAAAGATGCAATTGAACTCTTGAAACCATACTTCAAACCAATTAACCATTTGTTAGGTCAAAAATAAAAAATTGCCCTTTCTCAGTCAAAACCCTAATTTTGACCATTTTTGCCCTTTTGATGATTTGATCAAATTTCTTGAGGAATTATGGTCCAAAATTGATCAAATGATACATATGAGTTTATAATATTGATGTGGATAAAAAATTATGAAGTTTGACTGTAAATTGGCCATAGTTGACTTTTTCCCCAATATAGTTGATTTTTAGGTCAATTGCTCAATTGATTGAGCAAAAGTGTGATCTAATGCTTAAAACTTGACATGAGTAATCTTGGGGGTCCATAATGATCCATGAAAGTCATATGAAGCATTGAAAGTGAAATTATCCTTGTGCAATCTCAAACCCTAATTTTGGTCATCAGTGCTTTAGGAGGTGTCTTAAGTTGATCAAACCTAATGCAGTATTGAACTGAAGGAGATCTTGTGAGAGATTACTTGATAAATGAGAGGGAAAATTTTGGGGTACAACAGCTTCCCCTATTCAATCTTCTTAAACCTGAAGAGTTAGATTGGCGGATTCGCCATTCGTGACTTGAAGGTGGAAGATGATTGAACACTAGAGTGCCCAGAAATTTGCACTCGAAGATGGATGGTGAATGGGCTTATAGATGCCATTTGGAGGAATGTTGGTAAACACTGGGAGAAGTATCAACATAAATCTCTTATTGATTTATACTAAAACTTGATGTTTTACCTGTGAGAAAAAGAGTTAGTAAAATGCAGATGCCTGCATGATGTTCACCAGATGTGGTATTATGTTAAATGCATATGGTATGTACATGCTATGATGTATGAATGTGAGATGTATGTTTTTGTCCGGGAAAATAAATCCCTGACTGCTGTTGAGGAAATTTTGGGGGGTTGAATCCCTTATTACCGTTGGGGATGAAGAATATGCATATCTTCAAACTTTGTTGAAAGGATGCTTTCACTGGAGAATATCTCTTGAATGTCAGTTGTTATATGGTTGGATCTAGGCTTCATAATTTGCTGAGGATGAAGTAGTCAACTGCTATCTGGTCGGATCCAGGCTTCACGGCAGCTTACTAGGGAAGAGACGAATTAACTGTTATTTGGTCGGACTCCAGGATTTGCAGAAAATTTTCTTGAAATTGAATAGTTATCTGGTCGGATCCAGGCTTCACAACAACTTGTTGGGGTTACAGAAGTTAACTGTTATCTGGTCGGATCCAGGCTTCGTAGTAACTTGAAGTGGTAACTACTATCTGGTCGTGTCCAGGTTTCATGGTTTTCGGAAAGTTGTACTATTATCTGGTCGAGTCCAGACTTCATAGTGTCTCTTTGGGGATCATAGTTAGTTGTTATCTAGTCGGGCTCCAGGTTTCACAATAAAATGTTTGAAAAATTGTTATCTGGTCGGGTCTAGGCTTTGCAGATTTTTGAGGTTGATGAGGTCAATTGCTATCTGGTCGGGTCCAGGTTTCACCATAAATTATTTGGGGATTTAGTTGTTATCTGGTCAGTTTCCAGGTTTCACAATGAATCTTTGAGGGTAATTGATATTTGGTCGGATCCAGGCTTCAGAATAACTTGCTTGAAAAGATTAAATTTAAAACTGACATCTGGTTGGATCCAAGTTTCGCAGTAATATTTGTTGGGGTAGAGGCAAACTCTACTGGAGAAAAGAAGTTAAACCTTGGTCGGGTTGAGTCCAAGTTCTTATATATCTTTTGAAGAGTTAGACTATGATCTGGTCGGGTCCAGGTTTCTTAGTATCTTTAAATTGAGATCAACTGTTATCTGGTCGGGTCCAGGTTTCAGATACTCAAACTGTTATCTGGTCGGGTCTAGGTTTCAGTAATTCACTAGGGATAGTGGCAAACTCTACTGGAGAAGAGGAGTTTTACTAATGATTTTGTAAGAATTAAACTGTTATCTGGTCGGGCCCAGGCTTCGGCAATTGAAGAAGTCAAACTATTATCTGGTCGGATCCCAGTTACAATACGGATACACCCCAGACACGGCGGTCATTCTACTACTCATACATATCTCAACTTCAGATACAGTCCAGATACGCTCCAGACACGATTGCCTTTCTGTCACTCATTCTTAGTTTATCCCCAGCACACAGTTGCTCCATACACAGATGTTTCTCTGTTACCCAGATACAATACAGATACACTCCAGACACGGTAGTCATTCTGATATTCATTCAAAGTTCAAATACAGTTACAGCTCAGATACGCGCCAGACACGGACGTCATTCTTTTGCTCATACAAAATTAGTCTCCAGATACAGTTCAATGGCATTTCGGACACGGATACCATTTTGATACCCATTCTTCTGACCTACAACATTGCAAATCAACAAACATTCTTGGATGGCATCTTTATGCCCATATCCAGCAAGATTCTACCATCTCCAAATGGCATCTTTAAGCCCATTTCCTCAGCTATATGTTTTGACGAGTGCAAATTTACGGGCACTCTAGTGTCCAATCCTCTTTTACCTTCGAGTCACGAAAGGCAAACCTGCCAATCTAACTCCTCAGGTTCAAGAAGATTGAACAGGGGCAACTGTTGTACCCCAAAATTTTCCCTCCCATTTCATTAACATTTTCTCATCACAAGACTCTTGGAACTGAAGATCAAGCTAGGGTTTGCTCTGCTCAAGACACTTCCTTGCACTGTTGACCTAAATTAGGGTTTGAGTTTGCACAGGGATGTTTTGACCCACAATGCCCAAATTGACTTTCATACTTCATATTGGACTCACAAGTTGGTCCATACCAAGTTCAAGCCTTGATTCAAATTTTTGCCCAGTCAATTGGACAGTTGACCTAGAAATCAACTGTATTGGGGAAAAAGTCAATTGTGGCCAATTGACAGTCAAACCTCATGATTTTTGACCCACATCAACATAATGAACTCATATATGTCATTTAATCAAGTTTGGATCACAATTCCACAAGAAATTTGATCAGATCACCAGAAGGGCAAAATGGTTATTTTTAGGGTTTTGACTGTACAAAGGCAATTTTTGACTGTTTGACCTAACCAATGGCAAATCAAGCTTAACCATGGACTCAAGGACTCAATGACATTGTCTTGACCCATTCAACAAGTTCAGAAGATCTCAATTGCATTGGATTGACAGATGAATTTTTCAGTCAACTGATCAAAATTTGACTGTACACTGAAAAGTCAAACTTTGACTTTTTGGTCAAAATCAAGTGCCAAGAGTTATTTTTCATCAAGACATGTCAAATTATGAAACTTGTTCACCAAGAAACCCAAAAATGCAAATTAGGGTTTAAAATGGAAAATTTTCATAACTTAGAAATTTTCTAAGTTATGAAATTTTCTTATTTTTTCCTAACTTTGTCCCATTTTTTCACCAAGATGCAAATGGATTCAAACAAAACTTGCAACATGAAAGTTATAGTCCATCACAAATTCTACAACTTTAATTCACAAAGTTTTCTCAAAAGAAGCTTGTATCTCAAGTTATGATTTTTGGAACAAGGGTACCTAAAACTTTTAACTTATGGAAAATTTGCCCTAATCTAGGCAGGGTTTTGACCCATCTTCTTGGCCATTTTTCACATAGTTCCACTTGGAGTTTCAAATTGCATTTCAAAGATGTATTATAGCACATATTCCAAGCTTTCCAAATTGTCCAAGAACTCCTTAAACACCCTTGTGGTTAGAGAGAATCGAATGCTTGAAGTTGGCAAAAACTCACTTTTGTCCATGACCAATACATGTTCATACAAACTTGCATTTTCAAATCAGCATGTTTGGTGCTAGCTTTCAGGCCTCAAAACCAACTTACACTTTATAATTTAATGCATAACCATTGAATTAAGGTGTTATCTTGGCCATTTGGACATTACATACAAGATTAACCCTTATTTGGAAAAAGGTAAAATGCCATTTTTGTAAAAGTGCACTTTATGTCAACCGAAAATCCTTGAGGTATGGGGCCATATCTCTGAAGCAAGATTGAAGCTATCAATTCCAAGAACCAAGAGTAAAAGATGCAGCATGATAGGAGGGCCTGTACCAAGCTATAACATCACTTCCACATGCTTGCTTGAAAAAGAGGAAAGTTGCCAAACATATACAATCTCACACATCTGTTAAGACAAGCTTAGACAAACATTGTAGACAAGTTCCATACCTCCCAACAAGCCTGAAACACGACCCTTTCATCACTCAAACCTCCTCATACTCAGAATCATTGTTTTTCTGCAAAACAGGGCAAGTTCTGCATTTTGCAAGCCATAACCAAATTCCATCGTGCGTTTTGTCCAAAGATAGTTCAAACACCTTCCAATCAACTCACCTGAACTATCCCAGGCCCCCATTGCAAGCTGTAACACCTCTAACACACTTTGCCATTTTCGTTTCAAATCTCTGCAGGTTGAGTTCTACAGCACGATTCAAGTTGTTTCAAAACAAGCCAAGCATTGGAAAAGCTTCCTTGAACTTCAGGCAAGCTCAAAAGAAGCTCAAACACCATTGAAGGTTGCTAAATTGACCAGCTCGAAGTCAACTGAAACAGGTATTTCATGTACTTATATCTCTCTATCTAGGAATGATTAGGCTTAGGTTTGTGAATGAAATATGTTGTACTCATAGCCCTGAAGCCATACATATGCTTAGTTTTCATTTTCATTAATCGTGCTAGGAGAATTTCACTCATGAACTTTCTGAAAAAACTAGGTTAAAGATTAGGGCCAGAGAAATTCTCTCTGGTCTTTGAGAGTTAATCCAAGTTTTTTATATGGTTGGATTCGTTGTTTAATTCTCTACAATATTCATGTTATGAGTTTTGTCAAAAAAGCACAGAATCAGGAGATAACATTTTGAACATGGCACGCGCGTGTACTGTCTAGAGGAAGAAGATGAAGTTGTGTTTGGGCTGGGCCTGTACAGGCTTGTTTTTGGCACCCCCCTCTTTTCTTTTTACATCCCCCTGGCCCATTTCTTATATATTTGTTATTTTTGCATTTTTATTTCATTTCTGTTTTTAATATTTTATTTTCTAATATAAAAATTACTTAAAAAATATTTTCATAAATTTTTATATTTATTTGATGTTTATTTTTATTAATTCTAGTATTAATACATTAAATACTTTATTTTCATTTTATTTAAATTTAAAAAAAAACAATGTAAAAAACACTTTTATTTTTATTTATTATTTTTATATGCATTTGAAAATATTTTCTTGACATACATATATTTTTGTAAATAATTAATTTTTATTTTTATACACTTAATATATATATATATATATATATATATATATATATATATATATATATATATATATATATATATATATATATATATATATATATATATATATATATATATATATATATATATATATATATATATATATATATATATATATATATATATATATATAATATCATTTTTATAATATACTTTTATTTTTTGTATAAATTAGTATATTATTGCATATAATTGATAAATAATATTATTTATTAAGAATTAGGGTTTTTTGCCCTAAATAGGAAAATAATTAAAATTGATCCCTTTTTTTTATTTACATTTCACATTGAAAAAATACTTTTTACATACATGAAAATCTTTTTTTTGTATAATACATTTTATTTGATATTTGTTTAATTGTATTTATTTAAATATTAAATATTGCCTATACATTCGATTTGGTTGTAATAACTTAGAATTTAATTTCTTGTCAAATACCTCCAATTCAAATTTGTACCCCCCTCCCTATATCATGTTGTAATAGTGTAGTATTTAAATTCTCGCACATTTAAAAGCTTTCAATTATGTCATGCTTAGACCTAGGGTTTGTATGCAATTGAAATCAACAATTAGTTTGTCCTAATCCAAGATAAATATGCATGAAAAATAAACACAATGCACACTTGCACCCCTAGGGTTACAATCCACTTGTTGCCTTCAAAAATGGGCCATGGTTGCATGTCAAGTACTTTGGCGAAACAAAAAAACAAAACAAAAGATCATAGTCCCTCGATGACGCTATCTGAGTTGCCTAAATAAAATGATCAAGTCCCTTAAGGAAAATTGCCAAAAATACTTGACACCATTACTATCATGGTCTATACGATGACCCGCGCCTGTCCCTTTTAACATCCTAACACAAGGTTGTTCACCAAATACAATGGTGAAACAACACTATTAAAAGGGTTTAAAACATAAGAAAGATCTTTGAGTAAAATAGGGTAGATAGCTCCTAGTTACTTGATCAAACTTGCAAAGACATCCTTGTTATTTTCAAAACACACTTCACAAACACAAATTTCAAAATCCTACTTTCAAACATTGGAAACTCTTCAAAATACAAAAACACCTTTGTATACATTCAAACAAGAATCATTACAAAGGTTGCCACAACAATGACCCATTTTCAAAACATCTTTCAAAATCACACACAAAGCACCATTTCAAACAATTGAAAAGCACTATTTCAAACAATTGAAAAACAAAGCAAGTGATCTAAAGCAAGTAACTAAGAGCCCATGGATAACCATGGATAGAAAGGGTGCTAATACCTTCCCTTTCTATAATCTACTCCCCTAACTCAAGAAAACATCTCAAAGGTCTTTCCTGTGCTTTTTGACCTTTCCTTAGGATAAAATAAAAAGTCGATGGCGACTCTTGCTAAACCGAAACATTTGCAAACACAAACGCAAAATCCCAAGTCATTTCTCCCACCGTATCACAGCACTCCAACACCGTGTTTAGCCCTGTTACTTGTTATTTTATCTTTGTTGCTCTATCAAAATCTTTAGATCTTGAATGAAAGGCTTATATTTTTTCAAATACTTACCATTAATTCTTAAGATCCTCTTGTCTTCTTCCAGTTCCTCAATTTCATAGGCATTATTAGTAAAGGTTCTGATGATTCGAAATGGGCCTTCCCAATGTGGGGACCATTTTCCTAACGACTTATTTTTCTTATTCATTGGAAAAATTACTTTCCAAACCAAATCATCGTTCGAAAAGATTTTACCCTTAACCCTTTTGTTGTATGCTCTGGCTACCCTTTCTTTTTGTCTTCTCAAGACTTCTAGAGCATACAGTCTTTCTTCGTCCAAATCTACTAGTTCATTCATCATTGCTTCCCAATAGAGATCTGAAGGAATCTCATTTTTCCTTTGAATTCTGACTGATTGTAAATAAATTTCTACTGGAAAAATTACATCATGCCCAAATGTTAGACGAAATGGAGTTGTATTCGTTGTTTCTTTGGGAGATGTTCGACAGGCCCATAAAGCTTGATCTAGGGTTTTATGCCAACTTTTTGGCTTTCTTCCCACATGTCTTTTGATTAGCCCTATGATCACCTTATTAGCTGCTTCGACTTGCCCATTGGCTTGTGCATAATAAGGTGTCGATGTTAACAATTTGAAACCCATTTCTTTAGCAAACTCTTGCATCTTTCGACCAGTAAACACTGATCCTTGATCAGTTGTAATGGTTTCTGGGATTCCAAATCTATACACAATATGCTTCTGTATGAATTCGATAATGACTTCTTGGTCGACATTCACCAGAGGTATTGCTTCTATCCATTTTGTGAAATAATCTATTCCTACCAAAATGTATTTCTGATTTTTTGACGATGATGGTTTTATTTCGCCAATCAGATCCAATGTCCAACCCCTAAAAGGCCATGGCTTGATAATTGAATGAAGTTTACTTGCAGGAGCATGTTGAATTCCTGCATGAACCTGACATTCTTGTCATCCTTTTGCGAAATCTATATAATCTTTCAAGATTGTAGGCCAATACATACCATATCAAAACAGCAGCCACTTTATCTTGTGACCCGCTTGATGTGCTCCACATGCCCCACTATGTACATTGGATAGTGTTATGTAAGCCTCACTTTCCCCTAAACATTTTAATAAAACTCCCTCTGGGGTTTTCTTAAACAATTCGTTGCCTATTAACACATAACTCAAGGCTCTATATTTTACTTTTCTTTCTGCATCCACTGTTGGAGCCTTCAAATAGTTTATTATTGGACTTCTCCAATCTGTATATGCTAAACTATCTATGGCTAAAACCTCAAAATATGAATCATTCAGATAACCTAGCCTTGAATCCTTTAAATCTGTTGGATAAAGTTTAGTTGCTAGTACCTTACCACGTACTTCGATTAGGCCTTCTAGTCTTTCCTTCGACACTTTATATCCTGAAGCTATCTGAGCCAAATCATTTGCTTCTTGATTCTTTAGTCTGGGGATGTGCTTGATGTCTATGTATTCGAACTTTCGAAGCAGCCTATTTGCCATCACAAAGTAGAACATCAAGTTTTCTTTTATGCACTTGTATTCTTTGGTAATTTGCTTGGTTACTAACTCAGAATCTCCCATTATTTCGACTCTAGTTGCCCCCAATTCCAGTAAAGTCTCAAGTCCTGCTATGAGTTCTTCATACTCTGCTTCATTGTTTGAGCAACGAGAACTAGTTATCTCATACTTGAGCTTTGTTGGAATTCGATCTGGAGAAATAATCAAGATTCCAATCCCACTTCCATTTTTATGTGCAGAACCATCAAAGAATAATTTCCACGGTTCTGGTTCCACAAAGTTTTGGGATATTTTGACCACTGCATGGTCGACAATGAAATCAGAGACTACTTGCCCCTTCATTTATTTCAAAGGCATGAAAGTTAAAGAGTACTCGGTTAAACCCAAATCCCATTTACCAATTCGACTGTGCAAAATTGGTTTGGACAACATATGTTTAATAACATCAAAGTGTGAAGAAACAAAAACATCAACTGGATTTATATGATATTTTAATTGTGTACATGAGAAGTATAGACAAATACATATCTTTTCTATATTTCTATATCTAGTTTCTGCGTCATTTAAGACCCTACTTAAGTAGTAAATGGCTCTTTCGACACCATTATCTTCTTCTTAGGCCAACATGCTTCCAATCATTTTGTATGACACTGAAATGTACAATCTCATGCACTTGTTTCTTCTTGGAGGCGAAAGGATTGGTGGATGCACCAAGTATTGCTTGATCCTTTCTAACGCCTCATGATGTTCTTCGTTCCAGACAAAGGCCTCCTGTTTTAATCATAAGAGTGGGGAAAAGGCTTGAGTTCGACCATTTAGGTTGGATATAAACCTTCGTAAGAAATTTATCTTTCCTAAGAGTGATTGTAACTCTTTCTTTGTCGATGGCGCCTTTGCCTCGAAAATTGCCTTTGTCTTGTTTTGGTTGATTTCTATACCCTTCTTATGGACCACAAAGCCCAGAAAATCACATGTCTGCACAAAAAATGCACACTTAAGGGGATTCATTTTTAGGCCATACTTTCTCATTCTTTCGAATGATTGTCGAAGGTGATCCAAATGGCTTGGCCCTGATATAGATTTCACCACTATGTCATCAATATAAACCCGCATAAAGGGCTCAATGAAATCATGGAATATTGAATTCATTTCCCTTTGATAGGTTGCTCCGGCATTTTTTAGGCCAAAGGGCATAACCACCCATTCATAGGTGCCTATTGCGCCAGGGCATCGAAACGCTGTCTTTGGCACATCTTCTTCTGCAATAAAAATCTGGTTGTATCCTGAATAACCATCTAACATACTAAGGTATTCATAACCAGCAGCATAATCTACTAACATTTCAGCCACAGGCATTGAGTATTCATCTTTAGGAGTAGCTGAATTTAAATCACAAAAATCTATGCATACTCTAAGAGAACCGTTTTTCTTAATTACAGGAACTATATTAGCTATCCATTCGACATACCTTGTGGTCCTGATGAACTTGCAACGTAGGAGTCTTTCGACTTCCTCTTTTATTTTGGACAAAATTTCTAGCGCGAATCTCCTTGGGCTCTGCTTGATGGGCTTCTTGCCATCCTTTATTGGTAGCTTCAATTCGACCAGTTCCCTGCTTAAACCAGGCATTTCGTCATAGTCCTAAGTGAAACAATCTTTATACTCCTTGAGCAATTGGATCACTTCTGCTCTTACTTCTGGGTTCAATTTCGCGCTGACGTACGTTGGCTTCCTTTGAGTTTCATCTCCTAGATCCACTTCCTCGAGAGGGTCTTGCGCCAGCATCTTCGTGTTGGATGCCGTTGGGTCCTTCTCGAATCCCAAAGGCTCATCGTCATAGATGGCATCAATCCTTTGGTATTTGTCTTCAACAAGTGTGTCTTCGTCAGGTGGTTTAGGTTTGAAGAAAATCCATGGCCCCTTGTTGTGAATTCCTTCAGCCTTGGCTTCAACAACCATAATTTTAACTTCGGCTTCTAAAGCTGTTTTCATCCTATTTTCAGCCAAATAGGATGAAATCTTCTTGAAGTAAGAAGACTCAGACATGGACATGGTCTTTGTCTTCCCAGCCAGTTGGCCGTATTCCTAGGACTCCAAGAACGTCTTCGTCAGGTCCCATGTTTTCCTTGTCCCAATAAAATCCATGTGTTGGGTGAAGGGTAAGGAAATACATTGCATTATTACTTGGTGCTGATGCACCTTCCGCTGCAGTGCATGGCCCAATGTTGGCCAAATTCCTGTCAAAATTCCTTCTATCGACATGATTAACCTCCACCATAAAATAGCTTTGGTCTGCTTCTATGTTTTCGACAATCCCATCATCTCTCCATATTGCCACCCTTTGGTGCATTGAGGATGGAACTTCCCTGATTCCATGTATCCATTCATGGCCTAGAAGAAGGTTGTAATTCGTCTTCGCCGCAATTACCATGAACATGGTTGGTCTTGTTATGGTACCTACAGTTAATTCTACTTGGACCACTCCTAGAGTTTGTCCAATTTTGCCTTCATAGTTTGACAGCACCATGTTGTGTGGTTTGATGTCGGTGTCGAATATCCCAATCCTCTTCAATAGGAATTGAGACATCAAGTTCACTGCTGCCCCACCATCCACCATAACTTTGTTGATGCCCACCTGTTCAATTTTATCCCTAATAAATAAAGGCTTAAGGTGGTTTTTCATACCTGCATCTGGCCTTTCGAAGAAGGCTTTCTTCTCTTCAACGGCGCCATTATTCATGACATAGAAACATACAGGTTTGTGTTTTGTCATTTCCAATTCGTCAGCCTCTTCGGAGTCTTCGACCTCAGTAACCTGGTCGTACTCATGTGGTAAGACAAAAACCACATTGCAATTTATTTGCAAAGAAGATTCTCCATCGGAATTGAAGCTATCTGTTGACATATCTTCATCATCTACTAGCCCATTATTGGCCAGTTCGTTGTTGTCCCCTTTTCCAGGGACCTTCATCTTGGTAGGAGAGAAAAGTTTCCTCCTTTTTGGGGACTTCTTTTCCATTGTTAGGACAGTCGAAGTTTGGTTGGTGCTTGACTCGCCAACTTCCTTGTTTGTAAGCTCCCTTTGGGCTTTCTTGTTTCGTTGGTGTCGCCTCCATTGGGACCTAGACATGGGGTTCTTCCCCTTGTAGTTCTCTGACACGTGAGATTGTTTCTTGTTGGAGTGAAACTGCCTCCTGAAGGCCCATGCAGTATGTCCACCTTCTTCGAAGCTTCTCCACTTCGACTTTCCTTTGGCTTCAGTTCTGTTTTGTCCTGCTTTCAGCCATTTTCCCGTTGGCATGTTTGCTGGGGGCTTAAATGTTGCATGTTTGCATGCCCCAGGGTGTGGGCTATCTGCCCTTTTGAGGATGCCTCTTGCATTATTGACGTAGCGTTCCCTATTCCACCTTTGATTATTCCAACACTGAGAGTATGGAATCCTTTTGTAAGCTTCTGCAGTCCTTCCGTCATATAGCGCGTTGCACCATGGGCACATAAGAACTTCTGAACCCATTTTGTGACAATGAACTAAGAATCCCATGAGACTCTCTCCCATCTGGGGGTAAGGTAAGAGTTCCTTCTCCCTTCGCCAGTTGTTTCTGGCCTTCTCCTGATAGACCATTTGGTAGGTAAAAGTCGCTCCTTGATCATTCATGATGCTACACCTTTGGCACACAAGCCCCTTTGGGTTCTTCGAGTGACAATGGAATAAGTAATCCACCAAACTCACTTTTTGGTCGCCTGCCTTCATCTTTTCATTCTCCATTTTGAGTCGCTTTTCTATCTCCTCCATTTTTGGGGAGAATTGGTTCAGGTCCACCATGTTCACTTTGAATTTTATACCCTCAGCAAGTTTCATTCCTTCGAACTCGACCCTAAGACCATCAATAGTCATGGTCTTCATTGCACTCTTCATTGCGCCATCATTAGCGCTTGTTTCCTTCTCCGCCACGAGATCATCAGCAAACCCTGGCTTTGAGGCTTTGTCAGACCCCTGGTTTTGTTCTGGTTGCAACCCTTCGACTCCAGCAATGTCCACCATGTTGATGGCAGCAGGCTCAACATAATTGGTCTCGGAAACCTGCATAGGGTCAGCATCAATCCTCATTTGAGGTTTGGGTTTTTCCCCAAACTTCAGCCTTCCATCCTAAATTGCTTTTTGTATCAGATCCCTGAAAAGAAAGCATTGTGAGGTTTTGTGGCCTAAGAAATTATGATACTTACAGAAATCCCTTTTCTTCCGTTGTTCTAACGGAGGAATTTTAGCACCAGGGGGCACTATCATCTGGCCATCTTTAACTAGTAAGTTGAAAATTTCATCACACTTGGTGATGTCGAACGTATAAGATTTTCTTGGAAATTTTTCGCTCCTTTCTGGTTAGACAGGATTTTTCCCATTTGCAGGAGTCAACATTTTGCAAGGGTACGGTGGTCCTTGCTTCAACTCTGCAAGATCTATTTCGTGTTCTTCGACTTCTGAGAAATCCTCTTCGACTTCTCTTTCGTCTGAGCAGGCTTCGATATAAGCCACTCTTTATTTTCTATGACTTTGTTTCGCCCTGGCCTTTTCGATCTTCAAACGCTTAACTTGTCGAACCCTATCAGCCAATTGCACCATATCCCTCAAATAATGGGGATCTAATTTTTTCCTGATAGAAAAGTCCAAACCTCTTGCTGCCATTTCGACCAACTCGTGTTCTGGCACTTCTGTGAAGCATCTTGCCTTCAACAAACGGAATCTGTTGAGGTAATTGTCCATGGGCTCACTAAATTTCCGCTTGACATTTGCCAATTCGCTTAGACTAATCTTGGTTTGTCCTACATAAAATTATTCATGAAACAGCCTCTCCAAATGAGTCCAATCATGGATGGAATTCGCCGCAAGGGTGGTGAACCAAGTAAAAGCATTTTTTGTCAGCGAACAAGGGAAGTATTTAATCCTTAGATTTTCATTATTCGCTATATCTCCTGCCTCCGTAAGGTATCTGACGATATGTTCTATGGTAGATTGGCTAGTATCACCAGAAAACTTGGTGAATTTGGGTACTTTCCATCCCCTTGGAAATTCAGTTTGTTAAATATATTCTGACAAATGGGATGTATAATTTGGTCTACACATACCTAAGCTTACCTTATTTCGTGCCATAATTCTTTCGACTAAGGCTGCTAGGTTATTGTTTCCCACCATATCATTTTGTCGACAACCCTGAAGGATTTCATCAGCATCTTGGTTTCGACTCACCAAAACTATCCTTCTCCCTGGTTCCTCCCTAGGGATAGCCTGTTGGGGTCTGGGTGGTTCCTCCCTTCAAATTGGTTGTTGGACTTCGGCTTCAGGGTGAATCAAAGGTTGGGTCTGGTTTATGGTTGGCTCTTCTTGGAATATGATGCCTTGATTCTCCCTTACCCGTGTGGGTTGTGGGGGTGGTTGTCGAACTGCTTCTCTGGGCGCACCAAAGAAATCTGCAAGACGCCCTATTTATGCAGCCATCTGTTGGTTTGCTTGGGCATTCTGCAAGTTAGTTTGTGTAGTTCTTTGAATTAAAGGGTTGAAAATCGTACCCATCTGTTGGGCCAATACGCCTAACATCTCGTGGTTGCTATCGTCCATTTGTTGCCTTATGACTGCCTGTGTATTTGTGGTGATAGCAGGTATTTGGATTGGCTGCAAATTGTTTCTAGCCATATGCTTTATCCTAGACCCTGATCCTTGCAATGGTGACAAAGTAGATGTTACGGGACGGGTGTATGTCGACGTATTATTTTGAAATCCCGTCATGAACGAAGTTGGCATGCCATATATATGATCTGATGTCGGGATTGTAAATCCTGGTGGAAAAGTACTAGACATACCTATCGAAGGCCTGGGTGTTAATGGTGGATTTTGATTAGCCATAGACACAATGGTATGTTCGTTATGGATGTTTGATGATATAGTTGAAGCGTTTGTATTTTGGGGTATAACTGCAGCGCTTGTTGTCGAAGGGATCGTTGCAGTCCCTTGACTCGCCGTCATCACTTCGTTTGTATTCGAAGCGCTGGTATTTCCTCCCACAGGAGGGTGAACTTGTTGCGCATCACTAGTGGGTGGGTTAGCCATTCCCCTAATGTGTTGTCCTTTTGGTCTAGGATTTGTATTGTTGGCTAGTTTTCCACTTCTCAATCT
This sequence comes from Vicia faba, assembly GCA_948472305.1. NCBI lineage: Eukaryota > Viridiplantae > Streptophyta > Magnoliopsida > Fabales > Fabaceae > Vicia > Vicia faba. The sequence goes on along the minus strand of OX451737.1, from coordinate 34,421,057 downwards.
CATGCAATAAACAAGTTAAAACTAAGATGGATAAAGACCCAGGTCCCACTGAGCGTGCCAATTTGTTTACCCTCGAATTTTGGTAAACAACCGCTGATCTTCCAAATTCTTTCACGGATCCAGTTACTTGCAAGATCGATCAAATTGATCTCAGGACACGAGTGTCTTTATTAATATTTTAACTTGATTGTTGTATTTAACATGTTTTGTATATGAAGACAAATGGCTTCAAATATCGAATTAAAATGCATATAAAGTGAAAGCAAAATTACTTCTAAACTTGAAATGGTAAAAGACTTAAGTAAATATTAATGGAAATTCTGCAGAAAGTAAATGCATTTATATTAAATGGGTGTATCATACGTACATCCTCAATAAACTCGTTTCTCTTTAACACTTGGTACTTTGAGTAATTTCTGAGTAATTTGTACAAAGATGTTCACCACCTCTATCGAAATACTAAAGCCACTATTTATACTACTTCGACCCTAACGGTCTTCTACACGAACTAATGCCACGTTTCTGTTTGCATGTCTTCAACGAACTCAGAGCCTTCCACGCGTCTTTTTGGATAAGATCAAAATATTTGAATTTGAATCTCCTTCTTATCTTGAGCGCCAATCTCTGAAGATGGTCGAACGAAAAAAAATGTTTGAAACCTTGTCCACATTTCGAATAACAATCTTTATTCAATAATTTGAATTGGTAAACCTTTCCAACGAATTTTACTCAATTCGAATTTCAACCTTTATGGCTTCACATAAATAAAGTAGTGGGATATTCTGAAGTATATTCAAGTCTAACTTTAAAATCCTTAGTCGAAATTTCTAGCTAACACTAGGACATTTTATTTCCAAGGAAGGTGTGTCTACTGATCCTCACAAAATTCAAGTTGTTAGCTCTTGGAAAATGCCATCTAACCTTAAACAATTGAGAGGATTCCTTGGGTTAGCTGGTTACTACCGTAGATTTGTGAAGGATTTTGGAAAAATTACCAACCCTTTGACTGATTTACTTAAAAAAGATTGTTTTACATGGAAAGAAGAAACCACTCAAGCCTTCAACAATTTGAAACAAGCTTTGGTATTTGCCCATGTATTAAGCTTACCAAATTTTGACAAATGGTTCATTGTTGAGACTGATGCTTCGGGCAAAGGTATTGGAGTTGTATTAATGCAGGATCACCACCCTATTGCATACATCAGTAAGGCTTTGGGTCCAAAACAATAAGCCATGTCTGTTTATGAAAGGGAACTCTTAACTATAGTGTATGTTATACAGAAATGGAGCTCCTATTTAGCACATGCTCCTTTCACCTTCAAAACGGATCAAAAGAGTATCAAATATGTATGGGAACAAAAGCTTAATACACCTTTTCAACATGTTTGGGTATCCAAACTGCTTGGTTTTGATTTTGACATAGTATACAAAGAAGGGTCTTCTAATTTGGCCGCAGATGCCTTGTCAAGGAAAGAAGGTGTTGAGCTCTTAGCATTATTTCTTACTAATGCAAGTCCTGATCTTTGGGAGTCTATCAAATTTGATTGGCATCATGATCCACAACTCAGTTCCATCATACAGGAACTTCAACAAAATACAAATTCTCACGCTAATTATACATGGATTCGCAATGAGTTGAGAAAAATGGTAAATTGGTGGTGGCACAGAATTCAGTTGTTAAAGAAGTTATTTTAAAGTGGCTTCATAACTCAGTTATGGAAGGCCATTCTGGAAGAGATGTTACTGCTAGTAGGGTCAAGTGTCTGTTCTATTGGAAAGGCATGACCAAAGACATTCTCACTTTTGTCAAGAATTATGGAGTTTGCCAAAAGAACAAATCTGCTCTAGCTGCCTATCTAGGTTTACTGCAACCTTTACCAATTCCAAGTTAGATTTGGACTGATATCAGCATGGACTTTGTGGAAGGATTACCTAACTCAGCAGGAAAACAAGTAATTTTTGTGGTGGTAGATAGACTAAGTAAGTATGACCATTTCATGGCTCTTTCCCATCCTTATACTGCACTTGATGTAGCTCAAGTTTTCATGGATAATATTTTCAAACTTCATGGTTTACCAGAATCCATCACCAGTGATAGAGATCCCATCTTTCTTAGCAAATTTTGGCATGAATTCTTCAAACTTCAAGGAGTATCTTTGCACAAATCTTCTACCTACCATCCTTAAACTAATGGTCAAACTGAGGTGGTAAACAAATGTTTGGAAACCTAACTCAGATGCATGACTTTCGACCAGTCGAATCAATGGTATAAGTGACTGCCTCTGGCTGAATGGTGGTACAACACAAAATATCATTCTTCCATTCATGATACCCCATTTGAAATTGTATACGGACAACTGCCACCTATTCACTTACCCTATCTCCATGGCTTTGCTTCAAATCTGAATGTTGATAGATCATTATTGGCAAGAGAATCAACTATCAAGCTCCTTAAATTTCATTTGTTGAGGGCTCGGAACAGAATGGTACAGCAAGCCAACAAACATAGGTTTGATCGTGTTTTTGTTGTCGGTGATTTTGTTTATCTCAAGCTTCATCCATATCGACAAATTTCTATGAAACCTCATGCATCTCACAAGTTGCTCCCTAAGTTTTATGGACCTTTTCAAGTTGAAGATTGTTGGAACATGTCCATGTTCCATATTGAATTAAAAAAAAAAATTCATTTAGTCCCACATTGCTCATGTGAGAAATATTAACCATCTCACTTTATTATATAAGGAAGTCACTTGTTTCCTTACAAAATACACCAAAAACATTTTATTAGTTTTTCCTTCCTCACTCTCATAACTCTGCGTCTTTCGAATTGTCGAAGCGCCAACTTCTTCCCCTTTCTTTCTACTCGTTGAATTTTCCGAGTATTTTCTTGAATTCTCTTTATAGAGAATAATGTTAATTTCTCCTCGTTTGAGTTGAGAAATTTTCAAGTATAATTTTTTATTCTCTTTAGAGAATTATTCGAATTTCTCTTTGTTTGAGAAATCTTTGAGTGATCAAAAATGATCATTATTGAATTCTCTTTGAAGAATTATTGAAATTTCTCTTGGTTTGAGAAATATTTATGACTGGTAAATATATCAGATACTACGGTGGTATTTATACCATATTTGAATGGTCTTAGTACCATTAGAGGGTGTATTTCTAGACCGATTATCTATCGTGCAAGTAGTAATCGTACAGTATAGAACTGGGCTGTTTTATCCTGGAGGTGGCGTGGTAGTTCGACTGCTTTGCATAATTTTGGGCAGTACCGCGAAACGTCTTAAAGAGAGCGAACTGATCCGCGACTCAACCCGGTAATTTCTTCAGTGGCAACATTTTTAAAATCATGAACCAACAATTTTAAGACGGTTCAAACTGCCATGGCTATTGAAGAAATTATCGGTACTTCTAAGATTGTCTCGGACAAACCGTTCTAGTTTGAAGGAGTGCATTTCAAAAGTTGGCAACAAAAGTGAGGTTTTTCCAAACCATAAAGAAGTTTGTCAATATTTTGACCGATGACATTCCTACTGTTCCACTTGGATCAGTTGAACAAACGAATAGAAAGAAATCTATGAACTTAGATTGAATTATTAATTTCAATGAATCTGAATTTACAACATAGATTAAAGAGAAGGATTTACAGCTAAAGGAAGAAATCTCCTTATAGAAAGAGAATGATTATAACATTCTAAATGGACTCGCAAATGATCTATATGATTATTACAATAATTGCGATACTCCAAAACAAGTTTACGAGGCTATGAAAAACAAGTATTGAAGAAGCTGGAGAACAAAAGAATGATTTTAGCAACTACGAAAAGTATCAGATGGTAGATGAAAGATCTGTGGATACTCAAAGTTATGAACTTCAAAAAGAATTCTCATGAGGTCATCACTAAAGGTATGTATTTAGATGTATTTTTTAGAATCTGATTATTCTCCTTGAGTTAAAAAAAGAGGAATCTTAGAGACAATATCAAGAAGAAAAGTCTTGGTTGTTTTAAACAACAAATAAAAATTCGGTGTAGTTCTGAAGCCATTTGGAGAATGATTAAAGAATCAGAACTGCAATGTTGTGATCCGAATTAAGAATGAGATCCTTTCTATGGTCTCAATTGCTCCAACTAGGCAACAATCACCACCTCAAAGAAATGATGTTGTTTTCCATTGTTTTAACCATGGAAAATCATGTCATAAGATTAAGAAATGTAGAAGAGGCTTGAACCTGGTGCTACCCCTAATGCATAGGTCAAACTGACTAATGGGAAATTTATTTCTATGATAATTGAAATCAACACGGTTGATGAATTTGATGATTGGTGGATAGACACTGGTGTTTCTCATCATGTCTGTTATGATCGTGTTATGTTTAAAACATACACGAATACTAAAGATAAGAAAGTGTTGTTGGGATATGTCCACACCACTAATGTTGCTAGAATTGGAGAAATGGAGTTGAATTTCACCTCCAGAAAGACTTTAATCTCGAAGGACGTCATACATGTTCTTGAGATTAGGAAGAATTTTGTTTCTGGTTTTCTTTTATATAAGGCATAGTTTAGTCAGTCCATTGGGGTAGATTTGTACACCATTACAAAGAATGACATTTTTGTGAATGAAATTGATATGTTTAAAAACTTTGTAAAGAATTTAAAAATCAATTATTAAAGGATCTGATCCCCTAGACCTTGTACACTATGGTATATGTGAATTACATGGAATTGTACATGAAATGACTGCACCATACTCTTTTGAAATGAATGGTAAAGCAGAAAGAAAGAATATAACTCTTATTGAACTTGTTGTTGCAATTATATTAAATTTTGGTGTTGCTTCTCACTGGTGGGGGAAATTTTGTTGACTATTTGCTATGTCCTGAATCGAGTTCCCAAGTTAAAAAGTAATATCTCTCCTTATGAGATATTAAAGAAAAGACAACCAAAATTGTCTTATTTAAGAACTTGGGTTTGTCTGGCATATGTCAGAATTCAGGATACGAAGCGAGTTAAACTTGCTAATAGAGCCTATGAATGTGTGTTCATTAGGTGTGAAGCAAACAGTGAGGCATATAGGTTCTATGACCTAAATGCAAAAGTGATCATAGAATCAAATGATGTTGAATTCTATGAAGAAAAAAAAAATTTCCTTTCAAATCGAGAAATAGTAGGGGCACTCAATCGAGTCACATTCATGTGATAAGAAGCACAAAAAGCAACGACGATGTAGAAACAGAACTTCGAAGAAGTAAAAGAGTAAGAGTTTCTAAAGACTATGGGAAGAATTATGCGACCTATAATGTAGAGGAAGATCCAATGAATCTTCAAGAAGCCTTGTCATCTCTGGATGCAGATATCTGGCAAGAAACTATTAATGATGAGATAGATTCTCTAGAATCTAACAAGATCTGTCACTCAGTAGACTTGCCTCCTGGATGCAAACCAATCGGTTGTAAATGAGTTTTGAAAAAGAAACTAAAACCTGATGGAACTGTTGATAAATACAAGGCTCGCCTTGTAGCCAAGGGTTTTAGACAAAGAGAGAATATAGATTTCTTCGACACTTTTTCTCCGGTCACCAGAATGACATCCATTAGGGTACTTATCTCAATAACTGTTATTTATAGTTTAATAGTACACCAAATGGATGTTAAGACAACTTCTTTCAATGGTGAATTAGAAGAAGAAATCTATATGGAACAACCGGAAGGCTTTGTGATCCATGGACCAGAAAACAAGGTCTGTAAGTTAGACAAGTCTTTGTATGAGCTGAAGCAAGCTCGGAAGCAATGACATGAAAAGTTTGACAACTTAATGATATCAAATGGGTATAAGATAATGAAAGTGACAAATGTGTTTATTACAAATATGAGAATCACATTTGCACTATCATATGTCTCTATGTAGACGACCTATTCATATTTGGGTCAAACATTCAGACCATCAATGAAGTGAAATCATTGTTGTGCAACAACTTTGATATGAAAGATCTCGGTGAAGCAAGTGTGATCCTTGGTATCAAGATCACGAGATCAGAACAAGGCATCTCCTTGGATCAATCACACTATGTGGAAAAGATCTTAAAGAAGTATAATTACTTCGACTGTAAACTTGGGTGCACACCTTATGATCCAAGTGTGAAACTGTTTAAGAACACTGGTGAAAGTGTTAGACAAACAAAATATGCGAGCATCATTGGCAATCTTAGGTATGTCACTGATTATACTAGATCCGACATTGCATATGCAGTGGGATTATTGTGCAGGTTTACGAGTAAACCGAGTTACGAGCATTGACAAGCTATTAAGCGAGTCATGAGGTACCTTAAAAGGACCATATATCTCAGTTTACATTATCAGAAATTTCTGGCTGTACTTGAAGGGTACAGTGATGCCGATTGGAACATATTATTAGATGATTCCAAAGCAACTAGTGGCTATGTATTCCATAGCTAAAGGAGTTGTATCTTAGAAATCAAGGAAACGAAGTATCATGGCTCATTCCATAATGGAGTCTGATATGATAACGTTAGCGATTGCTAGTGAAGAAGAAAGTTAGTTAAAATATGCCTGCTAACTAAGATTTCCTTATGGGAAAAATCCATGCCAGTTGTGTTGATCCACTGCGATAGTACCGCGGCTATTGCAAAAACTGAGAACCATTATTATAATGGTAAAAGACGTCAAATTAGAAGAAAGAACAACACTGTTAGAGACTATATCTCTAAAGGAGTTGTAAGAGTGGATCATGTACACACCGATGAAAATTTAGCATATCCTTTGACGAAAGGATTAGCTAGAGAGAAAGTCTATAATATATCATGAGACTTATGCATATATAGAAATGAGTTTCTCATGATGGTAACCCGACCTAAATGACTGGAGATCCCAAGAAATAGGTTCAATGGGTAATAACAAGTTATGAGTAATATGAGATTATCATGCAAGTAAAGCATGAATCCTGAAGCAATTAGAGGATGAGATAATAGAAACTCTTAATGAAATCTATACTCTGTATGAGGGAGTACCTAGGCTACAGGAGTACTCTTGATAGACTCACCTATGTGATTGTGGAACTTAGGCCGGTTCCTATGGAATTTCGAGGCAGGATTCCTAGAGCATTCACTAAACCGGGATACACGTGCAGGGCCATTAAAGTACGGGCTATTAGAATACACCTTAAGAAAAGGTTGTGTGTGGGTTTGATGTCTGAGATAGAGTTCAAGACATTTGTGTCACTCTTGTTGAATCGGAATCCTACTTGCTATGCAAAGGTTCAAGTCGTAGACACCTTTGTTTATGCACAATCTTAGAAACGTTTGACGTTACTTCCAAATTCACCTTTTTAAATTCAAGTGGGGGATTGTTGGAACATGTCCATGTTCCATATTGAATTAAAAAAAAAAATTCATTTAGTCCCACATTGCTCATGTGAGAAATATTAACCATCTCACTTTATTATATAAGGAAGTCACTTGTTTCCTTACAAAATACACCAAAAACATTTTATTAGTTTTTCCTTCCTCACTCTCATAACTCTGCGTCTTTCGAATTGTCGAAGCGCCAACTTCTTCCCCTTTCTTTCTACTCGTTGAATTTTCCGAGTATTTTCTTGAATTCTCTTTATAGAGAATAATGTTAATTTCTCCTCGTTTGAGTTGAGAAATTTTCAAGTATAATTTTTTATTCTCTTTAGAGAATTATTCGAATTTCTCTTTGTTTGAGAAATCTTTGAGTGATCAAAAATGATCATTATTGAATTCTCTTTGAAGAATTATTGAAATTTCTATTGGTTTGAGAAATATTTATGACTGGTAAATATATCAGATACTACGGTGGTATTTATACCATATTTGAATGGTCTTAGTACCATTAGAGGGTGTATTTCTAGACCGATTATCTATCGTGCAAGTAGTAATCGTACAGTATAGAACTGGGCTGTTTTATCCTGGAGGCGGCGTGGTAGTTCGACTGCTTTGCATAATTTTGGGCAGTACCGCGAAACGTCTTAAAGAGAGCGAACTGATCCGCGACTCAACCCGGTAATTTCTTCAGTGGCAACATTTTTAAAATCATGAACCAACAAAGATCGCATTGGTGCCACTGAATACAAGCTGCAACTTCCTGCCATTATTCTATTCACAATGTATTTCATGTTTCTCAATTAAAACTATGTCAAAATCCACAAGGTCAAGTTGTGCAACACCTACCTGCAGCGTCTCACTCTCATGATCAGATTCTTATTGCCATCCTCGACGGAAAAATGCTGAAGAGAGGGAAAGTAGCAGCTACTAAGGTATTGGTATAATGGAAGGATACTCATTGACAAAACTACTTGGGAGTTCTACTATGACTTGCTTAAGAAGTTTCCCGATTTCCACCCATGAGAACATGTGTGTTGTTAAGGAGAGGGTATTGTCATAGTATTTCAATATTTTCAATATTTATATTTTTGCTATTTTGTCTTTTCCTTATTTTGTCAATCAAATGAACTGTCATAAGTTGTTAGAATTTATTGTTTGTGATTGGTAGATGATTGAGTGGTATGTCACCAATCTGCCTATATACTCGTTGTATGAATGAAAAGGATGACACACTTTTGCAACAAATTATATTCTTCTTTTTCTCTATCAGTATACTTCATTTTCCTCTGCAGCTCTTAAATCAACAGATAGCTTTTTTAAACCTACAATTATCTCTGGTTCTAGAGTAGGATATTACCGATTCATCCCTAATATCCAAAGGTTGGTATCATATGTAATACCTTATTTGGTTCAGCGTTTGATTTTCGATGATTCTATAGTTAGGATCAGGTAGATGTTTTCTATTATAAACTTCTTAATAATATGATAGCACAAAATTCTACAAAACTTGATTTGGGAAATACTTATTAATACATATACAAAAAATTTCCATTCACAACTAAATATTTATATTTTTTATCGGATTTGGACCTTGGTGATGGTCGGAGTAGGGTGCGAACGGTGAAGTATCGTCTCTATAGTTTCATTAGGGTATAAGCAAGCACACCAATATGAGATTCAGTTGATGATTGAAGAGAGTAAGAGGCGATGGAAATTGCGATTTCATCCACTGTCATTTTTATGAAACCAATTATCTTCCTTGGAAATCTGTAAAAGTATATTCAACATAACGTGAGCTCTAAGTTATCGTCAAAATTTATGGTGCATGAATCGAAAACCTCAAATATAGAAATATAGAAATTACAGTTAGTGGTGTTATTCATAAGTTCTTATCAAAACAAACATACCTTTGCTGAAAAGCTTTCTGATAGTAGTATTAAGGTCACCTTCCCAATACTGTTTATCTCCATTCTCGTTCAAACAAATTCTTCTAAGACTCGACGCCCTTAAGATTCCATGAGAGAAAGTCTCCATTTTAGGACACTCAACCACATATAATTGATTCAACAATGGAAATCTGAAGTTGTGATTTCCACTACAAAAGCATCTAAGTTCTTGCAAATTCAAAAACTTTAAGGATAGTAATCTTGAGAAAACAAGTCCAACATATTCCTCTACCTCTCCTTGATCCTTTGCAATAATTTCCTCGACACCACAATCACTTACCTCTAGCACATGTAGTTGCAAAAGATCTTTGGCCACAGAAAATGGAAAAACATGTTTTAGGCTTTCGCATTTTGTAGCTTTTACCATGAACAGGTTTTGAAACTTGATTTTTCCTCGGGGATCCTTATTCCATAAATACTTAAGATTTGGTAAATGTTCTAGAGATAATGTTTTCAGTGGAATCTCAATTTCAAGCTCTTGTTCTCTTATTGCATCTATTTCATATACAACTTCTAGTGCAAGACAATACCCTAAATTCAATGATTCCATGCTTTGTAATTTGTTTAGCACATGACTTGGGAACACATTCAAAAGCTGGTTACAAGATGTGATTTCCAATCTTTTCAATTTGCAAAAGGAATTTTGAATGAGTACCGGCCATATTGACTTCAAGTTGTCCATATGTGAAATCACTAATGTCTCCAAGTTGGGGAAGAGTGGAACCTATATCATAGTCCAGATTCACAATAAGCAATTGTAAACAGGTTATTTAAGCACTTTTAGCATAAGCACTTATTATACAAGTGTCTATCATTTAAGGGCTTATGCATACGATATTTCGATAACAAAAGATAAAATAATGTCAAATGGTTTTCATATAAGTTATAAGTTGTTCTCATGAGCTATATCTTAAAGAACTTATGGAAATAAACAAAAAATATAGTTTAAAAACATGTCACAAGTTGTTTTCATCAGCTCTCCTGAACACTCATACAACTGCTTATGACAATGACAATTGATAAGCTCAACTAACAACTAGTAAAAAATGTAGAAAAATTATAAACAAAGGGAAAATTGAAGCTATTTAAAAAGCTTACTATTTCAACCGGAGACTTTCTATGAAAAATGTTACTCATAATTTCATCGCGGACAAATATCTTCTCTACCAATTTGCATGAACTGATTAAAAGATGTTCAAGTTTGACGAGTTTTTCAGCCACTGAGTATGAAAAAAGATATTTCAACCTTTCACAACAATCTACGGTCAAATTGGTCAAATTTTCAAAGCAAGAATGCGACAGAAGCTGATCATCCCATATCCTCTGGACATTGATTGAATGAAGCTTCAAGGTCTCCAAACATGGAAATTCAACCTATCAAAAGTTATCAAAGTTCAATTATCACTAACAAAAAAAAAAAACTGGTCATTACTGAGAAATAGACGTGAGATAGTGAAACCGTGTGTTCAACAATAAGTCTTGTTTGTACCTCATCACTCAAAAGTTGACTATAGAAATCATTGCTGTTTTCGGTATCATCAATGCACGACTCAGGAGAGAGACTAACAAGAGAAGGCAAAGATTCAAGCGTAAGAGAACGCATTTTTGGGAGCGTGAACTTGTCGGTTTGTCCAGCATCCTCTTGTCTTTGCTTAGCTATGATATAGCTCATAAATCTACATTCAGATATCTCAATTTCTACAAGTTCTGAAAGGTGTTTAACCGTTGAATGCAAGAAAACAAACTCCATCATATCACAATTTTTCACTTCAATAACTTGTAGTTTTGAAAAAGCCTGTGTTGGAAATGGATCACTGCATATTCTCTCCAATTTCATCATGCTGTGAATGATCAAAGATTCCAAGTTTGGAAAAGCAGGATCATGATTAGACCATATGGTTGATCCAATAACTTCTTCCATTTCATCACAATTTTGAATATTCAGATGCTTCAATTGTGAAAATCCTTCATCGTTTAATTCATATAGTACTTCTTGGACACCTGTTAAAGTCATGTGATTTTAGATTGAAAAATAAATAAATATTATTATAGCGAAATATGTTTGAAACTGACTTGATACAAAAGACTAAATACTTACCCTTCAGTTCAGCTATATATAAATCTTCGGCGTGAGCCATCAACAATTTTATTCCATAATCCATAAGAATGCTTGAATCCATGCTCAAATTTAGCTTAAGAACTCTTGAATTTTTGTAGTTTTCATGCTCATCCTCAGAAAATTTCCATCCGTCTCCAATCAAAACCTTGTAACTTTCGAGTCTTCCGAAGGAAAGCAAGTCTCTCGGAAAAATTGATGTATCGTTTATCTGCATATTCAAAGTTGATAGATGATGCAAATTTCTCAACTCGCCTAGAATTGAATTATTGTTTTGTTTTTCAATTTCTTTAACCTTAACCTCCCATTGAGTGTTAGACATTCCCATATAGAGCTCTTCTAAGCTTGTGAGGCTAGATATCAGATTGTGAGGTACTATTTCTAGTTTCGAGCAATCGGTCAAATCTAGTAACCGGAGATTAATCAAATGGCCTATTTCAGGAGGGATCACTCTAAGCTCGGATTTTTCGAGATTAAGAATCTCTAAACCCGTGATTTCTCCAACAACGGTAATGTCTTCCAAAATGCATTTACATAGAGTGAGTGCTTGGAGGTTTGTCAAAAGAGCGAGAGACGAAGGAAGTGATGGAGTACAATTCACACCTCCTAAACTTAGTACCTTAAGTTCTTTCATTTGATCAAAGAAATTATCATGAACTTTCAAATAGTTACCTTGAGAGTTGATTTTGAGTATCTTCAAGTTAGGACATTCTAAACTTTCGGGAAGTTCATTGATCAAACACCAATCCAAGAAAATATGATGACAGTTTTTCAAAACATCTTTTCTCGGCCATTCTTTTAACTCAGCATTCCTCTCCACGGTAAAGAACGGCTTGACCTTTGACCCAATGGATGCAGCCACATTGCGAACAACTTCAAGTGCCGCAACCGAATCTCTTTCACCTTCAAGCAAAAAACAAGCATCTCTCAAGTTGTCTATTAATTTGTAAAGTCCGTTTCTTCCATCTGCCAACGTATCGACGTGTTTATGCAAACCTAAACACCAACCAAACACCAGCATGTCTTTTATGTTGTAAGCATTTCCCATTGAACCTAACAGAAGGAAGAAAGTTTTAACTTCTTGACTTTCTAAATGATCGTAACTCAGTCCGATAGCTGAATGCACTTTCGAATAAAAACATCCATCAAAGTCGAAATTTGTTAACTGCTCAAGTGCATCATTCCAAGCATATAAATCCTTGTTCTTCAAAGCCTCCACCAAATTAATAATCAAAAGCGGCAAACCAGCGCAACTTTTCGCTACTTTCATCGCTACCGGTTGAATACTAAGATCTTTAACAACATCCCCTCCCCTCTTTTCAAACAAACTCCAACTCTCATCCTCAGACAAAACTTCAAGTCTATAAACCTTCTTTGCACCTAAGCTAGCAGTCAACACATTAAGATCTCTCGACGTCACCAATACTTTACAACCTTTATGATCATCGCCGAACGGAACACCAATATCGGTTAAACTAAGCTTTCCCCAAACATCATCCAATATCACAAGAATCTTCATCTCCTGCCTAATCCTCTGACGTAACCGACTCGCCCTTCCCACCTCAGTCAACTCATCAAACCTAAGCCCTAATCCATCCGCTATTTCGGCTCGAATCATTCCCACGTCAGGAGAATTTGTCACATTAGCCATCACAACCAGATCAAAGACACCATCATTCTCAGCTCTCCATGCTAGCTCCTTCACCAATGCAGTCTTACCTACACCAGCCATTCCATACAAACCAATGATATGAACATCAGAATCCTCTTTCAACACATTCATAATCTCATTCAACATTCCCGTTCTCGAATCCAAATCCACATAACCTCTAGCACTAGAACTGAAATTGCATTTCAAAGCACAACGATATGAAATCCGATCAAACGTTTCGTTCTTTATCTCAGAAATCAGATCCACTAGGGCTTTTGCTCTCTGACTGTTGGTATACCTAGAGTACACATCTAAGCATCCAACTCTCTCTTTATCTTGGGCGTGAAGAAAGTGTTGCGCCTCTTGTATGGCTGCTTGGCCTCTAAGAAACCAGTCGTGGACGGTGTCTTCGATCTCCTCGCCGTTCCGTTTGGCAGCTTCGACGCTGTGCCGCATTTCTTTCTCCTCCCTCTGCAGCTTCTGAATCTGAGTCTCGAGATTGATGAGGTTTTGATTGTACATTAATACATAAGTGAATTCTCGAATGACCGGTAAAGTCACGTTTGAAGCTATGCTAGTAATTATATTCATCTTGATTGATCTGCAAACAACTCAACCAAGGGTTTGAACTATTATGTGAAGGGAATGAATCATCGACTCACCTACACGATGTGTCTAACACCCTTGGAGAGAAAGTTATATAAATTGTGTGGAAAACTAATTATTTGAATTCTCAATACTATTAATAATTTGCATTCATTTTCAACTATTCAAAAAATGTAAAAAATGTAGAATTATTTAAAGTATATTTACAACCATGTATTTTAAGTTAGAATTGGAGATAGCTAATTACAAAGAAGGTAATTTATTTGTTCAAGAATATTATTCTAGTTTTTTGAATATGTGGATAGAATATTTTGTTTTTATATATGTTGATGTTTCTAAGAATTTTCTCACGGCTATTCAAAAGGTCTACATCACAAATAGTCGAGATTAATTTTTCATGAAGCTTTGCCCTTAACTTAAAGTCGTTAGAGGCGTTTTGCTAGTAGGAATCTCGTTCCTTCTTTAAATACATGTGTCAGAGAACTTCTCAGGGAGAAACAACGTCATTACTCAAAGAGTCATGTCTAATGAAGTTGTCATTTCTGAGTCTGTGACAGTTGCATATACCTCTCAAAGTAGAGGTAAAGGTCGTGATATGAGACGAGTTTAGTGTTTCTCTTACAAATAATTTGGACATATTGCCCGTAGTTGAAAAAAGAAGTTTTGTAATTACTACTAGCAATAAGGTCATATTATCTCTGAGTGTCTCACGCGTCCTCCACGACCAACACAATGTTCGATGCAGGCACTTCATGCAACTACAAATTTTGTAACTGGCCCTTCCATTAGTGGTGCCTCAAACGGTGGTGTTATACAAGCTGAACTGATTCAACAAATGATACTTTTTGCTCTTTCGGCCTTGGAATTTCATGGTAATTCTTTTAATGTTTCTCGCCCATGGTATCTTGATTTGAATGCATCCAATCACATGACTGATTCCTCAAAATATTTGAATTGAAACTATGAGTGTTGTTCATCGGTTTGCATGTGATATAAGCGGAGGAGTTTCTCATTACACCGAAAGAGCGAAAAAGTACCATTTGAGATCAGGTATCGAATCAAGTGGCGGATCAGCGTCAGAAAGGGGGTGGGAACATGTTGTTTATGTTTTTTAACATATATTTATCCTGATTTATAATGATATATGGATTGAGGCACAAAAGAAAAGCCGAGAAGAATAGTAATATCATCCATGGCAAGAGTGATTATCAAAAAATGTCACATTTCTATAAATGCGAAAATGGTGTTTAGAGACATCATAACACACAAAACTCATAAGAGAATGACTATGCCCCATAAATACACATTAAACAGATTATGCTCCAAGCTTATGTATTTCGGCACAAATTGATGAGAAACCCTTATTTTATTAAAATTTTAGTCTGAAGATGCATCTTCATATCAATTTGTAATGTTCAGAGATGCATCTCTGAAATATATCATGTTAGTTCAACCTAGAAAAAAACAGGAACAACGGTAGAATAATGGAAAAACCACATAGATTAACATCAAAATAAACATTACATATATAATTGTTAATATTGACATAAATTTAGCATTAGATTTCATTACAAATAGGTGGTTCATGACATTGCAACATCCTTATAGTATATTTGGTAGATCGTGCAATCGTAGCAACCACTTTAATCGACAAATCTCTCGTTAGTGATTTTGGGTTTAACGGATTGAAAGGAAAGGTAAAAGGTATCAACAGAAAATAAATGTATAAAAAGGAAAGACAAACTTATCCAGCTCGAATGTACTCTATTCATCACAAACTTAAACTTATCGACCAATTATACTCGACCTATAATACTCGTCAATGTCAACACGTATCAATCACAACCTAAGTCATTTCTAACCCAAATTGAGAGGTTGACTATATCACCTCAATAGCGACCTCTCAACCACCTCAACAACACAGAAGTCAATTGTGCTAATCGCGTCGACGATCTCTCAGAGTGACACAACCAACATAGAGACATTAATCGGAGACACCCAAGTGAATGTCACCTCTAAATTTATCTATAGAATCCAGAAACTAACATATAATCATTCTAGATAAGAATCCAAGAAGTATATGTCTATAGCAACTCAAATCCCTAACACATAGTAAAATTCCAGGACAATAATCAACAAAGATTTGTAAAGAAAGTTTTATACAACGTCATGGGCGACAAAAATATATATATATATATATATATATATATATATATATATATATATATATATATATATATATATATATATATATATATATATATATATATGAGTTCAAAGTAAAAATACACACAAAACCCAACAAAAGAGAAATACATAGAGAGGAGAAGAGATAAACTACAAATCTTATGGTTTGTCAATGTCAGTCGATGAGAAATTCACCTTCAATCATTCATAAGCAAAGCCCTAGTGTTGTTTTCTAAGCTAATCTATCCAAAATTAGGTTGATAGAATTTGGGAACAAAAACACCCCAAAAACCATACCTAAAATGTAATGAAAATGAAATTATAAAACAAAGACCGCGCTTAGCGGGCTCACCGCGCTAAGAGGGTTGCGCGTTATTTACACATTAAACCGCCTAAACTGCGCTAAGCGCGCTCAGGAAATATGCTTCTGTCAAATTTGTCAAAATGCGCGTAGCATGCTGAGGATGCGCTTAGCGGTCCCCTGAGCAGAACTTCTCAAAACTGGGTCTTTTATTCAAAAAATGTGCATATGGAGTTGTGCCTTCGACACCTTATTCCTCAATGCTCCAAAATGCAACAAATACCTACAAAAGAAGTAAAATATATCAAAAGTTACACAAATGAATCAAAAACACAAATATATACAAACTAAACGTATTTACACAAAAGTTGGGTTTATTCAAACGATATTAATAACAAAGAGTCGATAAGTGCAACAAAAAATATATACAAAAATAACTACAATTTGCATTTATCAAACTCTCCCCAACTAGAACTTGTTTTTCCTCAAACAAGGTCAAACAACTCAAAGAACCAAAAATAATCAACCAAAGAATCATGAATCAATAAGTTTGAAAAACGAAAATAAATATATGATTCAAACAAAAATACACACACAAGATAAATACTTACAACAATCCTACAACGACATAGTGTGAAGTAAACACTCAGCACAACTTTCATTATTTTTGTTTCTGAATATTTGTATATATGACTGCCAAAATTTTATACAATAATTATCATTGTTATTTAATTAATAATATTCTAATGATAAAGTTTAGTGCTTCAAACAAACAATATTTTACATGTGGCCATTCTAAAAAATCACAGTTTTAATACTGAGCTACAAACAAATATAAACAATAAACAGAAGTTTGACTATAAATGTAGTAGTAACGGAAGTGTTCTTCCAGTGTATGAAAGCATTATATTGAATCTACTATACATCACATGTAATATAATACTTTATTTCCATTAGTGTTTAATGAAAGATTACAATAATGTCATATAATTTATCTTCTCGCTTTGTTTTGTACCAAAATATCATAACAACTGAACTGCTGCTATAACGCGTATTTTTTCTGGTAATTTTTTCGTAACAACAGACACAATTATTATGACACCAGAAACTGGAGCTGTGATTGGGATCTCAATATGCCTACATAAATCTCAACAACCGCGATTTCAATTTCAACACCGACGTGGTTCGCAATAGCGAATGCCTTGTTCAAACTTGACTTGGAGCAAATGATGATGATAGTTCTACCACCAAAGCTTCTGATAACTCTCACCAAAAAATCACGTTTGCAATTGAAGTTTCCAAAAATCTGAAATATGTCTGACATTCATTATGAAAGAGACTTGACATTAAACATTCCACTATGCAAATAGCAAAAAGAAAAAGAAAAAAAAACAATAATGCAGAAATTTTCTATATGTGTCTCATTTATACAGGACCGCACGATTCACTATATTAGAAACCACACAATCAACAATCAAGATTTGCTCGCGGATTGTTTAAGGTAATAAGTATCATAAGAGAAGAAATTTTTATTGTTTGCTACAAACTTTCTAAAAAATATATCTTATTCCTAAAACCCCTTAACTATTTTTTCTTCCATTTCATATGTTTATCTCTCTACGACACATAATTAAGAGTATTTTTTATAAAATCAATTAAATTTTCAAAACGACAAATAAATAGAGGTAAAATCAAAATTCCACTAAAGTGACAATCAAGTGGTGTAACTATATTCTTTACAACACAACCAACATACTGAAATAATGTCAATTCTTGTTTATTTATTCAATTGATCTTTCTATGGAAAAGAAGAACAAGACTAATACAACAAATGCAAATTTTGAAAAAAAGAACCAAACACTTTTTGTACATACAACCAAAACTTGCAAACACTTAGTCAGGTGATTACATGCAATTCTTTAATTGATCACCAGCTCCTTGGAAGAAACAACAAGAAAGAGCAAAATCAGCAATGAAAATACCAACAAGAGAAATAACAACAGCTGAAGTTGTTGATTCTCCAACACCTTTAGCACCTCCCATTGTTGTAATTCCCCAAGCACAGCTCACTATAGATATGATAGCACCAAAAGCTCCCGACTTTATCATCGCACTAATGATGTCCCATGCTCGAAGAGATCGCTGAGCCGAATCCAATATAATGTTGATGCTGATTCCGTAAACACCATCCGCAAGAAGAGCACTAGATGCTAACCCTAATGTAAAACATAATAAGGTCAAAAGAGGTAAGGCAATACAAGAAGCAATCACTCTTGGTGTCACTAGATAATCAACAGGGTCTGAACCGAGAACTCTTAACGTGTCAATTTGTTCGGAAACCTGCATGGTTCCTAATTCCGCTGCAAAAGCACTTCCGATGCGTCCGGCTACGACTATTGCTGTAACAACTGGACTTAGCTCCCTAGAGAAAGCAAGAGCTAAAACACCACCTATGGATCTGTTCAATCCTAACCTAGTGAACTCTCTCACGAATTGTATTGTGAATGCCATGCCAACAAAAGCTGAGGTTAAAAGACATACTCCAACGGATTTCGGACCGACTCTCTCCAGTTGTTGAAGAGTATTTCTCCAATGAACCTTTCCCTTTAAAATCTTCATAACTACTTGTCCTGCAAGAATTAAAACTGATAATCCTCTCCATAGGTACCTTGGCGGTGACCAATTGCCGAGAAATATTGGTGATATAACATTAGGAGCATGATTTGTGTTTGTTTCATCATCCATTGTAGAAGCAGTTGGGTGGCCATCACTTGTGTTAGGGAGCACAAACAATCTGTTTGGTTTAATGTTGAAGGGAGAGTCATAATTACGAGGCCTCCAATTGAATTCACATTTCGAATCCAGTTGAGAGGGATAAGGTGCACGAATTTTCACCGAACTACTCTTTGCATTGGTACTTAAGTTTCTGCAATATTGTAACAGACGATTAAATATTGCTATAGGAAAATAGAAGTTATAAAACGATCGGGAAAAAAGGGAGTACGAACCTGCAAGAGAAGCAGAATACAGGATGGCTATAAAATGCTGTTTGCATGGTTAGATCCTTGACTGACAATATCAAAGCTCTTCAATCTGTATATCACAATTTCAAAATCTTGATAAACATATCGGTGTTGTTAAATAGTGGGTAAGCAAAAAGGAATCTAAACAGATTGCTATTGTCATGCGGTACGCTATTTGGTACAAAATGTTGTCATCAAATAGCAGCTGTTGCATAGCGGAATTTTAACAAACATTTTCCGTGATTTGCGACTATATAATACTGAAACAAATCAGATAAGAGTAAATAAACATAGTAGAAAATAAAAAGGCTGTAGTAAGACTACAATATGGCTCCCATCCCATATTTAAATGAAAATAATGGGAAAAACTTTTGATTTTGCAAACAGGTCTAAAATGAGATATGGTTTGGGAGTTTGATTATGCTTATGGGTGAAAACTGACTGTTTAAATTATTCAATAATAACATTAAGAGAATTACCTTAAAGCTAATTGTGTAAATTATTTAACAGCCTTGGCAATGCTAATTTTACAGCTCAAAGGGTTAAGTAGAGACTAATTAGTAATCATAAAGGTAAACCACTAATTAATAGGAATAATATGTAGTCTATGTCATCTATCTCAAATCTTAATAGCTACATGACTATCACAACTTTTCAAATCCCAATAATACAAATACAAATACAATTAACCCCTATTCAATCAAGAAAACACAAACTGAATTTAAAACAAGCAAATAAGTTTAATTTAGAATACAAAAAATTCTTGAAGTTTTTTAAAAACCTGTGTGGGATGTTCAAGCTTTGATCTTACGAAAGAGGATTCTTTCCTTCCCCGCCTTTCTCCAAAAGCTATAAAAAGGAGTGAATAAAGTATATCACAGGTTAGTTAGATATGAGACCAGGTTGAGAGAAAGTTATATAAAATAATATACAATGACACAAATGTTATGCTTCTTTGCCACATTAAGATATAAAACTGCACAGAAACTTTTTTGACGGATAAAGAAAAACATGAGCAGAGTATATGATTACATATCCTTGCGACCATGAGCAGAGATGATGCTCTACATCAATATCATAACATTCACTTCAGTCTGGTTAATCTAAAGATATAAAACAGGTGATACAACAGAGACATCATGATTATACAAAATTAATTAATAAGAAGAATAAATATGTAACTCAATAGGCTTATTTCAGTAACCAACTAATCATGCGCTTTGGAGAAAATAAAACCTACAGTAGAATACAAAATTATTTACTCATCAAGTAATGACAACAATTTCTAGACAATCCTAGCAGCCCGTCAATTTTTCTTATTCCAGCACAAAAGGAGACTATAAAAATTCAGTAAGAAATGAAAATTGTATGTAACAGAAGCAATCATGCATACAAGACAGTACAGGCATTCTATGGCTATAAAAAGTATTATCTAACTCAAGCACAATACGCGCATATTAGTTACACTGCTAAGGATGAAACAAAGAGTAGTAGAATACTTGCTGGAGAAAAGGCATGTGACTCGTGTCATAACCATTTTTTCTCTTTGTAATATGATTTGCAATAACTTTTGTGTTACTGTCAGAATTTTTGTAAAGCAACTCGGTTGAATAATAAAAACAAACAAAAAACAGGTAAAAGAATGGCAAATTCACTATATTAGTGTGTGAATGACAGATGGTAGGTATATTTTAGCAAACAGAGGATATCCTGAATAGGTTTGGCTGATATTTAATCAAACAACAAATAAAAATGACTTTCCTAGCTAGTAGTAATGACAGACAAACAGTCTAGTTCCCAATCCATTGGAAGATGCTATGCATCTTTCGACTCAACCTTCTACACTCTACTCATCAAATTCCAGATTCTCTGCCAACAAATTTTGCTATTGTTGGAATCAAAGTCAATTGGTCTCGATCTTTTAGCTGATTTCAAAGTTCACGGAGAACAAGTTGACTACAGAGATAGAGTGTTTGGGTTTTTCAGAATTCAGTGTTCATTAGTAAAACATAGACAAAACGCAAACCGAATTCAACTTCTTGTTTGTTCTATCGAATATCGAGTCTATATGGTAACAATAGTGCAATCCCTTGTTTATAAGAACGCTAGGCACTTACAATAATCCAGATCATTCATAACAAACCATTAACATGAAAAAGTTATTTACAAGTGATAAGAATTGTGTAAACTGCAGTCAGTCTAGCATATGATAGACAGAAGTTCAAATGCTTTAAATCGCCCGAATCCGGACAAAACTATTCACAATTCACCATGTCG
This sequence comes from Vicia faba, assembly GCA_948472305.1. NCBI lineage: Eukaryota > Viridiplantae > Streptophyta > Magnoliopsida > Fabales > Fabaceae > Vicia > Vicia faba. Next base: position 34,399,585 of record OX451737.1, on the reverse strand, counting down.
AACCAATTTTTAAAAACATTGATTGAATCAGAACGGTTATTCGGATGTGAATCCATTCCAGCATATGATGTAGATTTTCATGTGAGACTATATACCAGAAATATATACAAAATGTGCAATTCTACAAATAAAAACTAAAGAAGCAATGCATAGTAAAATTGATTCACAAAATTTACGAGAAACGTGTAACAATCTATGGTGGCCACAAATCGCAGTGAGGAATGAAAATCTGAAAAGTAAAATAAGCAAGATATAGAAGGAAAACCTTCTGGCGGAGTTTCTGGCTGTTACGGCGGTCAACGAGGTACTCCGGCGGATTTTTCCGGCGAGGTTTTCGTTTGTACGGTGGATTGAGTTGAGTGTTATTTCAGTCCAAACCAATTTGTTTCTTTCTGATTCAACAAAAGAGCAAAGGGGGGTTTTGTTGTTTTTTGAAGGAGGTGCTGCGTTTTGATTGGTTGTTTTAGAGTTTTAATTAAGAGTTTGATTATTACATTATTTTGTTGAAAAATTAAGGATTTTATGTATATTTTTTTATGAATCATTTGAGAGTTTTTTTTTAGCAACAATCAATTATTAAAAAATATATAAATAATTATGTTTTGAAAAAAATTACGCAAGTAACTATGTTTCAAAAAATCTCATAATGGAGACGTCAAGTGAGATGGCACATGCACTTTAATTTTAGAAGGAGACGTCAAGTGGGATGACGCATAGGTGTAACATGTTTGTCCTAAGTCATCTCAGATAGTGTCTAAGTGCATTTAAGAGGCAATTATTTTGCTTTCTATTTTAAATACGAGACAATAAGTAAACGATATAGCTTCATGAAACTTCAACTTTTCATTAACAAATGAACGATTACATAATGAAAAAAACTATGCATATTATTTAGTTGTCCCCCAGAACTCAGTAACGACCTGTGGTTCTGCATCCGCATCCTCGCCTATCTCGTGGTGGATTTCGTTGATTTTCCTGTTGCGGTTGGGTCAATGGCCCAGCGAAGTCAATGCATTCAGGATCCATAAAATCGGTCAGATCAACATATCTGGAAGATCTGCTTTGGTACAGTCGGTTACCCATGCCCTCAAAGTTTAGTCGTCTTGGTGGGGGTGGGGTTCCATGGATGGTCTATAGCACTGGTCGTTTGAGTAAGGGGGTAAAATAGAAATGCATATTGGGGTGTTTGGTATTGCGACTGTTGGGTGATATGGTGATGTGGTGGTTAATGATAAGTTGGGTCGGTTGGGTCATACTCTTCAGGAAAGTCTAGATCTGGACTAAGGTGAGATGATGAAGGGCCCACATCGGGATGTGGAGAAGACTAGAATTGTGTGTGCATGTGGGTGTATTGGTATTGCGATTGAGATCGGAGTTGGGCGTGGGGCATATGGGTGTATTGGTATTGAGGTGGTGATTGTGATTGAGTGTGGGGCATATGGGTGTATTGGTTTTGAGGTGGTGATTATGGTTGGGTGTTTGTGAATCTGTATCGTTGTAGTGTTTTGTGGAAAGTTGATGTGTGTTGGGTTTGTTGTTTGGGATTTAAGGTTTGTGTCCATTGTGTTTGTGGGTCGGCCAAATACCTCGGATGAGACACGTGCATTTCTGGGTTACTAACCGATTTGTATCAATCAAAATATTGATTTGTGTGTCGCATATTATTCTAGTTGAGGAATACAGGGAAGTGCAAGACATATTAGTGACGCATATGCCATATCTTACACCATTCTGGAGCAAAATCTTTCCAATTAGTAAGACCACATTGGGCGTCGATCCTTTTGAGATGTCAGGGTGACAAACAAGTTGGATCATATGGTATCTCTTGATGCATTTCGAACTGCATCTTGACACGGTCGTTGTGGTGCATCTCCATAATGTTGAACCGTATGATTACATATTTTGCAGTCCAAACTGCTGCATCCTCAGGGTTTGGTTCATGGTCCAAATTCAAATATGGTCTCCAAATAAATTATGGATAAAATTAAATCAGAATAATGAAAACGTAAAAAATAAATAATTTAAAAGTAAGAAAGTTCAAAGGTACCACGTACATCATCTGGGTCAATGTGATCCAATAGGTTACGATATAGAGAGACATTGAATCTTGGATTCTTGCCATAATCCATACACGTTACGCAGTACTTAAAGGAATTGAAAAATAATTTATTTTATACATATATTTGGCGAAAGGATGAATAATAAATTATTTAAGTTCTTGACTTACTTTGTTGCGTATGGGAAAATAAATGCATTGTTGTTGACGGGGTTTAGGGACTCTATTCTCCACCTACCCCAGGCTTAGAGTAAGAAAGCGTATCCATAAAAAGTACATTTGTCTTTTGTTGTGTTTTTACATAAATAACTGTATAGATGGGCTAAAACAGCAGAACCCCGATTATACTTTCTTGTTTTTTCAAAGTTTCTAAGTATTGTACCCCAAAATTTGCCCTCTCATTTCTCAAGAAAATCTCTCATAAGATCTCTATTGATTCAAGGCTGCACAAGATTTGATCAGCTCAAGACACCTCCTTAAACACTGATGACTCAAATTAGGGTTTGAGTTTGCACAAGAACAAATGGACTTTTAATGTCCCATATGAATTTCATGTATCATTTTGGACCCTCAAGATTGCTCATGTCAAGTTTCAAGTCTTGGATCACATTTTTGCTCAGTCAATTGATCAGATGACCTAAAATCAACTATATTGGGGAAAAAGTCAATCATGGTAAATTTACAGTTAAACTTCATAATTCTGGGTCCATATCAACATTATAAACTCATATATGTCATTTTATCAAGTTTATATCACAGTTCCTCAAGAAATTTGATCAGATCATCAAAAGAGCAAAATGGTCAAAATTAGGGTTTTGACTGGGAAGGTTCAATTTTTGACTTTTGACCTAATCAATGACTTATTGGTTTAAGACATGATCTCAAGGATTCAAATACTTAATTTTTACCTAATGGCATGGCTCAAAACATCTCTCAAGATTAATTGATTGACAGATCAATTCTAGTCAACTGATGAAAAGTCAATTGTACACTGAAAAGTTAAACTTTAACTTTTTGGTCAAAATCAAGTTTCAAAAATCATATTTCATCAAGACATGTCAAAATATGAAACTTGTTCATCAAGAAATCAAAAAGTCAAGATTTCATTTTGGAAAGTCAAAATTTCTAAACTTAGAATTTTTCTAAGTGTTGAAAATTTATGTTTTTTTCATAACTTTATGCCAAATTTCCACCATGATGCAAGATGATTCAAAGGAAACTTCCAACATGAAAGTTGTAGATCTCAATGAGATCTAAAACATTGTAGAACATAACTTCTTTTTCTAGAAATGCTTGGATTTCAAGTTGTGATTTTGTGAAGACATGTTCATAAAACTTGAAGACTTGGTGAAATTTTGCCCTAGTTTAGGCAGGATTTTGACCTAACTTCATGGCAATTTTTCACCTAGTTCCAATTTGAATTTTCAAAAATGTCAAACATGAAAGTTGTATAGGATGTTACAAGCTTTCCAAAATGTCCAAGAACTCATTGAGATCATACTTGGGTTAGGAGAATCGAAGGCAAGAAGTTAGAGTTTCATTCTTGAATTACAAGCCATTTCTTGATGAACACATAATCCAATCTCAATGTTAGGCTGCATAATCTTGCTTTGCAGGCCTTCTAACTTGTGTATTTATCCATCATTAATGGATTACACAAACTTTTTAGCTATAACCCAAGTGGTTTAATCAAGTGGATTAACGTTCAAAGACAGAAAACAATATCGCACGAAGGGGTAAGGGAATTTAGCTTTTCCTTTTTATTATTCTTATTTTTGTTTGTGGTTTTGCTGGGAGTCGCGATAGAGGGGATTGGGTTTAGGGTTGCCATGCCTCTGTAATAGATCCTAGATCTAAGGTTTGGTGAAGAGGAAGAGGGGTCGTTCGCGAGCAGAGGAATGAGGAAAAGGTTACTATAAAATGAAATAGAGTAAAATAATGTGAAGATGAAATGTAAAACAAGGATTTATATGCTCGGTAATCGTGTATACGCGCCTTCACCGTAATAACCATACACCTTCCAGTATATCTATTAGATCTGTATCGGACGGCCGTGAGGTCAAGTCCATCATATACTCTATGCGCCTTCCCATACGTGATCATTCAGGCTTTCCATAAAAACATTATTTGGGTCGAGCCCAATTCATTGCTACGCCCCTTTTTGGCCTTAATTACTAAACATAACAATAAGGCACACACCCCTGTCCAGATTTTGTTTTGGGCTTAACACCAGTTAATTTTTCACACACCCTTACTTTACTACGCAACCAAACTTGCACCCCCCTGAATCTATTTAATTTTATTTATTTATTTTGATATAATTTAATTATCATTTCTATTTTATAAAATATATATGTTATTTAATTGTAATTATTATTATTATTATGATCAAATAATAATTTTTTATTTATTATTATTATTAATTTTTATATTAATTATTATTACATGATGCTATAATTATTCAATTTTGACTATTATAATTATCATTTTTATTGTAATTCTTTTTTATAATTATGTTTATTTCTTATATTATTATATTATCAGATAATTTATTTTTATATTAAAATCACATATATTATTTTTATATTATCTGTAGTAAAATACTTTCTAAGCATGCATTAATCAAGACATTTTGCAATTGATACAGTAAAAAACACAAACGAATATCAAACTATTTTTCGTAATAAACTAAGCTAATTAACAATTCCTTTTTGCAAATGGGTTTCGAACTAATTTTGGCTTGTTGCGTATTCAGTCAAAAATTTTGCAATCACTACTCTCGACCGAGTGCGAAGTGATTCAAAATATGTTCGTAAACCCCTAAAAAACACCAACTCATACGAACTACGAATTGGGACTTTGATTCCTCATAGGAGGATACGTAGGCATACGATCTAAAATCGTGGCGAGTCTTGCTAATTAAAACTTAAAAGCCTATTTACCATAAACCTAGAGTTTAATATCCTTGTGAACAAGGTGGATGAAAGGTGTCTAACACCTTCCTTTCGTCTAATCGAGTCCATAACCTAGAATCTCTATCTGCGAGTTAGTGTTTCCTATTAGATGCCCCTCCTTAGGATAAAAACTAACAGTGGCGACTCTTGATTTAAAAAGTGGTCGCAACAATAACGATCAAATGCGAAGGAATAAAAAGGGTCGTTCCAAAAGCAAGCGTATCACAACTGAAATGAACTCTCTTGACAAACTAGAAAGAAAGTGTGATTTGTCGTCAGGTCAGACACAATCAAAAAAAATTGTCCAACTCGGGCTATAAGCTCCACAACATAAAAATTGTATGGAAACCATCTGTTGTTTTTAAGTTTTAAACGTAACTTTTTTTCATTAAGAGCATTTGTTACAACAAAGCATACACAAACAACAAATAAAAACACGATAAAATGTCTACGAAATTACAATCGTCAAAACAATTTCATCTGAGTCATGCATCATCACCATTACGTCTCTGTCTGTTTTGACTTCCTCCGACTAAAATTAAGTTTTTCCAGTTGCAAGTGAGGTGGTTGTTCTTTTTCTCTGGATCCTTCTAATTTATTCCTCAGTCTCGATGTCTCCCTTTAGCCATCGCATCAAATCTTCTTTTCAGACGCTCCATGGAGTGAATGTGTCAAAATTTCATTTTCATCAGAGGTTTGGAGGCTGAGAAAATAACATATTCATCTCTGGTGAAAATCATGGGAGATGTCATGACGCAAATAACAGAGAAAAAATAAGAAGAGGGTGTGAGAAAGTATGAAGAATGATGGAGAAATAAGTGTTTTATTTATAGAAAACACAATTGCACGTAGTAGTTATCTCATATGGTGTCTCCTCCTCTTTTTATAGTGCATGTGTCATCTCAGTTGACTAAAATAAAGTGCATGCGTCAAGTGAACTGGCGCCTAAGGCAAAAAGGTGAGCGACATCTCACTTGACGCTTCCATTATAGAGTTTTCTAAAATATGACTATTTGCATATTTTTCTTCAAAACATGGTTATTTATGTTTTTCTTTCAATATTTAGTTATTGCTAAAAAAAATCATGATTTGATAATTATTTGTAAATAAAAAATTAAAATAAAATGATTGCACTCAAATATTAATGACTTTTATTTTTATTTTTATTTTTATTAAACAAATTTTTTTGACACGAAGAAATTGCATGCAATAATCTTTAAAAAAATTCATTAATGCAATCTTTAACATATGAATATAGACATCTTGAAAATGACTCCAACACTATTATATTGATAATAATTTAAAATAATAAATTAATTAAACTTTATTACAACACTCTATTATATTGATAATAATTTAAAATAATAAATTAATTAAACTTTATTATAATTATTTATGTAAGTATTCAACATCGGACATACATACTTTTTTTTTTCCAAAAATGTCGATGAATATAGGATATTGGGAGACATAGATTGGAATAGGATGGAGGACCATGATTATGCAAGGCCAATGATAATTGTTTTGTTTTCCAACATGTTAAACATGCTTTCAATAAATCAACTTTGATTAGTAAAGAAACTCACTTTGGTTCTCATATTGCTATGCAACATTTATTTAGCAATACAATGTTTTCTAGAATATTTCAACCATATTTTTCCGACATCTCATAAAAAGTCTCATTTATATTTTTTTTTCTCAAAATAATTATTTTTTTATAATTCTAATGCAATATTTATTATTATTTTTCAATTACTATATCTCTATTTATTAACTAATTAATGAGAGTATTTTAATAAATGGCGATTTTATCATTAAAATTAAAATATTCAATCATTTTCATAAGAGCTGTATATTACTTAAATAGAACACTTTTTATGAGACGAGAGAAAAAAAACATGTTCAATAGGGAAAACTACTTTGGTAACTATGGACTTTAGTCTACTAACCATTATTTTTGTAATGAACATTACAAAGCGAAATGGGTTTAAATTGCTTCGCAAATTCAGGCAAGTTAATTTTAAGAAGGCAAACATATGACCAATTCATTTCTTTAATTTCATCAAGGTTGTTCCAGGTGGATTTGAAAAAGAAATCAAATATGCTACTAGCCGTGAATTTCCAACCCTTCTGATAAAACCCTACTGAAAAATAACTACTTCTATTTCCACTCATTTTGAACAGATTTTGAACAAATACTGGCATACAATTTGACTTGTTTTCAAAAAAGAGCTTGTTTTGTATTGAAAGCGTTCAAATTTTAAAACTAAAAAATTTAAGAATATATTTAAAATTTCACCAAGATCAAGATGTGTGCAAGTCAGGGGTGTATTGAAGAATTCCATGAAGAATGAATGTGACTTTGTTTGATCTAGTGTGGGTAATGACTTGTATAATCACATAAGCAAATCTAATCTAGTAATGGTTAATAAGAGTAATAAATATCTGTCACAATGACAATAACAGGTTTTATGTTTGGGTACAATTTTTTCCATATCTGCTCAAGAGCTTGAACTACACTCATCTCCTATAAACTCATCACTGCTTAACATTCACTACACTCCTGTTACGACTGATTCTCTTGAGACTAGAGAAAATATTAAATACGATAATTAGTCCATCATATCAAGCTCAAAATTAAACTTTTCATCTACATTTTTTTCAGAACTAGCAGTTTAACCAGCGAGCTCTTCCATTAAACCCTGCGGAGAGAGAATGAAATAGTTAGGTAAAATTTTAGACTATCTTGGATTACAAATTATAAGCCAGTACAAAAAAATTTACCCGTGAGATATATTTCTCTGCATCAGTTCGCTTCAGAAAGTGCATGGAATGTCGGGCAAAATTGGGATTCTTATTATCACTAAGTACAATGCCTTCTCTTATGTCTTCAAGGACCCTTACTTGAATGTATGGATCTTTTGGTGGTACCATATCCTATCAAAAGCAGGTTTCATGAATGATAATACAGTAGTTTATTGTTTTTTACAAGTTCATTTTGTAACCAGAAACTGCAAAATAATAGTGAACAAGATTTGGTGTGAAAAATCATGGTTGATGATGTTTAGTTCAATAGTTAATTCTGACTTCGAATGTATGTTTTGCTGTAAAACTGGATGGAAAAGTATATTTGCTGTAAACACGTGCATCAGCACAAAAAATCACATGATGGTTCCATCTGTATAACTAGACACATAAAAATGTTTCTGACATGGATGCTTAACATTCATCAGTTGCATTAACATCAATAGAATTATTCAACTACCTAGAACAAAAGGTTGAGATGCATACATGCGGTTTCCTTAAAAAATCATAAGCGTCTAAAACTAAATTTACTAAGGTTTGATTACAGATAAAAGATCATGAAAATGTAAATCAATAGACGTATTTGTAACATAAATAGCTACCTTTCTTTTTTGTGAAGGTATGCATGTGCATGTGTGTAAAAGAGAAGAGGGAGGGAGATGAGAGGTTACCACTGTCAAATCGACCAGTGCTTTTGACATATAATCTCTCAATGCTGCAGAATGCTTCTTGAAATACTCTTCCTCCCAGTGATTAAGCTTCTCTTCAATTTCTTTAGGAATCACAGGCCCTATCTTCCATAACAAGTTCCGTATAGTTTCTGTTCGGTTATAGCTGAATGGATATATGTTCAAAATCAAAGCACAAAAACAAAGGAACTCCACATGATGGTGGTTTGAAAGCGATACTTACACATAGGCTGTTAGACAACGTTTATTTCGGACAATAGAAAATAGATGGATGAGGGCTCCATAGTGGTCAGCATTTCTAGCTGTTTGGACATCCAAACCTTCTTCCTGCATCTTCCTGTTTACACAACACAAAAACCATGTCATGTCTGTATGAAAAAACATACCGTGGAAAGGGCTTCGTGAGTAAAATATGCCAGACACTGCATTTCCTCACATTTAATTTAGCAATATGGCTCAACCAACACAGGCACACACATTCAAAAAAACTCATGCCCGCGTGAGGTGTCATACTCCAACAAGAAGAAAAGGGACACATCTGGAAAAAGAGAATCAGGAAATTGTCTTAACCATTACCTTATCAAGGACTGAAGCTCATGGTGATGTTGGCTGCATTCTGAAATTACTTGGTCAAACAAGTCATTCTACAAGGGCATTGGAAAAAAGTACCAAGTCAAAGCAGGCACATATTCACAACAATAAAAAGATTGATTAATGAGAAAAAGTTCTGCAGTAGATAAATATTAAATAGTGAGTGTCTAACTGAAAAATGAAGAGTTGGGCTTACATTAAAGGGTGTGAGCTGGTCTTTTTCTCCACTTGCAAATTCCTTCACGAGTTGGCACGCTTTTCTCCCATACATATTGAGTACTTTCCCTGGATTACGACAACAATTTCAGAACTACACAAAGCAATAGCTCACTAAAAAAGAAAATTGGATCTGCTAACATAAATTAGAAAAATGAAGAAAGGTTTCAAATTGGCAGGCTCTCTTCCTCAGAAATTTAAATCAAAAGTTGAAAATGGAATTCAATAAGCATTTAGGGTTTCGCAAACGGCACTGTAAAAAGGAATGTCCTCTAAAGTCTAGCAACAGCACTTAATCTGCCACAAACACAGAGAAATTAGGGATTAGGGTTGGAAGCTCTCTGAAGGAAGAAGGATGGAGCATTAAAACTGTCTCCGGCAGCTGATAACAAACTCCGTCAGAGTTTCCGGCGAGGTTTGCTTATAACAATCGGTTGAATTCAATACAACTCAAAATTTATAAAATCTTTTGGAAAAAAAAAAACACTTAAAATGAAACCGAAGTCGTTACCTTAATCCTTGACGAAGCGTGAAATTTGAGATCTGTGAAAGTGCATGAAGGAGTTTGAGTTATGAAGAAACAGAGGAACGAAAACGCGAGAGTATGAGAGTAGAGCGAATGGAAGGGAAGAAATAAGAATAAAGGAGGGAAACTATCCCCAAAATTTTCAACAAAAGGAGGGAAAATCTCTCTTACGATTTTGCCCTTTAATTTCATTAAAAAAATAATTCAATCACAAAAACAAATTGTATTAGATAAGGGAAATTGCTCAATAAATTAATTATATGTTTCGATGAGATGATTGATATTTTTTAAAGAATTATGCAATTTAATAGAAATTCATTTATTTTTAAATTATTTTGTGTGGATAGAGTATTGAAATTATTTATGGTTAACTTTTTGGAGTTATTTTTATAAAATTAAAATTTTTGGGTAAATTTAAAATTTGAAAAATAGAGATTAATTTGTAGTTTATAAAAAATATTTGACTAGTTTGTAAAGTTTGAAAATTATTAAGAACCAATTTACAATTTTGAGAATTTGATGGTCAATTTTAAAAAAATTGGAAAATGTGAGGACCTACTAAAAAAATTAAAATAATAATTATTATTATTATTTTTATTATTATTATTAATTTAACATTCACATTCTATAAGTGAGCGAGAGACTAATTGTCTAGAAATAAGAAAGTTTTATGAAAATAGAAGATAGGATGATTCCAAAGTTCTTGGAACATTGTTCACATAGATCATTATCCTTCGTAATCCTTGCAATGGATACCTCTCAAGCTCGTGACATGTTCCAATAAACTAAGTATATCACCCTGACTGCAAAGGCGTCCTTGACAACCAAAATAAACAATTCCTTTGTGGAAACTTTTGGCAATGTGTGCAATACTCCAACAAGTTAACTTATTGTCCCTTGTGTTAAATGTGATAGGCTTTTCATCTCTATTCTTGAGGATGAGTACCTGTTAGGTCTGGACTCTTGCAAACACAGACTCCATAGAAGAATCATGTGGTCCAAAGGTTATTCCCTTCTTACAGTTTCAAGTTTACGTAGTAAATTAGCAACATTATGGAACTCCATTGAGAAATGGGGTATCACCTCCCTTAGGAAATGATTCTTTGAGTTTTGTATCTCAAGTTTATAAGATGTCTGCAATGTTAAGGCAATGACTTATTGGAACTTAAATACGAGAGTGGTAAAGTTATTCCATTGAACAAGAGACTTTATACCAAACAATATCAATCAAACCTCCGCTCAAGTTTAGAGGCCCTGAATCGTATTTGCCAATTTTAACAACATTTACACACCAATATGTATAAATTCCGCTTCAAATAGGTCACCATTTGATCAGGATTTTGAAAACTATGTGAGAGTCATATTCGATGTTTGTTTTTCTATTGTACCCAATCAGATTCTCTTTCTCCAAACCAGGTGTTAATGAAGGAAGAAATACATTATTGGTTTCATGGACTTAGTTACGTGGAAGGGTTTGTCCCTAGTGTGGTGCCCCTGTCGAGATGAGGAAAAGGCATATTGATATTTTCTCTATCTTGAGTGTAGTTAATGTTGAGGAGAGAAAAAATATTTTTGGTGATAACTGAGTGTTCGTGTTTTTTTGTACTTGTGCAATTGCATTTTGAAACAACATAGAAAATAAGTAAGTTGAACATATTCTACTACCTTGCATATTCCCAAGGTATTCGATATATGGTGAATATTGTTACTACATAATTTGCTCCCTCTCTTTTGGTGGTTGCCACTCTAGCTCCGGCCCTTTTCTTACCTCGACTGTAAAAGCTTCAACTTTTGTGCTCTAGGTGGATCATCTAGTGAACGCAACAACCACTTTCATGGTGGAGGAATAAACTTCGCCTTTGGCTCCGACCAAGAGGGCTCAAGATGAGGAACAATTATCTCCTCGGAGTGAGTATTCTCCAAAATGGGCTTGGGTCACTGAGAAATATGCTTTTAGAGAGGCGACTTCTTTCATAAAGATACTGAATATTTTCTCTTCCCAACTCCCATGCACTCTTGAGAAGGCTGTTACTATCGTCCCAATGTCTGACATATCCTTCGTCCAGAATCTTCCTAAGGGGGATAAGATGGAAATGGCTCCAGAGCTTTCCTACAACATGTTCAAAGTTGCTTCTATTTTTTCTCTTGTCTATGTTGGACCGATTGATGTATTGGCCCCGGGTAGTATATTCAAGGAGATGGATACTTGGAAAGAGAAGGTTATAGTTATGGAGTTGAAGTGTACCAACTTTTAGAAAGAGCCCCTTGTGGTGTATGTGGAATTTAATGTTGCTAACTCTTTATAAGAGGCAATGTAAGTATATGGCTCCCCTTCTACTCTAACGAATCGTGTGACTGAGTTGGAGGCTTCTCTTTGAGATCTAGATATGTGATACAATTTTGCTTCTGATTCCATTAAAGAAAAGACTCGACAAGTAGAAAAGTATCGGAAAGATGTAGAAACCTTAAAAGCTCTCTAGGAATAGGTGGTCGGCCTAATAGGGGCACTCAATGGTGCTTTCCGGCAAACTATGTGATATGTGCTCGAAATCTATAAGCAGGTGGTGGAGTAGGCGGGGAAGTTCTGCCTGAATGCTATGATTTATGCTGAGGCATTAAATTTGTTTAAGTTTGCTCCCTGGGTGATCTAGGTACCTCAACTTCAAATGCTTTGGCTTGATTTTCTTTTTGCTTGTGCTGCTCATTTATTGCAATGTTTCCCCGAATTTTGTGCCTTAGGTGTAATAATTTATTATATTTGATGAAATAGTTCACCTTGATGATTCAAGTGTTGTTAGCTTCAAAGCTTTGTGCTTGATTTTGCTTTTATCAATATCATTGTTTACAATTCGTTGTAACTCTTAGACTAGTCTTTCTACTTTGAATGATCTTTATTTACTTTAGAGTTTAAGTTGGACCACCGACATTTAATGGAAATGGTGAGATATTTGTTTTGGGCAGGAGAGTCATTGCTACTTTTGTTTACGAAAGAAACAACACATTTGATTGTCGTGATATGGCTAAAGTGCCTTTGGAATTTCTTTCTTTTTGCAACTTATTGCGTAGAATAATGTATGCTTCCATTATTGGTTGCTATACTTGTTTGTTGTATTAAGTGTTTTTTATAGTAGCGTATTGATTTGTATGTTGTGTTTGGTGAATTGCTTGCATTCTCTAGGACGAGGCCTGGGATTTGTGACGTTGAAGTTATGCAATAATATTTTTTTAATGTGCTCTGTGTTGCAAAAGAGTGTTCCCTGACCAAGGGTGGGATCCTTATCCCTTCTCTCGAGGCTTGCCTCTGAACAAGGTGGGCGTCTTCAGGCTCCACCACCTATGCCCTTAGGCTGGCTAGATCCGAGGGGGTGCGCCAGCTAAGTAGAAGTGTGTTTAATAAGGCTCGGATGCAAGTTGTCTATTTGAGCCGTATCAAATTTGCAAAAGTGTGTTTAGTCTGTATCAGATACACAATTAGGGCATGAAATGTGTTTTAAGTCGTATCAGAGCTACATAACCCTAGATTTGGATCTGAAACCCTTTTATTTTGCTATTTTGTAGATTTTTGAGAGAATAATAAATCTGGACCCACAAAGGATCATGGTTAATAGGTTCACCAGTCGAATCGGCTATGGTAGGCCTCTAATTTTTCTTCTGTGCACTCCTTGATTATGAGATCTGAGAAGGCTCATCTAAGTATTCTTGAATCATTTGACATTCATTTAATCACAATTCCTTCTATTATCACACATTCTATTTTAATTCTTAAATTTCAAGTTTCATTTTTAAATGCATATAATATTCAATATTATCAAAAAAATTGGACAAAGTTCAATATGATTAATATTTAAATTCATATAATTTGGAGATATATGTGCTTTTTTTCTCACTCAAATATATATGATTGTGACTCCTAAACTTTTTTTATGGAGACTTCTAAACTTAAACTAGTAAAGGACCCGTGCGTTTGCACGAGGCGTGCAATGTTGTATATGCTATGAAAAATATAACATGTAATTTAGATATTGATGAAACTTAAATTGCATTAGGATTGAAACAAAAACAATTCACCTTCTAATACGAAAACTACTGATAAAAGCATAAGACAGTTTATCTTAAAACAAACATAAAGTGCACTTGTATGGCTATAAAACACTCAAAGTTCATTAAATTAAAGTGCATGTCTATTTTGCAGATACATATATTAGAATACATTTAGTACATTTCAATGGATACATTTCAATGGATATTTCAAGAAGTTGTTTTGGTAAATAGCAAGATGAGATTAATATGGTAGATCTGGAAACTTACAAAGGGTATAGATATGTGATCCATAGAGCCGAAAGACATGATTATGAGAAACATATTGGGCATGGATGGTACCAATTTGCAAAAGAAAAAAATCTTAAATCTGGAGATGTGCTAGTTTTGTCAATGATTTCGCATGCAAATGTCATGTATGTAATTATTCTAGAAGGTCCATCTTCTCGTAAATAAATGTGATAATCTAGTTTGGTTGAAACAACTTTTTGATTTGATGTAATATTAGTGAAACTGAAGTATGTTGTTATGTCTGGTAAACTGGTTATGTATTTTGTTGTTACATCATGTAAGCTGATGTTTTCTACTAATGACAGTTATTGAGACTTCCATATGTATAATTTCAAGTTGCGGTATTGAAGTATGTTTGTTCTCATCATATTGGTAAAAGAATTTCAGGTGAATCAAGACTCCGAGTTGTAATTATAGTGCAGAATGTTCAACATATGTTTTAAATTAGATAAACGACGATGAACGTAAAAAGAGTAATATACTCAGCAATGTTTAGACTTAATGAATAATCTGGATATATCAAAACAGTAAAATCATAACTTGTGACAAATCCTTTCCAAGTGATTTAATCGTAGATACATGAGTAATAAGATTAATTAAAAATGAAACTGATGATTAATATATACTCTACAGATTTTCAAAAACCTCTTTGAAAACAACATTTGTTGTAGTCGACAACGATTGGTTATATTTGACATGGACTAATATCCTAAGATCTTTTTTGCTTTTTACTCTTTAAACTGCAACATACAATTGACCGTGGCTGAAGACGCTTTTGGGAAAATAGATACTGACATGATCCAATTACTAACCTTGAGACTTGTTAATCGTCATAAGATAACATACAGTTATAGGAAATTGCCTTCTAGTCATATCGAAAGACCATGGGGACTGAGTAGGAGTAATATCCATTATTGCGATATAGACGACACCTCTGATGTTTTTGCCTGAAATAATTTTTGCTTCGATAGCGTGATATGTCAGTCTTGTAACAATGAGTTGTGTTCCATTGCACAAACCTTCTGATTGATCAATATTTTTAAGAAGCATTATGGGAGTACCAATCTTCAATGTAATATTGTGATTGGGGAGACCAGAAGTTTTGAGTGTATTCAAAAATTCAGGAGTTAAAACATCGAAAGATTCATTGTCGTCACCATCAAGAGTATTAGCAGAATCAGATGATAAATATTCCTTTTGTTCTCTTGAAATTTGTTGGATGTTTGTTTATAAGTCGCATACTAAATAATGACAAATAGGTAAAAATATTTAAACTTACTGTATGGTAATTACCTGGAAGAAATTCTAATACATACTGGTTTGTTAGATCAACAGTCTCAATGGTTCCAGCCAATATTTCTCTTGATTGCAAGAATGTTTAATCGTTGTAATTAACAACAAAATTTGGATATGTGTTTTGAAATATTGCTTCAAGTGGATCAGTAAAATATGAGATCAATAATTCGAGAGGAATATCAATCTCTGCATAACCATCATTAGGTTTCGCTAACTTTCCATCCCCGAGTTTCAATATCCAGTTCAAAAACTGTTGCAACTCATAAGGACTTGTGTTCATCCCTGTGATCGGAGGATCTGGAACTGACTGTTTTAAAGCTGGTTCGCGAAATGTCGCGGAAGCAAGAGTCGCCACCGTCTTTTATTTTCTCCAAATGGAAAGGACAAAAGCACAGAAAAATTCCTTAAAGAGATTGCTCTCGGTTCGGGAGGTAGATTATAGAAAGGGAAGGTGTTAGCACCCTTTCTATCCATGGTTATCCATGGGCTCTTAGATACTTGCTCAATGTGTTTTCAAAATTGTTTGTTTGCTTTTCAATGTGGGTTTTAAAAAGTTTCTTTGAAAAATTTCAGTTCGACTCGTACGTCAGAGTGTTTGAAAAATTTGCTTCGAAAGCTTTTGAAAAGTGTTGGTGTGAAAAGATTTCAGTTTGTTTTGAAGAGAGCAAGTATCCATGAGTCGTCTACCTACCCTAAGGAATTCGTCTGTGTAAATGTCATTTAAAGTAGTGCCATCCCACCATTGAGAGGTAGGTAGCACCACCGTCGGAGGTGTTCGGGTCAATTCGAGGTTCGGGACATGGTGATCACCAGAGCAATGGGAAGACACCTTAGAAGCTACCCTCATGCCAGGTTCCCGGATCATGAGGACTTACTAAGACATCCTCTACTCGACGATCACCTTTCGAGGCAACAATGAGGCGTACCCTAGGGGTGATGTGTGCGAATTGTGTGTCGTTTTCATTTGTATTTGTCTTGTCATGTTCATTGTGATCTACGCTTGATTTTATTTTATTTTATCCATTCATTCTTGCATGCTTTGTTTAACAGTTAAAAGTTGCGAGGAAAAGTAAATCTAAAGCTATTACAAATGGCGCGGGTCCACATCGCCAAAATTAAACCGGACCCGATTTAACGGAAAGTAAATAAAGCGAATAAATAACGAAATTGAAAAGTGCGAGAAGTTTAAATTACACGGCTTTGGGAGAATTACATAATTATTTAAGCAATAAAATAAATACGCAAATTAAACAATTAAAAATATGGCCGTTGGACCCTTTTGCAAAATTAAAATTAACAATGAATTAAAATTAAGAATTAAATGTTTTTGGTATTTTTAGTGTTTTTAGGAATTAATGGGAAAAAGAGAATTAATCAAAATTAAAATTAAATGTAAACCCTAATTCTAATGGTTTTTAGATTTATTATGAAAAACATTGAATTTTTAACTAATTTAAACCTAAGTTAATTTACATGCATTTTTAATTTATGAAAATAAGTAAAATAAATAGTATTATTGTAAAAAAGGGAAATTAAGAGGAATAAAATTAACAATTAAACCTAAATTCTATATTTTTGGATTTTTAGTTATTAAAAAGAATTAAAATTAAAACCTATTTAATACTAAATTTATTTACATGCAATTGTTTACAAGAAAATATGAAAATTAAATATTTTATTATGTTTTTTTATCTTTTTCTGATTTTTATGAAGTTTTTATATTTTGTAAAAATAATAATTAATTAAATTAAGATAATAAAGCAAACAAAATAATAAAGATAAAAAATATAAAAATATGGAGAAGGCAAACCAGGGGGGGTTCAGTCCCAATATGGAGGTTTTAGTGTGAAATTCTGGCCCAATGACTCTGAGGCCTTTTTGACTTTCATAGCTTGCATGCATCAACGTTGACCTGGGCATAGCATGTTCTTCAATCCTGGCCTTTGATTTGGATGCTCTTGGATGCGTGTATGTTGGATAACGAAGATGCATGGTGTGCCTTATCATAAGCGCTGCACATGAATGGTTAACGAAAAATAATATGAGAAATATACAGACCTGGGACTCGAACCCAGGTCTTGGATGTGAACGCTACTGTGATCGGTGGATCTGGAACTGACTGTTTAACGCTGGTTCGCGAAATGTCGCGGAAGCAAGAGTCGCCACCGTCTTTTATTTTCTCCAAATGGAAAGGACAAAAGCACAGAAAAATTCCTTTAAAGAGATTGCTCTCGGTTCGGGAGGTAAGTTATAGAAAGGGAAGGTGTTAGCACCCTTTCTATCCATGGTTATCCATGGGCTCTTAGATACTTGCTCAATGTGTTTTCAAAATTGTTTGTTTGCTTTTCAATGTGGGTTTAAAAAGTTTCTTTGAAAAATTTCAGTTCGACTCGTACGTCAGAGTGTTTGAAAAATTTGCTTTGAAAGCTTTTGAAAATGTGTTGGTGTGAAAAGATTTCAGTTTGAAATTAGAGCAAGTATCCTTGAGAACCTACCTACCCTAAGGAATTCGTCTGTGTAAATGTCCTTTAAAGTAGTGCCATCCCACCATTGAGAGGTAGGTAGCACCACTGTTGGAGGTGTTCGGGTCAATTCGAGTTTATAGGGACATGGTGATCACCAGAGCAATGGGAAGACACCTTAGAAGCTACCCTCATGCCAGGTTCCCGGATCATGAGGACTTACTAAGACATCCTCTACTCGACGATCACCTTTCGAAAGGCAACAGTGAGGCGTACCCTAGGGGTGGTGTGTGCGAATCGTGTGTCATGTTTCAGTTATTTGTCTTGTCATGTTTGTTGTGATCTACGCTTGATTTTAATTTGTCCATTCATTCTTGCAGGTATATTTAACAGTTATAAAATTTGCGGAAAATAAATCTAAGGCTATTACAAATGGCGCGGGTCCACATCGCCAAAATTAAACCGGACCCGATTTAGCGGAAAATAAATAATGCGAAGTAAATAAAAGTGCGAAAAGTAAAATTACATGGCTTTGGGAGATTTACAGAATTATAATATGCAATAAAGTAAATGCGCAAAAGAAAATAATTAAACAAAACTAGGGCGTTGGACCCTTTTGCAAACAATTAAAAATAAGGAATTAAGAATAAAATAATAAAAAAGAATTAAATGTTTTTGATATTTTTTGTATTTTTTAGATTTAATAAGGAAAAGAAATTAATTGAAATTAAATTAAAAGGCAAACCCTAATTCTAATATTTTTAAGTTTATTATGAAAGATTTACATTAAAACCTAAATTGAACTCTAAATTAACTTATGTACAATTTTTAATTTATGAAAATAAAATAATAAATAAATAATATTGTTATTCTAAAAAAAAAAGGAAGATTAAAAAAAAAGAAAATAAAAAGATATTAAACCTAAATTCTATTTTTGGTGTTTTTTATTAAAAAGATTAAAACTATAACCTAATTAACCTAAATTATTTACATGTTTATTTGAAAATAATCATAATAAAATAAATATCATATTTTTTGTATTTTCTGGATTTTTATGATGTTTTTTATATTTTGTAAAAAAAAGGGAGAAAATTAATTAATTAAAGCCATGAAAATAAATAATACAATAATTAAAATAATAAAAGAAAAGCAAACCAGAGTGGGGTGTTGCCCCAAATAAGGAGGTTCAGGCCTGGAAATTCTGGCCCAATAAGCTGGCAATTGGTTGACTTTCTTGGATCATGTGTCAGCGCTTTGACCTGGTGCATGGTGCATCTTAAATCTTGGCCATGGATCTGAGGCCTTTAGGACGCGTGGAGGTTGGAGGAGGGTGGAACATGATGTACCTGAATATTAGCAAAGCATGGGATCTCATATTGAAAAATAGCATTGAGATTTTGCCAGACCTGGGACTTGAACCCAGGTCTTGAAGGTTACAAGCGTAGCGTGTTGCCACTGAGCCAAGCGCGTTTCAATTAACATATAATAAACAATAAACAATATAATAAGAACGCGTTAGTGCTTTGGAATTTCGCGCGAAATTCAAAATAGCCAATGGCTGATGGACACGATGCCTTCGTCTTCGTCCCTGTAAAAACAAAACTCAGAGGCCACGGTTTTTGTAGCGTTGCATTAGGCCAGTTTACAAAAAATAACGATTAGCTCGTTTCTCAACATAAATTAGGCGCGATGGTCTAGATTGTTTCGTCTAGATGCGTTGAATCCATTGGTGGTCATCTGGAGCTCTGATTTTTCTTGATTAAGAAACCCCTAATTTCGCAACCTGCAAACCCTAGAGGACGATCATGGCAAATTCATATATATGGCATAAAAATGCAATCAAACGCTTCAGTTAGTTTAGAAACATCATCATGAACATGAATACATAAATAAAAATGCACAAATATGCTTGGATCGTGCTATGCGAATTCAAAATTTTTGAGGTTCAGTTGGACTTAGGGGTACCAATTCAGGGCCTTTTGATTGATGTTAATGATTGGAATCTCTTCAGGGATGCTTAAGGATGCTAATGGAACAAAGATTGAAGCTTGAATCGAACTCTAAGGCACTTTTCAGATTTGAGTTTTTTATGAAAAATTTCAATATGCCAATGCTTGCTTATGCGCAGTTTGCCGTCTCCTTTGCATTAGGTCTTGTTCTAGTACTTGTAAGGAATGATTTAGGTTAAGAAAGTTGCATAAAATCCCTTGGAATCTTTGATTGAAGATTTGATTTGCTTAAGGATCTTTTTGAATCTTATCATGTGCAATTTGGTGTCAATTAGTTCCAATCAACCCAAAACCTTCCATAATTGACTAAGCACGAGATATTGAGCCTATAATGTGCATAAAAAGATTTTTTTAGGTTAGGTTTATATTTTTCATGTATTAAAATGATTTAAATGAATATAAATTAATATAAATTCAAATAAATAATTAAAAAATATGAAAATACTCCCCTTTGGGCCTAATGGTCGTGCATAGGCTTGGCATGAAGAATCATGGAAGAAAAATGGGCCCATTTGCATTTTTAGGCCTTTTGCATCAATGTTGACTTTTCAAAATTCCTAAAAATTTCCCAACTTCCACAAGGCATAACTTGGTCAATTTTTAAGCTTTTCACCTGTTCTTGGACATTTTGGAAAGGTCTTTGAGTCTTTTAACCAATGCCTTTGGTCCCATGTCATTTTGATTTACCAATCTCAAGTTATGGCCTTTGACTTAAAGTCACTTTTTGTTGACTTTTGAAAATGACCTATAATGTTGAAATTGATAACTTTTTGTGAGAGCATTTCTTGGACTTGAAACATGAAGATGAATTGTAGGAAATGTCTTTCTCTTCAAAATGAGCTTTGGATGGAATTTTTCTGATAATCCATGTGAAAGTTATGCCCTGGTCAATTTCAGTTGACTTTTTCAGCTGTCCAAATATAGCAACTTTTGCATCTTTGATGATTTCTGAGCCAAATTTTGAGAATCATGATCAAGCATTGATCAAATGATGTTTGTGGCTTAAAAATGATATGTTGACCAAAAATTTGAACTTTTGACTGTCAAATGACCATTTTGCCCCTACAGTTGACTGTAGTGCAATTTAGGGTTTTGACTGTGCAATTTTGAGCTGAATGCCTTGAAACTTGACATGAGGATACTTGACCCTCTTTGTAAGCATGTGAGACTTGATTGGGCCTTTGAAAAGTTCACTTGCTTGACCAGAACTCAAACCCTAGTCTTGACTGTATGGGAGACAGTTGAGCTGCATAACCCTTGGGGAATTTTGTGACCTTGACTTGACAAATTTTGGAGAATATGGGAGGGCAAATTTTGGGGTACAACAGTTGCCCCTGTTCAATCTTCTTAGACCTGAGGATGCAGATTGGCTGACGTGCCTTTCGTAATCCGAGGGTAGAAGATGATTGGACACTAGAGTGCCCAGAAATTTGCGCTCGCATAGTAACAGTGTGATGGGGGAATGGGCTTATAGATGCCATTTGGAGATTGCTGGATGGGATGATGGGCTTATAGATGCCATCTGGATGTTGATTGCGTAAGAGATTCCTTCGCTAGAACCCGCATACCTGCAAAAGAAAAAATGAGTACCTGACACGTTGCAGGAGCCGATTTTGGATGCTTGGTATAGATGTGTCCTGACTGGTTACAGGAACTGAGTCTGGAGCTTCAAACGCTGATGAATGAACCAGGGATGGTTACTGCCTTAGCATGAATGGTAAGAGAATCCTGAATGATTTCAACCTCAACAACGCTCGTTGAGAAAATCTTGGTGAGAATTACCATCTTCGTAGTGCCAGGAAGAGAACCAAAGGACACTATAATCTCAAAGGGAGTCACCTCACTCACCGTTGGAGAGGGAACTATAGGAAAATATAATCTGAAAGGAAATATCACCTCACGCTCATGCCGGAGAGGGAAACATCTTGAAAGGGAATTACCACCTCACTCGCCGTTGGAGAGGGGACCATAAGAGAATATCACCTCACGCTCATGCCGGAGAGGGGAACATCTGAAGAAGGAATTACCACCTCACTCGCCGTTGGAGAGGGGACCATAAGAGAATATCACCTCACGCTCATGCCGGAGAGGGAAACATCTGAAGAAGGAATTACCACCTCACTCGCCGTTGGAGAGGGGACCATAAGAGAATATCACCTCACGCTCATGCCGGAGAGGGAAACATCTGAAGAAGGAATTACCACCTCACACACCGTTGGAGAGGGGACCATAAGAGAATATCACCTCACGCTCATGCCGGAGAGGGGAACATCTGAAGAAGGAATTACCACCTCACACGCCGTTGGAGAGGGGACCATAAGAGAACTTCTACTGAGTCTTTATCAGAAAAATCTGTTTGGAGTCGATTTAACTGGACTAGAGAAGTCCTTGAAATATGTTTGAGAATTTCAACTGCATCTTTCCTGCAAGGTAAAGGTCAGTTATATGCAATGCATGATATGGATCAAGCAATGATGTTCTCAATATGGATGCGATTTATATGATATGATGCGTATATGCATGCTATAATGATGTATGTGACGTTTTATGAATGTATGTTTTCGTCGTAGGAAAATAAATCCTTGACGGGTGCCAGGAAGTCGCATCCTGGGCTGATGTGGAAGAATAGCTTTTGCTTCCGCTGGGGATGATAGTTGCAAGTATACCGGTAGGAGAAGATAACTCCGTTGGGGAATAAACTTGGCGAATGGAGGATTCTGCGGGGAGAAAAAGATATTCTAGCGACCATGCTGGGAAGAAATACTCTGTGGGGAGATGCTTTTGCTGAATTGTTGAGGATGACTCGCTGAGGATACCTTGCTGTATTGGAAGTAGGAATGGACTTCGCTGGGGGTAGGAAGATATTTTGCCGAGGACGCTCTTTCCGTGGCTTTTGGCTGAGGATAACCCAGTTATATCCTGTTACGGAAATAACTCTTTAAATCAAGCCGGGACGACGCGTTCGGGCTCTGCGAGAGATAAGCTTCCAAAATCTACTGGGGATAAGCTTGCTGCTTGGGGATATGAATTCCAAATTTCCTGGGGAGTTGGATTGGACTCTTCTGGGGAAGTTTTGATATGCTGGAGGATACCCAACTTCCTTGAGATTTGATAACTCTGCTTGGAGGAGAATGCACTGACTGCTGACTCACTCTCTGGGGAATTAGGATGTACCGGTCATGCTTTTTAGCTGAACCTATCTTGGTACCTTGGAGGACCGACCAACTAGATTGTTTAGACGACTCATCATTGCCCCCTGTTTCTGAGGTGGGAGAGGAAGACCTGTGAGGTGCTGATAGTTGTTGATGGACAAACCTTCTTCTGGTAGGCAGATGACAAGATGTCAGGACATAGTCGTACGCTTTAATCCCTAACTTTTGCCTGGACCGCCCTTTCGGGTTTTCAGTCCACCGGGATACCCTTTTTTGCCCAAGCCGCCTTTTCAGGTTTTCGACTTGCCGGGTGTACATGTTTTTTCATTTCATCCCTTGTTTTTTTTGCCCGAACCCTTTTGGTTCGCCGGGAAGCCCTTATTTTTGCCTAGGTGTGTCAACCTAGCGGGTCTTTGATTATGCGTAGTATTTTTTCGACTATGTCCACGCTTTCAGAATGTAGGGAGTTGCCCCTGTTTAGAAGTGTTTTGTCATGTCACCAAAAGATGTCTGACCGGGCAAGATTCGTTGCTGGAATGCCCCAAGTGCCTCAGGTGGATATTTGCCCCCAGGTTGGTTGGCCTTTTGAGAGATTCTCTGGATCTTGACTTAACTGCCCCATATGATGGACAATAGTCATGCCATGCCCCTTGATTGGAGATACTCATGTTCATTAGACTTTCATTGTGCGAATTTCCCTGCTGTTCAAACAAGAAGTCATATGCAAACCAAGTTATGTTAAAAATGCAAAGCTTATGTCTGTCTCGAAGATTTTGAAAATGCATCTTTTCATAAAACAAGCGAATGTTTGTAAAACGTGATGTCAACTCCGTATTTACCGTAAGCCTTAAGGAGTCAGGATACCTTTTGTCACAATATGCTTTTGAACTAACCCATGCTTCAGCTAGGACTTTTTAGGGTTATAACGTGGCTTGGTTCACGGTTTAAGAAACAAAGAATAAAGGCTCAAATTTTATTTGTACCCACCCGCTCTTCGTGATGTTCTTCAAACCTAAACTCAGTTGATCATACGTTAGACCTCGTTCGAGTCTTTGCTTTGATTTTCCGGTGATGGTTCAAACATTGATGATTTATTCTGACTAGGCAGTCATTTTTTGTTGAGGGTTTGTGAGACCTCTTTCTTGATTTTTGTTATCCCTTTCTTTTTTTGCCTGAACTGTTTCCTTTTTGGAATTACAGTCAGCGGGATGCCCCAGTTTCATAAGTCCCTTTTATAGGTTTTGACTTTTTGGGCTTTTTGTTTATGATTTTTTTTTTGATAACAACTGCCTGTCTTTATGATTGTTCTGAACCATCACTGTTTTTTTCGTAAGGATCTCTTTGGTGCCATTCGTTATGCACTTGGATCAACTGAGAAGACTACCCTGCCACGGGTTATGATAAAGGGTTTCAATTTTCGAAAATAAAAACTCCTACTTCTTTGGCTCAGATGGGTTGACGAGGGTTTATCATCCTTATAACTCCAGTGTTTAGGGATTGAAACAATGCCTGTACCTCATCAGCGGGGTCTGTTCAAAAGCATACTGTAATGATTGTGGTATCGTTTTCGTCATCCTCCCTCAAGAGGCTTAGAATTGTTAATCGAGCGTTGATCATCAGAAAAAATATGAAGATAATTTGCATATAGTGAATACGAATATATTGCTTCAAAACAGACGTATGCGATGCATTAATGAAATAACAATGTTTAACAATGAACAAATGTTTGAATAATCAAAAGGGAATTACAACTTGAAAAATCCTAATGAACAAAAATTTCTAGTTTGAGATAGCCATCTCAGATGGAGAATTCTCAGCGGAAGATTTTCATCTCGCCATCCGGCATGAACTCTATCACCCCTTCGTCAATCAAATCCTGAATTTTGTTCTTCAAGGTCCAACAGTCGTCTGTAGCATGCCCCGGGCTGTCTGAATGATAAGCGCAGTGGGTGTCGGGGTTATACCTCGAAGCTGTCCTGTTGGGATTCTTCGGAGGGTCCTTTAGAGTGATCAGATTGACCTCCAGCAAGCGCTTCAGTATAAAGGATGAGGGTATATCAGTCTCCGAGAAATGTCTTCCGGGCGCATTTCGTTTACGTTGACTACCCCGTTGAAGCTGGGCTCGTGACCCTGAAGCAAGCTGAGGAGATTTTCCTTTGTCTTCTTGCCCCGCATGTGGTTGAATGATGGCTGGAGCTTCCACCTTGGCTGTTTGCCCTACTGGATTATTTTGAAGCAGCTTGGTGACGAGAACCCGGAGCTCTTCTTGTTTTTGAGCTAAGTCCTGAATGAGAGTCATTTGGCCCACCAACTGCCCCATCATTTGGATCTTCATGGTTGCCAACTCAATTTGTAGTCCTTCCAGCTGATCGTTCCTGATGCCCCCTGCATTCCCTAAGGTCAAGTTCCTGGTGAGGAGAGTCTTTATTTCTTCTTGCCCCTGGGATAGGTTCAAGAACATTTCTCGCAGTTGGGCGTTCTGAGTACGGAGATCTTGGTTGTCTGGTTGGAAAGCCATTGCTGAAATAAACAGCGAAGATGGTGAGTGACCTGTCAAGAGGGTACCTGTAATGCAATGATATGTATGATGTGTATGCAATGTTTTCAAGGATCTCGCAGGGTAAAAGATTGTTAGAATTTGAATTCGTAGCTTGATTGAAGGAACTGCATGTTGTTGAGAGTCCTTCTTCAAGGGTCATAGGCTCACCATATCAAGTGGGTCATAGCCTCTGACGACCTTGGCTAGAGGAAAATAGATCCTCTTTGCCCCCCTTGCTAGATGTTTGATTCATCATGACCTGCATCACAGACCCTTGAGATCCTTGAAATGGGTTAGGATGTATGCAATGGTATGATGTCATGCTATGCATGGGGTAATGTAGGTAACCCTGTTATGAGTCCCACTTAAGGGCTGCAAACCAAAACCTGCAAGAAACTCAAATAAAACCTGTCATGAGTCCCGATTAAGGACTATAAACAAAACCTGCAATAAACTTGGTAAACTTTGTTATGAGTCCTAATTAAGGACTGCAAACAAAACCTGCAAGAAACTTAGTAAGCCCTATCATGGGTCCCAGTTAAGGACTAAGACAAAACCTGCAAGTAGTTCATGTGTCAGTTAACAAGCATGCAAGTAGGCAAGTACAAAGGCACACAAGTCACACAAGAGAGACTCTTAGAGTTTAGGCCAGCATGGGGTATGGGTATTACCCTCTTGAAGTTGGTGGGTTCAACCTGTCCTATCAAAGTAACTGGGTTCTAAGGGTCCCAATATCACGGGATTGCTTTCATTGTTCATCGTTTCGATTTAGCCACTGAACTGGCGACCGAAATATTCCAGGAAAGCAACCCTCAATTGAGTGTAGTATCGAGTATCAACCAACCTCGGACTGCACCAAAGTCAGTTATCTCACTACCCTAAAGAGGCCAAGATAGTTCAATTAAGGTTCCTAAGGTCTGTTGATGCTTCATGACACCACGCGGAGGCCCCGTACTCTCCTTGACTGAACTCAAGGGTTACCGGTACACACCAAAGTGCCACATCAACGTAGCAGACTGTTTCAACCATGTCGGTATACCCCGCACAGTTCCCTCACAGCCTTGTTGCTACTTTCTAAGAAGGTATCCCCCAGATCCGGGTTAGGATCTATAGAACTCCCAAGCAACCCACAATTTAAAGCACACAAGGAAAACAATTGAAAACACAGTGATCTTAGTCCTAAGGTACACCTCACTTTAAGTTGAGTCCCCAGCAGAGTCGCCAGTTCTGTGATCGGTGGATCTGGAACTGACTGTTTAACGCTGGTTCGCGAAATGTCGCAGAAGCAAGAGTCGCCACCGTCTTTTATTTTCTCCAAATGGAAAGGACAAAAGCACAGAAAAATTCCTTTAAAGAGATTGCTCTCGGTTCGGGAGGTAAGTTATAGAAAGGGAAGGTGTTAGCACCCTTTCTATCCATGGTTATCCATGGGCTCTTAGATACTTGCTCAATGTGTTTTCAAAATTGTTTGTTTGCTTTTCAATGTGGGTTTAAAAAGTTTCTTTGAAAAATTTCAGTTCGACTCGTACGTCAGAGTGTTTGAAAAATTTGCTTTGAAAGCTTTTGAAAATGTGTTGGTGTGAAAAGATTTCAGTTTGAAATTAGAGCAAGTATCCTTGAGAACCTACCTACCCTAAGGAATTCGTCTGTGTAAATGTCCTTTAAAGTAGTGCCATCCCACCATTGAGAGGTAGGTAGCACCACTGTTGGAGGTGTTCGGGTCAATTCGAGTTTATAGGGACATGGTGATCACCAGAGCAATGGGAAGACACCTTAGAAGCTACCCTCATGCCAGGTTCCCGGATCATGAGGACTTACTAAGACATCCTCTACTCGACGATCACCTTTCGAAAGGCAACAGTGAGGCGTACCCTAGGGGTGGTGTGTGCGAATCGTGTGTCATGTTTCAGTTATTTGTCTTGTCATGTTTGTTGTGATCTACGCTTGATTTTAATTTGTCCATTCATTCTTGCAGGTATATTTAACAGTTATAAAATTTGCGGAAAATAAATCTAAGGCTATTACAAATGGCGCGGGTCCACATCGCCAAAATTAAACCGGACCCGATTTAGCGGAAAATAAATAATGCGAAGTAAATAAAAGTGCGAAAAGTAAAATTACATGGCTTTGGGAGATTTACAGAATTATAATATGCAATAAAGTAAATGCGCAAAAGAAAATAATTAAACAAAACTAGGGCGTTGGACCCTTTTGCAAACAATTAAAAATAAGGAATTAAGAATAAAATAATAAAAAAGAATTAAATGTTTTTGATATTTTTTGTATTTTTTAGATTTAATAAGGAAAAGAAATTAATTGAAATTAAATTAAAAGGCAAACCCTAATTCTAATATTTTTAAGTTTATTATGAAAGATTTACATTAAAACCTAAATTGAACTCTAAATTAACTTATGTACAATTTTTAATTTATGAAAATAAAATAATAAATAAATAATATTGTTATTCTAAAAAAAAAGGGAAGATTAAAAAAAAAGAAAATAAAAAGATATTAAACCTAAATTCTATTTTTGGTGTTTTTTATTAAAAAGATTAAAACTATAACCTAATTAACCTAAATTATTTACATGTTTATTTGAAAATAATCATAATAAAATAAATATCATATTTTTTGTATTTTCTGGATTTTTATGATGTTTTTTATATTTTGTAAAAAAAAGGGAGAAAATTAATTAATTAAAGCCATGAAAATAAATAATACAATAATTAAAATAATAAAAGAAAAGCAAACCAGAGTGGGGTGTTGCCCCAAATAAGGAGGTTCAGGCCTGGAAATTCTGGCCCAATAAGCTGGCAATTGGTTGACTTTCTTGGATCATGTGTCAGCGCTTTGACCTGGTGCATGGTGCATCTTAAATCTTGGCCATGGATCTGAGGCCTTTAGGACGCGTGGAGGTTGGAGGAGGGTGGAACATGATGTACCTGAATATTAGCAAAGCATGGGATCTCATATTGAAAAATAGCATTGAGATTTTGCCAGACCTGGGACTTGAACCCAGGTCTTGAAGGTTACAAGCGTAGCGTGTTGCCACTGAGCCAAGCGCGTTTCAATTAACATATAATAAACAATAAACAATATAATAAGAACGCGTTAGTGCTTTGGAATTTCGCGCGAAATTCAAAATAGCCAATGGCTGATGGACACGATGCCTTCGTCTTCGTCCCTGTAAAAACAAAACTCAGAGGCCACGGTTTTTGTAGCGTTGCATTAGGCCAGTTTACAAAAAATAACGATTAGCTCGTTTCTCAACATAAATTAGGCGCGATGGTCTAGATTGTTTCGTCTAGATGCGTTGAATCCATTGGTGGTCATCTGGAGCTCTGATTTTTCTTGATTAAGAAACCCCTAATTTCGCAACCTGCAAACCCTAGAGGACGATCATGGCAAATTCATATATATGGCATAAAAATGCAATCAAACGCTTCAGTTAGTTTAGAAACATCATCATGAACATGAATACATAAATAAAAATGCACAAATATGCTTGGATCGTGCTATGCGAATTCAAAATTTTTGAGGTTCAGTTGGACTTAGGGGTACTGTGATCGGTGGATCTGGAACTGACTGTTTAACGCTGGTTCGCGAAATGTCGCGGTAAGCAAGAGTCGCCACCGTCTTTTATTTTCTCCAATCGGAAAGGACAAAAGCACAGAAAAATTCCTTTAAAGAGATTGCTCTCGGTTCGGGAGGTAGGTTATAGAAAGGGAAGGTGTTAGCACCCTTTCTATCCATGGTTATCCATGGGCTCTTAGGTACTTGCTCAATGTGTTTTCAAAATGTGTGCTTGCTTTTCAATGTGAGTTTAAAAAATATTCTTTGAAAAGTTTCAGTTTAACTCGTACGTCAGAGTGTTTTGAAAAGTTTATTTTGAAAGTTTTTGAAAGTGTTAGTGTGAAAAGTATTAGTTGTTTTGTTTTTGAAGAGAGCAAGTACCTACGAGAACCTACCTACCCTAAGGAATTCGTCTGTGTAAGAGTCCTTTAAAGTGGTGCCATCCCACCATTGAGAGGTAGGTAGCACCACCGTTGGAGGTGTTCGGGTCAATCCGGGTTTTAGGGACATGGTGATCACCGAAGCAATGGGAAGACACCTTAGAAGCTACCCTTATGCCATTGATCTTTTATTCCGAGGCAACTTATTCGAGGCAACTAGATCAATGGAACATAAGGACTTACTAAAACGTCCTCTACTCGACGATCACCTTTCGAAAGGCAACAGTGAGGCGTACCCTAGGGGTGGTGTGTGCAAATTGTGTGTCATGTTTCAATCATTTTGTCTTGTCATGTTTGTTATGATCTACGCTTGATTTTATTTTTGGGTCCATACATTCTTTCATGCATATTTATTAACAGTTATATATTTGCAAGAAAATAAACCTAAATTATTACAACCGGCGCGGGTCCACATCGCCAAAAAAACCGAACCCGATTTGACTGAAAATAAATAAAGCGAATAAATAAAAGTGCGAGAATTTTAATTACATGGCTTTGGGGCATATACAGAATTATTTAAACAATACAAAATAAATGCGCGAAATAAAGAGATTAAACAAAACTAGGGCGTTGGACCCTTTTACAAACAATTAAAATTAATCAAGGAAATTAAAAAAATTAAATGAAAAATAATGTTTTTTGTGTTTTTTAGGTTTAAAAGAAAAAAGAGAAAAGTTAATAAAAATTAAAATCCTAGTTCTATCATTTTTTAAGTTTATTATGAAAAAGATTTAATTTCTAACCTAATTAAATTCTAAACTAATTTATGTACAATTTTTGATTTATAGAAAATAAATAATAAATAATAATATTGTGAGAAAAAAGGAAAAAATTAAAAAAATTAATAATTAACCTAATTCTACATTTTTTGGATTTTTATTATGAAAAAAAGAATTAAAATTAACATTAAAACCTAATTAAACTAAATGAGTTATATTTTAATTTATTAAAAAAAAGAATCAAAATTAATTATATTTTTTTGTCCTTTCTGTATTTTTTAATGTTTTTATATTTTTTGTAAGAATTAATTAAATCAGAAAATAAAAACACAAGTAAAGTTTAAAAATAATAGAATATAAAGAAATTTAGAAAAGAAAAAAAAGAAAAAAAGATAGAACCAGGGGGTGTGGACTTGAATTTGGAGGTGCAAGCCTGGCCCATTTGCTGGCAATTGGTTGACTTTTCCACTCAGGTGTGCGCCTGTTGACTTGCATCCATCCTATGCCTTTGTTCTGGACCCTTGGATGATCATCTGGGACACGTGGATGAACTGACTTTGCAGTGCATGGTGAGTCCTTATGTGGGCGCTGCATAGAACCTTGAAATGAAAAATAATATGAGAAATTGCAAGACCTGGGACTTGAACCCAGGTCATTGTGGTCACATGCGCGTGTCTTAGCCAGCTGAGCCATTTGAATTCATTTAACATAATATAGTTAATAAAATATATAAAAGAAAATGGTTAGTGCTTAGTTAAACGCGCGCAAACTTTGAATGGACAAGTCACTGGTTGACACGTCTTCTTCTTCCTCGTGCCCCCTGTAACACATACACATAAAGCAACGGTTTTGAAACGTGGGGTTAGGGAAGCTACAAAAAAATAGCGAATAGCTCGTTTCCTAATATAAATTAGGCGCGAGCATCTCATTCTCTTCGTCCAGATGCCAGGAATGCAATGGTCATGGTCTTGAGGGCCAATTTTGCAGTATGGTGAAAACCCCAAAATCAAAACTTGAAAACCCTAGAACGTGGGCATGGCAGATTCGCGTAGGATGGACAAAAATGCAATTAAATATAATCAACAGCTTGGAAACTTCATCATGAGTATGAATATGTAATTAAAAATGCAAAAAGAGGCTTAGAATCAAGAACACGAATTCAAAAAATTTGCTGTACAGTTTCACTTGTAACTACCAGATTAAGGAGCTTTGAGTGTTGTTATGAATTGAAATGCGTTTAAAATTGTCTCAGAATGCTAATGGTATAAAAATTTTGGCTTGAGAAGGTCCCTAGCTTTGATTTCAGATTTTCATTTTATGGTTCATTTTTCAAATTGCCAAATGGACTTTGAACGAGTTTTGTGCTATGTTCCAGTTAGGGTTTGACTCAATGATCATTATGGAATAGACTTGGCTTGCTATTTGACCTTAATCCATGCTTGAGAAAGAATTGGCATTAGGGTTTCATCCATTAACCATTTTTCCTATTTTCTAGCCAAAACCTAGACCTAGTGTGTAAATGAACCTTGGCCTGATTTTTGAATTGGTTCATGATACATAGAACTTGTCCAAATTCATATGACACCATTACATTGATTTTTAAATTTTATTTGAATTTTCAATGAATTAAAATGAATTAAATCATCAAAAATTAAATAAAATAAAAAAGTCAACATTTGGTCTTGAAATCAACCATGGGCCACGTGTGTGGCATGACAAGGATGGACAAAGTGAGAAAAATGGGGCCCTTTTGTCAAAATTGGATTTTCAAGGATAGTTGACTTTTGCCTTTTCACAAAATTTTCCCAACTTCTACAAGGCATAACTTGCTCAATTTTTAAGATTTTCACATGTTCTTGGACATTTTGGAAAGGTCTTTGAGTCCTTTAACCAATGCCTTTGGTCCCATGTCATTTTGATCTACCAATCTCAAGTTATGGCCCTTGACTTAAAGTCCCTTTTTGTTGACTTTTGAAAATGACCTGTAATGTTGAAATTGATAACTTTTTGTGAGAGCATTTCTTGGACTTGAAGTATGAAGATGAGTTGTAGGAAATGTCTTTCTCTTCAAAATGAGCTTTGGATGGAATTTTTCTGATAATCCATGTGAAAGTTATGCTCTGGTCAATTTCAGTTGACTTTTTCAGCTGTCCAAATATAGCAACTTTTGCATCTTTGATGATTTCTGAGCCAAACTTTGAGAATCATGATCAAGCATTGATCAAATGATGTTTGTGGCTTCAAAATGATATGTTGACCAAAAATTTGAACTTTTGACTGTCAAATGACCATTTTGCCCCTACAGTTGACTGTAGTGCAATTTAGGGTTTTGACTGTACAATCTTGAGCTGAATGCTTTGAAACTTGATATGAGGATGCTTGACCATGTTTGTAAGCATATGAGACTTGATTGAGCCTTTGAAAACTTCCTTTTCTTGATCAACACATAAACCCTAGTTTTGACTGTATGGAGGCCTTTGCATTGTGCAACTCTTGGGGAATTTTGTAGCTTGGCTTGGCAGTTTATTGGAGAATATGGGAGGGCAAATTTTGGGGTACAACAGTTGCCCCTGTTCAATCTTCTTAGACCTGAGGATGGAGATTGGCTGACGTGCCTTTTGTAATCCGAGGGTAGAAGATGATTGGACACTAGAGTGCCCAGAAATTTGCGCTCACATGGTAGCAGTGTGGTGGGGGAATGGGCTTATAGATGCCATTTAGAGATTGATGGGTAGGATGATGGGCTTATAGATGCCATCTGGATGTTGATCGCGTAAGAGATTCCTTAGCGAGAACCTGCATACCTGCAACAGAAAATGAGTACCTGACACGTCGCAGGAGCTGGTTTTCAGATGCTTGGTATAGATATGTCCTGACTGGTTACAGGAGCTGGGTCTGGATCTTCAAACGGTGATGAAGTTGTCTCTACTGACAGGTTGTTTCCAAGGACGAGTGGTCTTTAACGATGGGTGCCTATAGCGACTAGTGTCTATGACGAATGTCTATAACGACAAGTGTCTACACTGACGAGTGTCTATCATGACGAGCGTCTATCACAACGAGTGTCTATCACGACGAATGTCTATCACGGCGAGTGTCTATCACGACGAGTGTCTATCACGACGAGTGTCTATCACGACGAGTGTCTATCACGACGAGTGTCTATCACGACGAGTGTCGATCACGACGAGTGTCTATCACGACGAGTGTCTATCACGACGAGTGTCTATCACGACGAGTGTCTATCACGACGAGTGTCTATCACGACGAGTGTCTATCACGACGAGTGTCTATCACGACGAGTGTCTATCACGACGAGTGTCTATCACGACGAGTGTCTATCACGACGAGTGTCTATCACGACGAGTGTCTATCACGACGAGTGTCTATCACGACGAGTGTCTATCACGACGAGTGTCTATCACGACGAGTGTCTATCACGACGAGTGTCTATCACGACGAGTGTCTATCACGACGAGTGTCTATCACGACGAGTGTCTATCACGACGAGTGTCTATCACGACGAGTGTCTATCACGACGAGTGTCTATCACGACGAGTGTCTATCACGACGAGTGTCTATCACGACGAGTGTCTATCACGACGAGTGTCTATCACGACGAGTGTCTATCACGACGAGTGTCTATCACGACGAGTGTCTATCACGACGAGTGTCTATCACGACGAGTGTCTATCACGACGAGTGTCTATCACGACGAGTGTCTATCACGACGAGTGTCTATCACGACGAGTGTCTATCACGACGAGTGTCTATCACGACGAGTGTCTATCACGACGAGTGTCTATCACGACGAGTGTCTATCACGACGAGTGTCTATCACGACGAGTGTCTATCACGACGAGTGTCTATCACGACGAGTGTCTATCACGACGAGTGTCTATCACGACGAGTGTCTATCACGACGAGTGTCTATCACGACGAGTGTCTATCACGACGAGTGTCTATCACGACGAGTGTCTATCACGACGAGTGTCTATCACGACGAGTGTCTATCACGACGAGTGTCTATCACGACGAGTGTCTATCACGACGAGTGTCTATCACGACGAGTGTCTATCACGACGAGTGTCTATCACGACGAGTGTCTATCACGACGAGTGTCTATCACGACGAGTGTCTATCACGACGAGTGTCTATCACGACGAGTGTCTATCACGACGAGTGTCTATCACGACGAGTGTCTATCACGACGAATGTCTATAACGACGAGTTGTATCAGAGGAATCTTTAGGCATTGATTTAAACTGGATTTGTATTCTTTGACCGGATTTGTCTCTTATGACGGGATTTGTCTTTTCTGACGGTGTTTTGTCTATTTTGACATAGCTGATCATTCAACTGTATCCTTCCTGAAAGGTAAAGGTCAGTTATATGCAGTACGTGATATGAATCAAGCAACGGCATAAATGCAATTGTATGACATGATGCGTACATGCATGTGTCATGATGTACGAAAATGTGATGTTTATGAATGTATGCTTTCGTTTAGGAAAATAAATCCTTGATGGGTGCCGGGAAGTCACTCCTGGGCTGATGTTGGAGAATAAGCTTTTGCTTCCGCTGGGGATGATAAGACTTTACTGAGGACGGTCTTTTCCGTGGCTATTGGCTGAGGATAACCCAGTTATATCTTATTAAGGAAATAACTCTTTGAATAAAGCCGGACGACGCGTTCGTGTTCTGCGGGGAGTGAAAATATCTGGGTCGCATTCTTTAGCCGAACCTATGATGGACAGAGCAACCGGATCTTTTAGACAACTCCTTATTGCCCCAGTTTCAGTGGGAGGAGGCACTTGTGGGAGTACTTGACGAGTCTTCTGGTAGGCAGATGCCGAGATGCTGGGACATACTCGTACGCTTTGATCCCTAACTTTTGCCTGGACCGCCTTTTCGGGTTTTCAGTCCACCGGGATACCCATTTTTGCCCAAGCCGCCTTTTCAGGTTTTCGACTTGCCGGGTGTACAGATTTTTTCATTTCATCCCTTATTTTTGCCCGAACCCTTTTGGTTCGCCGGGAATCCCTTATTTTTGCCTAGGTGTGTCAACCTAGCGAGTCTTTGATTTTGCGTAGTATTCTTTCGACTATGTCCATATTTCTCAGAATGTGGGGAGTTGCCCCTGTTGGAAGTATTTTGCCATGCCCCAGAAGATCTTCGTTTGATCGTCCAATGCCCCAGGTGACTTAGACAGAGATTTGCCCCAGGCTGGTGGTGTCGCCATATTGTCAGAAGGTGTCTGATCGTGCAAGATTCGTTGCTGGATTGCCCCAAGTGACTCAGGCAGAGATTTGCCCCAGGCTTTTTGGCCTTTTGAGAGATTCTCTGGATCTTGACTTAACTGCCCCAGATGATGGACAATAGTCATGCCATGCCCCTTGATTGGAGGTACTTCTGTTCATTAGGCATTCGTCGTGCGAATTTCCTTGCTGTTCACACAAAAAGTCATATGCAAACAGAGTTATGTTAAAAATGCAAAGCTTATGTCTGTCTTGAAGATTTTGAAAATGCATTTTCATAAAACAAGTAAATGTTTGTAAAAACATGATGTCAACTCCGTATTTACCGTAGGCCTTCAGGAGTCAGGATACCTTTCGTGACAGTATGCTTTCGAACTAACCCCTGCTTCAGCTGGGACTTTTGAGGGTTATAACGTGGCCTGGTTCACGGTTTAAGAAACAAAGGATAAAGGCCCAAACTATTTGTACCCACCCGCTCTTTCGTGATGTTCTCCAACCCTAAACTCAGTTGATCATACGTTAGACCTTGTTTGAGTCTTTGCTCTGATTTTCCGGTGATGGTCCAAACATTGATGATTTATTCTGACTAGGCAGTCACTTTTTGTTGAGGGTTTGTGAGACCTCTTTCTTGATTTTTGTTATCCCTTTCTTTTTTTGCCTGAACTGTTTCCTTTTTGGAATTACAGTCAGCGGGATGCCCCAGTTTCGTAAGTCTCCTTCATAGGTTTTGACTTAATGGGTTTTTATTTTTTTAGATATAATGACTGCCTATCTGTATGATTGTTTGGAATCATCACTATCTTTTGTTTTGTAAGGACCTCTTTGGTGCCATTCGTTATGTACTTGGATCAACTGAGAGCACTACCCTGCCCCAGGTTATGATTAAGGGTTTTGATTTTCGAAAATAAAACTCCTACTTCTTTGGCTCTGATGGGTTGGCGAGGGATTATCATCCTTATAACTCCAGTGTTTAGGGGTTGAAACAATGCCTGTACCTCATCAGCGGGGTCTGTTCAAAAGCATATTGTAAATCGTGGTATCGTTTTCGTCATCCTCCCTCAAGAGGCTTAGAATTATTAGTCGAACGTTGATCATCAGAAAAAAAATATGAAAATAATTTGCACATAGTGAATATGAAATAATTACTTCAAAACAGACATGTGTAATGCATTCATGAAATAACCAAGTTTGACATGAAATAAAATGTTTGAACAATTGAAAGAAAATTACAACTTGAATATTTGAATGAACAAAAACTAATCCTAGCCATGTCTTGGCAAGGGAGCAGTGATCATATTGGGAGCCTCTGGAGAGTCGAGCTGGACTTCCTTTGCGTCAATCAGATCTTGAACCCTGTTTCTCAAAGTCCAACAGTCATCTGTAGCATGCCCCGGGCTGTCGGAATGATAGGCGCAGCGAGCATTGGGATTGTACCTCGAGGGTGTCCTGTTAGGATTCTTTGGAGGGTCCATGAGGGTTACCAACTTGGTTTCCAGCAACTGTGGCAATATTTGTGACAAGGTCATGCCGAGGGGAGTAAATTGCCTCTTAGGTCTCTCTTCCCTTTGTTGATGGTGACGCTGAGGAGCACCGGCCGATTTTGCGATAGCTAATGCGTTGACAACACTAGATTCCCTCCTGGATGGTTTCTTTTCAGTGTTCGAGGAGTCACCATTCTGTATTTTCCCTGACTTGATGCCCGCTTCGATTCTTTCTCCGGTCAAGATTAGATCTGTAAACCCAGCAGCAGAATTCCCAATCAAGTGGTTGAAGAATGGACCAGACAGGGTCCCCAAGAACGTGTCTACCAACTCCCGATCAGTCAACGGTGGCTGCACTCTGCCAGCTAGGTCTCTCCACCTCTGAGCGTACTCTTTAAAACCTTCACTTGCACCTAACGACATACCCTGAAGTTGGGTACGTGTGGGGGCAAGGTCGGCATTATATTGATACTGCTTGTAAAAAGCAGTGGCCAGATCCTCCCAGTTACGAATACTGATTCCATCCAGCTGATAGAACCAATCGAGGTGAGTCCCTGAAAGACTCTCCTGGAAGAAATGGATCCAAAGGTTCTTGTCTGCTGTGTAAGGCTGGATCTTCCTTACATAAGAACGGAGGTGCATCTTGGGACAGGAAGCCCCGTCATACTTCACAAAGGCAGGTGCCTTGAACTTGTGTGGAATCACCACCCCAGTAGATAACCCCAAGTCTCCGAAATCCAGTCCAGGCACTTGCTGAACCTCCATAGCCTTTAATCTGTCTTCCAGCTGTTTGTACCGGTCTTCAGCAGGAGGGTACTGTTCGTCGTTGAAGTCTGTTTCAGTATCAGAACCCACGGGAGTAGGGACCTCCCTTTCTTGGTGACTACCTTCCGTCACAGATGGAGGAGTCCTTTCAGCTTCAACCAAAGTGTTCCCGAGTCTGCGCCCAGTGTTAAATAGCACAGTCCTCCTCTTCTTCTTAGTCTTCTTCAGCAGCATGGTCTTCAACTCTTGTTGACCCTGAGCCAAGCCCTTGATCAGCTCCTGAAATTGGGCGTTCTGCGCCTGAAATTGGGCGTTCTGCGCCTGAAGAGCCTTGATAGATGCCTCGGTTGATGATTCAGGGTTCATAGTGCTGAAATAAACAGCGAAGAACAGTAAGCAACCTGTCAAGGGGATACCTGTAATGCAACGAGATGTATGACATGCATGCAATGATTTCAAGAATCTCGTGGGGTAAACAAGAAAATAGTTAGCATTGGAAACTGGTGGCTTGATTGAAGGTACTTCATATTGTTGAGAGTCCTTCTCCAAGGGTCAAAAGCTCACCATATCAAGTGGGTCATAGCCCCTGACAACCTGGTCTAGAGGAAAATAAATCCTCTTTGCCCCTTGCTGGGACAGTTGATTCGTCCTGACCTGCATCACAAGCCCTTGAGATCCTTGAAATGGGTTAGGATGTATGCAATGGTATGATGTCATGGTATGCATGGGGTGATGTCAGTAACCCTATTATGAGTCCTAATTAAGGACTGAAACAAACCTGCAAGAAACAAGTGTTAGATCACAAGCATGCAGATAGTCAAGTACTAAGGCACACAAGTCACACAAGAGAGAGCCCTTAGGTTTAGGCCAGCATGGGGTCTGGGTAGTACCCTCTTGAAGTTGGTGGGTTCAACCTGTCCTAATCAAAGTAACCGGGTTCTAAGGTTCCCAATATCACGGGATCGCTTTCATTGTTCATCGTTTCGATTTAGCCACTGAACTGGCGACCGAAATATTCCAGGAAAGCAACCCTCAATTGAGTGTAGTATCGAGTATCAACCAACCTCGGACTGCACCAAAGTCAGTTATCTCACTACCCTAAAGAGGCCAAGATGGTTCAATTAAGGTTCCTAAGGTCTGTTGATGCTTCATGACACCACATGGAGGCCCCGTACTCTCCTTGACTGACTCAAGGGTTACCGGTACACACCAAAGTGCCACATCAACGTAGCAGACTGTTTCAACCATGTCGGTATACCCCGCACAGTTCCCTCACAGCCTTGTTGCTACTTTCTAAGAAGGTATCCCCAGATCCGGGTTAGGATCTATAGAACTCCCAAGCAACCCACAATAATAAAGCAAGCAAAGAAAACAATTGAAAACACAGTGATCTTAATCCTAAGGTACACCCCACTTTAAGTTTTACTCCCCAGCAGAGTCGCCAGTTCTGTGATCGGTGGATCTGGAACTGACTGTTTAACGCTGGTTCGCGAAATGTCGCGGTAAGCAAGAGTCGCCACCGTCTTTTATTTTCTCCAATCGGAAAGGACAAAAGCACAGAAAAATTCCTTTAAAGAGATTGCTCTCGGTTCGGGAGGTAGGTTATAGAAAGGGAAGGTGTTAGCACCCTTTCTATCCATGGTTATCCATGGGCTCTTAGGTACTTGCTCAATGTGTTTTCAAAATGTGTGCTTGCTTTTCAATGTGAGTTTAAAAAATATTCTTTGAAAAGTTTCAGTTTAACTCGTACGTCAGAGTGTTTTGAAAAGTTTGTTTTGAAAGTTTTTGAAAGTGTTAGTGTGAAAAGTATTAGTTGTTTTGTTTTTGAAGAGAGCAAGTACCTACGAGAACCTACCTACCCTAAGGAATTCGTCTGTGTAAGAGTCCTTTAAAGTGGTGCCATCCCACCATTGAGAGGTAGGTAGCACCACCGTTGGAGGTGTTCGGGTCAATCCGGGTTTTAGGGACATGGTGATCACCGAAGCAATGGGAAGACACCTTAGAAGCTACCCTTATGCCATTGATCTTTTATTCCGAGGCAACTTATTCGAGGCAACTAGATCAATGGAACATAAGGACTTACTAAAACGTCCTCTACTCGACGATCACCTTTCGAAAGGCAACAGTGAGGCGTACCCTAGGGGTGGTGTGTGCAAATTGTGTGTCATGTTTCAATCATTTTGTCTTGTCATGTTTGTTATGATCTACGCTTGATTTTATTTTTGGGTCCATACATTCTTTCATGCATATTTATTAACAGTTATATATTTGCAAGAA
Organism: Vicia faba; assembly: GCA_948472305.1. Taxonomy (NCBI): domain Eukaryota; kingdom Viridiplantae; phylum Streptophyta; class Magnoliopsida; order Fabales; family Fabaceae; genus Vicia; species Vicia faba. Next base: position 34,359,449 of record OX451737.1, on the reverse strand, counting down.
AATAAACCTAAATTATTACAACCGGCGCGGGTCCACATCGCCAAAAAAACCGAACCCGATTTGACTGAAAATAAATAAAGCGAATAAATAAAAGTGCGAGAATTTTAATTACATGGCTTTGGGGCATATACAGAATTATTTAAACAATACAAAATAAATGCGCGAAATAAAGAGATTAAACAAAACTAGGGCGTTGGACCCTTTTACAAACAATTAAAATTAATCAAGGAAATTAAAAAAATTAAATGAAAAATAATGTTTTTTGTGTTTTTTAGGTTTAAAAGAAAAAAGAGAAAAGTTAATAAAAATTAAAATCCTAGTTCTATCATTTTTTAAGTTTATTATGAAAAAGATTTAATTTCTAACCTAATTAAATTCTAAACTAATTTATGTACAATTTTTGATTTATAGAAAATAAATAATAAATAATAATATTGTGAGAAAAAAGGAAAAAATTAAAAAAATTAATAATTAACCTAATTCTACATTTTTTGGATTTTTATTATGAAAAAAAGAATTAAAATTAACATTAAAACCTAATTAAACTAAATGAGTTATATTTTAATTTATTAAAAAAAAGAATCAAAATTAATTATATTTTTTTGTCCTTTCTGTATTTTTTAATGTTTTTATATTTTTTGTAAGAATTAATTAAATCAGAAAATAAAAACACAAGTAAAGTTTAAAAATAATAGAATATAAAGAAATTTAGAAAAGAAAAAAAAGAAAAAAAGATAGAACCAGGGGGTGTGGACTTGAATTTGGAGGTGCAAGCCTGGCCCATTTGCTGGCAATTGGTTGACTTTTCCACTCAGGTGTGCGCCTGTTGACTTGCATCCATCCTATGCCTTTGTTCTGGACCCTTGGATGATCATCTGGGACACGTGGATGAACTGACTTTGCAGTGCATGGTGAGTCCTTATGTGGGCGCTGCATAGAACCTTGAAATGAAAAATAATATGAGAAATTGCAAGACCTGGGACTTGAACCCAGGTCATTGTGGTCACATGCGCGTGTCTTAGCCAGCTGAGCCATTTGAATTCATTTAACATAATATAGTTAATAAAATATATAAAAGAAAATGGTTAGTGCTTAGTTAAACGCGCGCAAACTTTGAATGGACAAGTCACTGGTTGACACGTCTTCTTCTTCCTCGTGCCCCCTGTAACACATACACATAAAGCAACGGTTTTGAAACGTGGGGTTAGGGAAGCTACAAAAAAATAGCGAATAGCTCGTTTCCTAATATAAATTAGGCGCGAGCATCTCATTCTCTTCGTCCAGATGCCAGGAATGCAATGGTCATGGTCTTGAGGGCCAATTTTGCAGTATGGTGAAAACCCCAAAATCAAAACTTGAAAACCCTAGAACGTGGGCATGGCAGATTCGCGTAGGATGGACAAAAATGCAATTAAATATAATCAACAGCTTGGAAACTTCATCATGAGTATGAATATGTAATTAAAAATGCAAAAAGAGGCTTAGAATCAAGAACACGAATTCAAAAAATTTGCTGTACAGTTTCACTTGTAACTACCAGATTAAGGAGCTTTGAGTGTTGTTATGAATTGAAATGCGTTTAAAATTGTCTCAGAATGCTAATGGTATAAAAATTTTGGCTTGAGAAGGTCCCTAGCTTTGATTTCAGATTTTCATTTTATGGTTCATTTTTCAAATTGCCAAATGGACTTTGAACGAGTTTTGTGCTATGTTCCAGTTAGGGTTTGACTCAATGATCATTATGGAATAGACTTGGCTTGCTATTTGACCTTAATCCATGCTTGAGAAAGAATTGGCATTAGGGTTTCATCCATTAACCATTTTTCCTATTTTCTAGCCAAAACCTAGACCTAGTGTGTAAATGAACCTTGGCCTGATTTTTGAATTGGTTCATGATACATAGAACTTGTCCAAATTCATATGACACCATTACATTGATTTTTAAATTTTATTTGAATTTTCAATGAATTAAAATGAATTAAATCATCAAAAATTAAATAAAATAAAAAAGTCAACATTTGGTCTTGAAATCAACCATGGGCCACGTGTGTGGCATGACAAGGATGGACAAAGTGAGAAAAATGGGGCCCTTTTGTCAAAATTGGATTTTCAAGGATAGTTGACTTTTGCCTTTTCACAAAATTTTCCCAACTTCTACAAGGCATAACTTGCTCAATTTTTAAGATTTTCACATGTTCTTGGACATTTTGGAAAGGTCTTTGAGTCCTTTAACCAATGCCTTTGGTCCCATGTCATTTTGATCTACCAATCTCAAGTTATGGCCCTTGACTTAAAGTCCCTTTTTGTTGACTTTTGAAAATGACCTGTAATGTTGAAATTGATAACTTTTTGTGAGAGCATTTCTTGGACTTGAAGTATGAAGATGAGTTGTAGGAAATGTCTTTCTCTTCAAAATGAGCTTTGGATGGAATTTTTCTGATAATCCATGTGAAAGTTATGCTCTGGTCAATTTCAGTTGACTTTTTCAGCTGTCCAAATATAGCAACTTTTGCATCTTTGATGATTTCTGAGCCAAACTTTGAGAATCATGATCAAGCATTGATCAAATGATGTTTGTGGCTTCAAAATGATATGTTGACCAAAAATTTGAACTTTTGACTGTCAAATGACCATTTTGCCCCTACAGTTGACTGTAGTGCAATTTAGGGTTTTGACTGTACAATCTTGAGCTGAATGCTTTGAAACTTGATATGAGGATGCTTGACCATGTTTGTAAGCATATGAGACTTGATTGAGCCTTTGAAAACTTCCTTTTCTTGATCAACACATAAACCCTAGTTTTGACTGTATGGAGGCCTTTGCATTGTGCAACTCTTGGGGAATTTTGTAGCTTGGCTTGGCAGTTTATTGGAGAATATGGGAGGGCAAATTTTGGGGTACAACAGGTACCAATTCAGGGCCTTTTGATTGATGTTAATGATTGGAATCTCTTCAGGGATGCTTAAGGATGCTAATGGAACAAAGATTGAAGCTTGAATCGAACTCTAAGGCACTTTTCAGATTTGAGTTTTTTATGAAAAATTTCAATATGCCAATGCTTGCTTATGCGCAGTTTTCCGTCTCCTTTGCATTAGGTCTTGTTCTAGTACTTGTAAGGAATGATTTAGGTTAAGAAAGTTGCATAAAATCCCTTGGAATCTTTGATTGAAGATTTGATTTGCTTAAGGATCTTTTTGAATCTTATCATGTGCAATTTGGTGTCAATTAGTTCCAATCAACCCAAAACCTTCCATAATTGACTAAGCACGAGATATTGAGCCTATAATGTGCATAAAAAGATTTTTTTAGGTTAGGTTTATATTTTTCATGTATTAAAATGATTTAAATGAATATAAATTAATATAAATTCAAATAAATAATTAAAAAATATGAAAATACTCCCCTTTGGGCCTAATGGTCGTGCATAGGCTTGGCATGAAGAATCATGGAAGAAAAATGGGCCCATTTGCATTTTTAGGCCTTTTGCATCAATGTTGACTTTTCAAAATTCCTAAAAATTTCCCAACTTCCACAAGGCATAACTTGGTCAATTTTTAAGCTTTTCACCTGTTCTTGGACATTTTGGAAAGGTCTTTGAGTCTTTTAACCAATTACTTTGGTCCCATGTCATTTTGATTTACCAATCTCAAGTTATGGCCTTTGACTTAAAGTCACTTTTTGTTGACTTTTGAAAATGACCTATAATGTTGAAATTGATAACTTTTTGTGAGAGCATTTCTTGGACTTGAAACATGAAGATGAATTGTAGGAAATGTCTTTCTCTTCAAAATGAGCTTTGGATGGAATTTTTCTGATAATCCATGTGAAAGTTATGCCCTGGTCAATTTCAGTTGACTTTTTCAACTGTCCAAATATAGCAACTTTTGCATCTTTGATGATTTCTGAGCCAAATTTTGAGAATCATGATCAAGCATTGATCAAATGATGTTTGTGGCTTCAAAATGATATGTTGACCAAAAATTTGAACTTTTGACTGTCAAATGACCATTTTGCCCCTACAGTTGACTGTAGTGCAATTTAGGGTTTTGACTGTGCAATTTTGAGCTGAATGCCTTGAAACTTGACATGAGGATACTTGACCCTCTTTGTAAGCATGTGAGACTTGATTGGGCCTTTGAAAAGTTCACTTGCTTGACAAGAACTCAAACCCTAGTCTTGACTGTATGGGAGACAGTTGAGCTGCATAACCCTTGGGGAATTTTGTGACCTTGACTTGACAAATTTTGGAGAATATGGGAGGGCAAATTTTGGGGTACAACAGCTACCAACGCCTGCCAGCTGAGCCATTGAACGCTTTTGATATATTAATAACAAACAAATAACAAAAAGAAAAACAAACGCATTAGTGGTTTAACGCGCCAATTTTCAAACCGGCCTATCGCTGATGGACAACACATCATCTCCTTCGTTCTATTTTATTTTTTTCTGAAACAAGACTGTAGGGCAACGGTTTTGGATGCGTTTCAGAAGAGGTCCTTTGAGAAAATAGCGATTGGCCCCTCAACGCTCATAAATTGAGCGTGAGGGTTCCATCATCTTCGTCCTCATGCGCTGAGTTGAATGGCATTGGTCTGGAGTTCTAATTTTGCCTCGTTACCAAAGCCCTAAATTGACAAACCTGTAAACCCTAGAAATCGCGCATGGTAAAATCTCATACACAGCACGATAATCAAATTAAACATAAGGGTTAGCTTTAAAACATCACAAGGAACAAGAATCCATAATTAAAATGTCATGAGAATGCCTAGAATTGAAAATACGATTGTCACTTTTTTGCTGTACAGGGAGGGTTCTATATACCAATTCCTGGAGTTTAAGTTGATGTTTTGGATTGCAATGTGATCAGGAGGACTTGAGGAAGCTATTGGAAAAAACTTTTATGCCTTGAATCACCCTCTATCAATGATTTCAGTTTTGCTTTTTATGGAGAAAACTTCAAGTTTGTCTATGGTCTTTGAGCGCAGCATTCAGTGTCCTGTGATTAGGGTTAGACTCAGTACTTATGAGGGAAGGGAATTAAGTCATTAGCTGGCCTTGATCCATGCCCATGAGAGAACTAGTGTTAGGTTTTTTCACCATTAACAAACTTTCCCTTTTTTAAGCAAAACCAAGACTTGGTGTACAACCTAACCCTAGCATGAGTTTGTGAGCTGGCACATGATATATGGAAGCTATTCAAATTCAAATGACACTATTCCATTGATTTTTAAATTTTATTTGAATTATTAAAGATTTAAAATGAATTAAATTAATAAAAATTAAATAAAATAGAAAATAAATGTTTGATCTTGAAATTAATCATGGGACACGTGTGTGGCATTACAAGGCTGAATCAAGTGGAAGAAAGTGGGCCCTTTTGTCAAAAATTGAAGTTTCAAGGATAGTTGACTTTTGCCATTTCACAAAAATTTCCCAACTTCTCCAATGCATAACTTGCTCAATTTTTAAGCTTTTCTCGTGTTCTTGGACATTTTGGAAAGTTCTTTGAGTCCTTTAACCAATGCCTTTGGTCCCATGTCATTTTGATTTTCCAATCTCAAGTTATGGCCTTTGACTTAAAGTCCCTTTTTGTTGACTTTTGAAAATGACCTATAATGTTGAAATTGATAACTTTTTGTGAGAGCATTTCTTGGACTTGAAGTATGAAGATGAGTTGTAGGAAATGTCTTTCTCTTCAAAATGAGCTTTGGATGGAATTTTTCTGATAATCCATGTGAAAGTTATGCCCTGGTCAATTTCAGTTGACTTTTTCAGCTGTCCAAATAAGGAAACTTTTGCATCTTGATGATTTTCTGAGCCAAATTTTGAGAATCATGATCAAGCATTGATCAAATGATGTTTGTGGCTTCAAAATGATATGTTGACCAAAAATTTGAACTTTTGACTGTCAAATGACCATTTTGCCCCTACAGTTGACTGTAGTGCAATTTAGGGTTTTGACTGTGCAATTTTGAGCTGAATGCCTTGAAACTTGATATGAGGATGCTTGACCATGTTTGTAAGCATATGAGACTTGATTGAGCCTTTGAACACTTCCTTTTCTTGATCAGACTCAAAACCCTAATTTTGACTGTTTAGGAGGCCCTTGCACTGTGCAACCCTTGGGGAATTTTGTGACTTGGCTTGGCAATTTCTTGAAGAATATGGGAGGGCAAATTTTGGGGTACAACAGTTGCCCCTGTTCAATCTTCTTAGACCTGAGGATGCAGATTGGCGGACGTGCCTTTCGTAATCCGAGGGTAGAAGATGATTGGACACTAGAGTGCCCAGAAATTTGCGCTCACATAGTGGCAGTGATGGTGGAATGGGCTTATAGATGCCATCTGGATGTTTGATTGCGTAAGAGATTCCTTGGCGAGAACCTGTATACCTGCAAAACAGAAAATGAGTACCTGACACGTTGCAGGAGCTGATTTTTAGATGTCTGGTATAGATGTGTCCTGACTGGTTACAGGAGCTGAGTCTGGAGCTTCAAACGGCGATGAAAGAACCAGGGATGGTTACTACCTTAGCATGAATGGTAAGAGAACCTTGGGCGACTTTAACTTCAACAACGCTCGTTGAGAACAAATCTTGGGTGACTTTAACTTCAACAACGCTCGTTGAGAAAAATCTGGGTGTCTTCTACTGGAATAAGAATCAGGGAGATCTTAGGGTCGATCTGACTGAACCAGAGAGGCCTTTGACTGGGTAAGAATCAGGAAAATCTTAGGGTCGATTTAACTGAACCGGACAAGGTCTTGAAATATCTTCAACTGGATAAGCATCAGGGGGATCTTAGGGTCGATCTGACTGAACCAAAGAAGGCCTTTGACTGGATAAGCATCAGGAAAATCTTAGGGTCGATTTAACTGAGCCGGACAAGGTCTTGAAATATCTTCAACTGGATAAGCATCAGGGAGATCTTAGGGTCGATCTGACTGAACCAGAGAAGGCCTTTGACTGGATAAGCATCAGGAAAATCTTAGGGTCGATTTAACTGAACCGGACAAGGTCTTGAAATATCTTCAACTGGATAAGCATCAGGGAGATCTTAGGGTCGATCTGACTGAACCAGAGAAGGCCTTTGACTGGATAAGCATCAGGAAAATCTTAGGGTCGATTTAACTGAACCGGACAAGGTCTTGAAATATCTTCAACTGGATAAGCATCAGGGAGATCTTAGGGTCGATCTGACTGAACCAGAGAAGGCCTTTGACTGGATAAGCATCAGGAAAATCTTAGGGTCGATTTAACTGAACCGGACAAGGTCTTGAAATATCTTCAACTGGATAAGCATCAGGGAGATCTTAGGGTCGATCTGACTGAACCAGAGAAGGCCTTTGACTGGATAAGCATCAGGAAAATCTTAGGGTCGATTTAACTGAACCGGACAAGGTCTTGAAATATCTTCAACTGGATAAGCATCAGGGAGATCTTTAGGGTCGATCTGACTGAACCAGAGAAGGTCTTGGAATATAGCTAAGAATTTAACTGGATCTTTCCTGAAAGGTAAAGGTCAGTCATATGCAATGCATGATATGGATCAAGCAATGATGTTCTCAATATAAATGAGACTTGTATGATATGATGTGTCTATGCATGTTATAATGATGTATGTGATGTTTTATGTATGTTTTTGTCTAGGAAAGTGAATCCTTGACGGGTGCCGGGAAGTCGTATCCTGGGCTGATGTCGAAGAATAGATTTTTCTTCCGCTGGGGATGATAACTGCAAGAATACCGGTAGGAGAAGATGACTCCGTTGCGGAATAAACTTGGCAAATGGAGGATTCTGCGGGGAGAAAAGATACTCTAGCGACCATGCTGGGAAGCAATACTCTGTGGGAAGAGGGATGCCTTGCTGAGTGTTGATAATAGTTTGCTGGGGATAGGAAGACTTTGTCGACGACACTCTTTCCGTGGCTTTTGGCTGAGGATAACCCAGTTATATCCTGTTAAGGAAATAACTCTTTAAATCAAGCCGGACGACGCGTTCGTGCTCTGCGAAGGATAAGCTTCCAGAATTTACTGGGGATAAGCTTACTGCTTGGGGAGATATGAATTCCAACTTTCCTGGGGAAACTAATTGGACTCTCCTGGGGAGTTTTGATGTGCTGGGGAAGTGATTCCTTTGAATGTTGATGTATGCCGCCGGGGAACAATCTTTAGACCAAGACTACCGGGGATGCTTGTTAAGAATATATGCTGCTGGGGAATGTTGAGATCTGCGGGAGGACACCCAACTTCCTTAAGGTTGATAACTGTTTTGCTTGAGGAGAGTATACTGCTTGCTGTCTCACTCTCTGGGGAATTTAAGATGCCTGGTTATGTTCTTTAGCTGAACCTACCTTGGTACTTTGGAGGATAGAACAATTAGATTGCCTAGACAACTCCTTATTGCCCCTGTTTCTAATGTCCCCTGTAATTAATTCTTTGTTTCGTATGCAAATATTTATGAGCTAGCAAATTATTGTCAATGCATATATCACAAATCGAACCTTGGACGTTCTTCGCAAAACAAAACAGAAAAGGAAAAAAACAAAAGGCACATTTTAACTGAAAAGTATATTTGTATTGATTTTTGAGTGGCCTGTGAATAGGCATTTTGTATACAAGAGGCTGACGTCCTAATAAGAGAACGCCACCAAGCAAAAAGGGTTTATACAAATTTTGTACAAAAGAAAATAAAACAGCTGTGTGAAATGAATGATCCACTGGGTTTCAACTCTGCTATTGCCTTTATAACTCCGAGCGTCTCATCACTTGATGACCTTGGTTGAAGGTGAAGCTGACTGATCGATGCCGTCTGATCTTGATGTAGATACCGGATTCTGGATGCAAAGTGATCAATGAGACATAGCATTACGCTTTTATCCCTAATTTTTGCCTGGACCGCCTTTTCGGGTTTTCAGTCCACTGGGATATCCATTTTTGCCCAAGCCGCCCTTTCAGGTTTTCGACTTTCCGGGTGTACAGATTTTTTCCATTTTCATCCCTTCATTTTGCCCGAACCCTTTTGGTTCGACGGGAAGCCCTAATTTTTGCCTAGGCATGTCAGCCTAGCGGGTCTTTTTTTTTTATGCGTAATATTTTTTTACTATGTCTGCATTGGCGGGGTGAGGAAGGTCGTCACCATCCATATTGGTTAATATCATTGCTCCTCCTGAGAACACATGCTTAACCACAAATGGCCCTTCGTACGTAGGGGTCCATTTGCCCCTTGGATCACTCTGAGGAAGGATGATTCGCTTGATTACCAGATCCCCGACTCGATATTCTTATGGTCTGACCTTTTTGTTAAATGCCCTGATCATCCGTTTCTGATACGTCTGACCATGACAGATAGCAGCAAGTCTCTTTTCATCAATAAGGTTGAGCTGATCAAGTCGTGTCTGGATCCAATCATCTTCGTTCAGATTTGCATCCTTCATTATCCGGAGAGAGGGTATTTGCACTTCGATTGGCAAGACTGCCTCCATACCATAAACCAAAGAGAAAGGAGTTGCCCCGGTTGACGTCCTAGCTAAGGTACGGTACCCATGTAGAGCGAACAGTAACGTCTCGTGCCAATCTTTATAAGTCACTGTCATTTTCTGCACGATTTTCTTGATGTTCTTATTTGCTGCTTCTACAGCCCCATTCATCTTCGGTCTGTAAGGAGAAGAATTGTGGTGCTGTATTTTGAACTGTTCGCAAAGCTCAGCGATCATCTTATTGTTCAGATTGGTACCGTTGTCTGTAATAATTCTCTCAGGGACGCCGTACCGACAGATCAGGTTATGCCGAATGAACCGTGCTACAACAGTCTTGGTTACCGTAGCATAGGATGCTGCCTCAACCCACTTCGTGAAGTAATCAATTGCCACTAGGATGAAGCGATGTCCATTAGATGCCGTAGGTTTAATCTCGCCGATCATGTCTATGCCCCACATTGCAAACGGCCAAGGCGCAGTCAGAACATTCAGGGGGACCGGAGGAACATGCACCTTGTCTGCATAAATCTGGCACTTGTGGCATGTCCTGGAATGTTGGTAACAGTCAACTTCCATTGTGGACCAGTAATATCCTGCCCGTAGGATCTTCTTAGCCATGGTGTGTCCACTGGAGTGTGTACCAAAGGTCCCTTCATGTAGCTCTTCCATGATTCTTTCTGCTTCAGTCTTATCCACACAACGCAGTAAAGTTGAATCATGGTTTCGCTTGTACAAGATGCCGTTGCTAAGGAAGAATTTGGCTGCGAACCTTCTTAGGAACTTCTTATCATTGACAGAGGCACCTTCGGGGTATTCCTGAGTTTCCAAGTATCTCTTTACTTCATGGTACCAAGGCTTCTCAGTCACCAATTCAGTCTCGAGATCACAACAGTATGCCGGTTCATCCAGTTTCCAGATGATAATCCGGGGAGCCTCATTATCCCATTTGACCTTGAACATTGAAGACATTGTAGCTAACGCGTCCGCCAACTGATTCTCTTCTCTTGGAAAGTGCTCAAATGTTATCTCTGTGAAGTGGGGGATCAGGGTCAACACACATTCTCTGTAAGGAATCAAGTTTGGATGTTTCGTATCCCACTCTCCTTTGATCTGATTGATCACAAGAGCGGAATCTCCGAAGACACTCAGAAATTTGATCCTCAGGTTGATCGCAGCTTGAAGACCCATGATACACGCCTCATACTCCGCCATGTTGTTGGTACAGTTGAAGCACAGCCGGGCGGTGAGTGGAGTATGAGTACCTTGTGGAGATATGATGATGGCGCCAATACCATTTCCCAAAGCGTTGGATGCTCCGTCAAAATGCATAGACCATCGGGATCCTGGTTCAGGTCCTTCATCCGGTCCAGGTACTTCACAGTCAGTTACTATCATAATGCTTTCATCCGGAAACTCGAAGTTCATTGATTGGTAGTCATCTACAGCTTGATGTGCTAAGTGGTCTGCCAATACACTTCCCTTGATGGCTTTTTGGGTCGTGTACTGAATGTCGTATTCCGTCAAGATCATCTGCCATCTTGCAATTCTCCCAGACAGAGCAGGCTTTTCGAATATGTACTTTGTAGGATCCATTTTTGAGATCAACAAGGTAGTGTGAGTCAGCATATACTGTCTCAGCCGGCGAGCAGCCCATACCAAAGCGCAGCAAGTTTTCTCAAGCAGTGAGTATCGGGTCTCACAGTCGGTAAACTTTTTGCTAAGGTAATAAATGGCATGCTCTTTTCGGCCAGACTCGTCATGCTGCCCCAGCACACACCCCATTGAATTATCAAGCACTGTCAGGTAAAGTATCAAAGGTCTCCCTTCAACTGGTGGCATAAGGATGGGTGGTTCTTGGAGATATTCTTTGATTCTGTCAAAAGAAGCCTGACATTCATCATTCCAACGTACTACCTGATCTTTCTTCAGCAGCTTGAAGATTGGTTCACAGGTAGCAGTTAGGTGTGAGATGAACCGAGCAATGTAATTCAGACGTCCTAGAAAGCCTCTGACTTCCTTCTCTGTCTTAGGAACTGGCATCTCTTGAATGGCTTTGACTTTAGCAGGGTCCACTTGAATTCCCTTGTCACTTACCACGAAGCCTAGCAACTTTCCAGATCTTACCCCGAAGGTGCACTTGTTCGGGTTTAACCTCAGCTTGTACAGTTTCAAACGGTCAAACAGTTTCTGCAGATGATCAAGGTGTTCTTCCTCAGTCTGGGACCTAGCGATCATGTCGTCAACATACACTTCTATCTCATGATGGATCATGTCATGAAATAAAGCAACCATGGCACGTTGGTAGGTTGCCCCAGCATTCTTTAGTCCAAAAGGCATGACTTTGTAGCAGAAGGTGCCCCACTGAGTAACAAATGTAGTCTTTTCCATGTCTTCAGGAGCCATCTTGATCTGATTGTAGCCTGAAAAACCATCCATAAAAGAGAACACTTTATGCTGAGCTGTATTATCAACAAGGACATCAATGTGAGGTAGAGGGAAGTCATCCTTGGGGCTGGCCCTGTTCAGATCCCTGTAATCGACACACATTCTGACCTTGCCGTCCTTCTTAGGTACCGGCACCACATTAGCAACCCACTGAGGGTAAGAAGTCACTGCAAGAAACCTGGCATCAAACTGCTTCATAACCTCGGCTTTAATCTTCTCAGACATCTCTGGACGCATGCAGCGGACCTTTTGCTTAACCGGAGGGCAATCTTCTTTAGTTGGTAAGTGATGGACCACAATGTCGGTATCTAATCCGGGCATATCTTCGTAGGACCAGGCAAAGATCTCCATATAGTCATGCAGCATCTGAGTCAACCGTTGCTTCACGCTGAGCTCTAGGTTGGCACCAATCTTTACCCCTTTCTTGTCTTCTTCAGTACCCAAGTTTATTATTTCCACTGGCTCTTCATGGGGTTGAATTGCCCTCTCTTCTTGTTGTAACAGTCTTGCAAGTTCACCAGGCACTTCGCAATCATCTTCACCTTCGTCTTCGGCTAAGTTGATCGGATTTTCGAAGTCATAACTGGCAGTAGCAGAGTCGTTACCAGTGAGATCTAGAGTGGATTGAAACCTGTATGAGTGAGTGTGTGTGTAAATACAGCTGTTTTGCAATATGTAAAGAAAGGAAAGAAAAGGAGCGCAAAATTTGAAATGTGAAAAACGTCCAATGCTTTTATTTATGATATATGACAGTGACAAACAAAAGCCCTCATAAACAAAACCACGGTGCCCCGGGTAAGACACCGGGCCATATAGTTTCAAATTATTGTTTATTACAAATCCAAAACAAAGAAGTTCATTACTGGGGAACAAAAGTTATGGGTGTAAAGTCTTTAGCAGTCCAATTGGTCAATCCACCGTCGGTCGTCGGGTAGATCCAGCTATCGAACTCTGACTCTTCCACTTCGTCTTCCTCTCCAATAGCATTCACTTCTGAGTGGGTGATGAGCACAGGAGGTCTTCCAATTCTCGCCTTGCGCACTGCTTTCTGAGCTTCTGTGGTGAAACCCAGCCCAAACTTGTTAGTCTTAGGAGTAAGATCAGGGAGCTTGCCCCAGTTTGCACATTCACCTCTTTCGATCATAGCCCGGGCTTCCTTTAAGGAGGCCATCTTCAAAGGAGAAACCTCTTCATCCACTGCTTCTGCTGCTGCCAAAGTTTGTGGCACTTCCTCAAAATGTTGAAAGGGGGTTTCAATGAACTCCCCATCCATTTCTACGTATCTGAAGGAGTTGAGGTGGCTGACCATGTACTCCTCTTCCCCTTGCACCGTTATGATCTTCCCCCTGACCGGGTACTTGAGCTTCTGATGCAACGTGGAGGTCACAGCTCCAGCCTTGTGGATCCACGGGCGACCCAGCAAACAAGAATAGGACGGATGGATGTCCATCACATAGAATTTTGAATCAAATACCTGTGACCCAACCCTGATTGGGATGTCCACCTCACCATGTACCATTCTTTTGGACCCGTCAAAGGCCCGGACAACAATGTTACTTGGTTTGAGCTCTAGACCCTCACAATCCAGCCTATCCAGAGCCTTCTTGGGCAGCACGTTTAATGAAGAACCTGTGTCAACCAGCACATGGGCAAGAGTAGTGCCCCTGCATTCAATGGAGACATGCAGGGCGTCATTATGGTTCTTCCCCTTTGCTGTCAGATCGGCATCAGAGAAACCCAGGCCATTATCAGCGGTTAGGTTGGCCACACAGTCGGTGAACTGGTCAGCAGACGTCTCTTGGGGTACGTGGGCTGTCTTTAAGAAAGCAATCAGAGCCTTGGCGTGGGCCTCTGAACACAGCAGCAGTGACAACATGGAGATTTTAGAGGGGGTGTGCCCCAGCTGTTCTACAACGTTGAAATCACTTTTCTTTATTATCTTGAGGATTTCTTCCATTTCCTGCCTGGAAGCCTCAACAATGGTCTTCGGTGCCTCCGTCCTGGCAGGCACATCAGCAGCAATCCCCTTGCCCCGAGTATCAGATGACTCGGTAGCAGGGGTGAATACTTGGTCAGGGGGAGAAACAGGCACCCTGGCAGGTGTGAAGACCAAAGGCCTATGAATTACCGGAGGAGCAATGTCTGGCGAGAACAGTCTTCCACTACGAGTGACCTTAGCAGGCCCAGTGATGTTGGAGACACCAGCATCAATGTTGAACTCTTGTTTCACACCCAGAACATAAACATCCGCCCCATAGTGCCATGGGACAGCCTTATCAGATTTGTAGGGGATAGGCCCCGGAACAGTAATGGTGATGGGAGCAATCTTGTGAACCGGCAAAATTTGGACAGGCTTCTTTGAAGGAGCCTTGGAAGGGTTGTTGAAGATGGTAACGATCGACACTTCTTCAACAGGAGCAGCAGGAACAACAGTCTTTCTGAACAAAATCTCTCTACTATCCATCAGGTTTTGGACGCCTGACTTCAGCAGAGAACAACCAGCAGGGGAAGCAACACATAGAGGGCAACCTTCGCTACATCCCGGAAATAAACCGGCTAGCAACAGGTTCCTCTTGACCATCAGCAACGGAGTAGCAACATCATCCACCGAAGCTACATACAAATCCTCCTCAACAGCATTCACTCCATGCTGGGGCATGGGAGCGGTTACAACATTCGGCCTCTCGGGCACCTCAAACTGTATTTCCTTTGCATCAATGAGGTCTTGAACCTTATTCTTTAGGGCCCAACAGTCATCTGTGTTATGCCCCGGGCTATCAGAGTGGTAAGCACAGCGAGCATTTGGATTAAACTTGGGGGATGCAGTATTGGGAAACTTTGGAGCCTCCCTGACAGTCACTAAATTGGTGGATAGCAATTGTGGCAGTATCTGTGATAAGGTCATGCTTAACCGGGTAAACTCTCTCCGGGGTCTTTCAAACTTTTGAGGATTAGTTGGCTGAGGAGCGGCAGCAGGTTTGGCAATCATTACCGCACTGACAGATTGGCGGCGTTCAGGTCGCTCTGGTCTCCGGGAGCTATATACAGCACTAGCCTCCTTTTTGAAGGGTTTCTTTTCAGCACTGGAGGAGGCAACCTTCTGTATCTTCCCCGATTTTATACCGGACTCGATCCTTTCACCAGTCAGGATCAGATCAGTAAACCCAGCAGAGGAATTACCAATGAGATGATTGAAAAATGGACCAGATAGGGTCCCCAAAAACATATCTACCAGCTCCCGGTCCGTCAATGGTGGCTGCACCCTGCCAGCCAGGTCTCTCCATTTCTGGGCGTACTCCTTAAAACCTTCACCCGACCCTAGCGACATACCCTGGAGCTGGGTACGCGTAGGAGCGAGGTCGGAATATTGATACTGCTTGTAAAAAGCAGTGGCCAGATCCTCCCAGTTACGAATGCTGATTCCATCCAGCTGATAGAACCATTCGAGGTGAGTCCCTGAAAGACTCTCCTGGAAGAAGTGGATCCAAAGGTTCTTGTCTGCTGTGTAAGGCTGGATCTTCCTTACATAAGAACGGAGGTGCATCTTGGGACAGGAAGCCCCGTCATACTTCACAAAGGCAGGTGCCTTGAACTTGTGTGGGATCACCACCCCAGTAGATAACCCCAAGTCTCCGAAATCCAGTCCAGGCACCCGCTGAACTTCCATAGCCTTTAATCTGTCCTCCAGCTGCTTGTACCGGTCTTCAGCAGGAGGGTACTGTTCGTCGTTGAAGTCTGTTTCAGTATCAGAGCCCACAGGAGTAGGGACCTCCCTTTCTTGGTGACTACCTTCCCCCACAGATGGGGTAGTCCTTTCAGCCTCAACCTGTAAGGTGTTCCCGAGTCTGCGCCCAGTGTTAAATAGCACAGTCCTCCTCTTCTTCTTAGTCTTCTTCAGAAGCATGGTCTTCAACTCTTGTTGACCCTGAGCCAAGCCCTTGATCAGCTCCTGAAATTGGGCGTTCTGCGCCTGAAGAGCCTTGATAGATGCCTCGGTTGATGATTCAGGGTTCATGATGCTGAAATAAACAGCGAAGGACAGTAAACAACCTGAAAAGAAGAGTACCTGTGATGCACATGATGAATGATATGTGTTTATGCAATGCATTCAAGAGTTCGAAAATTCAAATTTGTTGTAGACCAAAAGGAACACACGTTATTATTAAGAAAATCATTGTTTAATACATCAAAGCCTCATGGGCAAAAGTACAAAAAAATCAAATCAATCCCAAAATATGTTGCGCATCCTCTTTGGAGCTATGTAAGTGTTGAGGTTCCTCTCCTCATGCAACAGGCGGGTGAGCTCCAAGACCTTCTTTTCACTGGCACGCAGACTAGTCTCAAGAGAATTCCGCTCTTCCTTAAGCTGGATCCAGCTCTTCTGCATCTCTTCCCAGGATGTGGGCATATCAGGATGCTGAATAGTGTAGGACACTTCCCCTTCCAAGACAGGCTCTTTGATCACTGGGAGCATATGAGGATAAGGCATCACTAACTTCTGGGAGCGGGCTCGTACCCACTTGAGATAAGGCTCCAACGAGATGGAATTCCTATGCCCCAGTGTCTTGCTGTCTATCCTACTGGGCATCCTCCAAGCTTTGATGAATCTCTGGCGAAGTCCTTGAGTATCGCTGTCGAAGTCAAAAACTATGTCAGGAATTAACATGTCATGAGGACCATCCCTCCGAGCATAACCGAACTGTCTCCAAGCCAGGCATGGGCTATAAGTAATACCTCCTCTGATTCCAAGTAAAGGAACATTAGGGTACTCCCCGCAACGATCAATGATAGTGACATCTTCTCTGGACCGAGGGCACCAATGTATATCTGCATGTGTAAGAGTCATCAACCGTTGTGACCATCTCAAACCCCGCTCATTCTTCAAGACCGATTGTGGAAGGTGCGAAATAAACCACCTTCCCAGGAGAGGAGTGCAACACATAAGGACACCTCTTTTTCTCATGGTTCGAGTGTAACATGAGTGAAGGATGTCCCCCAGCAATGTAGGTATAGGATTCCTGGACATAAAAATCTGGACAACACTGATATCAATAAGCTGATCTGGGTTAGGGAACAACACCAAACCATAAACAAGGAGGGCCACAACCTCTTCGAAAGCTTGCAAGTCAAGGGAGTTCCAACATTCATGGGCCTTTTCAAACAGAAACCTGGCTAAGAACCCTTTGATACCACTTCTAACTTCCCAATGTCCCTTGAGGTCAGATGACTGTAGGTGCAAGGCTTTAGCAATCTCTTCAAGCTTAGGTTCCTTTTCTGTACCGTTGAAGGGTAGCTGATCAAGGATGGGGATCTTCAGGAGCCGGGAGAACTCCTCCAATGTAGGTACCAACTGATAGTCCAAGAAGGTGAAACAGTGATGCAGAGGGTCAAAGAATTGGAACAGGACCTTTATCATATCTTCCTCCATGTTGGTATTGACCAAGCTGATGAGGCTTCCATGCCTTTCACTGAATGAAGAGTTCTCAGGAATCCTGGATATAAGCTCCTTAAGCTGAGGAGGTACTCTTACAAGACTGATTTGAATTGTCTTTCTACGAACAGTTTCCATGTCCTACAAAACAAGAACAAAGATGAAAATTCGAACCCCTGAAATGGTTAGTCAATGCATATGATGTTGGATGATGTCATGATGCTATGATTAAACACACCACATATATGTACAAAGACAAACATGTAAGGCACACAAGGCACACAAGACAAGCCCTTAAGGTTTAAGGCCAGCATGGGGTCTGGGTATTACCCTCTTGAAGTTGGTGAGTTCAAGCTGTCCTAATCAAAGTAACCGGGTTCTAAGGTTCCCAATATCACGGGATTGCTTTCATTGTTCATCGTTTCGATTTAGCCACTGAACTAGCGACCGAAATATTCCAGGAAAGCAACCCTCAATTGAGTGTAGTATCGAGTATCAACCAACCTCGGACTGCACCGAAGTCAGTTATCTCACTACCCTAAAGAGGCCAAGATAGTTCAATTAAGGTTCCTAAGGTCTGTTGATGCTTCACGACACCACGCGGAGGCCCCGTACTCTCCTTGACTGAACTCAAGGGTTACCGGTACACACCAAAGTGCCACATCAACGTAGCAGACTGCTTCAACCATGTCGGTATACCCCGCACAGTTCCCTCACAGCCTTGTTGCTACTTTCTAAGAAAGGTATCCCCAGATCCGGGTTAGGATCTATAGAACTCCCAAGCAACCCACAATAATAAAGCAAGCAAAGAAGACAATTGAAAACATAGTTATGACCTAGCCCTAAGGTATACCTCACTTTAAGTTTAAGTCCCCAGCAGAGTCGCCAGTTCTGTGATCGGTGGATCTGGAACTGACTGTTTTAAAGCTGGTTCGCGAAATGTCGCGGAAGCAAGAGTCGCCACCGTCTTTTATTTTCTCCAAATGGAAAGGACAAAAGCACAGAAAAATTCCTTAAAGAGATTGCTCTCGGTTCGGGAGGTAGATTATAGAAAGGGAATGTGTTAGCACCCTTTCTATCCATGGTTATCCATGGGCTCTTAGATACTTGCTCAATGTGTTTTCAAAATTGTTTGTTTGCTTTTCAATGTGGGTTTTAAAAAGTTTCTTTGAAAAATTTCAGTTCGACTCGTACGTCAGAGTGTTTGAAAAATTTGCTTCGAAAGCTTTTGAAAAGTGTTGGTGTGAAAAGATTTCAGTTTGTTTTGAAGAGAGCAAGTATCCATGAGTCGTCTACCTACCCTAAGGAATTCGTCTGTGTAAATGTCCTTTAAAGTAGTGCCATCCCACCATTGAGAGGTAGGTAGCACCACCGTCGGAGGTGTTCGGGTCAATTCGAGGTTCGGGACATGGTGATCACCAGAGCAATGGGAAGACACCTTAGAAGCTACCCTCATGCCAGGTTCCCGGATCATGAGGACTTACTAAGACATCCTCTACTCGACGATCACCTTTCGAGGCAACAATGAGGCGTACCCTAGGGGTGATGTGTGCGAATTGTGTGTCGTTTTCATTTGTATTTGTCTTATCATGTTCATTGTGATCTACGCTTGATTTTATTTTATTTTATCCATTCATTCTTGCATGCTTTGTTTAACAGTTAAAAGTTGCGAGGAAAAGTAAATCTAAAGCTATTACAAATGGCGCGGGTCCACATCGCCAAAATTAAACCGGACCCGATTTAACGGAAAGTAAATAAAGCGAATAAATAACGAAATTGAAAAGTGCGAGAAGTTTAAATTACACGGCTTTGGGAGAATTACATAATTATTTAAGCAATAAAATAAATACGCAAATTAAACAATTAAAAATATGGGCGTTGGACCCTTTTGCAAAATTAAAATTAACAATGAATTAAAATTAAGAATTAAATGTTTTTGGTATTTTTAGTGTTTTTAGGAATTAATGGGAAAAAGAGAATTAATCAAAATTAAAATTAAATGTAAACCCTAATTCTAATGGTTTTTAGATTTATTATGAAAAACATTGAATTTTTAACTAATTTAAACCTAAGTTAATTTACATGCATTTTTAATTTATGAAAATAAGTAAAATAAATAGTATTATTGTAAAAAAGGGAAATTAAGAGGAATAAAATTAACAATTAAACCTAAATTCTATATTTTTGGATTTTTAGTTATTAAAAAGAATTAAAATTAAAACCTATTTAATACTAAATTTATTTACATGCAATTGTTTACAAGAAAATATGAAAATTAAATATTTTATTATGTTTTTTTATCTTTTTCTGATTTTTATGAAGTTTTTATATTTTGTAAAAATAATAATTAATTAAATTAAGATAATAAAGCAAACAAAATAATAAAGATAAAAAATATAAAAATATGGAGAAGGCAAACCAGGGGGGGGGTTCAGTCCCAATATGGAGGTTTTAGTGTGAAATTCTGGCCCAATGACTCTGAGGCCTTTTTGACTTTCATAGCTTGCATGCATCAACGTTGACCTGGGCATAGCATGTTCTTCAATCCTGGCCTTTGATTTGGATGCTCTTGGATGCGTGTATGTTGGATAACGAAGATGCATGGTGTGCCTTATCATAAGCGCTGCACATGAATGGTTAACGAAAAATAATATGAGAAATATACAGACCTGGGACTCGAACCCAGGTCTTGGATGTGAACGCTACCAACGCCTTCCAGCTGAGCCATTGAACGCTTTTGATATATTAATAACAAACTAATAACAAAAAGAAAAACAAACGCATTAGTGGTTTAACGCGCCAATTTTCAAACCGGCCTATCGCTGATGGACAACACATCATCTCCTTCGTTCTATTTTATTTTTTTTCTGAAACAAGACTGTAGGGCAACGGTTTTGGATGCGTTTCAGAAGAGGTCCTTTGAGAAAATAGCGATTGGCCCCTCAACGCTCATAAATTGAGCGCGAGGGTTCCATCATCTTCGTCCTCATGCGCTGAGTTGAATGGCATTGGTCTGGAGTTCTAATTTTGCCTCGTTACCAAAGCCCTAAATTGACAAACCTGTAAACCCTAGAAATCGCGCATGGTAAAATCTCATACACAGCACGATAATCAAATTAAACATAAGGGTTAGCTTTAAAACATCACAAGGAACAAGAATCCATAATTAGAATGTCATGAGAATGCCTAGAATTGAAAATACGATTGTCACTTTTTTGCTGTACAGGGAGGGTTCTATATACCAATTCCTGGAGTTTAAGTTAATGTTTTGGATTGCAATGTGATCAGGAGGACTTGAGGAAGCTATTGGAAAAAACTTTTATGCCTTGAATCGCCCTCTATCAATGATTTCAGTTTTGCTTTTTATGGAGAAAACTTCAAGTTTGTCTATGGTCTTTGAGCGCAGCATTCAGTGTCCTGTGATTAGGGTTAGACTCAGTACTTATGAGGGAAGGGAATTAAGTCATTAGCTGGCCTTGATCCATGCCCATGAGAGAACTAGTGTTAGGTTTTTTCACCATTAACAAACTTTCCCTTTTTTAAGCAAAACCAAGACTTGGTGTACAACCTAACCCTAGCATGAGTTTGTGAGCTGGCACATGATATATGGAAGCTATTCAAATTCAAATGACACTATTCCATTGATTTTTAAATTTTATTTGAATTATTAAAGATTTAAAATGAATTAAATTAATAAAAATTAAATAAAATAGAAAATAAATGTTTGATCTTGAAATTAATCATGGGACACGTGTGTGGCATGACAAGGCTGAATCAAGTGGAAGAAAGTGGGCCCTTTTGTCAAAAATTGAAGTTTCAAGGATAGTTGACTTTTGCCATTTCACAAATATTTCCCAACTTCTCCAATGCATAACTTGCTCAATTTTTAAGCTTTTCTCATGTTCTTGGACATTTTGGAAAGGTCTTTGAGTCCTTTAACCAATTCCTTTGGTCCCATGTCATTTTGATTTTCCAATCTCAAGTTATGGCCTTTGACTTAAAGTCCCTTTTTGTTGACTTTTGAAAATGACCTATAATGTTGAAATTGATAACTTTTTGTGAGAACATTTCTTGGACTTGAAGTATGAAGATGAGTTGTAGGAAATTTCTTTCTCTTCAAAATGAGCTTTGGATGGAATTTTTCTGATAATCCATGTGAAAGTTATGCCCTGGTCAATTTCAGTTGACTTTTTCAGCTGTCCAAATAAGGAAACTTTTGCATCTTGATGATTTTCTGAGCCAAATTTTGAGAATCATGATCAAGCATTGATCAAATGATGTTTGTGGCTTCAAAATGATATGTTGACCAAAAATTTGAACTTTTGACTGTCAAATGACCATTTTGCCCCTACAGTTGACTGTAGTGCAATTTAGGGTTTTGACTGTGCAATTTTGAGCTGAATGCCTTGAAACTTGATATGAGGATGCTTGACCATGTTTGTAAGCATATGAGACTTGATTGAGCCTTTGAACACTTCCTTTTCTTGATCAGACTCAAAACCCTAATTTTGACTGTTTAGGAGGCCCTTGCACTATGCAACCCTTGGGGAATTTTGTGACTTGGCTTGGCAATTTCTTGAAGAATATGGGAGGGCAAATTTTGGGGTACAACAATCCCAGACTGTTAAAGTCTCATATTCTTTGTAAGCTTCAGAACGACATAATGATCCCATATGCAGATGAATTGATTGTGGCATGAATTATATCAGAATGACTTCCTCTAGGTATAACTGGTAGAATCTTCCAAAAATCGCCCCAAAAAATAATTACATTACCTCTAAATTTTTTCCCCAGATGATTCGGATCCACCCATGATGTCTTTGAGGGTTTTATTCAATGCTTCAAAACAAAATTTATTGGCCATTGAAACCTCATCCCAAATTATCAAATTTGATAATTTTAATATGTCACAGCGGTAACTTCCTTTGCATATATCGCAGGTGGAAGACTCGAGTGTAGGAATTAGAATCTTGAATTTCAAATGTGTCGTTCGACCACCGGGAAGTAAAAGTGATGCAATACCTGATGAAGCAACAGTCAAACATATTTGTTTATGTGATCTAATGTAAGAAGCTAATATTCTCCACATATACGTTTTTCCTGTTTTGCCATATCCATACAAAAAAATGCCTCCCTTCTGGTTGTCGACTACTTGCATGATTTTCTTGAACACATATCTTTGCTTATCTATAATGTATTTAACGTCAATATAGACAGCAACATAGTGAGACAATATTGAAGAAAAAATTGTATAACTAATATTGCTTATGTTCCTTTGTTAACGTACAAATTATAAGGAACAAAAGCAAGGTTTAAAATTATTGGCAATATTAATACTATTGTGACCTGTCAGATTTTGATATAGCATGTCGAATTCTTGAAGTTGCTTAGCTTGATTGTATTTTCACTCTTTGTAAATAAGCTTGTTTCCCAGCTCCTGAATCACATAACCTTATGGTTTAGGCATTCCAGGAATGTCACTTAGACTTTTTCGGTTTCGTTGAAGGAGTTTTTCAATTTCAATCAATGTTAAATTCGTTATTTCTTTATGTGATAATCGTAAACCTATTTTAAAACAAATTATTACTAAATTGTAACAGTTAAAGAAAAGTTTTGAATTATAAGAATTCAAAGAAAGGTCTAATGATATAATTATTACCTCTGTTTTTTTGCAATAATCTGTTGAGAATAAAGAATCCCATCAGACAAAAGATGTCATGTCTTACTCCAACCATGTCTTGGCCTGTTTATTCTACTCAACAATAACATATGAACAAAAAGTAACCTCAAATAATGACTAGAACCCCAATGGTAAGCCTCTTTAATATCAAATATGAATTATTGATCATCACCAATAAACCTCATAGCAAAACATGCATCTCGAAATGTATTATATTTGATGTTATTAACAATATTTATTTCCTCGTAACTACGTGGACCTTTCACATGTGTTGGCATCATTCTAAGATAATACAATTCACCAGTAGTTGGAGAAACCCATATTAGCCTGCCAATTGTATAACCCTTTTGGCGGGGTTTCCACTATTTTTTCTTTTTAACATAAACAAACTTTGAAACAAAATTGTTGTATGTTAGTTGTTGTGCTTCTTGATACTTCTGATTAGCTTTAAACCATGAGGTAAACATCGACTCCGTTACACTCGGTTTCTTAAGAATTATGGTAATACGATCGGTGTCGGTGTAGAAAACAAAATTTTCACCTTCATAGTGAAAATGAAGTCTTTCTACGGATGGTTTCCTCCCATGAATTGGGAAAGCATAAATTCTCCAAGATGCCTCACTCAAAGAAATATACCCACAGTTAGTGTACTGCTTAATCTCATCAATATTTTGATTTTTAATAGATGGTCCATCTTGATTCTTGACAATGACAACAATTATTCTATCATATAACTTTGTTGATGTACTTGAATAAATATTTAATTGATGTAGTTTGATTGCACCATTCTGTGTTAATATGAGCTCTATACTCCAGTAACAACCTTGAGTTGTATGGAACAACAAATCTATTATCAGTCTCCATTCCATTCTTAATTATTGTGTGGCAGTGATCCCTTCTTCTATAAACTGGATGTCCATCTTGGTCAACAATCATTTCATTTTGAAAGTCTTTAGGGAAGTATTTAGAACACTTACCTTTCTTCATACACGATGAAGACCGATTTCGACTTTCGCAAGGATCGTGAATCATGTGAGTTTTAACCAAAGATGAAAGACAATGCATAAATTCGTTTAAAACATATTGTTTTATCAAGAACAAGGTGTGTAATCTAATGGTGGATAGTGGCAGCATGGAGAATCTGGTGTCACATAAATTGATAGACTATTTGAAGTTGTCCACAAAATCCCATGAGAAGCCATGCACCACCAGTTAGGTAAGCAAATGCTTCAAAGTTTGAGTAACACTAGCTTGTAGAGTTCCTATATCTATCGCAAAACATTACAGAAAAGATGTACTATGTGGTGTTCTTGATATGGATGTTTTTCATGTTTTACTTGATAGGTCTTGACAGTTTGATAATGATATCACTTATCGATGATGCAATAACATGATGATATTTACATGGGGCACACATGAAATTTCCATGACTCTTGTTTTGTACTTTGATAAGAATCCAGGAGAAAATAAGTCTAGTTTCTTGGTGATGACAAAAAGTGCAAAGGTGCTTGATGAGGCTGTTAAAGAAATTGAATTTTTCTATCAAGTGTTGAGTAAAGGGATGATGGATGTTGTAAAAGAGGAAACAAAAATTATAGAAGTGTTATGGATCCTAAAGGATTTCAAGGAATTGACCGCATACGAGCTATCAAACTATTTGTCTTCTATGCGAGATAAACATCGGAACGTTAAAGCTTTCAATATGGAAGACAATGTGATGGTGTTTCTATGTAATGAGAGATTTTCAATTGGTACTTACATCAAGCTGCAACCGCTCAAGTATGTCCCGTTCAAAGTGACACGAAAGATCAATGATAATACTTACGTGGTAGCTCTACCGAATTTCATAAATATATCAAATACTTTTAATGTTAGTGACATTCA
Source organism: Vicia faba (assembly GCA_948472305.1). NCBI lineage: Eukaryota > Viridiplantae > Streptophyta > Magnoliopsida > Fabales > Fabaceae > Vicia > Vicia faba. The sequence continues at coordinate 34,334,534 of OX451737.1, read as the reverse complement.
TGAATATCAAGCAGATGAGTCGCTTTATCAAGAAGAGAACTTGAAGTCGAATTTTTCAAAGGTGGGGGAGACTGATGTAGGAAGGCTTTTAAGTGTTCGTGTATTTTTTACAATTTTCTATTTTATTTTTCTTTTGAATTAAAATTTCATTAAATTTTTTTTTTCTATTTTATTTATGTGTTGGATTAAAATCCTACTATTGTTGGAAATCCACCAAATTCTATGATGAATTTCTACCACAATGATAATTTAATTATGTGACAAACAAAGAAAAGAAGACAAGACAAATATTTCTGCAGAGTTTCTCTCTACCCACAAACTGTGGAAAACTTTCTTAATCACTTGCAACTGCAAATTCTGTGATTACAATGAATTGACTTACTTGACTTGCTTTGAAAAATAGGGGTTACTCCCTCTATTTATAACTGAGCTTACACCCTAAGCCCAAAGCCCAAAATATCTTTTTGTTACTAAATCAAATCAAATCAAATCTATTCTGGACTTAAATCAAATCTATTTAAATCTAAAATAAATCAAATCTTCTTTGACACTATGAATTACAATTTAACACACCACCTAATTCATTGTGTCTAAACTGTCTATGTTCATCATGGCTCTTAGCTTTCTGAATACTACGACTTACACTCCCTTCGTCATGATGTCTGTAATCTGATTCTCAGTTCTGCAGTGTTCCAAATTCATCTTCCCATCTGCTACCTGCTCTCGAAGATAATGGAATCTCATTTCGATGTGCTTACTTCGACCATGTGCTATTGGGTTCTTTGCCAGATTAATAGCTGACATGCTGTCTATCTTCATGGTAATTGCTCCATGATTTTTCCCTATTATCTCTTCGACCAAGTTCACCATCCAAGTTGCTTGACATGCACAAAGAGAAGCAGCTATGTATTCTGCTTCGCATGATGATAATGCCACTACTGGTTCCTTTCTTGAATTCCAAGCAATTGGTGCACCACCTAGCATAAACACTTATCCTACTGTTGACTTTCGATCTTCAGCATCACTACACCAACTCGAATCAGTGTATCCCACTAACTTGCATTCTTTTCCTTTATCAACTGCAGGAAACAAAATGCCATAATCGAAAGTTCCTTTGAGATACCTTAGTATCATCTTAACTGCTGCTAGATGTGATACCTTTGGCTTCTGCATAAATCTACTTACCATACCTACACTGTATGCTAAGTCAGGCCTTGTATGACAAAGATATCTTAATGATCCAATAAGTCTTCTGTATTGGGTTGGATCAACATCATCTTCATCTGCATCTTTCGACAGTTGCAGTCTTGGTTCTGCAGGTGTCGAAGTTGAGTTGCATTCTTCCATCTCAAACCTCTTGAGAATTTCTTATGCATATCTTCTTTGATGCATCATCAAACCTCTATTGCTCTTGTAGAATTCGATACCAAGGAAATATGAAATCTCACCCAAATCAAACATTTCGAATTCCTTGCTGAGATCACCTTTGAAGTCTTCGATCTCACTTTTACAGCTACCTGTTATCAACCAATCATCTACATAGAGACATAGTATAAGCAATTTACTCTTGCTTCTTCTTACATATACTCCATGTTCAGTTGTGCACTTCACAAATTCCTTCTCCCTTAGAAAACTATCAATTTTCTTATTCCAAGCCCTTGGAGCTTGTTTCAATCCATACAAGGCTTTATGTAGCATGTACACCTTTCCTTCTTCGTCATGTTTCACAAACCCAACTGGTTGTTTAACATAGTCTTCTTCATCTAAGGGTCCATTTAGGAATGCACACTTCACATCCATCTGACATATGTGCCAACTATTTATTTCTGCTAGACCAACAACCAACCTGATTGTTTCGATCCTAGCAACAGGTGCAAAAACTTCGTCGAAGTCTATTCCTTCTTTCTGTAGAAATCCTTTCGCCACAAGTCTTGCTTTGTGTCGAGTTACTTCACCTTTCAAATTTGTTTTCACTTTGTATACCCACTTGACATCAATTGCCTTCTTGCCTTGAGGCAATTCGACAAGTGACCAAGTGTTGTTGTCTTCGATAGACTTTACTTCTTCGTTCATTGCTTTCACCCACTTCGAATCTTTTAATGCTTCAGCTGCATTAACAGGTTCGACATCTGCATAGAAAGCATAATGTACCAGCTCACCTTCATTATCTATTACATCATTTGATGTAATCACACAATCTTGCAATCTTGCAGGCATGCATCTTGTTCTTTGAGGTCTGCTTGTACTTGGTATATCTGCTGGTTCCTCTTGTCGAACTTCTCTTTCGACTTGAGTTTCTGGCTCTTCGAATAGGATTCCAACTGAATCTTTCTTGACATTTGCAGTCCAATCCCATTCTTTAAACTCATCTATGATCACGTCTCTGCTGATCACAATCTTCTTGTTCTCTGGATCGAACAACTTGTAGCCTCCTGTCGAATGATATCCAACTAGGATCATTTGACTTGACTTGTCATCAAGTTTTCTTCTCAACTGATCTGGCACATGTCTATGTGCAATAGATCCAAATACCTTCAGATGACTCAAGCTAGGCTTCACACCAGACCAACATTCTTCTGGAGTAATTCCTTATAGCTTCTTTATAGGACATCTGTTCAAAATGTATGTTGCAGTCGAAACAGCTTCACCCCAAAACTCTTTAGGTAAACTCTTGCCTTTCAACATACTTCTCACCATATTCATGATGGTTCAATTTTTCCTTTATGCAATTCTATTTTGTTGTGGAGTATAAGGTGGCACCACCTCATGCACAATCCCTTCCTTTTCACATAATCTGTCGAAGTCTTTTGACACATATTTTCCACCACCATCAGTTCTCAAAACTTTGAGCTTTCGACCACTTTGTCTTTCGACCATAGACTTAAACCTGGTAAATACTTCGATCACTTCACTTTTCTTCTTGATCAGGTAAGTCCATAGATTTCGACTTAAATCATCTATGAATGTGACAAAGTATTTGTTACCTCTCATCGAATCCACCTGGATTGGTCCACATACATCAGAGTATATGACTTAAAGACTAGCCTTCGATCTGCTTCCTGCATCCTTGCTGAAGCTATTCTTGTGTTGCTTCGCCTGCACACATTCCTCACATACCTCGTTTGGAATGTCAATTTCTGGCAATCCTGAAACCATATTTCTTCTCTTCAAATCTCTGATGTCTCTGAAGTTGAGATGACCTAGTCTATAATGCCATATCCATTCATCTCTGCTAGCTGCAGTCGAAAGGCACTTGTGCTCCATCACATTTAGTTCAATCTTGAAGGTTCGATTCTGAGACATAGGAGCCTTCAAGATTACTCTCCCATTTGCATCAACGACTCTCATCAACTTATCTTCGATTGACACTTTATAATTCTTTTCGACCAACTGCCCTATACTGAGCAAATTGCTCTTCATGCCTGGTATGTACAACACATTGGAGATTACTGACCTTTTGCCATCTTTCCTCATAATCATAACATCACAAATACCTTCATCTGCCAGGGTATTGTCATTTGAAAATTTTACCATATTTTTCTTTGAGGGCTTTATATTGACAAACCAGTCTTTCCTTCCAGACATATGTGATGAACATCCTGAATCCAAGTACCATTGGTCCTTGAATCTATCTTCATCTCTTGTTGTGACCATCAGCATCATCTCTTCTTCTTCTTCTTCTTCATATTTTGCAAGCTTTGCATCACTTTCTTGATTCTTTCGTTTTTCTGGACAATCACTCGAATAATGTCCATGTTTCTGACAATTATAACATTGAATGTGACTCTTATCAGGTTTTCGACCACCACCTCTTCCTTTATTTGCAACACCACCTCTTTGGTTGCCTTGGTATGGTCTTCTTTGATTCGACACGTCTCCTTCGATTTGGTTTCCTCTACCATTCGATTTGTTGTAGCCACCTCTACCTCTGTCGAAACACTTTCCTTTGCCTTTGGTCTCTTTTGCCGAATGTGCCTACAAGGCCACATCACTCTTCGATTTTCCTGCAGCTCTTTCGTTCATTCTTTGTTCATGAGATTCAAGCGTCCCTTGAAGCTCTTCCTTTATCAATTTCGACAAGTCTTTCCCCTCTTCTATCGCCACCACTATATGGTCAAACTTAGGAGCTAAAGATCTCAAGATCTTCTACACAACAGCTCTTGTTGTTAACGCTTCTCCATATATCTTGATTTGATTTACTAGTTTTGTAACTCTAATGAAGAAATCAGATATGTTTTCACTGTCTTCCATCTGAAGCAGTTCATAGGTCCTTTTGTGAGTTTGTAACCTCACTTCTTTCACCTTCTCAGCGCCTCCAAAAGACTTCTCAAGGATCTCCCAAGCTTCTTTTGCAGATTCTGAATCACTAACCTTTTCGAAATTGTCTGGGCTGACACATTGATGAATTATAAATAATGCTTTATAACTCAGCTTCTCAGATTCTGTGTATTTCTTCTTTTCTTCTTCTGAAGCGTTTTCGCCAAGCGCTTCGACTCCATCTTTTACAAGGTTCCAAAGACCTTGACACCTGAATAAGACTTTCATCTGTTTGCACCAATTCACATAGTTGTCAACTTTCAGAATTGGTAGCGTTGCTGGATAGTTTGCATTCCCATAACTTGTCATTGTGAATTCTTCAATCGTTCTTGATTGACACTTCCCTTGAATCGAAACAAAAGCTCTTGATACCAGATGTTGGAAATCCACCAAATTCTATGATGAATTTCTACCACAATGACAATTTAATTATGAGACAAACAAAGAAAAGAAGACAAGACAAATATTTCTACAGAGTTTCTTTCTGCCCACAAACTGTGGAAAACTTTCTTAATCACTTGCAACTGCAAATTCTGTGATTACAATGAATTGACTTACTTGACTTGCTTTGAAAAATATGGGTTACTCCCTCTATTTATAACTGAACTTACACCCTAAGCCCAAAGCCCAAAATATCTTTTTGTTACTAAATTAAATTAAATCAAATCTATTCTGGACTTAAATCAAATATATTTAAATCTAAAATAAATCAAATCTTCTTTGACACTATGAATTACAATTTAATAATTATAATTTTTTTTATATTTAAAAACTTTTGATTTGTCAAATACTAAAATTGAGAGTTTTTTGTTGTTGTTGTGGATTTCAGCATTACATGATAGAATAGGATAGTTATGTGATTTGGTAATTAATAACAAAATATTGGTGGGTGGTTATCAAAATGTGCCATTCAATTACGGTCAATTACAACATGACAACTCACTTTCTTCATTTTCTTGTTATTCATTCTTAGTAAATTTTAACATTTTCCAAATAATAAATATATAAAGACATAAAACACATAGTTTTGGAAGAAATTGGTAAAGATAAAAGAGAAAAATAAGAACTTAGAAGAAATGAGAATTCATATAAATCTCAATGTATGTTGAAAGCTTTGATTGATTCTCAAAATCTCTCGCCCACTCTCAAACCCTAGTCTAAAAGAATGAAATAAAGTGAAATTGAATTAAAAAACCATTCTCTTCACCAAACCGGTCCGAACCCTAACCCGGTCCACGGTTCATCCGCTTCACCCAGACCGGTCCGGATCCAAACCCGGTTCTCGGTTCGGCAGCTTTTGAAGAAAACAACACTATTGTGTTTGAAGTGCAGGAATCAAACACTCACACGCACGCATAAACCTTAGAATGTTTGGTTTCTGTGTTTCCACCGCCGCCACCACCGCCGCCACCATCGCCACCGCCGCTTCCACTCGTCTTCTCTGTGCAACCCCTTACCCTTACTCTCATTCTTCTTCTCTCACTACTGTACATCACTTTTCTTCCCATCTTCACACAACTTCGGTACTTTTCTTCTTCCCTTTTACTACTTTTTACTTTATTCTTACTCAATGGTATTGATTTTCAAATGGGTATGTTCAGGTTTCTTCATCTTCACAGCGATTCAGGTGCATTTCCATCAAAGCCATGGCTGAAACTGGTGCAGTATCTGCTTCAAAAACAGGTGCATAAATGCTTTTAAAGTCATGCTTATTTTAAAATAAAATCAAAATAAAAATCAAATTTTTAATTAAAATGGGCAATTTTTACTAAATTATGTTCATATATTCATAGATGATTTAGCATTTAGTTCATTTATCTGATTATTCTACATAGACGTGGTTTGGATATGTAGAGAGAAGATCTGTGGATTCGGTAGTAAGGATGCTAGACCATACGGAGAGAAAGCAAACAATTAGAGAAATGGGAAGACCTAGAAAGACTATAAGAGAAGTTATTAAGATCTCGAGATTAATGATTTGGATAGAAGCATGAAACATAATGACGAAAGTTGATTCATGTAGCCGACCCCACTTAGTGGGATAAAACTTAGTTGTTGTTGTAGTATCTGATTATTCTAGATGATTTTAGACAATAATGTGTTTATTTAGCCTTTAATGATTTTTTTTCTATTTTATAAATTTAAGGATTTATTGTTGTTCTGTTGCTGTGAAACCTGTGAAACAGGAAGCAAACAAGCTTTGATATCATTGTCAGACAAGAAGGATCTTGCATTGGTTGGAAATGGACTCCAAGAATTAGGGTAGTTATTATAAATATTGAATTTTTTTTGTTTATTTTTTAAGTTTTAGAATATTATTATTTTGACACGTTCGTCTTTTTTTTGTTACAATGATTATCGTGTATTTGAATATTAGGTTCACTATTGTTTCGACTGGAGGAACAGCTTCTGCATTGGAGAGTGCTGGAGTAGCTGTTACTAAAGTCGAGCAACTTACTCATTTCCCTGAGATGGTGAGTGTACTCGTAACATGATTCGGCTTGCATTTTAATGTTGAAATCTTGTTTAAATTTGGCTTGTGTAATTTTTAGCAGAATTACTAACGATGTATGCAATGGCTTTTCTATACAGCTCGATGGCCGTGTCAAAACTCTGCACCCTAACATACATGGAGGCATCCTTGCTCGAAGAGACCAAAAACATCATATTGATGCTCTCACTACACACGGAATCGGTAGGTTATTATGTTATGTTATCAGCTTTGTTTTAACCCGTGTTGTCAAATAGCGGCTGCAGCGTAGCAGAATTTGAACAAATCTTTATTTAGTGCAAAGTGTTGTCAAATGGCATAGCGGTGCTGTAGTATTGCATATTTGAACAAATCGGTATTTTTTCCGATTTCCAATTGATAACACTGATTGTAGGTTATGAATTTGATGTATGGTTCTCTCAGTTTGTGAGATTTAGATGTTCTATTGCTTTGCTAAAAGTTTGCCATTTCAGGCACTTTTGATGTTGTGGTGGTGAACTTGTACCCATTTTACGATAAAGTTACATCAGCTGGAGGCATTGAATTTGAGGATGGAATCGAAAACATTGACATTGGTGGTCCAGCCATGATTCGAGCTGCTGCAAAGGTTGTTTGTTTGACTGAAAATTTCATCTTATAATATGAAATGATTCCGTCATTAAAAAGTTATGTAAAATGGTTCAGAAAATATTTTGTTGGCTTAATACAAAAGGACCCTTGTTCATTGTATACTGTCTTTTGTATTTGTGCAGAATCACAAAGATGTTTTGGTAGTTGTTGATACGGAAGACTACCCCGCCCTTCTGGAATATCTTAAAGGAAACCAAGACGTTCATTTCAGGCTAAAGCTTGCATGGAAAGCGTTTCAGCACGTTGCTTCCTATGATTCTGCTGTATCTGAGTGGCTATGGAAGCAAAGTGTGGGAGGTACTCTACTTTACTAGTTTATTTTGAATTGTGATACACGGCAATCGAGACTCGGTGATATTCAATATTCATGTCTAAAATAGATAAACAATAGGAATGCGTATCAATTTGGTTCAATTTTGTATCGAACCGAGATACGATTCCCATGAATTGCTGTATAACTCGGGAACAATTAATAATAGTAATGTGCAATATAGGTTGACGTCTACTCTCATTTCATTTACAGATAAATTTCCACCTAGTTTGAGCGTGCCACTTTCGCTCAAAAGTTCTCTCCGTTACGGTGAAAATCCTCATCAAAAAGCTGCATTCTATGTTGACAAAAGACTTGCCGAGGTCAACGCTGGTGGAATTGCTACAGCCATCCAACACCATGGAAAGGTGCAAGTCTGCTACTTTTTTTTATTTTAAAAATTCTAAAAGTAAAGTTTTTGGCGAAATTTTGTATATTTTAAAAGCTATTGTATCATGTTTGGAGGTGAGAGCCTCTGACTCGAAATTTGTATAACTTTCTATAAATATTCGTGTTAATGGCATAACATTTAACATTCTTGTGCAGGAGATGTCATATAATAACTACTTGGATGCCGATGCTGCTTGGAACTGTGTGTGTGAGTTTAGAAACCCCACGTGTGTAGTTGTGAAGCACACAAATCCTTGTGGCGTAGCATCACGCGATGATATTTTGGAAGCCTACAGACTTGCTGTTAAAGCTGATCCTGTCAGTGCATTCGGCGGAATTGTAGCTTTCAATGTGGAAGTTGATGAGGTAATTATTCTAAGTCAGCTATAGTCTATTAGGAATCTTGCAAGTGATATATATTTCTTAATACTTGTTTTTATATATTTTAGGTTCTTGCTAAAGAAATAAGAGAATTTAGAAGCCCGACTGACGGGGAGACAAGGATGTTCTACGAAATAGTGGTTGCACCCAGCTATACAGAGAAGGGACTTGAGATTCTTCGTGGAAAGTCGAAGACTCTAAGAATTCTAGAAGCGAAAAAGAACGAAGCAGGAAAGCTTTCACTCAGACAAGTTGGTGGAGGGTGGTTAGCTCAGGATTCAGATGACTTGACTCCACGCGACATCAAATTCAACTCAGTCTCAGAGAAAACTCCTCAGGACGGTGAACTCCGCGATGCAGAATTTGCATGGTTGTGTGTGAAGCATGTCAAAAGCAATGCTATTGTGATAGCTAAGGTACAATCTGCTACATTATGAAACTTTTTTATGATTAAGTGGAGCTGTTTTAAGAATGTAATTTCTCTGTTAATTTTTGCAGGACAATTGTATGCTAGGTATGGGAAGCGGCCAACCGAACCGTGTCGAGAGTTTAAGAATAGCAATGAGGAAAGCTGGAGCTGATGTTAAAGGAGCAGCCTTGGCTAGTGATGCTTTCTTCCCATTTGGTAAGTGTTGACGGCAATACAGCAATTCATTTTTTATTAATAGGGTGGGGCGGGCATACGGGCTTGCACCCCTAAAGGGTAAAAGTTGTTAAAATTCTTGTTAATGCCTGCGCCCGCAAAAAATCGGGGTAGAGCAGGACAAACATATTAGAGGATGTGGGCCTGAAACCTTAGCCCGCCTGCGAAAAAACTTATAGAAAACTAGTTTTTCTTTTGTTTTAGTTGTTAAACAAAATGTGTCTTGATCTATAAACAGCTTGGAAAGATGCTGTGGAAGAAGCATGTGAAAGTGGAATTGGTGTCATCGCAGAACCCGGGGGAAGTATAAGAGATCAGGATGCTATAGACTGCTGTAATAAGTATGGTGTTTCACTACTCTTCACCAATGTGAGGCACTTCAGGCACTGATCAAATAATTAAGGACTGCTTTTGACATCAAGTAGCGTAATTTTATCGGCGTTGCTATTCCGCGTTGTTGTGTAGTAGAGTTTGAATAAGTTGTTATTTTCTGGATCTGTGATTGACAATGTTGCATTTAAATAGCAAAATAATGCTTCTTAATTATGTTTTGATAGCTTTTTGTTCTGAGAATAGCAATTGTGTTATATGGTAGCTTTTTGTTCTGAGATGATCAAAATAGGCATCATTGTTGCAATTATAAACTTGTTATGTTATATTGAGTTATTGAGATTAATCCTCTTTATTAATCAAAGTTAATGATGAAAGTGAAAGTTGAAATCAATACTCCCGATGAATGCATTTGAGCTCAAACCCAATCTCTGAGGCATGCAACCAGATAAGCTATCAAATCCGGATAGATGAGGAATTTGAAGCATAGCATTGAAATGAGAAGATGGTCCTCAAAAGTCAGAATAAACAAACAATATTCCAATATACATCATTAGTCATTACTAGTAAACAACACAATGGAAAGTTATTCATACAAACAACCTATCTTGCCATCAATGTCCATTGTCCAGTTAAAAGCAATCAGATAAAAACTCAGGGTAACTTAATGATGAGAGGATGCAACTTTCCCTCAATTTGTAACCTCTGCCTTCACATCCAAAGAGATATCCATCTAGATTTCCTAAGCCATAATTCATGAGATATATACTTACTTAACAATGAATTTAAATGTAGAAATTTTCAATTTAAATGTAGATTTCCTAAACCTCCGACTCAAATAATTCAATTCAAAAGATTGGCACTCAGAAGAATCCTTATTAATGATAAACTTTACATAACCCTCATTGTAGATCCATGGAAGAGTTTAGATGCCTTTCCCTCAAGATGGTTGCAGAGATTAGATCTTAAGGTGTTTGCTTTGAATGAAAGGGGACATTTTGTTGCTAAACATCGAGTGCATCAGCAAGTCTAACCTCAACCTTTGTGCTCTATAGGATGATGAGCAACATGTGGCCTTCCCCATCTCTGATGTTAACATTGCCTTCGTTTTTTCACTTGCTATATTAAAGGGGGCCCTATGATTCAAGCTTAGCTTATTGAAAAAACACAGATTTTCCATGGTGCTTTTTAGGAGACTAATGTAATTTTCGGTGATAATGAATATAGAGGTAATCATACTCCGACAAACTTGCCTATATCTGAGTTTCAAGACTAGTCTAGTTATAATGAGCTGCTTCACCTTCCAACTAGACTAGTCTTTGAAGATTTATGTTACAAAAACTTTTGATACCTTAGAGTGGTCCTTTTTAGACAAAGTCCTCAAATCGTTTAGCTTCAATGATAAATTGTGTAGTTGGATAGCTGTGATCCTAAAGCCTACCACCTTGTCCATACTCATCAATGGAAAAATGCATGGATACTTCAATTGTAAGAGAGAAGTGAGCAAGGATACCCCTTATTTCCTCTTATCTTTTGAAGAAATGGATCAAAAACTTCATTTGGTAAGGAGACATCCACCATAAGAAACTAGTGACAATTTCTTGGAAGAAGGTTTATAGTCCTCTTTATCATGGTGACCTTGGTATTATATCACTAATATTTCTTAATGAGGCCACAGACTTGAATTTAGGATGGGATATGCTTCAGTTTCAGGAGCATTTGGAAACTTTTCTCAGGAGTAGAACATTGAGGAAAGGTTTGTGCATTTCTCACCATATTTTCTCATCTATTTTGAGCAGCATAAAATCGGAATTCCAGATGACCGAGAACAATTTTCTACTGCATAATTGAAAATGGTGACTCAAACCTTTAACTCAAACCCTTGGCATCCATGATGCCTGGCTCAATGGTCTAGATGTCAAGGTTTGTGATTTCATAGAAAAACATCAATGGTCCATTCCTCCTGAGGTGGGCATTCTTTTTCCCAATCTGATACAACTTGTGGAGTAAGTTACCACCCTATTGAGAACAAAGAAGACAGACAGGCTTGATCAAGCACTGTTTTTGGTGATTTGTCTCTAAAGGATCCTGAAATAGAGGTTGCAACTTTCCCTCAATTTTTAACCTCTGCCTTCACATCCAAGAAATCCTTTTTATATCTTTTTTATAGCCCTTATACAATCAACATTTGGACCTAGTTCTTAGAACTCATAGGTATTAACCTTCATTTTGTCTCTAGAGAGGATATTTGGAAGCCTTGTGATAAGTGGACTCTATGGCAAAGTGGTGATTCAGCCTCCTTAAGAAATTCAAAATTGAGATTCACCCTCCTAAAAAAACCTAAAAAAATTCTTGACACTTGGCAACACTTCTTTCTTGGCCCCTAAGAAACTGCAGACTCTTGCTACAAAACATGAACTTGTTGATTTGATCATTTGTTTTACTATTAACTACGTAATTTTTTCAATTTGTTTTATATTTTCCAAAGCAAAATAATCTGTATTTGCACAAATCTTTGAAGCACAAGAAATTATAATTGTTATTTATTCAAGAATTAAGCGAAGAACAAAAGTGGGCCTTGGAGAGGAAATTGAACAAGGACTTTCAAAAACGTAAGGATGTTGACTGGTCAAGGAATTTGTGATAAATGTGCCAGAAGGCTGTGATGTTGTAAGGAATGAGGATTACATGAAAATGTATGTTAGGAGAAATATTGTGACATTTTCTTCTACTGTGATCAACAAGTTTCTAGGGAGATCTGAAAAACCTCAAGAATAAGATCATACAAGCGACAAATGAATAAGATGAAATTGATCTCGTTCAATTACTGTAAAGATAGAATTTGAAACTAAATCAAAATCAAAATATAACTAATAGAGGGAGTTTTGTAATGAAAGCTTGGAGTGTTCAAATGTTCACAAAAACATTAAGACCACTAAATCAATTAAAAGTGAATATAAAGTTCAATTAAGACCATTCTTGATTATATATGCATTATGCTGGTTGTAATTGGGAATAACTTGGAGCTTTAGTTATAAGAAACAAGCAATAGGTTGACATAACATGGTAAAGGAAACTTGAAAATCCAAAAATTCCAGTGAATAAGATAAAATGTGACAAGACCAACTAAAAGACTAAAGAGAAAACATAGCATTGAATGAGTCTAACACATAAGACACCCAGTAACTAAAATCAAAATTTCACATAATCTTTTATCACATCTCTCAAAAACATAAATAAAAAACTAGAAGCAGATTATCAAGGTGCAATAACAATGCGTCCGGCAACTTGGTCCAAATCCCTCCTTCCATTGGAAGTGATCTTCCTGCCACTGAGATTAAGAAAAACAGATGTTAGAACAATTTGAAACAAAGATAGTGACATGCTCAAGAAGGATTATTAAGCAGACATTAACATAACTATTGATATGTTCTGTAAATACGTAAACTATATATAATACAGAAATTCTTACCCCTTGGTGTCCATTTCAATGATGTTCATGTTCTGCAACTGTTGAAGGATGTTACGGGCAATGGAACCACTGCTCTTGCAGAAATGAGGTGGGCGACTGCCATTCCTTTGGCTCCCTCCGTAAATCCTCTGGAAAGCACCAACACCTAGTCCACCCCTCAAGTAGATCTTCCTTGCCATGGAAGCTGCAGCACAAATAAACATACAATTGCAATTTTCAACAAAACCAAATTGCACAGATAAACGATAACCAAGAAATGCCTAACAAAAAGACTAAAGACTACTCACCAGCTCTGATATAGTACCAGTCAGGATCATAAGGAGCCAATTCCTTAAACTTGGCTGTCTTCACAATATCTGTCCACTCCGGAAGCTCCATCTGCTCATAAACAAATATTAAAAACAGAGAATAAACTAGAATCAGTTAAAGGTATAACAAATTCTAAACTTCATATATTCAATATAAAGCTTCACAAGCCATAACTAACAAGCCAACATAGCAATTTCATTCATAGCACCAAAAAACAAAATCAACATCAGTACCACATAATCCAGAAAATTAGTCACAACTTAATTAACAAACCCAATAGATCTCGTGCACAATAAAAAACAATAAAAATTAACCTAGAATGTTCTTTATAGAACTAAGCAACACATGTGTGAGATAATAACCATACACCTAAAGGTTTTTGTTATGAAGAACAAATTGTAATTAATTCACACAATCAGTGTCGAAACAATTGTACCGATAGAGGTTTTCGGCAACAAATCCACATCCATTGCCCTTGAGAAAATCATCAAATGCATAATTTTTGTTGTCAATAAGTCAAATACAACACACCGACACATTCATCAATAGATCAAGTTATAATCGTTAACCTAAGCAAACTAAAAACAAATCAATTACAACCAAAAACACAAATCTAAACAATAGAGCACATATTCAACAAATTTAACCTTTCCGGATCTTTTGAGATGGGAAGAATAAGCTTTGACGAACTCGTGAGGAGAAACGTCTTTCACAGTCCTTGCGGTAGCCATGGATGAGCAGCAGATGATTCTCCTGAGCTTCTCTCTCACTGCACTGCACAGAAACTAGGGTTTCACAACGCTTTTGAGTCGTGTTTTTTCTCTCGTGGATTTTATTCAGAATTTTGGTCCGATCCAGTTGAGTTTGGGCTTAGGTTTAGCCCATTTTGTGTTTTTTACTTAGGTTTAGCCCATATTCAACTTAGTATATATATTGATTAATTATATAATACTAAAGAAAATAAGAAAACTATAACAAATAAATCAAGTAAATAAAGAAGTATTGAATCTATTATAAATATATAAAAAATAAAGTATATGGAAATTCAAATATTAACTCTCTGATTCAAAGTACAAACTATTCCTATTTTATGGGCATAAATGACTTTTTATAACCATACTTCAATTACATTTATTATAAATATATAAAAAGTAAAGTATTTGAAAATTCATGTATTAACCATCTTATTCAAAGTACAAACTATTCATATTTTATGGGCGTAAATGACTTTTTATAACCATGCTTCCATTACATGTCTTTAGCAATTAATACATCTTATGTGTCATAACACAAATTTTTGATACAATTTTATTTATTTTTATTCTACTAAAATGACACTAATTGGGAGATTGCAAAACCAGTCATAAACTTCAACTTGAATACACGTATTGTGTATTATCTTGGGAACATGAACAACCACAATTGATAACAGCAAAAACACAACTTCCAATATTCATTTTATATTTTCAAAATTCAAGTATGATTGTAATACATAAAGGGCAATAAAAACTGATAAAACTTTATTGTTTTTCTTCCTCTACCATTCTTATCAATCTTTCACATAAAACTCTGTCCAAAACCGATAAAAACACATCTAAGAAGTACTCTCTCGCGTACTGATTTTCGTTTTCCTTTTGTTTTAATTTTGATTTTATTTTCCTTTCGTTTTTCTTTTGTTTTGATTTTGATGGTTTTCAATGATAATTAAGTGGAATCTGAATGCCATTGTTTTTTATTCTTACCAAAGTTCTACAATCATTACAACAAAGTTGTACAATTGAAAACAAAGTTGTACAATCATGAATAACTTAAGAAATTGAAAACAACACTAATGTACACTAACACTTTGAGCGGTTGTCAAAGAAGACTATAAATTTTATTAATTATTTGATTGATTGATTAAGATATTTATTAATATTTCCATTGTTTTAGAATGGCAAGACATGATTTTTTCAACACATTGATGAACCTCAAGGTACTGTGTTAGAATCCAAGTTAATTTAATTTTCCCCCTTTATATTTGATGTTGTTTCTCATCCTTTTAAGTTTTTCTCTTCTTCACCACAAACGGTAACAATCTTTCCTTTGACTGGATATTTTAATTTTTGATGAAGAGTGGACGTCACCGCTCCTGTCCCATATATCCAAGGGCGTCCAAGTAGGCAAGAGTAGGTAGGACGGATGTCCATCATGTAGAAAGTCGAATTGAAAGTTTGAGAATCAGCCTTGATGGGAAAGTCAACCTCTCCATGAACCATCCTCTTAGATCCGTCAAAAGCACTTACCACTATGTCACTTGGTGTGATACGGTGGGAGAACTGACTTGATGTTTTGCGTTTCAATCGCACTTGTGCGATTAACAAGAATCGCCACTGACTGTTCTTTTATCCAAAAGGAAAGGTAAAAAAGCACATGAAAGACCTTTCGAGATTATTTCTCGGGTTCGGGGGGTAGATTATGAAAAGGGAAGGTATTAGCACCCTTTTCATCCATGATTTTCCATGGGCTCTTAGTTACTCGTTTAAATCACTTGCTTTCATTTGATAGTGTACTTATGGTGTGGGCTTTGAAAGTATTTTGAAAAAAATCTCTTTGTAATGGTTCTCGTCTCTATAAGAATGTATACAAAGTTTTGTTTCGAAAATTGATTCAAAGATGTGTTTGTGAATCGTGTTTCAGAAAGTGTTTTGAAAATATGTTTTGCAATGGTTCTCGTCTCTATAAGAACGTATACAAAACGTTTTGTCTTTTTTGAAAATGTTTTGGAATAAGAATGTAGGTGTAAAAGTTTTTATCGTGAGCAAGCGAGTAACTAAGAGCGAATCTATCTACTCGAAAGGTCTTAAATTGTTGTTTTCTTCCTCCTTTTAATGATCTTATCTTACCATTGATTTGGTAAGAAGCCCCATCGTTGGATGTGAAGGAACATGCGCAGGTCAATTTTACAATCATTGAAGGCAACTTGTGAGACGCTTTAGCAATTTTTGTAAGGGACGAGATCGTTTTAATCGAAGGCAACATCGAGGGTCATCGAGGGACTACGATCTTTTTTATCGAAGGGTCATTGCTAAAGTGTCCCATATTCAAGGGACATGATTGTATTTCTGAGGCAACGAGGGAGTTACCCTAGGGGTGCGCGTGTGAAAAAGTTTGTTGGTTTCAAGTTATTTTATTCTTTGATTAGGTCGCCTAGCGATTGATTTTTTTTTAATCTTGCCATACACGCCTAATTACTATACAGTATATGGAAAACAGTAAATTGCGGGAATTGAAATTCTATGCTATTACAAAATATTCGGGAATGGGGGTACAATTTTTTACAAATGGGGACGAATCCAATGAGATTGGAAGGTCCAAATATCAAACAATACAACCGAATCGAATTTTGTGCGATTTAATTAAAGCTATGATAATTCACGAAAATAAAATTAGCAAAATATGGAAAATGAAATGTTAAGTATTTACTTGAAAAGAGAAAGGTAAAACCTATTCTAAAAAAATAAAAATAATTGATTAAATTAAAATCTTTATTTTTTGCATTTTATTAATTATGTAAGATCTAAAGAAAACAAATAAAACTAAATTATTATTTTTGATGTTTTATTAAGAAAATTTAATCTAAAATAAAAATTCATTAAGAAAAGAAAATGATAAAAAAAATATTTACAAAAAAACTAATTCAAATTAATATAAAAAGATATTTTATGTTTTATTAATAATTTGCATACAAAAAAAATGTAAAGAGAAAACAAATTAAAAAAATGCAATGGGCTTAAGATGACTTAGATGTAAGGCCCAAAGAGAACAAGAAAGCTTAAGTGTTGTAACAGAAAACAAGCACATAAGGGGGTGTATCAGTAAAACGCGTATGGGCTTTGGGGGCAATTAACAAAACAAGCCCAAACTTCTTAAGTGACATTAGTCTCTGATTAAGGGAGAAAATAGGGTTCTTGGAATGTTGTGGTTCACAGCGGCGCTCTCATCTTCGTTCATCCAAACTCTTCTATTTTTTCATCTATGTTCATCTCTAAACTATCTCACTACTCGTCCTTTCCTAATTTGGCGAACAAAATCACTCTCTCCATCTTTATCTCACCATGATTCGCGTTTTTGAAAACCCTAAGTTCGTATTTAAACCTAAAAGCAACGAAATCGGTTCGTCTGATCTTCCCCCCAACTCTTAGTCGCCGGAACGGTCGTATCTCTTGCCTCCTGTGATCGGTGGATCTGGAACTGACTGTTTAACGCTGGTTCGCGAAATGTCGCGGAAGCAAGAGTCGCCACCGTCTTTTATTTTCTCCAAATGGAAAGGACAAAAGCACAGAAAAATTCCTTATAGAGATTGCTCTCGGTTCGGGAGGTAGATTATAGAAAGGGAAGGTGTTAGCATCCTTTCTATCCATGGTTATCCATGGGCTCTTAGATACTTGCTCATTTGTGTTTTCAAAATGGTTTGTTTGCTTTTCAATTGTGGGTTTTTAAAAAGTTTCTTTGAAAATTCCAGTTCGACTCTTGTATCGGTCCTCAAGAGTGTTTGAAAAGTTGCTTTCGAAAGCTTTTTGAAAAGGTGTCGGTGTGAAAAGTATTTTGAATTTGTTTTGAAATTAGAGCAAGTATCTAGAGTCGTCTACCTACCCTAAGGAATTCTTCTGTGTAGATGTCCTTTAAAGTAGTGCCATCCCACCATGGAGAGGTAGGTAGCACCACTATTGGAGTTGTTCGGGTCAATTCGAGGTTCAGGACATGGTGATCACCAGAGCAATGGGAAGATACCTTAGAAGCTACCCTCATGCCAGGTTCCCGGATCATGAGGACTTACTAAGACATCCTCTACTCGACGATCACCTTTCGAGGCAAGGCAACAGTGAGGCGTACCCTAGGGGTGATGTGTGATTTGTGTGTCGTTTTCAGATATTTTTGTCTTTTGTCATGTCATGGGTGATCTACGCGTTCTTTTTATTTTAGTCATTCATTCTTGCATGCCATTATTAACAGTTAAAAAGATGCGAAAATTAAAGTTCCTAAACTATTACAAAGGCGCGGGTCCACATCGCCAAATTAAATCCAGGACCCGATTTGACGTAAAACAAAGGAAAGTGCGAGAAATATAAATTTACACGGCTTTGGGAGAATTACATTAATATTATAAGAAATAAAATAAAATGCGCGAATTGAATTAAAATTGAAAGCGATGGCGTTGGACCCTTTTTAAAGGAATTAAATTATTATTATTAAATTAATGAAATTAAAATGAAAAAAGAAATTATTTTTGAGATTTTGGTATTTATGATTTTAATGAGAATTAAATGGAATTAAAATATTAATTAACCCTAATTCTAGCTATTTTTTAATTTATTAAGAAAATATGAAAATTACCTAAAATTAAATCTAATTAATTAATGCAATTTGATTTATAAAAATAAATAATTAATTATTAGTGATGAGAAAATAAAAGAAAAAAGTAATTAAACTAATTAAACCTAATTCTACAAGTTTTTAATTTATTAAGAAAAGATATTAAAATTAACCCTAAATTTAAATCTAATTAATTAGTGAGATTTATTTACAAAAATACTAATTAAATAAATATATTTTGATTTTTATGACTTTCTGATTTTTATTGTTATTTTTATGTTTTATGAAAATAAATTAAATTAAAGGAATTAATTAAAAAAGAAATAATTGAAACAAATAAAATAAAGAAAAGAAAAGAAATACAATACCTTGGGGGGTTCTGTCCCCAATTGGAGGTTTAAATTGTAGTAATCAGGCCCAATAGATCCTGGCCCTTCTGACTTTTTCAGGAAGCGTGCAGGTGCGTTGACTCATGCCCATGATGGTCTCCAACTCATAGCCTTTTGATGGATCTCACTAAGCGCGTGGCACGCCTGGAGGAGGGACGTATGGTGAACGCTTGGACTGAAGCTGCACGTAAGTATTATTAGAAAAATAATATGGAATAGAGAGGGGGACCTGGGATTCGAACCCAGGTCCCAGAGATTACCACCCAAACACCTTGCCAATGGAGCTGTGAACGCGTTTTGATAATTATATGAACAACAATAAATATAAGGTAAAACAAGAGTTAGTGGGATTTTAGCGCGAAAATTTAAATGAGCCACTTGCTATCCCACACGTCATCGTCTTCTTCATTATTTGTATTTTCCTGAAACATGAAAAAGAATTAGCGGGGGTTTTGAACCGCCCCAAAATATGCACTTTTCAATAATAGCGAATAGGCTATGGTGCTATATAAATTAGGCACGAGTGTTGCATTAGAATCGTCCAAGCTTCCTGAATTCAACCATGGTATTGAGGTGTCTCAATTTTACAGTAGGTGAAAGTACCCAATTTGAAATTTGAAGAACCCTAATAATCGTCCATGGTAGTTTCGCGTATGGGTGATGAAAACTCAATCAAACAACTGGGTTAGCTTCAGAATGACAAGAGCAATACAAAACAAGCGTTAGATTTGAAAATTATGGCATGAATGATCAGATGCGATTATGCAAAAAAAGTAATACAGTTGAACTGCCATATACCAATTCTGGGCGTTATGGATGATGCTTTTGATTCAGAAACGTCCCTTGAGACTTTTGCAAGCTAATGGAATCAAAGTTTTCCTCTGAATCGTCCTCTAAGGCCACTTTCAGTTTTCAAATTTTTGACAAAAAAACTCAACCTTGGTTCTTGATGTATGGCGCAGCCTGGAGGTTCTGATCACTAGGGTTAGCTTTGCACTTATGTATGGAATGATTAGGGTTGAGTTTTTGGTCCAAAGAATCAATGAATTGATGGAATCAATATTTGATTTTTATGCCATAATTTTCAAATCTTTTTCACATGTTTTTGATGCCAATCATATCCAATTACCATGATTCTTTCTATATCTGATCATGCACGAAATATTGAGTGTATTTCATGCATAAAAAGATTTAAAAACTTAGGTTTGGTATTTTTCATATATTTTAATTAATTAAATGAATTTCTAGCAATTAAAAATTCAAATAAATAAAATAAAAATGATGAAAAACTTCCCTTTGGGCCAAATGGTCGTGCACATGTTTTGGATGATGGATTTTGGAAGGAAAAGAGGCCCATTAGCATTTTTAAGACCTTTGAAGCAATGTTGACTTTTCAAAATATCCAAAAATTTCCCAACTTCCACAAGTCATAACTTGCTCAATTTTTAAGCTTTGCTCATGTTCTTGGACATTTTGGAAAGGTCTTTGAGTCCGCTAACCAATGTCTTTGGTCCCATGTCATTTTGATTTACCAATCTAAAGTTATGGCCTTTGACTTAAAGTCCCTTTTTGTTGACTTTTGAAAAGGACCTATAATGTTGAAATTGATAACTTTTTGTGAGAGCATTTCTTGGACTTGAAGTGTGAAGAGGAGTTGTAGGAAATGTCTTTCTCTTCAAAATGAGCTTTGGAGGGAATTTTTCTGATAATCCATGTGAAAGTTATGCCTTGGTCAAGTTACAGTTGACTTTTTCAACTGTCCAAATATGGAAACTTTTGCATCTTGAGACTTTTTGAGCCAAGCTTTGAGAATCATGATCAAGCATTTATCAAATGATGTTTGTGGCTTCAAGATGAGATGTTGACCAAAAATTTGAACTTTTGACTGTCAAATGACCATTTTGCCCCTACAGTTGACTGTAGTGCAATTAGGGTTTTTGACTGTGCAATTTTGTACTGTGAGTCTTGAAACTTGGTATGAGGATGCTTGACCATGTTTGTAAGCATGTGGGACTTGATTGGACCCTTGGAAACTTCATTTACTTTGTCAGAACCAAAACCCTAGTTTTTGACTGTTAGGAGGTCCTTGAACTGTGCAACCCTTGGGGAATTTTGAAGCATGCTCTTTGCAAATTTTGAAGAATATGGGAGGGCAAATTTTGGGGTACAACAGTTGCCCCTGTTCAATCTTCTTAGACCTGAGGATGCATATTGGCTGACGTGCCTTTCGTAGTCCGAAGGTGGAAGATGATTGAACACTAGAGTGCCCAGAAATTTGCGCTCACATAGTAGTGTGATGTGGGGAATGGGCTTATAGATGCCATTTGGAGATTGATGAATAGGATGATGGGCTTATAGATGCCATGCTAAGAGATGATGGATAGGCGGATGGGCTTATAGATGCCATCTGGGTGTTGATCGCGTAAGAGATTCCTTAGCGAGAACTTGCGTACCTGCAAAAGAAAAATGATTACCTGACCCGTTACAGGAGCTGGTCTTCAGATTCTTTGTATAGATGTGTCCTGACTGGTTACAGGAATTGAATCTGGAGCTTCCAAAGGTGATGAATGAACCAGGGATGGTTACTACCTCAACAGGAACGCCGAGAGAACCTTGGACGATTACTACCTCAACAGGAACATTGAGAGAATCTGGGGACGATTACTACCTCAATAGGAACGCTGAGAAAATCTTGGGCAATTACTACCTCAACAGGAACGCTGAGAGAACCTTGGACGACTTCAACCTCAACAGTAACGCTGAGAGAATCTTGGGCGACTTCTACCTCAACAGTAACACTGAGAGAACCTTGGACGACTTCAACCTCAACAGTAACGCTGAGAGAATCTTGGGCGACTTCTACCTCAACAGTAACGCTGAGAGAATCTTGGATATCTTCTACTGAGTCTTTATCAGGAAAATCTGTTAGGGGTCGATTTAGCTGGACTAGAGAAGGCCTTTGACTGGATAAGAAACATAAAAATCTTAGGGTCGATTTAACTGAACCGGTCTAGGTCTTGAAATCTTCAACTGGATAAGAAACAGGGAGATCTTAGGGTCGATCTGACTGAACCAGAGAAGGCCTTTGACTGGATAAGAAACAGAAAAATCTTAGGGTCGATTTAACTGAATCGGTCTAGGTCTTGAAATCTTCAACTGGATAAGAAACAGGGAGATCTTAGGGTCAATCTGACTGAACCAGAGAAGGCCTTTGACTGGATAAGAAATAGAAAAATCTTAGGGTCGATTTAACTGAACCGGTCTAGGTCTTGAAATGTCTTCAACTGGATAAGAATCAGGGAGATCTTAGGGTCGATCTGACTGAACCAGAGAAGGCCTTTGACTAGATAAGAAACAGAAAAATCTTAGGCTCGATTTAACTGAACCGGTCTAGGTCTTGAAATATAGTTGAGAACTTAACTGAATCTTTCCTGAAAGGTAAAGGTCAGTCGTATGCAATGCATGATATGGATCAAGTAATGATGTTCTCAATATAAATGAGATTTGTAAGATATGATGCGTATATGCATGCTATAATGATGTATGTGATGTTTATGAATGTATCTTTTCGTCTTAGGAAAATAAATCCTTGACGGGTGCCGGGAAGTCACTCCTGGGCTGATGTTGAAGAATAGATTTTTGCCTCCGCTAGGGATGATAGTTGCAAGAATACCGGTAGGAGAAGATGACTCTGTTGGGGAATAAACTTGGCGAATGGATTATTCTGCGGGGAGAAAAGATACTCTAGCGATCTTGCTGGGAAGCAATACTCTGTGGGGAGAGAAGATACTTTGCTGAGTTGTTGATAATAACTTGCTGGGGATACCCTTGTTGTGTTGGAAGTGTTAATAGACTTTGCTGGGGATAAGAAGACTTCGTCGAGGACGATCTTTCCGTGGCTTTTGGCTGAGGATAACCCAGTTATATCTTGGTAGGGAAATAACTCTTTGAATAAAGCCGGGAGACGCGTTCGTGCTCTGCGAGGATAAGCTTCCAGAATCTACTGGGGATAAGCTTACTGCTTGGGGAGATGGATTCCAACTTTCCTGGGGAAACTGGATTGGACTCTCCTGGGGAAGTTTTGAACTGTACCGGGGAGGTGACTCCATTGAATGTTTGATATACCGCCGGGGAACAATCTATAGGTCAAGACTGCCGGGGATGCTTGTTAAGAATGCATATATACTGCTGGGGAATGTTGAGATCTACTGGAGGATACCCAACTTCCTTAAGGTTGATAATAGCTTTGCTTGGGGAGAGTGCACTGACTTGCCGACGTACTCTCTGGGGATTTAAGATATACTGGTTGTGTTCTTCAGCCGAACCTACCTTGATACCTTGGAGGACAAAACAATTAGATTGCTTAGACAACTCTTTATTGCCCCTGTTTCTAACGTTACCTGTAATTAATCCTTTGTTTCGTATGCAAATATTCATGAGTTAGCAAATTATTGTCAATGCATATATCACAAATTGAACCTTGGACGTTCTTCGCAAAACAAAACAAAAAAAGAAAAACGATTGGCAATTTTAACTGAAAAGTATATTTGTATTGATTTTTGAATTTGCTTGTAAATAGGCGTTTATGTACAAGAGGCTGACGTCCTAGTAAGAGAACGCCGCCGAACAAAAGAGTTTATACAAATTTGTACAAGAGAAAATAAAACAGCTGTGTGAAATGAATGATCCCACTGGGTTTCAACTCTGTTATCGCCTTTATATCTCCAAGCGTCTCATCACTTGATGACCTTAGTTGAAGATGAAGCTGACTGATCGATGCCGTCTGAACTTGATGTAGATACCGGATTCCGGATGCAAGGTGATCCAATGAGACATAGTATTACGCTTTATCCCTAATTTTTGCCTGGACCGCCCTTTCGGGTTTTCAGTCCACCGGGATACCCATTTTTGCCTAAGCCGCCTTTTCAGGTTTTCGACTTGCCGGGTGTACAGATTTTTTTCATTTTGCCCGAACCCTTTTGGTTCGCCGGGAAGCCCTAATTTTTGCCTAGGCATGTCAGCCTAGCGGGTCTTTTTCCTGCGTAGTATCTTTTTACTATGTCTGCATTGGCGGGGTGAGGAAGGTCGTCACCATCCATGTTGGTTAGAATCATGGCTCCTCCTGAGAACACATGTTTAACCACAAATGGCCCTTCGTACGTAGGGGTCCATTTTCCCCTTGGGTCACTCTGAGGAAGGATGATTCGCTTAATTACCAGATCCCCAACTTGATATTCCTGTGGTCTAACCTTTTTGTTAAATGCCTTGATCATCCGTTTCTGATACGTCTGACCATGACAGATAGCAGCAAGCCTCTTTTCATCAATAAGGTTTAATTGATCAAGTCGTGTCTGGATCCAATCATCTTCGTTCAGATTTGCATCCTTCATTATCCGGAGAGAGGGTATCTGCACTTCGATCAGTAAGACTGCCTCCATGCCATAGACCAAGGAGAAAGGAGTTGCCCCGGTTGACGTCCTGGCTGAGGTACGGTACCCATGTAGAGCGAACGGTAACATCTCGTGCCAATCTTTATAGGTCACTGTCATCTTCTGCACGATTTTCTTAATGTTTTTATTAGCTGCTTCTACAGCTCCATTCATCTTCGGTCTGTAAGGAGAAGAGTTGTGGTGCTGTATCTTGAACTGCTCGCAGAGCTTAGTGATCATCTTGTTATTAAGATTGGTACCATTGTCTGTAATGATTCTTTCTGGGACGCCGTATCGACAGATCAGATTGTGCCGAATGAACCGTGCCACAACAGTCTTGGTTACCGTAGCGTAGGAAGCTGCTTCAACCCACTTCATGAAGTAATCAATGGCTACCAGGATGAAGCGATGCCCATTGGACGCCGTAGGTTTAATCTCACTGATCATGTCTATGCCCCACATTGCAAACGGCCAAGGCGCAGTCAGAACATTTAGAGGAACTGGAGGAACATGCACCTTGTCTGCATAAATCTGGCATTTATGGCATGTCCGAGAATGTTGGTAGCAGTCAGCTTCCATGGTGGACCAGAAATACCCTGCCCGTAGGATCTTCTTTGCCATAGTGTGTCCACTGGAATGTGTACCAAAGGTCCCTTCATGTAGCTCTTCCATGATCCTTTCTGCTTCTGTCTTATCCACACAACGCAGTAAGGTCGAATCATGGTTTCACTTATACAGGATGCCGTTGCTAAGGAAGAACTTCGTTGCGAACCTTCTCAGAAACTTTTTATCGTTGACAGACGCACCCTCAGGGTATTCCTGAGCTTCCAAATATCTCTTTACCTCATGGTACCAAGGCTTCTCAGTCACCAATTCAGTCTCGAGATCACAACAGTATGCCGGTTCGTCCAGTTTCCAGATGATGATCCGGGGAGCCTCATTGTCCCATTTAACTTTGAACATGGAAGACATCGTAGCTAACGCGTCCGCCAACTGATTCTCCTCTCTCGGGAAGTGTTCAAAGGTTATCTCTGTGAAGTGGGGTATCAATGTCAACACACATTCTCTGTAAGGAATAAGATTCAGATGTTTCGTATCCCACTCTCCTTTGATCTGATTGATCACGAGAGCGGAATCGCCGAAAACACTCAGAAACTTGATCCTTAGGTCGATCGCAGCTTGAAGACCCATGATGCAAGCCTCATACTCTGCCATGTTGTTGGTACAGTCGAAACACAATCGGGCAATAAGTGGAGTATGAGTGCCTTGAGGGGATATGATTATAGCGCCGATACTGTTACCCAAAGCATTGGAGGCTCCGTCAAAGTGCATAGACCATCGGGATCCTTCCTCGGGTCCTTCATCCGGTCCAGGTACTTCACAATCAGTCACAATCATGATGCTCTCGTTTGGAAACTCGAAGTTCATTGACTGATAGTCGTCTACGGCCTGATGTGCCAAGTGGTCTGCCAATACACTTCCTTTGATGGCTTTCTGGGTTGTGTACTGAATGTCGTATTCCGTCAAGATCATTTGCCATCTTGCTATTCTCCCAGACAGAGCAGGCTTTTCAAATATGTACTTTATAGGATCCATCTTTGAAATCAGCAAGGTAGTGTGAGTCAGCATATACTGTCTCAGCCGGCGAGCAGCCCATACCAAAGCGCAACAAGTTTTCTCGAGCAGTGAGTATCGGGTCTCACAGTTGGTAAACTTTTTGCTAAGGTAATAAATGGCATGCTCTTTTCGGCCAGACTCGTCATGCTGCCCCAGCACGCACCCCATTGAGTTGTCCAGTACTGTCAGATATAGTATCAGAGGTCTCCCTTCAACCGGTGGCATAAGGATGGGTAGTTCTTGGAGATACTCCTTGATTTTGTCAAAAGCAGCCTGACATTCATCATTCCAACGTACTACCTGATCTTTCTTCAGCAGCTTGAAGATTGGCTCACAGGTAGCAGTCAGGTGTGAGATGAATCGAGCAATGTAATTCAGGCGTCCTAAAAAGCCTCTGACCTTTTTCTCTGTCTTAGGAACTGGCATCTCTTGAATAGCTTTGACCTTGGCAGGGTCCACTTGAATACCCTTGTCACTTATAACGAAGCCTAGCAATTTCCCAGATCTGACCCCGAAGGTGCATTTGTTCGGGTTCAACCTTAGCTTGTACAATTTCAGACGGTCAAACAACTTTTGCAGATGATCTAGGTGCTCTTCCTCAGTCTGGGACCTTGCAATCATGTCGTCAACATACACTTCTATCTCATGATGGATCATGTCATGAAATAAAGCAACCATGGCACGTTGGTAGGTTGCCCCAGCGTTCTTCAGTTCAAAAGGCATGACCTTGTAGCAGAAGGTGCCCCACTGAGTAACAAAGGTAGTTTTTTCCATGTCTTCAGGAGCCATCTTGATCTGATTGTAACCTGAAAAACCATCCATGAAAGAGAACACCTTATGCTGAGCTGTATTGTCAACAAGGACATCAATGTGAGGTAGGGGGAAGTCATCCTTGGGGCTGGCCCTGTTCAGATCCCTGTAGTCGACACACATTTTGACCTTTCCGTCTTTCTTTGGTACCGGCACCACATTAGCAACCCACTGAGGGTAAGAAGTCACTGCAAGGAACCCAACATCAAACTGTTTCATAACCTCGGCTTTGATCTTCTCAGACATCTCTGGACGCATACGGCGGACCTTTTGCTTAACCGGAGGGCAGTCTTCCTTAGTAGGCAAATGATGGACCACAATATCAGTATCCAACCCGGGCATGTCTTCGTAGGACCAGGCAAAGATCTCCATATAATCATGTAGCATCTGAGTCAACCGTTGCTTCACGCTGAGCTCTAGGTTGGCACCAATCTTTACCTCCTTTCTGTCTACCTCAGTACCCAGGTTTATTGTTTCCACTGGCTCTTCGTGTGGTTGAATTGCCCTCTCTTCCTGGAGTAACAGTCTTGCAAGCTCGCCAGGCACTTCGCAATCATCTTCACCTTCGTCTTCGGCTAAGTTGATCAGATTTTCGAAGTCATAACTGGTAGTAGCAGAGTCGTTACCAGTGAGATCCAGAGTAGATTGAAACCTGTATGAGTGAGTGTGTGTAAATACAACTGTTTTGAAATATATAAAGGAAAGAAAGACAGAAAAGGAGCGTAAGATTTGAAATGCGAGAAAACGTCCAAGATCTTTATTCATGATATATGAAATGACAATTTATATGCCCTCACAAATGAAGCCAACGGTGCCCCGGGTAAGACACCGGGCCATAGAGTTTTAATTGTTTATTACAAATGCCAAAAACATAGGAATTCATTACTCAGTAACAAGAGAAACAAGTAGATTGTCTTTTGCACTCCAATTGCTAGGTCCACTGTCGGTAGCCGGGTAAATCCAGCTATCAAACTCAGCTTCATCCACTTCATCTTCGTCCCCAATAGCATTCACTCCATGAGCAGGAAGGGGAGATGTCACTACATTAGGCTTCTCAGATGCCTCAAATTGTACCTCCTTCGCATCAATAAGGTCCTGCAGCTTGTTCCTTAATGCCCAACAGTCATCAGTGGAATGCCCCGGGCTATCGGAGTGATAAGCACAACGGGCATTTGGATTGTATTTCGGAGAGGCAGTATTCACGACCTTCGGGGCCTCCCTGATAGTCACTAAGTTGGTGGACAGCAACTGTGGCAAGATTTGCGATAAAGTCATACTCAAACGGGTAAACTCCCTTCTAGGTCTTTCAGCCCTTTGAGGATTGGTTTGCCGAGGAGCGGCAGCAGGCTTAGCAATCATCACCGCGTTGACAGATTGGCGGCGCTCAGGCTTCTCTTGTCTTCTGGACCCGTATACAACACTGGCCTCTTTCTTGAAGGGTTTCTTCTCAGAACTTGCAGATGCACCCTTCGAAATCTTACCAGACTTCAACCCAGCCTCAATTCTCTCTCCAGTCAGAATAAGATCAGTAAACCCTGCAGATGAGTTACCGATAAGATGGTTGAAAAATGGCCCAGATAGGGTCCCCAAGAACATGTCTACCAACTCCCGGTCAGTCAACGGAGGCTGCACCCTTCCAGCCAGATCCCTCCACTTCTGTGCATATTCTTTAAAACCTTCACTTGACCCTAGCGACATACCCTGGAGTTGGGTACGTGTAGGGGCAAGGTCGGCATTATATTGATACTGCTTATAGAAAGCAGTAGCCAACTCCTCCCAGTTACGAACCTTGGTCCCATCCAGCTGATAGAACCATTCGAGATGAGTCCCTGAAAGACTCTCCTGGAAGAAGTGGATCCACAAGTTCTTATCCACTGAGTACGGTTGAATCTTCCGCACATACGATCTGAGGTGTAGCTTGGGACAAGACGCCCCGTCATACTTGGTAAAGGATGGTGCTTTGAACTTATGAGGAATGATCACACCAGTAGACAAACCCAAATCTCCAAAATCCAGCCCTGGCACTTGTTGGATCTCCATAGCATTCAATCTGTCTTCCAACTGCTTATATCTGTCTTCTGCAGGAGGATACTGTTCCTCATCAAAATCAGTCTCGTTGTCGGAGACTACCGGACTAAGACCTTTTTCCCCTTGAGGGGTACCCTTGCCTATAGAAGAACCCGCCTTTTCATTCTGCAGAGTATTGCCAAACCTTCGGCCCAAGTTGAAAAGAACAGTTCTTCTCTTCTTCTTCTTTTCCTTCTTCAGGAGCAGAGCCTTCAGCTCTTCTTGGCCCTGAGCCAAACCCATGATTAGTTCCTGAAATTGCGCGTTCTGCGCCTGAAGAGCCTTGATGGACATCTCAGTTGATGATGAGTCAGGATTCATGATGCTGAAATAAACAGCGAAGAACGGTAAGCAACCTGAAAAGAGGAAAACCTGTTATGCACATGATGAATGATATGTGTTTATGCAATGCATTCAAGGGTTCGAAAGTTCAAATTTGTTGTAGACAAAAAGAACACACGTTATCATTAAGGAAATAATTGTTCAGTACATCAAAGCCTCATGGGCACAAATAATACAAAGCAAATCAATCCCAAAAGACACTACGCATCCTCTTTGGAGCTATGTAGGTGTTGAGATTCCTCTCCTCATGGAATAGACGGGTGAGCTCCAAGACCTTCTTTTCACTAGCATGTAGACTGGTCTCAAGAGAATTCCGTTCTTCCTTAAGCTGGATCCAGCTCTTCTGCATCTCTTCCCAGGATGTGGGCATGTCAGGATGCTGAATGGTGTAGGACACCTCTCCTTCCGAGACTGGCTCTTTGATCACAGGGAGCATATAAGGATAAGGCATTACTAGCTTCTGGGAGCGGGCGCGTACCCACTTGAGATAAGGTTCCAATGGGATGGAGTTCCTGTGCCCCAGTGTCTTGATGTCTATCCTACTTGGCATCCTCCAAGCTCTGATAAATCTCTGGCGAAGTCCTTGTGCATCGTTGTCAAAGTCAAAAACTATGTCAGGGATTAACATGTCATGAGGGCCATCCCTCCGAGCATAACCAAACTGTCTCCAAGCCAGGCATGGGTTGTAAGTAATACCTCCTCTGATTCCAAGTAAAGGAACATTAGGGTACTCCCCGCAACGATCAATGATAGTGACATCCTCTCTGGACCGAGGGCACCAATGTATATCTGCATGTGTAAGAGTCATCAACCGTTGTGACCATCTCAAACCCCGCCCGTTCTTCAGAACTGATTGTGGAAGGTGCGAAATAAACCACCTTCCTAGGAGAGGAGTGCAGCACATAAGGACACCTCTTTTTCTCACGGTTCGAGTGTAACATGAGTGAAGGATGTCCCCCAGCAACGTAGGTATAGGATTCCTGGACATAAAGATCTGGACAGCACTGATATCTATAAGCTGATCTGGGTTAGGGAACAACACCGAACCATAGACAAGGAGGGCCACAACTTCTTCAAAAGCTTGTAAGTCAAGGGAGTTCCAACATTCATGGGCCTTTTCAAACAGAAACCTGGCTAAGAACCCTTTGATACCACTTCTAACCTCCCAATGTCCCTTGAGGTCAGATGATTGTAAGTGTAAGGCTTTAGCAATCTCTTCAAGTTTGGGTTCCTTTTCCGTACCGTTGTAGGGTAGTTGATCAAGGATAGGGATCTTCAGGAGCCGGGAGAACTCCTCCAAGGTAGGTACCAGCTGATAATCCAAGAAGGTGAAGCAGTGATGCAAAGGGTCAAAGAACTGGAACAGGACCTTTATCATGTCTTCCTCAATGTTGGTGTTGACCAAGCTAATGAGTCTTCCATGTCTTTCACTGAATGAAGAGCTCTCGGGAATCCTGGATATAAGCTCCTTAAGCTGAGGAGGGATCCTTACAAGGCTAATTTGAATTGTCTTTCTGCGAACAGTTTCCATGTCCTACAAAACAAGAACAAAGATGAAGATTCGAACCCCTGAAATGGTTAGTCAATGCATATGATGCTGAATGATGTCATGATGCTATGATTAAACAAACCACAAATATTTACAAAGACAAACATGTAAGGCACACAAGGCACACAAGACAAGCCCTTAGGGTTTAAGGCCAGCATGGGGTCTGGGTAGTACCCTCTTGAAGTTGGTGGGCTCAACCTGTCCTATTAGAAGTAACCGGGTTCTAAGGGTCCCAACATCACGGGATTGCTTTCATTGTTCATCGTTTCGATTTAGCCACTGAACTGGCGACCGAAATATTCCATGAAAGCAACCCTCAATTGAGTGTAGTATCGAGTATCAACCAACCTCGGACTGCACCAAAGTCAGTTATCTCACTACCCTAAAGAGGCCAAGATAGTTCAATTAAGGTTCCTAAGGTCTGTTGATGCTTCATGACACCACGCGGAGGCCCCGTACTCTCCTTGACTGAACTCAAGGGTTACCGGTACACACCAAAGTGCCACATCAACGTAGCAGACTGTTTCAACCGTGTCGGTATACCCAGCACAGTTCCCTCACAACCTTGTTGCTACTTTCCAAGAAGGTATCCCCAGATCCGAGTTAGGATCTATAGAACTCCCAAGACAGTCCCACAATTTAAAGCAAGCAAAGCAATACAATTGAAAACACAATTATGAACTAACCCTAAGGTACACCTCACTTTATAGTTTAGTCCCCAGCAGAGTCGCCAGTTCTGTGATTGGTGGATCTGGAACTGACTGTTTAACGCTGGTTCGCGAAATGTCGCGGAAGCAAGAGTCGCCACCGTCTTTTATTTTCTCCAAATGGAAAGGACAAAAGCACAGAAAAATTCCTTATATAGATTGCTCTCGGTTCGGGAGATAGATTATAGAAAGGGAAGGTGTTAGCACCCTTTCTATCCATGGTTATCCATGGGCTCTTAGATACTTGCTCATTTGTATTTTCAAAATGGTTTGTTTGCTTTTCAATTGTGGGTTTTTAAAAAGTTCCTTTGAAAATTCCAGTTCGACTCTTGTATCGGTCCTCAAGAGTGTTTGAAAAGTTGCTTTCGAAAGCTTTTTGAAAAGGTGTCGGTGTGAAAAGTATTTTGAATTTGTTTTGAAATTAGAGCAAGTATCTAGAGTCGTCTACCTACCCTAAGGAATTCGTCTGTGTAGATGTCCTTTAAAGTAGTGCCATCCCACCATGAAGAGGTAGGTAGCACCACTATTGGAGTTGTTCGGGTCAATTCGAGGTTCGGGACATGGTGATCACCAGAGCAATGGGAAGATACCTTAGAAGCTACCCTCATGCCAGGTTCCCGGATCATGAGGACTTACTAAGACATCCTCTACTCGACGATCACCTTTCGAGGCAAGGCAACAGTGAGGCGTACCCTAGGGGTGATGTGTGATTTGTGTGTCGTTTTCAGATATTTTTGTCTTTTGTCATGTCATGGGTGATCTACGCGTTCTTTTTATTTTAGTCATTCATTCTTGCATGCCATTATTAACAGTTAAAAAGATGCGAAAATTAAAGTTCCTAAACTATTACAAAGGCGCGGGTCCACATCGCCAAATTAAATCCAGGACCCGATTTGACGTAAAACAAAGGAAAGTGCGAGAAATATAAATTTACACGACTTTGGGAGAATTACATTAATATTATAAGAAATAAAATAAAATGCGCGAATTGAATTAAAATTGAAAGCGAGGGCGTTGGACCCTTTTTAAAGGAATTAAATTATTATTATTAAATTAATGAAATTAAAATGAAAAAAGAAATTATTTTTGAGATTTTGGTATTTATGATTTTAATGAGAATTAAATGGAATTAAAATATTAATTAACCCTAATTCTAGCTATTTTTTAATTTATTAAGAAAATATGAAAATTACCTAAAATTAAATCTAATTAATTAATGCAATTTGATTTATAAAAATAAATAATTAATTATTAGTGACGAGAAAATAAAAGAAAAAAGTAATTAAACTAATTAAACCTAATTCTACAAGTTTTTAATTTATTAAGAAAAGATATTAAAATTAACCCTAAATTTAAATCTAATTAATTAGTGAGATTTATTTACAAAAATACTAATTAAATAAATATATTTTGATTTTTATGACTTTCTGATTTTTATTGTTATTTTTATGTTTTATGAAAATAAATTAAATTAAAGGAATTAATTAAAAAAGAAATAATTGAAACAAATAAAATAAAGAAAAGAAAAGAAATACAATACCTTGGGGGGTTCTGTCCCCAATTGGAGGTTTAAATTGTAGTAATCAGGCCCAATAGATCCTGGCCCTTCTGACTTTTTCAGGAAGCGTGCAGGTGCGTTGACTCATGCCCATGATGGTCTCCAACTCATAGCCTTTTGATGGATCTCACTAAGCGCATGGCACGCCTGGATGAGGGACGTATGGTGAACGCTTGGACTGAAGCTGCACGTAAGTATTATTAGAAAAATAATATGGAATAGAGAGGGGGACCTGGGATTCGAACCCAGGTCCCAGAGATTACCACCCAAACACCTTGCCAATGGAGCTGTGAACGCGTTTTGATAATTATATGAACAACAATAAATATAAGGTAAAACAAGAGTTAGTGGGATTTTAGCGCGAAAATTTAAATGAGCCACTTGCTATCCCACACGTCATCGTCTTCTTCATTATTTGTATTTTCCTGAAACATGAAAAAGAATTAGCGGGGGTTTTGAACCCCCCCAAAATATGCACTTTTCAATAATAGCGAATAGGCTATGGTGCTATATAAATTAGGCGCGAGTGTTGCATTAGAATCGTCCAAGCTTCCTGAATTCAACCATGGTATTGAGGTGTCTCAATTTTACAGTAGGTGAAAGTATCCAATTTGAAATTTGAAGAACCCTAATAATCGTCCATGGTAGTTTCGCGTATGGGTGATGAAAACTCAATCAAACAATTGGGTTAGCTTCAGAATGACAAGAGCAATACAAAACAAGCGTTAGATTTGAAAATTATGGCATGAATGATCAGATGCGATTATGCAAAAAAAGTGATACAGTTGAACTGCCATATACCAATTCTGGGCGTTAGGGATGATGCTTTTGATTCAGAAACGTCCCTTGAGACTTTTGCAAGCTAATGGAATCAAAGTTTTCCTCTGAATCGTCCTCTAAGGCCACTTTCAGTTTTCAAATTTTTGACAAAAAAACTCAACCTTGGTTCTTGATGTATGGCGCATCCTGGAGGTTCTGATCACTAGGGTTAGCTTTGCACTTATGTATGGAATGATTAGGGTTGAGTTTTTGGTCCAAAGAATCAATGAATTGATGGAATCAATATTTGATTTTTATGCCATAATTTTCAAATCTTTTTCACATGTTTTTGATGCCAATCATATCCAATTACCATGATTCTTTCTATATCTGATCATGCACGAAATATTGAGTGTATTTCATGCATAAAAAGATTTAAAAACTTAGGTTTGGTATTTTTCATATATTTTAATTAATTAAATGAATTTCTAGCAATTAAAAATTCAAATAAATAAAATAAAAATGATGAAAAACTTCCCTTTGGGCCAAATGGTCGTGCACATGTTTTGGATGATGGATTTTGGAAGGAAAAGAGGCCCATTAGCATTTTTAAGACCTTTGAAGCAATGTTGACTTTTCAAAATATCCAAAAATTTCCCAACTTCCACAAGGCATAACTTGCTCAATTTTTAAGATTTGCTCATGTTCTTGGACATTTTGGAAAGGTATTTGAGTCCTCTAACCAATGTCTTTGGTCCCATGTCATTTTGATTTACCAATCTCAAGTTATGGCCTTTGACTTAAAGTCCCTTTTTGTTGACTTTTGAAAATGACCTATAATGTTGAAATTGATAACTTTTTGTGAGAGCATTTCTTGGACTTGAAGTGTGAAGAGGAGTTGTAGGAAATGTCTTTCTATTCAAAATGAGCTTTGGAGGGAATTTTTCTGATAATCCATGTGAAAGTTATGCCTTGGTCAAGTTACAGTTGACTTTTTCAACTGTCCAAATATGGAAACTTTTGCATCTTGAGACTTTTTGAGCCAAGCTTTGAGAATCATGATCAAGAATTTATCAAATGATGTTTGTGGCTTCAAAATGAGATGTTGACCAAAAATTTGAACTTTTGACTGTCAAATGACCATTTTGCCCCTACAGTTGACTGTAGTGCAATTAGGGTTTTTGACTGTGCAATTTTGTACTGTGAGTCTTGAAACTTGGTATGAGGGTGCTTGACCATGTTTGTAAGCATGTGGGACTTGATTGGACCCTTGGAAACTTCATTTACTTTGTCAGAACCAAAACCCTAGTTTTTGACTGTTAGGAGGTCCTTGAACTGTGCAACCCTTGGGAAATTTTGAAGCATGCTCTTTGCAAATTTTGAAGAATATGGGAGGGCAAATTTTGGGGTACAACACCTCCCTAATCTAGTTTCTAAAGATCTTCTCGAAAAGGTGCTATTTTTTTCTTATTAAAGCTTAAACGATTTCATTGGTTTTTGTCTTGTTTATGTTTTTCTGTTAATCAACCTTATTCCTTAGATGCAGAGAAAAATATATGGGATTATGATAAAGAGGAAAATATCATACCTGGTGGAGATTTTTTCCTATGAAATAGGAAGGGAAGGACGAGGCTGAGGCTCGTGTTCTGTGGTGGCTAGAGTTGCACGGGGGAAGAGATGAGGATTGAAAGCGTGGGTGTTCCTGACTCTTTGGTAAACTCTTCTGTTTTCCCTTATTGAATGATGATGATATTGGTTATCCTCTGGATTTTGTGGCTTGTTATTGTTTTGTGAGTTTGAAAATGGTTTTAGGCTTTTGGGATGATGTTATTGTGTTTTGAGTTAACATGTTTTTGGTTTGATTCTTGGCTACTGGTTTTTGTTTGACGATCATTGGATATATGTTACTGGTTTTTGGTTGTTTCAAGTTTTTGAGTTTGAGATCTTTCAACTGTTTCTGAGTTTGTGAAACTGTGTTTTAGATTTTGTATGCTTGGAGTTTTTACAGGTTTGGTTTAATGATGGTTCTGGTGTCTCAGTTTGAGACTTGTTCCAGGTTTTTGGGATGTTGTTTTGGTTCGGGTTTGATGAGTTTGTTGATAGTTGACTCTGTTTTTGGTTTTAGACCAGGTTTGATAAGTTTGACAGTTTTTTGTATTTGATGGTGGTTTTTGCTAGTTTTTGAGGTTTGACAGGTTTATCAGTTTTGAGATGGTTGCTGGTTTAACAGTTTGGGACTTATGTTGGTTTTTGAGGTTTTATAGGTTTTTGTTGTTAGAGACTTATTTCAAGTTTTTGAGTTTGATAATGTTTCTCTGTATCTCGCTTGAGAGTTGTGTTCACTGTTATATTGGCCCTGCTTCTGTTGAATTCATATTCAAAATGGTGGGAAACCCCCTCCCCCCCAATTGAATATTTTCAGTATATTGTTCATATGGCCTTTTTGTTGCAGTTTTATTTTTTAGCACATTTTGTGCAACTTGTGACAGGCAGGGCAGCAAAGTTGTGCATCCCAATAACCTATGTGACTTCTTTCCTCTCTTCTCTCTCAATGACAATAGGAAAGCAAATTGCTTTTTGCCCCTTTTTTCCAATTCTGAAAAGTTTGCAAAGGAAAATGGAAAATGATGACTTTATGAGCAAGCTTTGTTATTTGACTTAGCTATTTGCTTTATTTGCCATGCTACTGCACTGCTTTAGCTTTTGTTGATGCTGTTTGCATTTTGTTTGGACAAAGTTGTTTGTTTGGCTTTTGGGGCTGCTGTTTGTTGTTTACCACATTGCTGTTTGTTTGGTTCTGTTTGCAATATTTGTTTGGGCAATTTTGCAGCATTTGTTTTATTCAGTTTTGCTGCATTTTGTTTTGGACAGTTTTGTAGCATCTCTTCTTGTTTGGACAACTTTGTAGCATTTCTTGGACAGTTTTGTAACATTTGCTTATTTGGACAGCTTTGTAGCATTTCTTTTCCTCTTTATTTTTGTGAACCAAGAAGAATAATCTTCTTGTGATTTTCAAATAGAGGAAATAAATTGTGATGAATTAAAATGGCCTTCTGATTCCACTTTGCAAACTTTAATGATGAATAACATTTAAAATCTCTGTTCATGCCCAAATGATTTTGTACTAATCACATTTTCTTTCTTTTATTTTCATGTGAGCAAAATGGAGATGAAAAAGCAAGGAAGGCAAGAACTTTATGGCAAGCATGGAAGTCTTCGGAGATAAACAAAAGAATTGGATACGACTTCAATCTTCAGACAAGCTTAGGCATAGATTAATTTTCCTAGGCCAATCAAACATTTGGATTTTCTTTGTAATTTAGAAAAAATCATTCTTGTATTGTAATCAATAATTGTATCAATTCATTTCCAAATACGATAAGTTGTAATACCTAAAGTATTTAAAAGAATAAATTGTTTTGTAACAATATATGAAATTGGAGAAAATCATATGAAATGTTCTGGTATTACTTGAAATCCTTTACCAACAACAACTTGTAATTTCTCCTCGCATCCTATTTGATTTTTGAAATTTCCAATCAAGATATTTGAAACAAAATGCTCCAGTCTGGTAACTTAAATCCCAATAATTCTGTAATCTTGCAACTGCATTCCAAACAAACACGCACTGTATATTCCATTTCCTAACCAAGCAAATGTTTTAAAAGACGTAAATCAGCTGGTTAACCTGGATCAAAATCATGGTCGTCCCAAATGACAGTCTTAATTTCTAACTCTTGTCCCAAATAGATCATACTTTGAGAACAAACACTGTCTTTTCAGTAAACTTGAAGAAGCATGAAGACCAGTGAAAACCAATTGAATTTCTGAAAATTCATTTTCTTTTGAGGATTGCAAGAAAAACCCTAATTGCTGGTTTACTGCCACATAAGAGAATCTATATGGTCGATTCCTGAGCCAACTTGAATATCTGAGAAACCCTAGGGTTGTGTCTTCTATGAAAAATGGGAGGGCAAATTTTGGGGTACAACAGTTGCCCCTGTTCAATCTTCTTGAACCTGAAGAGTTAAATTGGCGAGTTTTACCGTTCGTGACTCGAAGGTAAAAGATGATTGGACACTAGAGTGTCCATAAATTTGCACTCGACAAAAACGTAGCTGAGGGAATGGGCTTAAAGATGCCATTTGGAGAGATGTTAGAATCTTGTTGGAGATGGGCTTGTAGATGCCATCCAAGAATGTTTGTGGTAAATCAAAAGAATAAACATCAGAATGGTGTCCGTATCTGGAACATATCTAAACTGTATCTGTACTTGAATCTGAATAAGTAACAGAATAACTTCCGTGCCTGGAGTGTATTTGAACTATATCTTGAAATTGAAGTATGAATGAGTGACAGAATGACTTCCATGTCTGGAGCATATCTGGACTGTATCTTGAAATTGAAATCTGAATGAGTAACATAATGACTTCCGTGTCTGGAGCATATCTGTATTGTATCTTGAAATTGAGGTCTGAATGAGTAACAAAACGGCTTCCGTATCTGGAGCATATCTGAACTGTATCTGTAGGATGAAATCTAAATAAGTGACAGAATGACTTCTGTGTCTGGAGTGTATCTGGACTGTATCTGGACTGTATCTAGAAATTGAAATCTGAATAAGTGACAGAATAACTTCCATGTCTGGAGTGTATCTGTACTGTATCTTGAAATTGAAATCTGAATGAGTAACAAAATGGCAACCGTGTCTGGAGCGTATCTGAACTATATCTGTAGGATGAAATCTGAATGAGTGATAGAATGACTTCCGTGTCTGGAGTGTATCTGGATTGTATCTAGAAATTGAAATCTGAATTAGTAACAGAATGACTTCCGTGTCTGGAGCGTATCTATATTGTATCTTGAAATTGAGGTCTGAATGAGTAATATAATGACTTCCGTGTCTGGAGCGTATCTGTACTGTATCTTGAAATTGAGGTCTGAATGAGTAACATAATGGCTTCCGTATCTGGAGCGTATCTGAACTGTATCTGTAGGATGAAATCTGAATGAGTGACGAAATGACTTCCGTGTCTGGAGTGTATCTGGACTGTATCTAGAAATTGAAATCTGAATGAGTAACAGAATGACTTCCGTGTCTGGAGCGTATTTGTACTGTATCTTGAAATTGAGGTCTGAATGAGTAACATAATGACTTCCGTATCTAGAGCGTATCTGTATTGTATCTTGAAATTGAGGTCTGAATGAGTAACAAAATGGCTTCCGTATCTGGAGCGTATCTGAACTGTATCTGTAGGATGAAATCTGAATGAGTGACAAAATGACTTCTGTGTCTGGAGTGTATCTGGACTGTATCTAGAAATTGAAATCTGAATGAGTGACAAAATAACTTCTGTGTCTGGAGTGTATCTGTACTGTATCTTGAAATTGAAATCTGAATGAGTAACAGAATGGCAACCGTGTCTGAAGCGTATCTGAACTGTATCTGTAGGATGAAATCTGAATGAGTGACAGAATGACTTCCGTGTCTAGAGTGTATCTGGACTGTATCTAGAAATTGAAATCTGAATGAGTAACAAAATGGCTTCCGTATCTGGAGCGTATCTGAACTGTATATGTAGGATGAAATCTGAATGCGTGACAGAATGACTTTCATGTCTGGAGTGTATCTGGACTGTATCTGTACTTGGAATTTGAATAAGTATCATGATGGAATCCTTGTCTGGAGCGTATCTGAAGTTGAGATCTGAATGAGTGACATAATAACTTCCGTGTCTGAAGTGTATATGTACTGTATCTTGAATCTTTGAACATTTGTTAATGGTAGCTGTTAATCTTATCCTGTAAAGGGTAAAATGTTAGTTGAAGCACAAAGTTATGTTGCATGAAATGTATGATGCAATATATGTACTTTATCAATGTTTATGATATATGGACGTAATATATGCGCATGTAAGCTGATTTGCTGTATTGCTGAGGAAAATAAATCCTTGACAGCTGCTGAGGATTTCGTTTTGAGAGTAATGCCATATACTTCTTGAGGAATCTGCTTGGGGAATCCAGAGAATTTTAATGACTTCCACTGGGGATTATTGATGGGAGTCTTTGTTATGTCGAGGAGAAATAAAAACTTTGTGGGGAAAAGCTTATTCCTGTTCGGAAAAAGTTCAGGAGTTTCGGTCGTCTGCCACTCTACTGGGGAGTTACCCTAGGTTGGGGAGAAACAAAAGTTAACCGTTATTTGGTTGATTTTCAGGCTTTAAGACAACTTGCTGGGGGAACCTGGAGAAACTGGATGATTTCCGTTGGGGATTGAAAGTTTGAAGTTTCGGCTTCGCTGGGGATTGGTAGTTGGTAGTCTCAGCTCCGCTGGGGATCTGTAGTTCAAAGCTGTAGTTCAAAGTTTCAACTTCGCTAGGGATCTGTAGTTCAAAGTTTTGGCTCTGCTGGGGACCTTAATGACGTGCTGATTTGATTGTGTATGGAAATGGGCTTAAAGATTCCATTTGGAGAAACATAGGAGAATCATCGGAGATGGGCTTATAGATGCCATCCAAAGGTGATTGTTGACAGAAAGTTTGAGCTGGATCTGAATAGAGAATGAATCAGAATAAACCGTTGAGAGATTTATCTGAAACAGTAAAAGTCTGGAAATGAATCAGAATAAATTGTTGAGAGATTTATCTGAAACAATAAAAATCAGCCTTTTTCTCGGAAACTGATCTGTATTTGACTTGTTGAAGATTTGTATCTGTCGGAAGTTCGTTGATAATAACAGTCAAATGTTTCTTTCCTGCGGGGGTTTTAGAGCAGTCTGTTGGGGAAGAGGAGTTGTGGTCCCTTGATTTATGATTGTCTGGGAAGAAAATTTAACTTGGGCAATCTTACCTTTTGGGGAAATAAACCCTGTCGCCAATCTGCCGGAAGGGCACTTCGGATAAAAACTCTATGAGGCTTTTTAACTCAATTAAGACCAGCTCAGCTGAGGAATGTCAGAATGATTCAAGCTTTGATGGTATCTGAGGAAATATTGAATGAGCAATAGAAAGACATCCATATCTGGATCATATTTGAATTGTGTCTGTAAGAGAATTGTATCCTTTGTTTTGGGAGCTAGTGTGATGTATGCATTTGTTGGGAGAAGATTAACAACTCCTCCGTTTGCTGGAGAGTTTGACTATGTCCATGGCTGGAGGATGCCTCATTTTTGTTTAAATATGTTTCTGCACTCGTCGGGGATAGCCTTGTGACTCTGACGACTTCACCGGGGATCACCTTATGAAGGGTATTTTGTAGGGATCTGTCACTGTCTACAGTAGTAAATTTCGTAGTAATGTCAGAAAATGTTTGCTTGGTCACACATGACCCTTTATATGTGAGAGTCGGTTTGCCCCTAAAGTTAATCCGGTGCACCTCGACGTTTGAGATTTGGATCACATTTCTGGTAGCCCTGAACTTTCTAGGGATATTTTTTAAGACTATTGTGGAAGAAACCGAAGACCTGATACTGACACCATCTAGTACTACTGGCACAAATGCACAAATTGGTGGTACCCAAGATCTTTGGTCAAGTCTCATAATTCTCCAAGAACTGTCATGGGAAGATCCGAAGACATGATACTGACACCATCTGATACTGAAAGTACAGACAAGAAACTTGATGGTACCGGAAGTCTTCATAGTGGATTCTATTCAAACTTATGATCAACGTAACATTGCCCCCTGAGTGATTCAACATTTCCTTGAGAGATTCTTCGAATCTCGACTTGACTGCTCCATATGTGTTGGACAACGGTCATGCCGTGCCCCTTGGTTATGGGAGATCCGTCATTGGAAGCGTCTTTCCAACATGAAGTGATTTTGTTTATTGAGAGGATTTTCATCTGCTGAATATTCGTCGTGTGAATTTCTTTGTTGTCAAACAAATATCCATATGCAAATAGCAATATTCAAATAATGCAAAGTTTATGCTTGTCTTGAGATTTTTGAAAATGCATTTTAGCAAGTAAAGAATTTTGTTTTGAAAAATTCAACTCGGGATTTAGAGTAAAGCTTTACAGGAGTCAGGATACCTTTTGTAACAGTATGCTTTCGAACTAACCCATGCTTCAATTAGGACTTTTGAGGGGTTGTAGCGTGGCTTGGTTCACGGTTTAAGAAACAAAGGATAGAGGCTCAAAGTGTATTTGTACCCGCCCGTTCTTCGTGATGTTCTTCAGTCCTAAACTCAGCTAATTGTGTGTTTGAACTCCAATTGAGTCTGGAATAACGTTTTGGTGATGGTTCAGACAAGTTAAGTTTGTCGGAAGGCAATCATTTT
Organism: Vicia faba; assembly: GCA_948472305.1. Classification (NCBI taxonomy): domain Eukaryota; kingdom Viridiplantae; phylum Streptophyta; class Magnoliopsida; order Fabales; family Fabaceae; genus Vicia; species Vicia faba. Next base: position 34,292,398 of record OX451737.1, on the reverse strand, counting down.
TGCAACATTTTTCAGGTTGTCAAGGATTTGTAGTGACCTCTTTTTGATTTGTTATCCTTGATTTTTGCCTGACTGTTCTTGTTTTGAGATTACAGTCAGCGAGATGCCCCAGTTTTTATTAAGTCGACTTTGTAGGTTATGACTTAGTGGGCTTTTGTTTTTTTGAGAGATAATGACTGCCTATGTGATAGGGAACCATCACCGTCTTTTGATTCCAGAGGAATGTTTTTGATGTCATCCGTTGTATTACAAGATGAGAGTTTGCGACTTTAACGTGTGTTTGAATTAACTGAGAGACTACCCTGCCCCAGGTTTTAATTAAAGGTTTCAATTTGTGTTAAAACAGAAAACTTCTACTTCTTTGGCTCGAAGGGGTTGACTAGGGATTATCTTCCTTATAACTCCAGTGTTTAGGATTTGAAAGAAACGCCTGTACATCGTCAACAAGGTCTGTCCAAAAGCATATTGTATGAGATTATGGCATTGTTTTTGTCATCCTCCATCTAAAGGTTTTTTAGCAAGAGTTAAATGTCATAAGAAGAATAAAAAGCATAGTTTAAATATAGTGAAAACGAAAAGATGAATTCAAGACAAACATATGCAATGCATTAATGAAACAGAGTTTGACATTAATAGATAATTGTTTGAATAACAAAAGAAATTACAATTGGAAATTCAAAATGAACAGAAGCCTATTTGTTCGAACTTGTCATTTTAGGTGGAGAGCCCTCAGCGGAAGATTTTAATCTGGCCATCTTGTGTGAACTCCAGCGTTCTTTCTTCAATCAGATCTTGAATTTTGTTTCTCAATGCCCAACAGCTATTGGTGTCATGTCCAGGACTGTTGGAGTGATACGTGCATCTTGCATTCGGAATGTACCCTGGAGAGGCTGTGTTGGGATTCCGAGGGGGGTCCCTTAATTCAATCAGCTTGACTTCCAACAAGCGTTGCAACACTTGAGATAATGACATGTTAATCTCAGTGAAGCGTTTTTCAGATGTATTCCGCCTACGCCGATTACCCTGTTGATGCTGGCGGGGTTGTTGTTAGGCTCGTGACCCTGAAGCAAACTGGGGAGGTCTTCTCTCGGCTTCTTGTCTCAAGGTAGGCTGAATGATGACTTGATCCTCAACCCTAATTGTTTGCCCCATTTAGTTACATTCGTCTTGATGAAGCTTGTTGATGAGGACTCTCAGCTCCTCTTGTCCTTTTGCCAAGTTTTAGATGAGAGCCATCTGGCCCACCAGTTATCCCATCATCTGGATTTTCATTATGGCTATCTCAGTTTGTAGCAGCTCCAACTGATCATCTTTGTTGCCCTCAGGATTCCCCATGATCATTCCCCTAGTGAGGAGAGATTTCACTTCTTCCTGCCCCTTGGATAGGTTCAAGAACATCTTTTGAAGTTAAGCGTTTTGAGCCTGGATGTCCTTGATAGTCTTCTCTAGAGCCATCTCTACTAAAATAAACAGTAGGAAGATAAGGAGGCCTGAATGGGAGAAACCTGTCATGATATGATGCATGATATGTGGATGCATGTTTTCAAGGATCTCGCGGGGTAAACATAAGAAAATGTTGGAAGTTGAATTTCGATCAACATCTTTGATTGGAGAACTTTGTATCGGTGGATGTCTTTCCACGAGAATCAAGCTCACCATGTCAAGTGGGTCATAGCCCTTGACTCAAGTTGTTGTACTTGATCTTTGACAACGTTTGTTTAGAGGAAAATGAATCCTCTTGCCCTTTGGTAGATGTCTGGTTCAACGTGACCCTGCATCAAAGACCCTCGAGATCCTTGAAATGGTTATTGAGCATGCATATGATGTTTATGATGTTTATGTACAAGCAAACATATATACACACAACAAACAGATTCCTATGTTTTAGGCTTGCATGAGTTTGTAGGTAAGTACCCTCTTGAAGTTTTAGTTGGCTCAACCTGTCTTAGAAATAATGATCGGGTTCTAAAGGATCTCAATATCACTGACCTTTCTTTTAGGCATTGTCTCATCTCAATCAATCTTTTCTTGCGACCGAGATATCCCAAAAGTCTAGCCTCAATGAGTGTAGTATCGAGTGTCAACCAATTTTTAGCTTTACACCGAAACCGGTTACCTCACTACGTCATAATGGCCAAGTTTATTCAATTAGGGTTCTAAGGTTAATTAGTGCTTCACGATGCCACTCAGTGGCCCCGTATTCTCCTCGATTCACCACGAGGGATACTGATACCCACAAATGCGTCACACTAACATAGCCATTGTCTAAACCATATCGGTCTATACCGTACAGTCTCCATAATCTATTTCTATTTACCTAAAAAGGTGCCCCAAATCCGGGTGGAGGATCAAAGTAAGCCCAATACAAAGAACTGAATATAAAGCACACAAATCAAATAATGAAAGCGAGTAAAAGTGATCTATCCCTAAGGTAACCCCACTTTTAATTAGTTCCCAGCAGAGTCGCCAGTTCTGTGATACGGTGGGAAAACTGACTTGATGTTTTGCGTTTCGACCGCACTTGTGCGGTTAGCAAGAGTCACCACCGACTTTTATTTTATCCAAAAGGAAAGGTAAAAAAGCACATGAAAGACCTTTCGAGATTATTTCTCGGGTTCGGGGGGTAGATTATGAAAAGGGAAGGTATTAGCACCCTTTTCATCCATGGTTTTCCATGGGCTCTTAGTTACTCGTTTAGATCACTTGCTTTCATTTGATAGTGTACTTATGGTGTGGGCTTTGAAAGTATTTTGAAAAAAATCTCTTTGTAATGGTTCTCGTCTCTATAAGAACGTATACAAAGTTTTGTTTCAAAAAGTGATTCAAAGATGTGTTTGTGAATCGTGTTTCGGAAAGTGTTTTGAAAAGATGTTTTGCAATGGTTCTCGTCTCTATAAGAACGTATACAAAACGTTTTGTCTTTTTTGAAAATGCTTTGGAATAAGAATGTAGGTGTAAAAGTTTTTGTCGTGACCAAGCGAGTAACTAAGAGCGAATCTATCTACTCGAAAGGTCTTAAATTGTTCTTTTCTTCCTCATTTTAATGATGTTATCTTACCATTGATTTGGTAATAATCCCCATCGTTGGATGTGAAGGGACATGCGCGGGTCAATTTTACAATCATTGAAGGCAACTTGTGAGACGCTTTAGCAATTTTTGTAAGGGACGAGATCGTTTTAATCGAAGGCAACATCGAGGGTCATCGAGGGACTACGATCTTTTTTATCGAAGGGTCATTGCTAAAGTGTCCCATATTCTAGGGACATGATTGTATTTCTGAGGCAACGAGCGTGGTTACCCTAGGGGTGCGCGTGTAAAAAAGTGTGTTGGTTTCAAGTTATTTTATTCTTTGATTAGGTCGCCTAGCGATTGATTTTTTTTAATCTTGCCATACACGCCTAATTACTATACAGTATATGGAAAACAGTAAATTACGGGAATTGAAATTCTACGCTATTACAAAATATTCGGGAATGGGGGTACAATATTTTACAAATGGGGATGAATCCAATGAGATAGGAAGGTCCAAATATCAAACAATACAACCAAATCGAATTTTGTGCGATTTAATTAAAGCTATGATAATTCACGAAAATAAAATTAGAAAAATATGGAAAATGAAATGTTAAGTATTTACTTGAAAAGAGAAAGGTAAAACCTGTGATCGGTGGAAATGAGAACTGACTGTTTAAAGCTGGTTCGCGAAATGTCGCGGTAAGCAAGAGTCACCACCGTCTTTTATGTTCTCCAACATGGAAAGGACAAAAGCACAACAAAATTCCTTCTTTGAGAATGTTTCTCGGTTCAGGAGGTAGATTTATAGAAAGGGAATGTGTTAGCACCCTTTCTATCCATGGTTATCCATGGGCTCTTAGATACTTGCTCTTATGTTTTCAAAATGTTTGCTTTTCAAAATGTGAGTGGGTTTGAAAAAAGTTTCATTGAAATATTTCTGAATAACTCTTGTATCTGTCCTCAAGAGTGTTTGAAAAATTTGTTTTGAAAGATTTTGAAAGTATCTGTGTGAAAAGGTTTTTGATTTGTTTTTGAAGAGAGCAAGTATCTATGAGTCATCTACCTACCCTAAGGAATTAGGCTGTGTAGAAGTCCTTAAGGTAGTGCCATCCCACCATTGAGAGATAGGTAGCACCACCGTTGGAGGTGTTCGGGTCAATTCGAGTGTAGGGACAGTGTGGTCACCGAAGCAACAGTAGGACACCTTAGAAGCTACCCTCATGTCCTAGATCCTTTTTTAATCCGAGGCAACTGTTTCGAGGCAACTGTTTCGAGGCAACTATTTCGAGGTAACTGGATTATGGACATAAGAGCGACCGCTAAAACGTCCTATACTTGACGACCACGTTTCAAAGGCAACGAGTGAGGCGTACCCTAGAAGTGGTGTGTGTATTGTGTATTGTTTTCATGTTATATTTTATCTTTGATCATGGCATTGTGAGCTACGCGTTATTTTTAATTACCATACATTCTTTTATGCAAGTTTAGAATTTAGGAGTGCGGGAAATTTAAAAGCGGAAAGATAAAAGCTACGCTATTACAAGGCGCGGGTCTATACATCGCCAAAATACAAAGACCCGTTTTTGATAAAAGATGCAGAAAGTAAAAGAAAAGCAGTAAACCTAATTACTATTACATCCGGAACAGTTACATAATAATCAAAAGAAAATAATGCGCAAAAAGAATAAATTGGAACGTCCGAGGGTGTTGACCCTTTTGAGAAATTAAATTAAATTAAAGCCTAATTAATTATTTAATTAAAGAAAAGAAAGTGTGTTTTTTTTTATGTCTTTTTGGATTTAATATGGAAATAAAAAAAAGAATTTAAAAGGAAAACCTAAATCTAGATTATTTTAATTATTAAAGAAAATGTCAAAATTGACCTAATTTACTAATTAATTAATTTACATATTTATGTACAAAAATAATAATAATAAATAATGATGAAAATAATTAATTAAGAAAAGATAAAAAATGTCAAAAAACCTAATTCTATATATTTTATTTATTAAGAAAAAGATTAAATTTAAAACCTAAATTAAACTAGATTAATTATTAGAGTTTATTTACAAAAATAAATTAGTGAGGAAATTAATAAATAATTAAATATATTTTACAATTTTGATTTTCTGTTTTTATTATGGAAAATTATTTTATGGTGAAAAAACAATTAAAACAATTAACAAGAATTAGAAAAGAAAAGAAAAGAAAATTAAAAAGGATGCAAACCAAGGGGGGTGTCAGGCCCATATGGAGGTGTTTGTGAGGAATTCAGGCCCATGAACACAAGGCCATCTTTGACTTTTCTGGTTGTGTGTACGACGGTTGACTGGAGTGTACCATGGATGTTGTTTCCTGACCATTGGATTGGATCTCCTGGCCACTTGGCAAGCCACGCGTGAGAATGCATGATGGACTTCTAAGCATACGCTGCATGTGAACACTTTATGAAAAAATAGAACAAATTATATGGGGGGCCTGGGGATCGAACCCAGGTCCCAGCACTCACCAAGCCACGTCCCTTGCCAATTGAGCTATTGCGCGCGTTTGTCATATGAATGGGAAACAATTATTATATAAGAAAAACAAATATTATGGTATCAAACAAAACAAAAACGCGCCAGATTTGAATGTCCCAACCACAGGATGCCACCTATGCTTCTTCTTCGTTTGTACCTGTAAACATGAATAAGATAGCGGGGGTTTTAAACCCCCACTAAGTGAAAGTCCTGAAAATAGCGAATAGAAGAGGAATCAACATAAATTGAGCGCGAGGGTTTCAATCGATTCGTCTGGTTGCAACGAATTTGTCCATATAGGTTTGGAGGTCCAATTTTTCCTGATACCTAAAGCCCTAATTTGAAGCTTCAGAAACCCTAGGTTTCATCCATGGTGGATTTTGATCCAGGCAACATTAGTTCAATTAAACTGTACCAATCGCTTCAGAAGGTCACTATTAGTGTAAATCAAACAAGAAAAATGGTTAAAAGCGCATGAATGATGATATGTCAAATTGGAAAACAAAGCAAACCGTATGGCTCGTGTTCTTGGATTCTTTATGCGTTTGGACTAGTTCTTGATTGCAAATGCTTCCTGGAGACTTAGGCAACGTATTGGAATCCTTTTTAGGCCTTGAATTATACTGCAAGTATGCTTTCAGTTTTCAAGTTTCTCTTGGAATTTTTGCAACTTGGTTATGGATTCTCAGCAGCTTTTTCGTGTATGTATGAGTAGGGTTTCACTCAACATATGTATGTGAATGATTCTAGGTCAAAAATAAGCCCACAAGTCCATGGATTAATGACTTGAATATTTGATTGCTAATCATATCTTTTTTCAATCTTTTTCCATGGAAACCTTGCCAATTATGGAAGATCTTGTCCCCTTGAGTGATGCACGAAATCCTTAGCATGTGTGGAGTATATTTGCTGCATAAAAAGATTTGCCAACCATGCTTTGATATTTTTCTACAATTAAAACCAATTAAATGAATTAATAATAATATAAATTCAATTAATTAATTAAAAATAAGAAAATAAATCATTTTGAACTCAATGGGTCGTGCATAGGCTTTGGGTAATGATTCAAGAAAGAATTTGAGGCCCATTAGCAAATTTGAAGTTTTTTTAGGCAAAGTTGACTTTTGAAAGTTCCCAAAAATTTCCCAACTTATCCAATGCATATCTTGCTCAATTTTGAAGCTATGAACATGTTCTTGGACATTTTGGAAAGGTCTTGAAGTCCTCTACCCAATGCCTTTAGTCCCATGTCATTTTGATTTACCAATCTCAAGTTATGGTCTTTGACTTAAAGTGCCTTTTTGTTGACTTTTGAAAATGACCTATAATGTTGAAATTGATAACTTTTTGTGAGAGCATTTCTTGGACTTGGAGTGTGAAGATGAGTTGTAGTAAATGTCATCCCCTTCAAAATAAGCTTTGGATGGGATTTTTCTGATGAACCATGAAAAAGTTATGCCTTGGTCAATTTGCAGTTGACTTTTCAGCTGTCCAAAAATAGAAACTTTTGCATCTTGAGACTTTTTGAGCCATGCTTGTGGAATCATGATCAAGAATTGATCAAATTATGATTATGGCTTCAAAATAAGATGTTGACCAAATTTTTTGACTTTTGACTGTCAAATGACCATTTTGCCCCCTGCAGTTGACTGTGGAGCAATTAGGGTTTTTGACTGGGCAACTTGATGCTGTGAGTCTTGAAACTTGGCATATAGATGCTTGACAATGTATATAGGCATATAGGACTTGATTGGACCCTTGAAAACCTCAACTTCTTTGCAAGAACCAAAACCCTAATTTTGACTGTGTTAGGAGGCAATTGGACTGTGCAATCCTTGAGGGATTTTGAAGCTTGATCTTGCCAAATCTTGAAGAATATGGGAGGGCAAATTTTGGGGTACAACAGTTGCCCCTGTTCAATCTTCTTAGACTTGAGGATGTAGATTGGCTGGCGTGCCTTTCGTAATCCGAAGGGGGAAGATGATTGAACACTAGAGTGCCCAGAAATTTACACTCACATAGTAGAATGTTAGCGGTGTGATGACGGGAATGGGCTTACAGATGCCATTTAGAGACTGATGGATAGGAGGATGAGCTTATAGATGCCATCTGGAAATGTGACAGAACCTTGTCGGGAATGGGCTTATAGATGCCATTTGGAGACTGTCGGTATGTGGATGGGCTTATAGATGCCATCTGGGTGTCGATCGCGTAAGAGATTCCTTAGCGAGAACTTGTGTACCTGAGAAAGAAAATAATTACCTGGCCTGTTACAGGGGTTGATCTTCAAACTCTTCATGCAGACATGCCCTGGCTGGGTACAAGAATCGAGTCCGGAAATAGTCGTCAACAGATACACCCTGGCAAGATACAAGAATCGGATCTTCAAACTCTTCATACGTGCCATGGCAGGATACAGGAATCGAGTCTGGAATTAGTCATCAACAGATACACCCTGGCAAGATACAGGAATCAGATCTTCAAACTCTTCAGACGTGCCCTGGCAGGATACAGGAATCGAGTATGGTATTAGTCGTCAACAGATACACCCTGGTAAGATACAGGAATCGGATCTTCAAACTCTTCAGACGTGCCCTGGCAGGATACAGGAATCGAGTCTGGAATTAGTCATCAACAGATACACCCTGGCAAGATACAGGAATCAGATCTTCAAACTCTTCAGACGTGCCCTGGCAGGATACAGGAATCGAGTCTGGAATTAGTCGTCAACAGATACACCCTGGCAAGATACCGGAATCAGATCTTCAAACTCTTCAGACGTGCCCTGGCAGGATACAGGAATCGAGTCTGGAATTAGTCGTCAACAGATACACCCTGGCAAGATACAAGAATCGGATCTTCAAACTCTTCAGACGTGCCCTGGCAGGATACAAGAATCGAGTCTGGAAAATAGTCGCTCACAGACATGCCCTGGCTAGTTACAGGTATCGAATCTGGAATTGCGACAGTTGATATTAATTATCGTTGTATTGACTTTTGTCCTGAAAAGACAAAATGTTAGTTGTATGCGATGTCATGATGTATGAAATGCGTGATGTTCTCAAAATAAATGAGATTGTATGTTCATGATGCGTATGTGCATGCTATAATGTATGAAGATGTGACGTTTGTGAATGTATTTCTGTCTAGGGAGATAAATCCTTGACGGGTGCCGGGAAGTTAACTCCTGGGATGATGTTGAAGAGTAGAGTTTTTTTTGTTTCCGCTGGGGATGATGATTACAAGAATACACCGGTAGGAGAAGATGACTCCGTTGAGGAATAAACTTGGCGAATAGATTACTCTGCGGGGAATGCTCTGTGGGGAGAGAGGCACTTTGCTGAGATGTTGATGATAACTCCGCTGGGGATACCATTGTTGAGCTCTGTTGGAAGATGAACTCCGCTGGGGATAGGAAGACTTCGCCGGGGACGATTTTCCGTGGCAATTGGCTGAGGATAACCCATTTATATCCTGGTGGGGAAATAACCTTTGAATAAAGCCGGGGGAGCATTCGTACTCTGCAGGTGATAAGCTTCCAGAATCTACTGGGGATAAGCTTCCTGAACCTACTGGGGAGACTGACTGAACTCTCATGGGAAAACTTTTCAGATTGGACTGGGGAATGGCTCCACTGGATGTTCTGTATTCCGCCGGGGAACACTCTTATATTTCTGTCGAGGAATATTAAGACTGCCGGGGATGCTTGTTAGGAATGTCTGTATACTCTGCTGGGGAATGTTGAGATCTTCGGGGGATAATCCAACTTCCTTAAGGCTGACTGAGTATAACTCTGCTCGGGGAGAGTATTGCTGACTTGCTGGAGATACGGTGCCTTTTTAGGGCTGATTGGAGACCAACTGCTTGGGGAGAATTGTTGAATCTTATCTTACTCGGCGGGGAGTGAAGGTATCTGGGCTACGCTCTTCAGCTGAACCTACCTTGGTACCTTGGTGAACAGAGCAATTAGATTGCTTAGACAACTCATTATTGCCCCTATTTCTGATGTTACCTGTAATTAATCCTTTGTTTCGTATGCAAATATTTATGAGTTAGCAATTAGTGTCGAATGCATATATCACCATTGAACATTGGACGTTCTTCGCAAAACAAAACAGAAAAGGGAAAAACATTTGGCAATTGGTATGAAAAATAAATTTGTATTGATTTTTGAATTTGCCTGAAAATAGGCGTTTATGTACAAGAGGCTGACGTCCTAGTAAGAGAACGCCGCCGAACAACAGAGTTTATACAATTTGTACAAAAGGAAAACAAAACAGCTATGTGAAAAGAATAATCCCACTGGGTTCCAACTCTGCTATCGCCTTTATATCTTCGAGCATCTCATCACTTGGCTGCTCAGTTGAAGATGAAGTTGATTGATCGATGCCGTCTGAACTTGATAGCCGATACCGGATTCTGGATGCAAGGTGATCCAATGAGACATAGTATTACGCTTTAATCCCTAACTTTTGCCTGGACCGCCCTTTCGGGTTTTTAGTCCACCGGGATACCCATTTTTGCCCAAGCCGCCTTTTCAGGTTTTCGACTTGCCGGGTGTACAGATTTTTTTCATTTTTTCATCCCTCATTTTGCCCGAACCCTTTTGGTTCGCCGGGAAGCCCTAATTTTTGCCTAGGTATGTCAACCTAGCAGGTCTTTTATCATGCGTAGTATCTTTTTACTATGTCTGCATTGGCGGGGTGAGGAAGGTCGTCATCATCCATAGTGGTTAGGATCATGGCTCCTCCTGAGAAGACATGTTTAACCACAAATGGCCTTTCGTACGTAGGGGTCCATTTGCCCCTGGGATCACTTTGAGGAAGAATGATGCGCTTGATTACCAGGTCCCCAACTTGATACTCTTGTGGTTTGACTTTCTTGTTAAATGCCCTGATCATCCATTTTTGATACGTTTGACCATGACATATAGCAGTGAGTCTCTTTTCGTCAATTAGGTTTAACTGATCAATTCGAGTCTGGATCCAGTCATCTTCGCTCAAGTCTACATCCTTCATTATCCGGAGAGAGGGTATCTGGACTTCAATCGGCAAGACTGCCTCCATGCCATAGACCAAGGAAAAGGGAGTTGCTCCGGTTGACGTTCTTGCTGAGGTACGGTACCCATGAAGAGAAAACGGTAACATCTCGTGCCAATCTTTGTAGGTCACTGTCATCTTCTGCACAATCTTTTTGATGTTCTTATTCGCCGCTTCTACAGCCCCATTCATCTTCGGCCGGTAAGGAGAAGAGTTGTGGTGCTGTATTTTGAACTGCTCGCAGAGCTCAGTGATCATCTTATTGTTAAGATTAGTACCATTGTCCGTAATGATCCTCTCAGGTACACTGTATCGACAGATCAAGTTATGCCGAATGAACCATGCCACGACGTTCTTGGTTACCGTAGCATAGGAAGCTGCTTCAACCCACTTCGTAAAGTAATCAATCGCTACTAGGATGAAGCGGTGCCCGTTGGATGCTGTAGGTTTAATCTCGCCGATCATATCAATGCCCCACATTGCAAAAGGCCAAGGTGCAGTCAAGACATTCAGAGGGACCGGAGGAACGTGCACCTTATCTGCATATATCTGGCACTTATGACATGTCCGAGAATGTTGGTAACAGTCGGCTTCCATTGTGGACCAGAAATATCCTGCCCGAAGGATTTTCTTTGCCATGGTATGTCCACTGGAATATGTTCCAAAGGTACCTTCATGCAGCTCTGCCATGATCCTTTCTGCTTCAGTCTTATCCACACAACGCAGTAAGGTTGAATCATGGTTTCACTTGTACAGAATGCCATTGCTGAGGAAGAACTTCGCCGCGAACCTTCTCAGAAATTTTTTGTCATTGATGGATGCACCCTCGGGGTATTCTTGAGCTTCCAGGTACCTCTTCACCTCATGATACCAGGGTTTCTCAGTTACCTCTTCAGCCTCAAGATCACAGCAATATGCAGGTTCGTCCAGTTTCCAGATGATGATCTGGGGAGCCTCGTTGTCCCATTTGACTTTGAACATAGAAGACATCGTAGCCAGTGCGTCCGCCAACTGATTCTCCTCTCTTGGGAAATGCTCAAAAGTTATCTCTGTGAAATGGGGGATCAATGTCAACACACACTCTTTGTAAGGAATAAGGTTTGGGTGTTTCGTATCCCACTCGCCTTTGATCTGATTGATCACGAGAGCAGAATCTCCGAAGACACTCAGAAACTTGATCCTTAAGTCAATCGCAGCTTGAAGACCCATGATGCATGCCTCATACTCCGCCATGTTGTTGGTGCAGTTGAAACATAGTCGGGTAGTAAGTGGAGTATGAGTGCCTTTGGGGGATATGATCACAGCGCCGATACCGTTACCCAAAGCGTTGGAGGCTCCGTCAAAGTGAATAGACCATCGGGATCCTTCCTCAGGTCCTTCATCCGGTCCAGGTACTTCATAATCAGTCACTATCATGATGCTCTCATCTGGAAACTCGAAGTTCATTGACTGGTAGTCGTCTACTGCCTGGTGTGCCAAATGGTCTGCCAATACGCTTCCCTTGATAGCTTTCTGAGTCGTATACTGGATGTCGTATTCCGTCAAGATCATCTGCCATCTCGCTATTCTTCCAGATAGAGCAGGCTTTTCGAATATGTACTTTATTGGATCCATTTTTGAAATCAACAGAGTAGTGTGAGTCAGCATATACTGTCTCAGCCGGCGAGCAGCCCATACCAAAGCGCAGCAAGTTTTCTCGAGCAGTGAGTATTGGGTCTCACAGTCGGTAAACTTTTTGCTAAGGTAATAAATGGCGTGCTCTTTTCGGCCAGACTCGTCATGCTGCCCCAGCACACACCCCATTGAGCTGTCAAGTACTGTCAAGTATAGTATTAGAGGTCTCCCTTCAACCGGTGGCATGAGAATGGGTGGTTCTTGGAGATACTCTTTGATTCTGTCAAAAGCGGCCTGACATTCATCATTCCAACGTACTACTTGATCTTTCTTCAGCAGCTTGAAGATTGGCTCACAGGTAGCAGTTAGATGCGAGATGAATCGGGCAATATAATTCAGACGTCCTAGAAAGCCTCTGACTTCTTTCTCTGTCTTGGGAACTGGCATCTCTTGTATGGCTTTAACCTTGGTAGGGTCCACTTGAATACCTTTGTCGCTCACGACGAAGCCTAGCAACTTCCCAGATCTTACCCTGAAGGTGCACTTGTTCGGATTCAATCTCAGCTTGTACAACTTCAACCGGTCAAACAGCTTCTGCAAATGGTCAAGGTGTTCCTCCTCAGTTTGAGACCTTGCAATCATATCATCGACGTACACTTCAATCTCATGATGGATCATGTCATGAAATAAAGCAACCATGGCACGTTGGTAGGTTGCCCCAGCGTTTTTCAGTCCAAAAGGCATGACCTTGTAGCAGAAGGTGCCCCACTGAGTAACAAAGGTAGTCTTTTCCATATCTTCAGGAGCCATCTTGATCTGATTATAACCTGAAAAACCATCCATGAAGGAGAACACCTTGTGCTGAGCAGTATTGTCAACCAGAACGTCGATGTGAGGCAGAGGGAAGTCATCCTTGGGGCTTGCCCTGTTCAAATCCATGTAATCAACACACATTCGGACCTTACCATCTTTTTTCGGTACCGGAACCACGTTGGCAACCCACTGAGGGTAAGAAGTCACTGCTAGAAAACCGGCATCAAATTGCTTCATAACCTCAGCTTTGATCTTCTCGGACATCTCTGGACGCATACGGCGGACCTTTTGTTTAACCGGAGGGCACTCTTCCTTGGTAGGCAGGTGATGCACCACAATGTCGGTATCCAACCCAGGCATGTCTTCGTAGGACCAGGCAAAGATTTCCACATAATCATGCAACATCTGAATCAACCGCTGTTTCACGCTGAGCTCTAGATTGGCACCAATCTTGACTTCCTTTCTATCTGTCTCCGTACCCAGATTTACCGTTTCCACTGGCTCTTCATGTGGCTGAATGGCCCTCTCTTCTTGGAGTAACAGTCTTGCAAGCTCGCCAGGCACTTCGCAATCATCTTCACCTTCGTCTTCGGCTAAGTTGATCGGATTTTTGAAGTCATAACTGGCAGTAGCAGAGTCGTTACCAGTGAGATCCAGAGTGGATTGAAACCTGTATAGGTGAGTGTGTGTAAATATAGCTGTTTTGCAATATATAAATAAAGAAAGAAAGGGAGCACAAGATTTGAAATGCGAAAAACGTCCAATGTCTTTATTCATGATATATGGAAATGACAAGTAATAAGCCCTCACAAATGAAGCCACGGTGCCCCGGGTAAGACACCGGGCCATAAAGTTTCAATTTATTGTTCATTACAAATTAAAAAACAAAGGAATTAATTACTGAGTAACAAAAGTAACATGTATGTAGTCTTTTGCAGTCCAATTGTTCAGTCCACCGTCGGTCGTCGGGTAGATCCAGCTATCAAATTCTGATTCCTCCGCCTCGCCTTCAATAGCATTCACTCCCAGGTTGGTGATGAACACAGGAGGTCTTCCGATCCTTGCTTTGCGTACAACCCTCTGAGCCTCTGCAGTGAAACCCAGCCCAAATTTGTCAGTCTTAGGAGTAAAATCAGGGAGCCTGCCCCAGTTTGCACATTCACCTTTTTCAATTACAGCCCGGGCGTCCTTCAAGGAAGCCATCTTCAAAGGAAAGTCTTCTTCAATTACTGTCTCAGCTGATGCCAATGTTGGAGGCACCTCCTTGAAATGTTGAAAGGGGGTTTCAATAAACTCCCCGTCCATCTCTATATACCGGAACGAGTTCAGATGACTAACCATGTATTCTTCCTCCCCCTGCACTGTAACAATCTTCCCTCTGACATGGTGTTTACCTGGGGATTTGGTAAACAACCGCTGATCCTCCAAATGGTTACTTATTTGGTTACTCGCAGGATCGATCAGATTGATCCTATGGACATAGGTTGATTTTGAAGTTTAATTAATGTGGATAAGGCTTTAAGTAAATTGTTTAAAGTAAATTGCATAAAGGAAAGGCTTGGTAAAATAAACAAGGCTTGAATGTAAAGGTTCGACAGGAATCTTAAAGGGGAAAAGCATGTAAAATACTGGAAAAGTAAATGACTTGAATTGATTAAATTGGTGTTTCACACATACATTTCTCAACAATTCGTTCGCTCACACTGGGTACTTGAATCTAAATGAGTGACTATGTATCTATTGTGAACACACGCGAGAAACTACACGTCTACTCCTATTTATACAAAAACATTCCAAGTAACCGTCGGGCAGTTACACTGCTTCGAGATCAAGCCACTTGTCACGTTCTCCATGCTCGACGCTCCAGATCCTTGCACGTTCGCACGTAGTAACTGCTGGAAACCGTTTTCCCTCCAAAGCTTTGAATTTCAAACTGCTCCACTCTGGACCATCGAACACGTTCGTCAAGAGACGTCTTCGACGAACACTCCTTCGACGTCGAAGGCAATCAGCCTTCTTCCTTGGAAGAAATCTTCTAAGTATTTTGTCATCTTTCGACGGGCACTTCGACAGGCTTAGCCAGTCGAAAGCATCTTTCAGCTTTTAATGGCTGCCATTAATCAAAACAAAGGTGTCGAATTTAGGAGCCAACAAATTGCCCCCCAAGAATGCCTTATTTCGACTCTGAAAGAAAAAGGCATTCTTTGAAAACGCCATTCGACACCTATTTTTCCACGCTTAGTCACAAGTTAACTTGTGCACTTTTTGTTGCTTTTTACCAACTATTGGCAATCCCAAGAAACCATCATTGATTTGATCCTAGGACGTCACTGTCAGTACGGCGTGCAGAACCAAACATCACTTCATAATTTGTCATTATGACAAATTCAAAAAACGAGGACGCACGCTGCGTCTCTCTGTTTCTGCAGAAACGGCCAAAACAACAGGATGCTGCCACGCGTCCCACTAATTCCTGCAGCATTAAATGACATTTAATGCCCTCGTTATTGGGAATTTCTCCCACTACTATAAATAGTAGTGAATATCCCATTGTGGGACTTTTCACGCAAACTATCTCTCAAACTCCCTTGCTTTCTTGCAAACTTGTTCTCTTTGCAGAAAAACTCTTCCTTTTTCAACTTCAACTTCATCCTCAACAATGGCTTCTGCTTCAACTGCCCCCAAGACTAACGCACCAACTGAACAACTTGCTAAACCCAAGGTCTTTGTAACTGCTCCGGTAGTGAACGCTACAGGGAAACGAAGGGTCCCTGAACCATCTGACATCTCCGTACGTGATGCTTACTCGCGTCACTTGATGATTCCGGTTGGATACTCCAACCAAATCTTCGCAATGGCTGGACCCATGAACCCCAGCATCTCTGAAGCTCTGAAGATCAAGAGCTACTTTCCCATCATCGAGAAACTCAAGCCAGTAGCCTGTGCTAAGAAGGATGCAGAAGACAACGAAGACCCTACACACGAGAAGATTGACCTTCGTTTCTTCAACAGAAGTGTTAGAGTCTTCAGGTCCTGCCCTAATCTCACCCAGGACTATGTTGCTTGGCTAACAAAGCTGGAAAAACATCAAACTCCAGTCTGGAAGGAAATGGGAATCTTTGACCTAATAATGCTGTCGAAGACAGGCTTAAACTACTCCCCAGAGATGCTTATAGCTTCGATGTTGTTCTGGGATAACTCTCACTTCACCTTTCACCTTCCATGTGGGATGTTAACTCCCACACTCTTCGACGTAGCAGCCATCACTGGCCTTCGACCAACCGGAGATTACTTCGACCCGGAAGAGATGTCGGAGGACCAAATTGGCTTTTCTGAGACGAAGCCAACATTCACCACCTTTATCAACCATTTTCATGACCAGTCGACAGACGCAGTGTCAGACGTTGAACACATAGCGTTTCTAGCCTTATGGCTAACTCGCTTCGTGTTCTGTTCGAAGTCTCTGCAAGTGACCAAAAAGATGGTCACTCTGGCCACCCAACTGCATCACCGCCAGAACATCTGTTTGGCAGAACTAATTCTGGCCAGTCTTTATGACTCCATCAGCAATGGGGTTACTCTTTTGAAGCATATCGAAGATAGGAACAGTTTGTTACTCGCTGGGCCTTTCTGGCTACTTCAACTGTGGCTCAACGCCACTTTCGAATCCTTCTTACCCAAGAAGAGTCAGATAAACGAACAAGCCCCAGCGATAGCTAATAGACGTATCGAAGGGATTAGGCTGGCTCTACTGACACCTGTGGAAGATGGGCTAGAGTTCCAACAAACCTTCACTAACTTCGTCCTGATGTTCGCTCGAAGGAAGGAATTTGTTTCGACTATGGCTCCATTTGCACAACGAAAGGTGGGGCCAGCATGGTTTACAAGGCCGCATCCCAAGGAGTCGAGTGGTCCCAATGTCGATGAGCACTCTGTACTTTGGGAGGCATTCCTTACCCCAAGGATTATGCCTCTTCGATTTAAGAGTTCTAAGGCTCATCTGAGTCTGCTTGCCTATCAACCAAATCTGGTATCTCGCCAGTTTGGTATCATCCAAACCCTGCCTTCTCCCATTTTCCCAAGAGAGAAGTCAATGTTGTACTTCTGCAACAATTATACAGAAGAAGCTGCCACCAGGCATATCGGAAGATATGCTGGTCGAACCATCCTCTCGCTGTTCAACTACCAGCTTAACTTCCTTTGTTCGCCATCTTTTGAAGAATGGTGGAGAAGCTATTACGCTGAGTACTTCTTCGACGAGAAGGACTTCATAGCAGAGTTGCAGAAGTCTTTTGTCCTTGTGTTTGACAAAGTAAAGAAATGTAAGTTCACACTCTCACATTACTTTTTATCTTTTTCTTCGACTGTTAGCTTGTTAACTTTTCCTTGTCGCTTTCAGTTGTTCGAAAACCCTTGGTCAAGAAGGCTACAGGAGGCCCACAAGGAGGGGTCCCTTCGACAAAACCTCCACCGCCGGCGAAGACTATAGCGCCGGCGAAGACAACAGGCAACCAACAGGGGGAAGGCTCTTCGAGGAGGCCTCCTGCATCGGTAACCAGATTTTCTTCATTTTCATTCTGGCTTTCGATTTTTTATTTTCGACGTAATTATTCAATCGAACTCCTATTGATTTTATAGGCCCCTTCGCCCAAGAAAAGGGCAGCATTGGTGATCGAATCGGGGAGTGATGACGAAAGTGATTCCCCTCCTTCTCCCCTAAAGAGGCGAAAGTTAACGAAGGACGCTTCTGTTCCTACTCCAGCTCCTGAAGGTCGAACCGTCAGAATAAAGGTTGGTGTGAGGAAGCCTAGGCCACCTGCAGTGGTCATCGAAGAACCAACTGAGGAGGAACTGAACGCTCTAGTTAACAAGCCTGTCGAAAGTGATAATTCCAGCCCTGGGGCTGAAGCCAATCCACAGGTAATCTATTGGACCCTTCTTATAACTTAGGCATAAATACCAGTATTTGATTATGTCTCTTTCGACATCTGAAGATTTGTCTTCTTCCTCTTTTTCAGGACACTACTGGAAGTTCCCCACCAAGGACTTCAGAAACTCTAGAATCTGCTGAACTCAGCAGGCCTCAGGTGCAAGATTTGGGTCATGACGAAGCCCACACTGAGATTGAGGCCAATGCTGAAACAGTGGAGAAGACGAATGAAGAACCTATGGCGGAGGAAACACAGCCAGAAACGGTTCCTGTGGTGGACTTGTCGTCAGAAGAGAATCCTGAAGGGAGAGACCAAGGCAATGGCGAAGAGAATCAAGATGCTGTTGACGAAGAGCATGAAGGTGGTACTGGCGAAGAACACCAGGATGACGCCAGCGAAGAGCCACAAAATGACGCTGGCGAAAGACCCCAAGGTGATGTCAACGAAGAACCACATGTCGACGCTAGTACCGCCTCAGTTCAAGTCGAAGAGCAACCAAACGAGGCACTCAGCATTCAACAGCCTCCAGTCCAAGATAATACTGTGGCAAGGGTCACCTCCTCAAAGCACAGGTCGAAAAAGGACTTGGAAATCTTGAAACAAACTGACCCTGTCAGCTACCTTAATGCAATCGTCGAGAGTAAGAGTTCTTCCGACACCAGTCAGGAAATTCCTACTCTGTCGGGGAAATCTACTGAGACTTCTCCTCTTGATGATGCGTTGGCGAAGGTCAAGGCCCAGTTCTTCAAGAGAGATTTAATGAAGGCTTTAGAGGGGGACCCCACTGCTCCATCTTGCTTAAAAGAGGTTTTGAATGCTGTTGATTTCGATGCTGTAGCCCCAGAAATCTCAGACTTAATCATGGAATTGCATTCTATGATTGACCAAGTCTCAGCGGATTACCGGCGCCAACGAACTTTTAACAGTCAGCTCGAAACGCTGCATGGCAAGAGCTTATCTGCGTGGACTGCTGTCTCAAGTTCGACTTCTCGAATTGCCGAGTTGTCGAAACAGAAAGCGTCTGCACAGGAAAGGTTCGATGCTATTGAGCGAGAGAATGTCTCCTTCCGAGCACAAATTGCAGAGATAGAGGCGAAGATAAACGCCAACACTGTGCTCCAGGAGGAAATTCTTTCGACCATCCCAGACGCTGAGAGCCAGACTGAGATCAAGCAAGGCCTGGAGTTCGCTGAGAGGGCCCAAAGCCTCGACGCTCAAATTGCCAAACTGGAGCAAGAAAAATCTTGGTGCAAGAAGAGGTTGGATTTGCAGCATGCTAAATATCTTCGACTCAAGAATTCTCTTTCCTTTTGATTCTCTTTTGTAACCATCTTCTGTAATCGCTTTCGACAACAATTGCCATTTTGGCAGAAATTAATAAAATTTCCATTTTGGCATTTTTTATGGTTAATTTAGTTTATTATTTTATTTTTATCTCTTGAAGTATAGGCTTATATTTTTTCAAATATTTACCATTTACTCTCAAGAGCCTTTTATCACCACTTATCTCTTCGACTTCATAGGCTCCACCAGAAAAAGTTTGGATAACTCTGAAGGGTCCTTCCCATTTGGGTGACCATTTCCCCATGCTTCGATCCCGTCGATCCATGGGAAGAATTACCTTCCAAACTAAATCTTCAGGCAAAAACACCTTAGGTTTTACCTTTCTATTATAAGAGTCTTCGACTCTTTTCTTCTGAAGCCTGAGTAAGTCGAGAGCGTGTAATCTCTCTTCGTCTAAATCCACCAGTTCATCTAACATCATATTCCAATAAACCTCAGAAGGAATATCATAATGCCTCTGAACTCTTGCAGATTGAAGACAAATTTCTGCTGGCAATACTGCATCATGGCCAAAAGTTAGCCTATATGGTGTTGTACCAGTGGCTTCTTTTGGAGAAGTTCGACAAGCCCATAAAATCTGGTCTAACGTCTTATGCCAATTCTTTGGTTTCTTCCCAACATGTTTCTTTATCAAGCCAATTACCACTTTGTTAGCTGCTTCGACTTGACCATTCGCCTGTGCATAGTAAGGCGTGGATGTTAGGAGTTTGAAACCTGTTTCCTGAGCAAATTCCTGCATCTTTCGACCAGTGAAAACTGAACCTTGATCAGTTGTTATTGTCTCAGGGATTCCATACCTAAATATAATGTTCTTTTGAATAAATTCAATGACATTTTCTTGGTCTACATTGACTAAAGGGACAGCTTCGATCCACTTAGTAAAATAATCAATGCCTACCAATATGTATTTCTGACTCTTTGATGATGCTGGTCGAATCTCTCCAATAAGATCCAACGCCCATCCTCGAAAGGGCCAAGGCTTCACTATCGAGTGAAGTTCGCTTGCTGGTACATGCTGGATGCCTGTATGAACTTGACACTCTTGGCAACCTTTGGCGAACTCAACACAATCTTTCAGCATAGTGGGCCAATATAGTCCTTGTCGAAACAACAACCATTTCATCTTATGGCCTGCTTGGTGAGCCCCACATGCCCCAGCATGCGTAGTCGAAAGGGCTATGTATGCTTCAGTTTCACTTAAACATTTCAGCAACACCCCTTCAGGCGTCTTCTTGAATAACTCATTACCCATGAGTATAAAACTCAACGCCCTGTATTTTGTTTTTCGTTCTGTCGGAGCTCCTGGATTTTGAAGATAGTCCACAATGGGTTTCCTCCAATCCTGGTCTGACAAATTATCAATGAACGAAATCTCGAAGTTTGAGTGATCAGCATATCCTAACCTTGTTGATTCCAAGTCTGTTGGTGATAGACAAGTCGCTCTTATCTTCTCTCGAACTTCGATTGCTCTTTGTAATCTCGTTTTTGAAATTTTATACCCAGATGCAATCTGTGCCAAGTCATTGGCTATTTGATTTTCGACTCTGGGTATGTGTCGAATATTGACACTTTCAAATTGTTTCAATAAACGATTTGCAATCACAAAGTACATAATGAGATTCTCTCTTATGCATTTATACTCCTTTGTGACTTGCTTGATGACTAACTCTGAGTCTCCCATTATTTCGACTCGAGTTGCCCCCAATTCCAACAATATTTCAAGGCCAGTAATTAGAGCTTCATACTCAGCCTCATTGTTCGAACAAGAACCTTCAATTTGGTACTTGAATGTTGTTGGAATCTTATCTGGAGAAATAATCAAGACTCCTACTCCTGTTCCATTTTTATGGCTGGAACCATCGAAGTAGAATTTCCAAGGTTCTATCTCCACATAATTAATATCCTCGACTTGAATAGAGTGGTCGACTATGAAGTCTGCAACCACTTGTCCTTTTACTGCCTTAAGAGGCATAAAGGTCAAGGAGTATTCAGTCAATGCTAATGCCCACTTGCCAATTCGACTATGCAAGATAGGTTTCGACAACATATATTTGAAAACATCAAAATGAGACGAAACGTAAACATCAACTGGTTTTATATATTGTTTGAGCTTTGTACAAGAGAAATACAGACATAGACACAATTTTTCAACTTCGCTATATCTAGTTTCTGCATCATTCAAAACTCGACTGAGATAATAAATGGGTCTTTCGACTCCATTCTCATCCTCTTGGGCTAACATACTTCCCAGAGTTTTGTCAGATGCAGCTATGTACAATCTCATACTCCTATTGCTACAAGGAGGCACCAAAATAGGTGGCTTAGTGAGGTACCCTTTGATTTTGTCGAAGGCTTCCTGTTGCTCTTGCCCCCATTCGAACCCCTCCTTATTCAGTCGAAGTAAGGGTGAAAAGGCCTGAGCTTTCCCACTTAGGTTAGATATAAACCTTCTCAAGAAATTTATCTTGCCTAAGAGGGATTGCAATTCCTTCTTATTCGATGGCGCTTTCGCTTCCAAAATTGCCTTCGTCTTGTTCTGATTTATTTCGATTCCTTTCTTGTGGACAACGAAACCCAAGAAATCTCCAGCTTTTACACAGAACGCACACTTCAAAGGGTTCATCTTCAGACCATGTTCTCTCATTCTTTCGAATGATTGTCGAAGGTGGTCAATGTGACTCTTCCTGGAAACAGATTTTATAACAATATCATCAATATAAACTTGCATAAACGTGTTAATAAAATCATGGAAGATAGTATTCATTGCTCGCTGGTACGTTGCCCCAGCGTTCTTTAGGCCAAAAGGCATCACTACCCATTCGTAAGTGCCTAAGGCCCCAGGGCATCGAAAGGCTGTTTTCGACACATCCTCTTCAGCAATGAATATTTGATTATATCCTGAATAACCATCGAGCATACTCAGGTATTCGTAGCCAGCGGCAGAATCGACTAGCATTTCCGCCACAGGCATAGGATATTCATCTTTGGGGGTGGCAGCATTCAGATCTCTGAAATCTATGCACACCCTTAATGTGCCATTTTTCTTAATTACTGGCACAATATTTGCAATCCATTCGACATACCTTGTAACACGGATGAATTTGCATTTCAGAAGTCTTTCGACTTCCGTTTTGATCTTCGACAAAATTTCTGGAGCGAAGCGTCTTGGATTTTGCTTGATTGGCTTCTTTCCAGGTTTGATTGGCAACTGAAGTTCTACCAATCCTCTGTCGAGACCAGGCATTTCGTCATAATCCCATGCAAAACAGTCTTTAAACTCTTTCAGCAATTGGATCACTTCCAACCTAAGTTCTGGATCAATTTTGGCGCTGATGTAAGTTGGCCTATTCTCTGATCCTTCGCCTAAGTTGATTTCTTCTAAAGGGTCTTGTGCTAACATCTTAATGTTGTTCGCCAAGGGATCCTTTTCGAAGCCCAAAGGCTCATCGTCATAGATCGCGTCGAGCCTCTGTTCCTGCATTTCGTCTGGCATGATATCAGGAGGTCTTGGATCGAAATCCTTTCCTGGGCCAACAGCAGATAATTGTTGATCATTGGCCTGTGTGGCCATGTACTTTACTTCGGCTTCGAGAGCCGTTATCATCTTGGTTTCAGCCACATAGGCCGAAATTCGCTTCAGAGATTGTGACTCAGTCATTATCACTGAATTCACTTCCCCAACCAGTTGGTTGGATACCAGTTAGCCCACTGAATTCTATGTGGGACACGTCCTCTCTGTCCCATTGGAAACCATGCTCAGGATGCAGGTATAGGGAACAAAAGGTGTTTGGCGCTGGCGCCATGTCGAAGTCAGGAGCTGGACATGGCCCTATGTGAGCCAAGTTTTTGTCGAAATCTGTTACACCCAAGTGGTTTACTTCGCCAAGGTAGTAACTCTGATCAGCCTCTATGTTTTCGACCAACCCATCTGGGCGCCATAGAAGCAGTCTTTGATGCATCGATGAAGGCACAGCACCTACACCATGTATCCACTCACGGCCTAACAAAAGGTTGTAGTTAGGTTTGGCCGAAATGACCATGAACATTGTTGGTCGAAGGATCGACCCAACTTTTATGTCGAGCTGGATCACTCCCATGGTGGTCCCAATGCCTCCCTCATAGTTGGACAGGACCATATTGTGAGGTTTTATTTCTTCATCCCTTTTGCCAATCTTTATTAGCACAGAATGAGGGATAATATTGATAGTGGCCCCACAGTCGACCAATATTTTGTTCACAGTGGTCTCTTCGAGCTTAGCCCTTATGAACAAAGGTTTGAGGTGATTCTTCATCGCCTCTGTGGGTGGCTCGAAGAAGCCATTTTGTTCCTCTGTAGTGCCATTGTCCATGACAAAATAGCACACTGGCCTGTGTCTGGCCATTTCTTGTTCCATCTCCCAGTCACTGGTTTCGACTTCTACTTGTCGATTGAATTCCCTGGGTAGCATTGAAACAACGTTCACCATTATATCTAGAGTATCGTCGGACTCAGCATCATCTTCGTCTTCGACTTCGCTCTGGTTAGGCCAAACTAGCCTGTTGGTAACTGGTTCTCTCTCGAGAGGCTTTCTTTGTTTCCTTTGAGGCACATTCGAACTAGTTTCAGCTTTAGGTTCGTTGGTAGCCTCCCTTTCAGCTTTTCGCCTTCTTTGATACCTCCTCCATTGGGACCTCGACATAGGATTCTTTCCCTTGTAGTTGCTGGACACTTGAGCAACCTTGGGTGCAGCAACTTGAGGATCTTTCTTCTGAATTAAAGAGGAACCTCTTGGCACTTCGAAAGAATGCCATTTCTCTTCACTTGGCCTTTTCCGGCCAGATGTTTTGTACCAAGTGTCTACTGGTACATTTGTTGGAGGCCTAAAAGTCAAAGGCCTCTTGTCTTGATTAGAACCCCTTCTGGGATCATGTCGAAGGTTAGAATTCTCCCTTCTCTTGTTCGCTGCTCTCACGCCTTGTATGTGCTCAGCAGCTTTTTTATCAAAGATAGAACTGCATCTTGGACACAGCATAACCTCTGATTTCTTCTTCTGGCATCTTTGTAAAAAATCTGCCAAGTTTTCGTTTTCCCTAGGGAAAGCCGTTTTATTTGCCTGCTCTTGCCTTATGGCTTCTTCTGAAGTTTTAGGGTCAGAAAGTTCAACCATATTGATATTCATTGTATCCTTAGTAGCAAGAGTTAGTTGTTTCATTTGTGTCTCCAGATTCTCCGTCTGGCCTTGTACAGTGGCCAATTGGGAACTGGGCTTTAGTCCAGTTTTTTGTACTTCAGCAGTCTTCGACTTTGGATCTTCGACCGCTTTCTGGACAGCCTCGATTGTCTTCCTGGATAAGTTTCCAGAAAAACTGCCAAAGATTGGCATGTTGATGTGGTCCTTAGAGACTTCGACCATGTTAATGCCTGGCTTCTTCGACTGGATCTTGGTAGCCTCTATCATGTTCACCTCAGAGGGTTCTGCATAGTGGGCTTCAGCCTTCATTGGATTGGAGTCGACAGCCATGGGGGATTTGTCAGCAAACTTTAATCTCCCTTCCTCAATAGCGTCTTGCACAAGATTCCTGAAAAGAAAACATTGAGAAGTTTTATGGCCCAGAAAATTATGATATTTGCAAAAACCTCTCTTCTTTCTTTGATCAAGAGGAGGCACTTTTACCCCAGGGGGTACTATCATTTGGCCATCTTTAACTAGTAAGTCGAATATTTCATCACATTTTGTGATGTCAAAACTATAAGTCTTTTTTGGGAACCTATCGTTGGTCCTGTCTGGACCAATGGGATTTTTCCCATTTGAGGGGACTAATTGTTTACAAGAGTATGGAGGCCCTTGTTTTAGTTCTGCTAAATCGACTTCTCCTTCTTCGACAGCTAAAGTATCGTCGAAGGATTCTAGATCTTCGTCATCCATCTCAACGTAAGCTATTCTCTCTCTCTTGTGAGTTTTTGTTGCCTTAGCTTTCTCAGCTTTAAGGCGTTCGACTTGTCGAACTCTATCGGCCAGTTGGGCCATGTCTCTTAGGTACTGGGTATCTAGTTTCTTCCTAATGGAATAATCTAAACCTCCTGCGGCCATTTCGACCAGCTCATGTTCTGGCACTTGTGTGAAACATCTCGCCTTAAGCAACCTAAACCTATTCAGATATTCGTCTATAGGTTCAGTGAAACGTCTCTTCACACTCGCCAGTTCTTTCAGGCTTATCTTGGTTTGCCCCATATAGAATTGTTCATGGAACAATCTTTCCAACTGGGTCCAATGGTGGATCGAATTGGGGGGTAGAGTTGTGAACCAAGTAAAAGCGTTCTTGGTTAAGGAACTTGGGAAGTATTTGATTCTTAGGTTTTCATTATTTGAAATGTCTCCTGCTTCGATCAAATACCTAGCCACATGTTCGACAGTAGATTCTGTCGTGTCCCCAGAGAACTTAGTAAATTTGGGGACTTTGGTTCTAGGGGGTAGGTCAGTTTGTAACACATATTCTGACAAAGGAGAAGTAAAGTTGGGCCTTCGAAAGCCCATGTTCATCCCATTCTGAGTCATGATCCTTTCGATCATGGTTGCCAGATTATTTTCCAAACCCATGTTTTGGTGTTGGATATGCTGAACCACTTCGTCAGCATTTTGGTTTCTGTTAACTAACCTTACCTCTGGGGCTATTACCCTAGGTTCTTCGACAGGTTGTTCAACAGGCTGTTGAACCTGGTTAATGGTGGTTTCTTCCTCTACAAATATCCCCTGATTTCCTCTTATTTGCGCCCTTTGGGGCTGTCGAATAGGTGGGGGCACTCCAAAGAAGTCAGCCAAACGCGTCATTTGCGCTGTAACTTGCTGATTCGACTGAGTAGTATTTTGTATTAGAGGATTTAGCACTGTACTCAAAGTTTGTGCCAACATTTGCACCATATCATGGTTGCTTTCGTCCATCTGTTGCCTCAAGACTGCTGTCGAGGCATTTGTAAGGTCATGGGCTACTTGGGACGTCCCTCCTAAGAGTTGGTTCCTATTTCTATTCGCCATGCCTACTCCAGAGCCTTGGAGTGGCGAAGTGGCACTCACGAAAGGGTCTGAATAAGTGGACGCAGCATTCGTCAGGCTTGCCAATTCAGAAGTTGGCATACCATAGAATGGAATAAATCCTGGGGGAACCACTGGCCTTGGGCCAGTATTTCCCCTTGGAGGGGGGGTTCCCAAAGGCATTCTGGGGCCTGTTAACGAAGTTATTGGCCCCGTAGTTGTGACTGACACTGCTGGCATCGAACCAACATTCGTCGCTTCACTAACGGTCATATTAACCGTTGCTCCCACACTTGGTGGTGGAATTTCATTATTGTTTGGCGGATTCACCATCTCTTCCCTTCTTCTGGCAGTATTGCTATCGTTGGTGTATATTCTACCACTCCTCAATAACATACAACTCGAAAAGATGAGATTTTTTCAACAATCAACACACAGTCCCACCAGGTGTGCCAATTTGTTTACCTGGGGATTTGGTAAACAACCGCTGATCCTCCAAATGGTTACTTATTTGGTTACTCGCAGGATCGATCAGATTGATCCTATGGACATAGGTTGATTTTGAAGTTTAATTAATGTGGATAAGGCTTTAAGTAAATTGTTTAAAGTAAATTGCATAAAGGAAAGGCTTGGTAAAATAAACAAGGCTTGAATGTAAAGGTTCGACAGGAATCTTAAAGGGGAAAAGCATGTAAAATACTGGAAAAGTAAATGACTTGAATTGATTAAATTGGTGTTTCACACATACATTTCTCAACAATTCGTTCGCTCACACTGGGTACTTGAATCTAAATGAGTGACTATGTATCTATTGTGAACACACGCGAGAAACTACACGTCTACTCCTATTTATACAAAAACATTCCAAGTAACCGTCGGGCAGTTACACTGCTTCGAGATCAAGCCACTTGTCACGTTCTCCATGCTCGACGCTCCAGATCCTTGCACGTTCGCACGTAGTAACTGCTGGAAACCGTTTTCCCTCCAAAGCTTTGAATTTCAAACTGCTCCACTCTGGACCATCGAACACGTTCGTCAAGAGACGTCTTCGACGAACACTCCTTCGACGTCGAAGGCAATCAGCCTTCTTCCTTGGAAGAAATCTTCTAAGTATTTTGTCATCTTTCGACGGGCACTTCGACAGGCTTAGCCAGTCGAAAGCATCTTTCAGCTTTTAATGGCTGCCATTAATCAAAACAAAGGTGTCGAATTTAGGAGCCAACACATGGTATTTGAGCTTTTGGTGTAGAGTGGAGGTCACAGCCCCAGCTTTGTGAATCCAAGGACGACCCAGCAAACAGGAATAAGATGGACGAATGTCCATCACATAGAACGTTGAATCGAAGACTTGAGAACCAACCCGAATCGGAATATCTACCTCACCATGAACCATCCTCTTCGACCCGTCAAAGGCTCGGACAACGATGTTACTAGGCTTCAACTCCAAACCCTCACAATCCAACCTGTCTAAGGCCTTCTTGGGCAGTACATTCAATGAAGAACCGGTGTCTACCAACATGTGTGCCAGAGTAGTGCCCCTGCATTCAATGGAGACATGCAGGGCATCATTGTGGTTCTTTCCCTTGGCGGTCAGATCAGCATCAGAGAAACCCAACCCATTGTCAGCGGTCAAATTGGCCATACAGTCAGTAAATTGATTCGCAAATGTCTCTTGTGGCACATGGGCCGTCTTCAGAAATGAAATCAGGGCCTTGGCATGGGCCTTTAAGCACAACAGCAGTGATAGCATATAGATCTTAGAGGGGGTGTGCCCCAGCTGCTCAACGACGTTGAAATCGCTCTTCTTGATGATCTTAAGGATTTCCTCCATCTCTTGCTGGGAGGCTTCAACATTAACAGTCTTAGGTGCCTCCATCTGGGCAGGCACATCAGCAATCCCTTTGCCCCGAGTGTCAGATGACTCAGCAGCAGGGGTAGAAATTTGACTAGGAGGGGAAACAGGTGCATTTGTAGGCGTGATGATAAGAGGTCTTCGGATAACTGGTGGCGCAATGTCAGGCGAGAAGATCCTGCCACTGCGAGTAACTTTAGCGGGACCGGTGATGTTACTGATACCGGTACTAGTGTTGAACTCCTGCTTTACTCCAAGCACATACACATCTGCTCCATAATGCCATGGGACAACCTTGTCAGATTTATAGGGGAGGGGCCCCGGAACAGTAATGATAATAGGTGCAACAGACATGATTTTGACTGGCTTCCTCGGGGGAGCCTTGGTAGGATTGTTGAAGATGGTGACAACGGATACTTCTTCAACAGGAACAATAGGAACAACGGTCTTCTTGAACAGAATCTCTTTGCTATCCATCAGGTTTTGGACGCCTGATTTCAGCAACGGACAACCAGCAGGGGAAACAACACACAGAAGGCAACCCTTGCTACAACCCGGAAATAAACCGGCCAGCAACAGGTTCCTCTTGACGGTCAATAAATGGGTAGCAACATCATCCACAGAAACTGCATATAGGTCTTCCTCAATAGCATTTACTCCATGCTGGGGCATAGGAGCAGTCACAACGTTGGGCCTTTCGGGCGCCTCAAATTGTATTTCCTTGGCATCGATAAGGTCCTGGACCTTATTTCTCAGGGCCCAGCAATCATCAGTAGAATGCCCCGGGCTATCAGAGTGATAAGCACAGTGGGCGTTTGGATTATACTTCGGAGAGGTTGTGTTTACCACCTTCGGAGCTTCTCTGACGGTTACCAAGTTGGTCGATAGCAGCTGTGGCAAGATCTGCGATAAGGTCATACTAAGCCGAGTATATTCTCTTCTGGGTCTCTCACCCCTTGGTTGGTTAGGTTGCCGAGGAGCGGCAGCAGGCTTTGCAATTACCACCGCGTTGACAGCTTGGCGGCGTTCTGGTTTATTTTGCCTCCTGGGCCCATACACAGCACTGGCTTCCTTCTTGAAAGGCTTTTTCTCAGAACTTGATGACGCACCTTTCTGTATTTTCCCTGATTTCATCCCAGCTTCTATCCTTTCCCCAGTCGGAATGAGGTCTGTGAAACCTGCAGAAGAATTACCGATGAGATGGTTGAAGAACGGCCCAGATAGGGTCCCCAAGAACATGTCCACTAGTTCCCGGTCGGTTAACGGTGGCTGCACCCTGCCAGCCAAGTCCCTCCACTTCTGCGCATACTCTTTGAAACCTTCTCCCGATCCTAGCGACATACCCTGGAGTTGGGTACGTGTAGGAGCGAGGTCGGCATTATACTGATACTGCTTGTAAAAAGCAGTAGCCAAATCCTCCCAGTTACGAACCTTGGTTCCATCCAGCTGATAGAACCATTCGAGATGAGTCCCTGAAAGACTCTCTTGGAAGAAATGGATTCATAAGTTCTTGTCCACAGTATATGGTTGGATCTTCCGCACATAAGATCTGAGATGTAGCTTAGGGCAGGACGCCCCGTCATACTTTGCGAAAGATGGTGCTTTGAACTTATGTGGGATCACCACACCAGAAGATAGACCCAGGTCTCCAAAATCCAGCCCAAGCACTTGTTGAATTTCCATGGCATTCAGGCGATCCTCTAACTGCTTGTACTTGTCTTCCGCTGGAGGGTACTGCTCTTCATTGAAATCAGTCTCGTTGTCAGAGACCACAGGACTAGGAACCCTTCCCCCCCGGGGACTGCCTTTCCCTACAGAAGAACCAGCTTGATCAACCTCATTCTGCAGTGTATTGCCAAACCTCCGGCCAGTGTTGAATAGTACAATTCTCTTCTTCTTCTTTTTGACCAGCAGAGCCTTCAATTCCTCTTGACCTTGGGCTAAACTCATGATCAGCTCTTGGAACTGGGCGTTCTGAGCCTGGAGGGCCTTGATGGATTGCTCAGTAGATGATTCAGGATTCATGATGGCTGCTGAAATAAACAGCGAAGAACATTAAGCAACCTGAAAAGAAGAGTACCTGTGATGCATATGATGAATGGAATGCGTATGGTTTATGTTTTCAAAGACAATCGGGATTCAACTTTGTAAACAAAAAAAAGCAACGCACTTTATTAGATTCAACTTTGAAATTTAGATTGTTCAACAGATTTCCCTTAGGCGTTACATAAAATGGAAATACTGAAAAGGGAAATAAAAAACTGTAAAAGAACATCCAAAGCTCATCAGTGATCCCAGGGTCTCCTCTTCTCAGTACGGATGTAGTCATTCAGGGCCCGCTCGTTCTCCAACTGCTTTGTCAGATTCTGGATCTTTAACTCCTGCTCATTGAACTTTTCCCGATAAGAATCCTGTTCTTCTCGTAGTTGCACCCAAGACCTCTTTAGTGTATCAACATCAGTAGGTATCTGAGGAGGGAGAACAGTTGGAGGAGCCCCATCTCTATCAGGATACTCAAGAATGATGGGTCTGACAGCTTCATATGGCATACCTAAATTCTGAGCACGGGTGCGGACCCATCTGTAGTAGGGTTCCATAGGTAGAGAAGTCTTCGGTCCTAACTCATGTGGGTCAGCTTTGTGAATTCTGTCCCAAGCCTTGATGAACCTACGACGCAGCTCATCACTATCTACCTGAAACTCAAAACTGATGTGAGGCACCAACATCTCATAAGGCCCTGCTCTTCTGGCTCTTCCAAACTGACGGAGAGCTAGACATGGATTATAAGAGATTCCTCCTTGGGTACCAATCAAAGGGACATTAGGATATTCTCCGCAACGATCAATAACAGCTACCTCATCCAAACCCCTGAGAGTCCAAATGATGTCATTATCAGTGAGAGACA
This sequence comes from Vicia faba, assembly GCA_948472305.1. Taxonomy (NCBI): domain Eukaryota; kingdom Viridiplantae; phylum Streptophyta; class Magnoliopsida; order Fabales; family Fabaceae; genus Vicia; species Vicia faba. Next base: position 34,261,355 of record OX451737.1, on the reverse strand, counting down.
TTAACCTATGAGCCCAACCTCTTCCTTCTTTGTTCTTCAGCACGAACTTAGGGAGGTGCGAAATAAACCACCTCACTAACAAAGGAATACAACACCAAAGAGTTCCTTGTCTTCGGGCAGTACGAGCATAGAGTTGTTGCAGGATATCACCCAAGAGAGTGGGCACAGGGTTCCGAGACATGAAGATCCTTATGGCAGTGATGTTAATGAAGTTATCCGGATTAGGAAACAAGACTAGACCATAGATTAAGAGAGCCAGGATGTCTTCATACGCCCTGAAGTCTAAGTCATTCCAGAAACTGTTAGCTTTACCAACCAGAAACTTGGCCAAGAAGCCCTTAACTCTGCTTCTAGTCACCCAGTTGTCCATTACCTCTTTGTGGGTCAAGGGAAGGGCTGCAGCAATCTCCTCAAGCCTAAGAGTCTTTTCCCAACCAGTGAAGGGAGTCTAATCCAAGATAGGGATACCCAGCAAATCAGAGAACTCTTCCAGGGTAGGGACCAGCTGGAAGTCTTGAAAGGTGAAGCAATTGTACAAGGGATCATAAAACTGGGTCAAGACACTCATTAGTTGTTGGTCCCACTTTGCAGTGACTAAACCGAGAAGAGACCCATGCCTCTAGATGAAAGAAGTAGTGTTTGGAATTCTGCTAACCAATTCTTCAAGCAACTCAGGTGGGTGAACAAAGTTGAACCGGATAGTATTCCTTCGCACAGACATCATGATGTCCTACAAAACAGAGCAAAGGTGAAACCCTTTTGTCTTTGAAATGGTCAGTCCTTATGCAGGATGCATGCAATGTTTATGATGGCATGATGTTATGATAAAGCACACCACAAGTATTCACAAAGGCAAACATGATAAGGCGCACAAGACAACCCTTAGAGTTTAGGCCAGCATGGGGTTCAGGTACTACCCTCTTTCAGTTTGTTGGTTAAGACTTGTCCTATCAAAAGTAACCGGGTTCTAGAGGATCCCAATATCACTGACTACCCTCAATCGGTCATAACTCCAGCATCACAATCTTTTCTTGCGGCCAGAACCATCGCGAGAGTTTAGCCTCAATGGGTGTAGCATATTGCTACTGTTCTATTGGCCAAGTTGGGTCATTTAAGGTTCTAAGGTCGGTTGGTGCTTAATGACTCCTCAGAAGACCCATATTCTCCTCGTTGCGACACAAGGGATATCGGTACAGACCAAGGCACCACACCAACGTAGCCACTGTTTCACCCGTATCGGTCTACGCCGGACAGGTCCCTCACAACTTATGCTACCTAACAGGGTATCCCTAGATCCGGGTTAGGATCTATGAAACTCCAAGACAATGCCCACAATAATAAAGCAAACAACGCAAGCAATTGAAAATAAGAGTGGTCTAATCCTAAGGTACACCTCACTTATTAAGATGTCCCCAGCAGAGTTGCCAGTTCTGTGATCGGTGGAAATGAGAACTGACTGTTTAAAGTTGGTTCGCGAAATGTCGTGGTAAGCAAGAGTCGCCACCGTCTTTTATGTTCTCCAACATGGAAAGGACAAAAGCACAGCAAAATTCCTTCTTTGAGAACGTTTCTCGGTTCGGGAGGTAGATTTATAGAAAGGGAAGGTGTTAGCACCCTTTCTATCCATGGTTATCCATGGGCTCTTAGATACTTGCTCTTATGTTTTCAAAATGTTTTCTTTTCAAAATGTGAGTGGGTTTGAAAAAAGTTTCATTGAAAGATTTCTGAATAACTCTTGTATCTGTCCTCAAGAGTGTTTGAAAAATTTGTTTTGAAAGATTTTGAAAGTATCAGTGTGAAAAGGTTTTTTTATTTGTTTTTGAAGAGAGCAAGTATCTATGAGTCATCTACCTACCCTAAGGAATTAGGCTGTGTAGAAGTCCTTAAGGTAGTGCCATCCCACCATTGAGAGATAGGTAGCACCACCGTTGGAGGTGTTCGGGTCAATTCGAGTGTAGGGACAGTGTGGTCACCGAAGCAACAGTAGGACACCTTAGAAGCTACCCTCATGTCCTAGATCCTTTTTTAATCCGAGGCAACCGTTTCGAGGTGTTGTACCCCAAAATTTGCCCTCGCATTTTTCCACAAGAAATAACAACTTCAGGCTTTTCATGATCTTTCAAACTGGCTCAAGAATCAGTCAAACAGACTTTTCTCGTCAGTCAGGACACAATTAGGGTTTTATTGATTTTCAGGGCTCTGGAATGCTTCAAACAGTTGGTTTAGGGTTTTGGTTGATTTTGGCTCAACTTCGATCAGGCGAACGCTTCTTTGGCATTTAATCAGGAATTAGGGTTGTTGATGCGCGGTTCCTCAGAAATAGTTAATTCTACAGCACTTTCCGAGTTATTCCGAGATTTGGGTTGAATTCGCATTGTTTGATTTAATCAGTAAAAGAAGGCATTTGGTTTGAATTCACGTTTGTGTGATTGAACCAGTCAAAAGATACATGCAGTTTGGACTTGCAATGTTGGGTAAAAATCAGTGAAAAGGGAATGCGCCTGATCAGTTGTTGTGATTAACTGTTGTTTTGCTTTGAACATTGGAAGCGTCAAGTTTATTAATTGATCAACACTGAAATATTGTTTAGTTAATTATTTATTATTCTAAAGATTAAATAAGTTGGAATTTATTTTCAATTTATTTTAATTTAAAGAACTATAAATAATAAATAAACAATTGGAGAAGAAAAGAATTAATTAAATAAAAGGACTTTTTTATTTATCTTTAAATCATTTGTGTAATTGTTTTTGTTTACAAAATGTTTACAAAAATAATGTTACATTTATTTAAAGATAAATAAAAACTATCCTAATTATTTTTCTAATCTTCAATTCTTCATCTGCTATCCCTCGCTCCGGTGCTCCATTTTTCATCTGCAAAAGAAAAGGAGAAAAGTCAATGACTGATAAATAAATAAAGAGACAAATAAAAGAAATTCATCATTAAGGGCCACTGATTGGGATCAGTTAACCCTCTCTGCAAATCACAGGATTTCTCCCGGTTCACAAAGAGGGACAAGTTTATTTGCTAAAATTGAATGCACAAGTTTAAAAAATGCACAATTCAAAAATTGTCAAAATTGCATAAGTTCAAATCTCCAACAGCATGTTACAAAGCAAACAGCAAGTCCAAACCAAAGGTCCAAACTCAACTTTCTGCCAAAAATATAAAGCAACTGTCACAAAGGTTACCCAAGCTGTCAAAGAAAAGAAGATTTGGCAAAGATATCAAAGAAGATACAAAGTACAAAAGCTGTCAAAAGAAGAGACAATATGCAGAGGAAAACTATTATGCAAGCAAACATATTCACTTTTCATCACTTCCCAAGTGGCCCTTTCAGAAAGTACACACAAAAACATATTTTAATATTCTTTGAAGTGTACTGGAGAGAGAAGAGGAGAGAAAAGAAAGCAGGTTTTTAGGCTTTAGGCAGGAAGATAGAAAGATATAAAACACAAGAACTGAACACAGTAGAAAAGGAGGGAGAACAAAAACCAACACAAAGAAAATATACAAACTGATAAGCCTCCCAACCTTAAACCTGAAGCAAAAACCTGTATCAGAACCTACTGTCACAAACCACAACATAAGCCTTAAATACTCAAAAAGCCATTAACCTGTGAAAATTACACAAGGAACAAACCTGTAAACCCTTAAAAACAAAAAGCCAGTTCACAATAGAAAAAGACTCATTAACCTATCTCACCAAAAACCAACAACTCAAAAATCACCAGACCTGCAAAGCCATATAAAAACTGCAACATAAAGCAAAAACTAGAGGGATAACAAAAAAGAAGCATTAAACCTGCCTGAAGCAAGCCTCACCCTACCTGTCAAACACCTTAAACCAATAAGCCTGAAACCTCAAAAGGCCATAAACCATTTCCTACTGTCAAGCCAATAAACCATAACAAACCAGAAACAAACCAGCAAACCAGTTAAACCTGAAGCACAAGACCTGCCTACTGCATATACCAGTTTCAACATAAATGGCCTGCCTATTATCACACTCAGGACAACCAAACCAACAAGCATAACCTATCAAGGCCAAGCCTGCACCTGCTAAAACCTCACAAACCAATATCAGTTCATAACAAAGGCCTTCCAGCCTTAAACCAAAATCAAACAACACTGGCCTAAACCAGTTCACCCAACCAATAACCCTCTAAGCCCTCAGAAAGATATCATCACAGGGCAATCAAAAAGCAAGCAATATAAGCATACGAGCAAAGTAGGCAACTATCAAGCTCAACAATTTCAAAGACAAGGTCAAGGTAACTCAAAGAAGATACAGAAGCATACAAAAGGCAAAGGCATTTAGAAGCGTACAAAGGTATCTCAAAGCATTTCAACAAGCATTAAAGGCAACGAGTATACAATAGGAAGGAGAAGAAGAAAGAGGTGAATTTACGAAGGGGTTTTCAGTCAACATCATCATAAAACCCTCAAATGGCAAAAAGATAAAGAGTATAGAAATACCAGGTTCACCAAAAAGCCAATCTCATCACGCAAACCTTCCGCCCTTGGCCTCCGTAGCAACCACAACCTCCTCCTCCATCTCCAGGTAACGGTCGTCCTTCTTTCCCTTCAATACCTCAATAATCATTGCAATATGAACAAGAATCAGAAATGAACATAAAACACAAACACACAATCGTAACCAAAACCTAATAAATTGAAAGATAACGTTCGTACCGTGAACCCGTAACTATCGCCCTAACGCCTTGACCGGAGGGAAGAAGAGGTGGTAACGCTGGTGGCTAGGGCGAGAAGATCAGAGCTTTGAATCTATGGCGAAAAGATGGACGGAGAAGACGAAGTAGCCACAAACGACGCTTCTGCTCGCTCACAAACCCTACGCGTTTCAAACTGAACACAAATCAACAAAACCCTAAAGCGTTTGCTTGCATACTGGGCCTTGCCCGTTTCAACCACGCCTAAAGCCCATTCAGACCCTTTCTCTTAACCTTTTTTTTTTAAAACAAGTTATTTTGTTAATAAATTAATACAAACCCTTTTATATAACATTTTTTTAAACCATATATTTTTCTCTAACTTAATATATTTGTTACAATAATACTTTAATACATAACTTAACATTTTTATTACGCAATATAATTAAAATTGAAAACACTTTTTTTTCTTTTAATTAAAATATTCTCTTTGTACATAACAATTAAAAATACATTTTTCTAATATACATAATTTAATTCTTGATATTTAATTAAAACATACTTTTGGTACATACAAATAAAGATACATTTTTTTTATTACACAATATAATTAAATTGAAAACATTTTTCTTTTCATTAAAACATTCTTTTCATACATATTAAAAATATACGAGATTACAAGGATTAATTAAACAAGCATTTAATTCTTTAAGTCAAAACAATACTTGATACACATTCAATTTCACATTTCGCACCTGTAAATAATTACATACACGTATGCACGTACACTTACACAATATACCTGCATTTTGATACATTATACATTTGTTTATTTTGTATATTCGTTACATTTACATTTGATCGATTCGATTTGGTTGTAACTTATTGGACACTATATTCCTAAGTCTCATCCCCATTCGTAAATTTGTACCCCCACTCCCGGATACTTATTTTGTAATAGCGTAGACTTTACATTTTCGCAATTTACCGCTTTCAATTATACCATGGTTAGACCTAGGGTTTGCATGTACATGAAACCAAACGCTAGATAACCTAATACAAGACAAATACATGAAATCAATACACAATCACACTTTCACCCTCTAGGGTAATCCCACTTGTTGCCTTCCAAAATGGGCCATGCTTGCACGTCGAGTATCTTTGGCAAAACAAATTTAAATGATCATAAAGTACCTCGATGACGCTTTCGAATGTTGCCTAAATGAAATGATCATAGTCCCTTCAAAGCAAATTGCCAAAGATACTTGGCATCATTGCATTCATGGTCCATACGATGACCCGCGCCCGTCCCGTTAAACATCCTAAACGCAAGATTGTCCACCAAATTCAATGGTGGAACAAAATTGTTAAAAAAGGTTGAAAACATAGAGAAAACCTTTGAGTACAATAGGGTAGACAAAACTCTTAGTTACTTGAGATCAACTTGCAAAAACGCTTGCCTTCTTTTCAAAAACCACATTCCACAAGCACTTTCAAAACAAACTCTCAAAACATTTTGAAACATCTTTTCGAAAAGATACACGCCTTTGTAAAATATTCGAGTAAAGAATTGTTACAAGGTTAGCCTAAGACAAGGCATCTTCTTCAAAAACATTTTCAAAAACACACGCACACACACCATTTTCAAGCAATCAAAAATCAAGGCAAGTGATCTAAAAAACCAAGTAACTAAGAGCCCATGGATAACCATAGATGAAAAGGGTGCTAATACCTTCCCTTTTCATAATCTACCCCCCGAACCCACGAAACATCTCAAAAGGTTTTTGCTGTGCTTTTTAAACCTTTCCTTTAGGATAAAATAAAAAGTCGGTGGCGACTCTTGCTCAACCGAACAAGTGCGAATACAAACGCAAAACCCACAGTCAGTTCTCCCACCGTACCACAGAACTTGCGACTCTGCTGGGGAGAATTTTAAAAGTGGGGTTACCTTAGGGTTTAGATCACCTTTACTTTCTTGCTTTGATTAACTTGATTGCTTTATCTTTGGGTTCTTGTTTGGGTTTGTTGTAAAATCCTCCACCCGGATTTGGGGCACCTTCTTAGGTAAATAGCAAAAAACTGCGAGGGAACTGTGCGGGGTATACCGACACGGTTGAAGCAGTAAGCTATGTTAGTGTGACATATTTGTGAGTATCGGTAACCCTTGAGTAGTCAAGAAGAGTACGGGGCCGCTGAGTGATGTCGTGAAGCACTAACGAACTTTTAGAACCTTAAATTGACCATCTTAGCCTTTTTAGGGGTAGTGAGATGACCGACTTTGGTGCAGTCAGAGGTTGGTAGATACTCGATACTACACTCATTTGAGGGTTGTTTTCTTGGAATATTTTGGTCGCCAGTTAGTGGCTAAACCGAAACAATGAACACAGAAAACAATCTAATGATATTGAGCTCCTTAGAACCCGATTTCTATTTTAGGACAGGATGAGCCAACTAAATTCAAGAGGGTACTTACCTAAACCTCATGCAAGCCTAAACCTAAGGACTTGTTTGCTTTGTGTGAATATGTTTGCCTGTATATACACTCACTTGCTTCTGCATACATGTACATAACATCATAACATCATACCATAGCATTTTCAATAACCATTTCAAGGACCTCGAGGGTTCTTTTGATGCAGGGTTACGTTGAACCAGACATCTACCAAGGGGCAAGAGGTTTCTCCTCTAAACAAAGTTCTCCAGTCAAAGTTCAAGCACAACAACTTGAATCAGTGGCTATGACCCACTCGACATGGTGAGCTTGATTCTCGTGGAAAGACATCCACCGATACAAAGTTCTCCAGTCAAAGTTCAAGTACAACAACTTGAATCAGTGGCTATGACCCACTCGACATGGTGAGCTTGATTCTCGCAGAAAGGCATCCACCGATACAAAGTTCTCCAGTCAAAGTACAACAACTTGAATCAGTGGCTATGACCCACTTGACATGGTGAGCTTGATTCTCGTGGAAAGACGTCCACCGGTGCGGAGATCTCCAATCCAAGAGCAAAGTTCAACCTCTAACATTTTCTTGTGTTTACCCCAAGAGATCCTTGAAAGCATGCATCCACATATCATGCATTGCATCTTGACAGTCTTTCCTTTTTCAGGTTTCCTTACTCTCCTGCTGTTTATTTCAGCAAGAGATGGCTCTAGAAAGGTCTGTCAAAGACATCCAAGACCAGACTGCTCAGCTGCAGGAGATGTTCCTGAACTTGTCTCTGGGGCAAGAAGAGATGAAAGCTCTCCTCACAAAGAGCTTGGGGAATTCCAACAATGCCAGGAGTGATCAGCTTGCGGAGCTGCAGTTTGATCTGACAACCTTGAGGACCCAAATGATGGGACAGTTGGTGGGCCAGATGGCTCTCATCCAAGACCTATCTCACAGACAAGAGGAACTCAGAGTTCTTGTCCGCCAACTGCTTCCAAACAACCAATTGGGACAAACATCTGAGGTTGAAGAGCAAGTCACCGCTCAGCCTCCATCCACTCAAGAAGACAAGGGGAAAGCACCTTTGCTTGCTTCAGGGTCACAAGCCCATCAACAACCTCGCCAGCGTCAACGGGGTAATCGGCGTAAGCAAGAAACGTCAGGAAGGCGGTTCACGGAGACTGAAATACCATCTTTCTTCATACTGAAGCGCCTGATAGAGGTCAACCTGCTTACCTTAAAGGATCCTCCTCAGAAGCTCAATACCTCCTCTCCTAACTATCATCCCGACGCATTCTGTGTTTACCACTCCTACAGCCCGGGACACGACACCAACGACTGTCGGGCCTTGAAGAACAAGATTCAAGATCTGATCGACATTGGGGTGCTGGAATTCATGCCAGACGGCGAGATGAAAATCTTCCGTTAAAGGGTTCTCCACTTGAAGTGACGAAGCTCAAGTTGAAAGACTTTTGTTTCTTTTTGAATTTTCAAAGTTGTAATTTCTTTTGCTGTCAAACAATTATCTATTGATGTTAAACTCTGTTTTCATTAATGCATTGCATATGTTTGTCTTGAATTCATCCATTCGTTTCACTACTCTTATGCTTTTCTTTATGATATTTGACTCTTGATAAAAAGCTGTAAGCCTTTAGAGGGAGGATGACGAAACAATACCATGATCTTATACAGTACGCTTTTGAACAGACCTTGCTGATGATGTACAGGCATTTCTTTCAATCCCCAAACACTGGAGTTATAAGGAAGTTAATCCCTAGTCAACCCCTTCGAGCCAAAGAAGTAGGAGTTTTTTGTTCTAAACGATCAAAACCTTTGATATAAACCTGGGGCAGGGTAGTATCTCAGTTAATTCAAAAGAAGATGCGCATTGAAGTTGCAAACTCCCAGTTCGTAATACAACGAACGACGTCGAAAAAGAAAACATTCCTTTGGAATCAAAAGACAAGGGTGGTTCCCTATCACATAGACAGTCAATCTCTCAAAAGAGAAAAGCCCACTAAGCCAAAACCTATAAAGGAGGCTTAAGAAAGCTGGGGCATCCCGCTGACGGTAATCCCGGAAAACGGTAACAGTCAGGCAAAAGTTAGGGATAACAAATCAAAATCAAAATAGTGAGATCATTACAAAATCCTCAACAACACGAAAAATGTTGAAAAAGAAAAAGGAGATGATGACTGTCTCCCCAAATTCAAACTGGTGAACCATCGCCCAAAAGTCGTTCCAAACTCAAAACAGAGTGTGACGCACAATTAACTGAGCTTAGGTTGAAGAACATCACGAAGAGCGGGTGGGTACAAATATATTTTGAGCCTTTATCCTTTGTTTCTTAAACCGTGAACCAAGCCACGTTACAACCCTTCAAAAGTCATAATTGAAGCATGGGTTAGTTCGAAAGCATACTGTTACAAAAGGTATCCTGACTCCTGTAGGGCTTTGCTCTAAATCTTGTGTTGACTTGTCTTATAAAAAGTTTTCTGCTAAAAACACATTTTTCAAAACTTCGAGACAAACATAAACTTTGCATTGCTTGAATACCACTGTCTGCATTTGGCTTTTTGTTTGACAGCGAAGAAATTCATACAGCGAATGTTCAGAGGAACGAAAACTCTCTCGGTAAGTAAAAATCACTTCAAGAGGATAACACTTCCATCACAAATCTCCTATCAGCAGGGAACATGATATGTCATTAACCTGGGGAAGTCCAGTCAAGATTTCAAGAAATCTCTCAATATGCAGAGTAATCTAATTCAAGACTCCTTCATCACCACTTGGGGCATTCGAATGTCAAAAGTGTTCAAAAACCCGATGCAGCTTTACACGAGCTCATCATCAGGAAGCCCTACACCGGTTCCTCCTCAAGATTTCTGAAAATAGTTCACGGGTTCTCCAAGTAACGGATGTTGACCTATCACTTGTTCAGATTCTTCTCAAGACTTCTGAAAACAGTTTATGGATTCTTCCCAACAACGGATGTTAATCTATTACTTGTTCAGAGGCAACCATTGAAAACAGTTTACGGACGCTTCCCAACAACGGATGCTGCTCTATTGCTTATTCAATCTCAAGATTTCTGAAAATAGTTCACGGGTTCTCCAAGTAACGGATGTTAACCTATCACTTGTTCAGATTCTTCTCAAGACTTCTGAAAATAGTTTATGGATTCTTCCCAACAACGGATGCTAATCTATCAGCTTGTTCAGATGCAACCATTGAAAACAGTTTACGGACGCTTCCCAACAACGAATGCTGCTCTATTGCTTATTCAATCTCAAGATTTCTGAAAACAGTTCACGGGTTCTCCAAGTAACGGATGTTGACCTATCACTTGTTCAGATTCTTCTCAAGACTTCTGAAAACAGTTTATGGATTCTTCCCAACAACGGATGTTAATCTATTACTTGTTCAGAGGCAACCATTGAAAACAGTTTACGGACGCTTCCCAACAACGGATGCTGCTCTATTGCTTATTCAATCTCAAGATTTCTGAAAATAGTTCACGGGTTCTCCAAGTAACGGATGTTAACCTATCACTTGTTCAGATTCTTCTCAAGACTTCTGAAAACAGTTTATGGATTCTTCCCAACAACGGATGCTAATCTATCAGCTTGTTCAGATGCAACCATTGAAAACAGTTTACGGACGCTTCCCAACAACGGATGCTGCTCTATTGCTTATTCAATCTCAAGATTTCTGAAAATAGTTCACGGGTTCTCCAAGTAACGGATGTTGACCTATCACTTGTTCAGATTCTTCTCAAGACTTCTGAAAACAGTTTATGGATTCTTCCCAACAACGGATGCTAATCTATCAGCTTGTTCAGATGCAACCATTGAAAACAGTTTACAGACGCTTCCCAACAACGGATGCTGCTCTATTGCTTATTCAATCTCAAGATTTCTGAAAATAGTTCACGGGTTCTCCAAGTAACGGATGTTAACCTATCACTTGTTCATATTCTTCTCAAGACTTCTGAAAACAGTTTATGGATTCTTCCCAACAACGGATGTTAATCTATCAGCTTGTTCAGATGCAACCATTGAAAACAGTTTACGGACGCTTCCCAACAACGGACGCTGCTCTATTGCTTATTCAATCTCAAGATTTCTGAAAACAGTTCACGGGTTCTCCAGTAACGGATGTTAACCTATCACTTGTTCAGACTCTTCTCAACTTCTGAAAACAGTTTACGGATTCTCCAGTAACGGATGTCAATCTATCGCTTGTTCAGATTCCAAGCCTTCACCTGCAGCAATCAAAGGACTCTCGCAATCCCCAGCCAGAGAACCTTCCAGAAGCTAACTCCATTCAGAGTCAAGTTTCATTATCCCCAGCGAAGCTAAAACTTCAAATTATCAATCCCTAGCGGAGCCAGACTAATGAACCTTCTCCCCACAGAGTTTTGGGAGGGCAAATCTTGAGTTCCCCAGTGAAGTCGCCAGAGTTACTTCCCACCGAGCTGAAGATTCTCAATCTTACCTCCGCAACATGAGTCTACTAGTTTGGAACTCCCCAGTAGAGGTCATCAGGAATTCTCTTCCCCAGCAACAGCCAAAGAATTATTTTCCCGGCAGCGGTCAAGATTCTTTTATCTTCAGCCGTCCAAGATTCATTTATCCTCAGCAAGATAGCTCATCAGCTTACATGCGCATTCATCACATTCATGTCATAAACATTGCATCATGCATCATAACATTGCATACAACTAACCCTTTACTTTTTCAGGTAAGATCAGTCAACAGACAAAGATCACCTCCCGAGATTCATCCAGAAATAGTTCAGATATGACCCGGGCACGACGACATTCTGATACTTATTCCGGATCCATTCAGACGCATTATCATGAAAACCTACACCGGTTCCTATTCAACTTTAAGACTTCTGAAAACAATTCACGGGTTCTCCAATAACGGATGCTAACCTATCACTTGTTCATATTCTTCTCAAGATTTGAAAACAGTTTATGGATTCTTCCCAACAACGGATGTTAATCTATCAGCTTGTTCAGATGCAATTTTTGAAAACAGTTTACGGATTCTTCCCAACAACGGATGTCAATCTACCAACTTGTTCAAATGCCAACTTTTGAAAACAGTTTACGGACGCTTCCCAACAACGGATGTGGCTCTATTGCTTATTCAACCTCAACTCCTGAAAATAGTTTACGGATTCTCCAGACATGGATGTCAATCTATTGCTTATTCGGACCCCCAATTCAGAGATGTTCCAAAACATGGGCGCCTTTCTGATACTTGTCCACTCACCATTGACATACAGTTCAACATGTCCAGATGGCATCTATAAGCCCATCCTCCTACCAGCAGTCGCCAAATGGCATCTTTAAGCCCATTATCAGATGGCATCTCTAAGCCCATCCCCCGACAAGATTCTATCGCACCAGATGGCATCTTTAAGCCCATCACCAAATGGCATCTTTAAGCCCATTCACCTCTACCATCACATCGCCGAGTGCAAATTTTCTGGGCACTTTAGTGTCCAATCTTCTTTTACCTTCAAGTCGCGAAAGGCAAACTTGCCAATCTAACTCTTCAGGTTCAAGAAGATTGCACAGGGGCAACTGTTGTACCCCAAAATTTACCCTCGCATTTTTCCACAAGAAATAACAACTTCAGGCTTTTCATGATCTTTCAAACTGGCTCAAGAATCAGTCAAACAGACTTTTCTCGTCAGTCAGGACACAATTAGGGTTTTATTGATTTTCAGGGCTCTGGAATGCTTCAAACAGTTGGTTTAGGGTTTTGGTTGATTTTGGCTCAACTTCGATCAGGCGAACGCTTCTTTGGAATTTAATCAGGAATTAGGGTTGTTGATGCGCGGTTCCTCAGAAAGAGTTAATTCTACAGCACTTTGCGAGTTATTCCGAGATTTGGGTTGAATTCGCATTGTTTGATTTAATCAGTAAAAGAAGGCATTTGGTTTGAATTCACGTTTGTGTGATTGAACCAGTCAAAAGATACATGCAGTTTGGACTTGCAATGTTGGGTAAAAATCAGTGAAAAGGGAATGCGCCTGATCAGTTGTTGTGATTAACTGTTGTTTTGCTTTGAACATTGGAAGCGTCAAGTTTATTAATTGATCAACACTGAAATATTGTTTAGTTAATTATTTATTATTCTAAAGATTAAATAAGTTGGAATTTATTTTCAATTTATTTTAATTTAAAGAACTATAAATAATAAATAAACAATTGGAGAAGAAAAGAATTAATTAAATAAAAGGACTTTTTTATTTATCTTTAAATCATTTGTGTAATTGTTTTTGTTTACAAAATGTTTACAAAAATAATGTTACATTTATTTAAAGATAAATAAAAACTATCCTAATTATTTTTCTAATCTTCAATTCTTCATCTGCTATCCCTCGCTCCGGTGCTCCATTTTTCATCTGCAAAAGAAAAGGAGAAAAGTCAATGACTCATAAATAAATAAAGAGACAAATAAAAGAAATTCATCATTAAGGGCCACTGATTGGGATCAGTTAACCCTCTCTGCAAATCACATGATTTATCCCGGTTCACAAAGAGGGACAAGTTTATTTGCTAAAATTGAATGCACAAGTTTAAAAAATGCACAATTCAAAAATTGTCAAAATTGCATAAGTTTAAATCTCCAACAGCATGTTACAAAGCAAACAGCAAGTCCAAACCAAAGGTCCAAACTCAACTTTCTGCCAAAAATATAAAGCAACTGTCACAAAGGTTACCCAAGCTGTCAAAGAAAAGAAGATTTGGCAAAGATATCAAAGAAGATACAAAGTACAAAAGCTGTCAAAAGAAGAGACAATATGCAGAGGAAAACTATTATGCAAGCAAACATATTCACTTTTCATCACTTCCCAAGTGGCCCTTTCAGAAAGTACACACAAAAACATATTTTAATATTCTTTGAAGTGTACTGGAGAGAGAAGAGGAGAGAAAAGAAAGCAGGTTTTTAGGCTTTAGGCAGGAAGATAGAAAGATATAAAACACAAGAACTGAACACAGTAGAAAAGGAGGGAGAACAAAAACCAACACAAAGAAAATATACAAACTGATAAGCCTCCCAACCTTAAACCTGAAGCAAAAACCTGTATCAGAACCTACTGTCACAAACCACAACATAAGCCTTAAATACTCAAAAAGCCATTAACCTGTGAAAATTACACAAGGAACAAACCTGTAAACCCTTAAAAACAAAAAGCCAGTTCACAATAGAAAAAGGCTCATTAACCTATCTCACCAAAAACCAAAAACTCAAAAATCACCAGACCTGCAAAGCCATATAAAAACTGCAACATAAAGCAAAAACTAGAGGGATAACAAAAAAAAGCATTAAACCTGCCTGAAGCAAGCCTCACCCTACCTGTCAAACACCTTAAACCAATAAGCCTGAAACCTCAAAAGGCCATAAACCATTTCCTACTGTCAAGCCAATAAACCATAACAAACCAGAAACAAACCAGCAAACCAGTTAAACCTGAAGCACAAGACCTGCCTACTGCATATACCAGTTTCAACACAAATGGCCTGCCTATTATCACACTCAGGACAACCAAACCAACAAGCATAACCTATCAAGGCCAAGCCTGCACCTGCTAAAACCTCACAAACCAATACCAGTTCATAACAAAGGCCTTCCAGCCTTAAACCAAAATCAAACAACACTGGCCTAAACCAGTTCACCCAACCAATAACCCTCTAAGCCCTCAGAAAGATATCATCACAGGGCAATCAAAAAGCAAGCAATATAAGCATACGAGCAAAGTAGGAAACTATCAAGCTCAACAGTTTCAAAGACAAGGTCAAGGTAACTCAAAGAAGATACAGAAGCATACAAAAGGCAAAGGCATTCAGAAGCGTACAAAGGTATCTCAAAGCATTTCAACAAGCATTAAAGGCAACGAGTATACAATAGGAAGGAGAAGAAGAAAGAGGTGAATTTACGAAGGGGTTTTCAGTCAACATCATCATAAAACCCTCAAATGGCAAAAAGATAAAGAGTATAGAAATACCAGGTTCACCAAAAAGCCAATCTCATCACGCAAACCTTCCGCCCTTGGCCTCCGTAGCAACCACAACCTCCTCCTCCATCTCCAGGTAACGGTCGTCCTTCTTTCCCTTCAATACCTCAATAATCATTGCAATATGAACAAGAATCAGAAATGAACATAAAACACAAACACGCAATCGTAACCAAAACCTAATAAATTGAAAGATAACGTTCGTACCGTGAACCCGTAACTATCGCCCTAACGCCTTGACCGGAGGGAAGAAGAGGTGGTAACGCTGGTGGCTAGGGCGAGAAGATCAGAGCTTTAAATCTATGGCGAAAAGATGGACGGAGAAGACGAAGTAGCCACAAACGGCGCTTCTGCTCGCTCACAAACCCTACGCGTTTCAAACTGAACACAAATCAACAAAACCCTAAAGCGTTTGCTTGCATACTGGGCCTTGCCCGTTTCAACCACGCCTAAAGCCCATTCAGACCCTTTCTCTTAACCTTTTTTTTTAAAACAAGTTATTTTGTTAATAAATTAATACAAACCCTTTTATATAACATTTTTTTAAACCATATATTTTTCTCTAACTTAATATATTTGTTACAATAATACTTTAATACATAACTTAACATTTTTATTACGCAATATAATTAAAATTGAAAACACTTTTTTTTCTTTTAATTAAAATATTCTCTTTGTACATAACAATTAAAAATACATTTTTCTAATATACATAATTTAATTCTTGATATTTAATTAAAACATACTTTTGGTACATACAAATAAAGATACATTTTTTTTATTACACAATATAATTAAATTGAAAACATTTTTCTTTTCATTAAAACATTCTTTTCATACATATTAAAAATATACGAGACTACAAGGATTAATTAAACAAGCATTTAATTCTTTAAGTCAAAACAATACTTGATACACATTCAATTTCACATTTCGCACCTGTAAATAATTACATACACGTATGCACGTACACTTACACAATATACCTGCATTTTGATACATTATACATTTGTTTATTTTGTATATTCGTTACATTTACATTTGATCGATTCGATTTGGTTGTAACTTATTGGACACTATATTCCTAAGTCTCATCCCCATTTGTAAATTTGTACCCCCACTCCCGGATACTTATTTTGTAATAGCGTAGACTTTACATTTTCGCAATTTACCGCTTTCAATTATACCATGGTTAGACCTAGGGTTTGCATGTACATGAAACCAAATGCTAGATAACCTAATACAAGAAAAATACATGAAATCAATACACAATCACACTTGCACCCTCTAGGGTAATCCCACATGTTGCCTTCCAAAATGGGCCATGCTTGCACGTCGAGTATCTTTGGCAAAACAAATTCAAATGATCATAAAGTCCCTCGATGACGCTTTCGAATGTTGCCTAAATGAAATGATCATAGTCCCTTCAAAGCAAATTGCCAAAGATACTTGGCATCATTGCATTCATGGTCCATACGATGACCCGCGCCCGTCCCGTTAAACATCCTAAATGCAAGATTGTCCACCAAATTCAATGGTGGAACAAAATTGTTAAAAAGGGTTGAAAACATAGAGAAAACCTTTGAGTACAATAGGGTAGACAAAACTCTTAGTTACTTGAGATCAACTTGCAAAAACGCTTGCCTTCTTTTCAAAAACCACATTCCACAAGCACTTTCAAAACAAACTCTCAAAACATTTTGAAACATCTTTTCAAAAAGATACACGCCTTTGTAAAATATTCGAGTAAAGAATTGTTACAAGGTTAGCCTAAGATAAGGCATCTTCTTCAAAAACATTTTCAAAAACACACGCACACACACCATTTTCAAGCAATAAAAAATCAAGGCAAGTGATCTAAAAAACCAAGTAACTAAGAGCCCATGGATAACCATGGATGAAAAGGGTGCTAATACCTTCCCTTTTCATAATCTACCCCCTGGACCCATGAAACATCTCAAAAGGTTTTTGTTGTGCTTTTTAAACCTTTCCTTTAGGATAAAATAAAAAGTCGGTGG
Source organism: Vicia faba (assembly GCA_948472305.1). Classification (NCBI taxonomy): domain Eukaryota; kingdom Viridiplantae; phylum Streptophyta; class Magnoliopsida; order Fabales; family Fabaceae; genus Vicia; species Vicia faba. The sequence goes on along the minus strand of OX451737.1, from coordinate 34,244,192 downwards.
CGACTCTTGCTCAACCGAACAAGTGCGAATACAAACGCAAAACCCACAGTCAGTTCTCCCACCGTACCACACGAGGCAACTATTTCGAGGCAACTGTTTCGAGGCAACTGGATCATGGACATAAGAGCGACCGCTAAAACGTCTTATACTTGACGACCACGTTTCGAAGGCAACGAGTGAGGCGTACCCTAGAAGTGGTGTGTGTATTGTGTATTGTTTTCATGTTATATTTTATCTTTGATCATAGCATTGTGAGCTACGCGTTATTTTTAATTACCATACATTCTTTCATGCAAGTTTAGAATTTAGGAGTGCGGGAAATTTAAAAGCGGAAAGATAAAAGCTACGCTATTACAAGGCGCGGGTCTATACATCGCCAAAATATAAAGACCCGTTTTTGATAAAAGATGCGGAAAGTAAAAGAAAAGCAGTAAACCTAATTACTATTACATCCGGAACAGTTACATAATAATCAAAAGAAAATAATGCGCGAAAAGAATAAATTGGAACGTCCGAGGGTGTTGACCCTTTTGAGAAGTTAAATTAAATTAAAGCCTAATTAATTATTTAATTAAAGAAAAGAAAGTGTGTTTTTTTATGTCTTTTTGGATTTAATATGGAAATAAAAAAAAGAATTTAAAAGGAAAACCTAAATCTAGATTATTTTAATTATTAAAGAAAATGTCAAAATTGACCTAATTTACTAATTAATTAATTTACATATTTATGTACAAAAATAATAATAATAAATAATGATGAAAATAATTAATTAAGAAAAGATAAAAAATGTCAAAAAACCTAATTCTATATATTTTATTTATTAAGAAAAAGATTAAATTTAAAACCTAAATTAAACTAGATTAATTATTAGAGTTTATTTACAAAAATAAATTAGTGAGGAAATTAATAAATAATTAAATATATTTTACAATTTTGATTTTCTGTTTTTATTATGGAAAATTATTTTATGGTGAAAAAACAATTAAAACAATTAACAAGAATTAGAGAAGAAAAGAAAATAAAATTAAAAAGGATGCAAACCAAGGGGGGTGTCAGGCCCATATGGAGGTGTTTGTGAGGAATTCAGGCCCATGAACACAAGGCCATCTTTGACTTTTCTGGTTGTGTGTACGACGGTTGACTGGAGTGTACCATGGATGTTGTTTCCTGACCATTAGATTGGATCTCCTGGCCACTTGGCAAGCCACGCGTGAGAATGCATGATGGACTTCTAAGCATACGCTGCATGTGAACGCTTTATGAAAAAATAGAACAAATTATATGGGGGACCTGGGGATCGAACCCAGGTCCCAGCACTCACCAAGCCACGTCCCTTGCCAATTGAGCTATTGCGCGCGTTTGTCATATGAATGGGAAACAATTATTATATAAGTAAAACAAATATTATGGTATCAAACAAAACAAAAACGCGCCAGATTTAAATGTCCCAACCACAAGATGCCACCTATGCTTCTTCTTCGTTTGTACCTGTAAACATGAATAAGATAGCGGGGGTTTTAAACCCCCACTAAGTGAAAGTCCTGAAAATAGCGAATAAAAGAGGAATCAACATAAATTGAGCGCGGGGGTTTCAATCGATTCGTCTGGTTGCAACGAATTTGTCCATATAGGTTTGGAGGTCCAATTTTTCCTGATACCTAAAGCCCTAATTTGAAGCTTCAGAAACCCTAGGTTTCATCCATGGTGGATTTTGATCCAGGCAACATTAGTTCAATTAAGCTGTACCAATCGCTTCAGAAGGTCACTATTAGTGTAAATCAAACAAGAAAAATGGTTAAAAGCGCATGAATGATGATATGTCAAATTGGAAAACAAAGCAAACCGTGTGGTTCGTGTTCTTGGATTCTTTATGCGTTTGGACTAGTTCTTGATTGCAAACGCTTCCTGGAGACTTAGGCAACGTATTGGAATCCTTTTTAGGCCTTGAATTGTACTGCAAGTATGCTTTCAGTTTTCAAGTTTCTCTTGGAATTTTTGCAACTTGGTTATGGATTCTCAGCAGCTTTTTCGTGTATGTATGAGTAGGGTTTCACTCAGCATATGTATGTGAATGATTCTAGGTCAAAAATAAGCCCACAAGTCCATGGATTAATGACTTGAATATTTGATTGCTAATCATATCTTTTTTCAATCTTTTTCCATGGAAACCTTGCCAATTATGGAAGATCTTGTCCCCTTGAGTGATGCACGAAATCCTTAGCATGTGTGGAGTATATTTGCTGCATAAAAAGATTTGCCAACCATGCTTTGATATTTTCTACAATTAAAACCAATTAAATGAATTAATAATAATATAAATTCAATTAATTAATTAAAAATAAGAAAATAAATCATTTTGAACTCAATGGGTCGTGCATAGGCTTTGGGTAATGATTCAAGAAAGAATTTGAGGCCCATTAGCAAATTTGAAGTTTTTTTAGGCAAAGTTGACTTTTGAAAGTTCCCAAAAATTTCCCAACTTCTCCAATGCGTATCTTGCTCAATTTTGAAGCTATGAACATGTTCTTGGACATTTTGGAAAGGTCTTGAAGTCCTCTAACCAATGCCTTTGGTCCCATGTCATTTTGATTTACCAATCTCAAGTTATGGTCTTTGACTTAAAGTGCCTTTTTGTTGACTTTTGAAAATGACCTATAATGTTGAAATTGATAACTTTTTGTGAGAGCATTTCTTGGACTTGGAGTGTGAAGATGAGTTGTAGTAAATGTCATCCCCTTCAAAATGAGCTTTGGATTTGATTTTTCTGATGAACCATGAAAAAGTTATGCCTTGGTCAATTTGCAGTTGACTTTTCAACTGTCCAAAAATAGAAACTTTTGCATCTTGAGACTTTTTGAGCCATGCTTGTGGAATCATGATCAAGAATTGATCAAATGATGATTGTGGCTTCAAAATAAGATGTTGACCAAAAATGTTGACTTTTGACTATCAAATGACCATTTTGCCCCCTGCAGTTGACTGTGGAGCAATTAGGGTTTTTGACTGGGCAACTTGATGCTGTGAGTCTTGAAACTTGGCATATAGATGCTTGACAATGTATATAGGCATATAGGACTTGATTGGACCCTTGAAAACCTCAACTTCTTTGCAAGAACCAAAACCCTAATTTTGACTGTGTTAGGAGGCAATTGGACTGTGCAATCCTTGAGGGATTTTGAAGCTTGATCTTGCCAAATCTTGAAGAATATGGGAGGGCAAATTTTGGGGTACAACAAAACCTATTCTAAAAAAATAAAAATAATTGATTAAATTAAAATCTTTATTTTTTGCATTTTATTAATTACGTAAGATCTAAAGAAAACAAATAAAACTAAATTATTATTTTTTATGTTTTATTAAGAAAATTTAATCTAAAATAAAATTTCATTAAGAAAAGAAAATGATAAAAAAAATATTTTAAAAAAAACTAATTCAAATTAATATAAAAAGATATTTTATGTTTTATTAATAATTTGCATACAAAAAAAATGTAAAGAGAAAACAAATTAAAAAAAATGCAATGGGCTTAAGATGACTTAGATGTGAGGCCCAAAGAGAACAAGAAAGCTTAAGTGCTGTAAGAAAAAACAAGCCCAGAAGGGGGTGTATAAGTAAAATGCGTATGGGCTTTGGGGGAAATTAACAAAACAAGCCCAAACTTCTTAAGTGACATTAGTCTCTGATTAAGGGAGAAATTAGGGTTCTTGGAATGTTGTGGTTCACAGCGGCGCTCTCATCTTCGTTCATCCAAACTCTTCCATTTTTTCATCTCTGTTCATCTCTAAACTATCTCACTAGTCGTCCTTTCCTAATTTGGCGAACGAAATCACTCTCTCCATCTTTATCTCACCATGATTCGCGTTTTTGAAAACCCTAAGTTCAGATTTAAACCTAAAAGCAACGAAATCGGTTCGTCTGATCTTCCCCCCCAACTCTCAGTCGCCGGAACGCTCGTATCTCTTGCCTCCCTAATCTAGTTTCTAAAGATCTTCTCAAAAAGGTGCTATTCTGTTCTTATTAAAGCTTAAACGATTTCATTGGTTTTTGTCTTGTTTATGTTTTTATGTTAATCAACCTTATTCCTTAGATGCAGAGAAAAATATATGGGATTATGATAAAGAGGAAAATATCATACCTGTTGGAGATTTTTTCCGATGAAATAGGAAGGGAAGGACGAGGCTGAGGCTCGTGCTCCGTGGTGGCTAAAGTTGCACGGGGGAAGAGATGAGGATTGAATGTGTGGGTGTTCCTGACACTTTGGTAAACTCTTCTATTTTCCCATATTGAATGATGATGATATTGGTTATCCTCTGGATTTTGTTGCTTGTTACTATTTTGTGAGTTTGAAAATGGTTTTAGGCTTTTGGGATGATGTTACTGTGTTTTGAGTTAATATGTTTTTGGTTTGATTCTTGGCTACTGGTTTTTGTTTGATGATCATTGGATATATGTTACTGGTTTTTAGTTGTTTCAAGTTTTTGAGTTTGAGATCTTTCAACTGTTTCTGAGTTTGTGAAACTGTGTTTTAGATTTTGGATGCTTGGAGTTTTTACAGGTTTGGTTTGATGATGGTTTTGGTGTCTCAGTTTGAGACTTGTTCCAGGTTTTTGGGATGTTGTTTTGGTCTGGGTTTGATGAGTTTGTTGATAGTTGACTCTGTTTTTGGTTTTAGATCAGGTTTGATGAGTTTGACAGTTTTTTGTATTTGATGGTGGTTTTTGCTAGTTTTTGAGGTTTGACATGTTTATCAGTTTTGAGATGGTTGTTGGTTTAACAGTTTGGGACTTATGTTGGTTTTTGAGGTTTTATAGGTTTTTGCTGTTAGAGACTTGTTTCAAGTTTTTGAGTTTGATAATGTTTCTCTGTATCTCGCTTGAGAGTTGTGTTCACTGTTATATTGACCCTGCTTCTGTTGAATTCATATTCAAAATGGTGGGAAACCCCCCAATTGAATATTTTCAGTATATTGTTCATATGGCCTTTTTGTTGTAGTTTTGTTTTTTAGCACATTCTGTGCAACTTTAGACAGGCAGGGCAGCAAAGCTGTGCATCCCAATAACCTAGGTGACTTCTTTCCTCTCTTCTCTCTCAATGACAATAGGAAAGCAAATTACTTTTTGCCCCTTTTTTCCAATTCTGAAAAGTTTGCAAAGGAAATTGGAAAATTATGACTTTATGAGCAAGCTTTGTTATTTGACTTAGCTATTTGCTTTATTTGCCATGCTGCTGCACTGCTTTAGCTTTTATTGATGCTGTTTGCATTTTGTTTGGACAAAGTTGTTTGTTTGGCTTTTGGGGATGCTGCTTGTTGTTTACCACATTGTTGTTTATTTGGTTCTGTTTGCAATATTTGTTTGGGCAATTTTGCAGCATTTGTTTTATTCAGTTTTGCTGCATTTTGTTTTGGACAGTTTTGTAGCATCTCTTCTTGTTTGGACAACTTTATAGCATTTCTTGGACAGTTTTGTAACATTTGCTTGTTTGGACAGCTTTGTAGCATTTCTTTTCCTCTTTCTTTTTGTGAACCAAGAAGAATAATCTTCTTGTGATTTGCAAATAGAGGAAATAAATTATGATGAATTAAAATGGCATTCTGATTCACTTTGCAAACTTTAATGATGAATAGCATTTAAAATCTCTGTTCATGCCCAAATGATTTTGTACTAATCACATTTTATTTCTTTTATTTTCATGTGAGCAAAATGGAGATGACAAATCAAGGAAGGCAAGAACTTTATGGCAAGCATGGAAGTCTTCGGAGATAAACAAAAGAATTGGATACGACTTCAATCTTCAGACAAGCTTAGGCATAGATTAATTTTCCTAGGCCAATCAAACATTTGGATTTTCTTTGTAATTTAGAAAAAATCATTCTTGTATTGTAATCAATAATTGTATCAATTCATTTCCAAATACGATAAGTTGTAATACCTAAAGTATTTAAAAGAATAAATTGTTTTGTAACAATATATGAAATTGGAGAAAATCATATGAAATGTTCTGGTATTACTTGAAATCCTTTACCAACAACAACTTGTAATTTCTCCTCGCATCCTATTTGATTTTTGAAATTCCCAATCAAGATATTTGAAACAAAATGCTCCAGTCTGGTAACTTAAATCCCAATAATTCTGTAATCTTGCAACTGCATTCCAAACAAACACGCACTGTATATTTTCCTAACCAAGCAAATGTTTTAAAAGACGCAAATCAGCTGGTTAACCTGGATCAAAATCATGGTCGTCCCAAATGACAGTCTTAATTTCTAACTCTTGTCCCAAATAGATCATACTCTGAGAACAAACACTGTCTTTTCAGTAAACTTGAAGAAGCATGAAGACCAGTGAAAACCAATTGAATTTCTGAAAATTCATTTTCTTTTGAGGATTGCAAGAAAAACCCTAATTGTTGGTTTACTTCCACATAAGAGAATCTGTATGGTCGATTCCTGAGCCAACTTGAATATCCGAGAAACCCTAGGGTTGTGTCTTCTATGAAAAATGGGAGGGCAAATTTTGGGGTACAACACTTGGCTTCAACATCAAACCTTTGCAATCCAAGCGATCTAGGGCACCTTTGGGCAGGACATTCAGAGAGGACTCAATATCCACCAATACATGGGCTAGAGTGGTTCCTTTGTATTCGATAGAGACATGCAAAGCCTTATGATGGTTTCTTCCGACTGGAGTCATATCAGCATCAGAGAACCCCAATCCATTATCGACAATCAAACTCGCCACACAATTTTCAAACTAATCGGCTGTAGTCTCTTGAGGAACATGTGCATTCTTAAAATTTTTTATCAATGCTTGAGCATGCGCATCAGAACATAGTAATAAAGATATCATAGAAATCTTTGAGGGGTTATCCCCAACTACTTTACTGTCTTATAATCACTCTTCCTTATGATCTTCAAAATCTCCTCCATATCTTGGGTGGAGGGTTCCTCAGTAGTAACATCCTTGGTAGGCGCCTCCATTCTGGAAGGCTCAATCATCTTATCTTTGCCCCTAGCATTAGTACTATGTTTATAAATAGTAATGCGAACATGTGTAGCTGTGGTGGTTGGAGGTGAAATCTTAGGAGAGAAGATTCTCCCCGTCCTTGTCACCTTTCTAGAGCCACCAATGTTGGTAATGTCATTAGTCTTGTCTTTATCAATCTAGGAGTCTTGTTTAATTCCATGGTAGTGTACTTCAGTTCCATAATTCCAAGGTACCGCTTGATCAGAAGAATAAGGGATTGGCCCCGATGTGGTAATTATCAATGGAGCGATATTTGGTTCAATGGAAATCCTAATAGGACCTTTTGAAGTGATCCTAATAGGTTTGTTGGATATGGTGATGATGGATATTTCTTCAGATTTTTGAGGTATAACTTCAGTCAAACCTTTTATGGACGGAGTTCTTTTGAATAAAATCTCATGGCTATTTATTAGGTGTTGGATACCCTTTTTCAGCCATTCATATCCATTAACTTGTTTGGCACAACAATGACATACTTCAAGACAACCATGGAAGACCCCAGCTTTCAGTAAATTTTCTTTAACAATGGTCAGTGGAGTAGTCAAATCTTCAATCGAGGAAACAAGAGCAGTATCTTCAATTGCATTGATACCTTTGCCATGATTTGGCATAGGCATAGTGATTACATTCGGAGTTGGAGGAGGATCAAATTCAATGGTCTTGTTGTCGATGAGGTCTTTAATTTTTCTTTTCAAAGCCCAACATTGATTAGTGTCATGTCCGAGGCTATTGGAGTGGTAAGCGCATTTGGCATTCGGGTTATACTTTAGAGATGAAACATTGGGGTTTGAAGGTGGATCAATCAATGTTACCAAATTAGCCTTCAACAGGTGTTGCAAAGCTTGATATAGTGACATGTTTATCCTTGTAAATTATCTTCTTGGAATATTAGGTCTTTGGTAGTTAGCTTGTGGTCTTTGAGTAGAGGTTGGGTTGGAAATCAAAACTGCATTTACAGATTGGCGATGGTCCTTCTTGACATGGCCCCTTGACTCATACACGGCATTAGTTTCCTTCTTGCCGGTAAAAGGTTTCTTCACAGTATTGAATGTAGAGGCAGAGGCCATGGGAATCTTTCCACTTTTAATACCGCTCTCAACTCTTTCACCAGTTAAGATTAACTCAGTGAAACCAGATGATGAGCTCCCAATCAGCAAATTGAAGAACGACCCAGTCAATGTTCCCATGAACATATCCGCCAGCTCCCTATCAGTTAATGGTGGTTGCACTCTACCTGCCAAGTCTCTCCATTTTTGTGCATATTCTTTGAAACCTTCGTTGGAACCCATATGTGATACGGTGGGAGAACTGACTTGGGTGTTTTGTGTTTGATCGCAAATGTTGCGGTTAACAAGAGTCGCCACCGACTTTTCTTTTATCCAAAAGGAAAGGTGAAAAAGCACAGGAAAGACCTTTGAGATTTATTTCTTGAGTTCGGGGGGTAGATTATGAAAAGGGAAGGTATTAACACCCTTTTCATCCATGGTTTTCCATGGGCTCTTAGTTACTTGCTAGATCACTTGCTTTTTTGTTTGAAATTGTGCTTTGTATGGTTTTTGAAAGTATTTTGTAAAGAGGCCATTGTTTAGGCAAATTTTGTAATGATTCTCGTTCGTGAGAATGTATACAAAAATGTTAATCTTTTGAAAATATTTTCAAGTTTGAAAGATGTTTTGAAAGTGTAGGTGTTTGTTTTTGAAAATAGCAATGATGTTTTGTTTTTGAAATGGGGAAAGCAATTAGGGGCATTCTACCTACTCAAAAGTCTTTCATGTTCATTTCCTCTTCCCTTTGACATTGTTATCTTACCATTGATTTGGTAAGTAACCATATCTTTGAATGTAAACGGGACGGGCGTGGGTCATCATATAACCATTATTAGCAATGTTGCAAGGTATCTTAGCATTCTCTTTTAGGGACTAAGATCATTTGAAAGGCAACACAAATAGCATCATCGAGGGACTATGATCTTATATTTTGCTTGTTTTTGCTAAGATATCTCACATGCATAATATGGCCATTTTGTAAGGCAACCAAGTGGATTTACCCCAGGTGTGCTTGTGTGCAAGTGTATTGTTTTTTCATGCTTGGTTTTTGTCTTTGATTAGGGTTTTTTAATTGATTGGTTTTAGTCTTTCCATACAAACCCTAATTTACTGGCATTTATATATAAAGCATTAAATTGCGGAAAATAAAAATACTAAGCTATTACATCAATAGGGGAGGCGGTGTACAAATTGAATGGGGATTACAAGAATATAAGCCTAGTTAGTCTATTACAACCATGTTGAATTGATATCAATGCACAAGGAAATTAAATGAATACAAGGTACAAAATGAATAAATGTACAAAAATGCAAAATGTGATGTAAATGGATATTTGTTTGGATTTTTTAGAGAAAAGGTATTTTGTCTTAATATAATTAATTAAAAAAAAATAATTAATGAAAAGTAAACCCTAAATTTGTTAAGAAAATATTTTTAAGCAAAACCCTAAACCTATTAAAATAAAAGAAATTAAGTTTTATAAGAAAAGTGTTTTTTGGTATTTTTGTCTTGAAAATATTTATAGCATTATAAAATATTTTTAGTCTTTTTTCATATCTTAAATAAAATGTTTTTTGTGAGAAAAATAAGATAAACTAAGTTAAAATGAAAATCTAATTTTTGTATTTTTTGTGATTTTTTAATATTAGGAAAAATATTTAAGAAAATAAAAATGAAATAAATAAAAATAAAAAATAAAAAATAAATAAACTTGGGCCAGGGGCGCAAACAACCTGCAGGGGGTTAGCTAGCAAAAATAAAACAAACCAGACCCAAAGAGGCCCAGCGCTTGCCAAAAAGATAAATCAGAAAACAAAAAAATGTGAAAAATCCAAAAGGGTACCACTGGGGCTCGAACCCAGGTCCCAAAGGTTACAGGCGCGTGCTTCTACCACTGGGGTGGCTATACATCTGTTAACATAGGTGAATCAATAAATATGTGAGGCAAAACGCGCCCTGATGACTTCATCTTCAACCTCCAGCCAGACTAATTGTAACTTGCTCATTTCTCATCAAAAATGAAAACTGTAAACATGAAACTTGTAGCAAATTTTCTCATGGTTTCAGAAATGTAAAGCATTAAAGCTATAGATCAAAGATAAGCATGAATTTTAGTGGCCCTAATCTGAACCCTAAAAATCTCAAAAATTTAAGTTTCAAAATTCTCTAAGCTCAAGCAAAATTTATGGAAACTATGGATATGGTTAGCTTTAGGGTAATGATATCTACATGTTTTGTTCATAAATAAATCATTGATGATACCTGTATGAAGAGTTCAAAGTTAAGAAAACATACCTCAAAACTGGAAATCGTGTTTTGAGTTTGAGCTTGTTTCAAGTGATGGTGATAATCAGGGTAGCTTCCTTGAGGTCTCAGGAAGCTAATGCAATGATTAGCTTGAGCAATGGATGGTTGAAATGGTCTGGAGAAGTCAATGTGCAAAACTCTATTTTTGGAAATGGAGGATGGTGTTAATGGTGTTACAGTTCTGTAACAGGGTGTGGGATCAACTCTATATGATATTTAGAAGCTTTAGAACCCAAAAGGCCAAGAAACGCACGAGTAGATTATGAGTTTCAAGTTTTTGGTCAGTTTGTGTGAAAATGGAAGTATGAAGTGTGATTCTGAGTTCTAGCTCTTTTCAGTGGTCAAGCATTTGTGTGTTTGTGTCAAATGGTTTCTGTATGTATAAACAAAAGTGTTTGAGAGCTTTGGACCATCAGAAGTACAAGTTTCTAGCTTTTGGCTAGGTTACTTGATTTTTGAAGAAAAGAGGGAAACAAGTTTCAAGGAGAGGTACAAGCATGGGATGGGTGATTGTAAGTGTTTCAAACATTTCTCATGAGTTATAAGACTTGTTTGATCATAAGAGAACAAGTGCAAGGCTCAAGAACAAGTTTTTGTATAAAAAGTCACTTTATCAAAATGGAAATGTAACCTTTCTTCCAAAAATGGATATAAAGAATGTCCATGCATTGAATGCTTGAAGTGAGGCCTCTAACAGCTGTGTAAACCATTAATTATGGAGTGCCTAACAAGTTTGAGGCCTGCAAAGTAGTGTTTATGCAGCATAGTTTGAATTTGAATTTTGTTCATCACTAAAATGACTTGTAATTAAAGTGATAAAACCTTAACTTCATCTCTTCAATTCTCCCTACTCAAGAATGATCTCAAGGAGTTCTTTGACATTTTGGAAAGATTACAATATGCTATACAACCTGTTGTACCCCAAAGTTTGCCCTCTCATTTCTCAAAAGACCATACTGGACTCTCAGGCTTGCTTCTATCAAGTTTCAAGTCTTGAATTACAACTTTTCATGAAAATCATCCACAAGGGCAAAATGGTCAAAAGCACATTCAAAAGTCAAACTTGGACTTTTAGATCAAAAATCAAGTTTCAATAATTATATTTCATCAAGACATGAAATTGGTTCATCAAAAATCAGAAGTCAGAAGTTACTTTGAAAAAAATCAAATTTCTAAACATTTAGAAAACTTTCTAAGTGTCAAAAGAATATGATACTTCAGAACTTCTGAGTCAGCCTCCATGCAAATGCAGTCAGAATTTGCAGACATGGTTCAGAATATGATGCTTCAATCAAAACATATGGAAGCAATGTTCTTCGGTCAGAACACGATCCTTCAGCATTTGGAGGTTACATTTCTGATCTTTTGCGATCAGAACATCACCAAATCCTAAGACCTCGTTTAAATAACCTGCTGCACTGCTACAACACAGTACTCTAACCAGCAGCTAATCCAGTCCACGCCTGCATTTTCCCAAATCCTATATTTGCACCAAATACAAAAAGCTGTGATCAAAAAGTAATGGAACAGTGTACCAAAAAGTTTAAATCCCATTTGTCCCCCCCCCCCCCCCCCCCCCAAAAAAAACCACAACAAGCTCACCTATAAATAAGTTGCTCCATCACACTTTCAAGGGGTTAGTTTTTTTTGAGAGAGAAAATTGTCAAAAGAGAGAAAAGAAAAAACTGTGAAACCTTCGTAGAAAAACCCAGAATTCCTAAATAGAAAACAAAACCTTTGTTCTTCCCTTTGAATCAAAGAACTTGGAATTTTCTCTCCCGTTGCTCTTGCTGACTCCAGAACATTTGAAGGCAGCAGTTCCAGTTCCAAGCACACGCTCCAGATTCAAGAACTTCTAAGATTTTCTCATTGTTCTAACACTCGGAAGTTCAACACATAGCAACCCAGAACTTGTGTTTTCCTTCTAACGTGTCTTAAAGGACCTCAGAGTGTACCAATCCAGAACTTCTGATTCCACTGACGTTCCTTTCTGAGTCATCACGCGTCTGGCTTCAGAACATCTGATCCTTGTTATTTCGCTTGCAGCAGCACGCTGTTTCTATCTTTCATTTATTTTCCTTTTTATCATTTTTAACATTAATTCCTTTTTCATTAACATAAAAAATACATAAAAGTATTTTCTTTTATTAATTAATATATTTCTTTTTTCTTAATTCATTAAGACAAAAAACCATTTTTTTAAATAAATCATTTTTCTCTCTCGCATTGTACATTTTAATATGGTTGTAATAATAACTTAGGATTTAATTTTATTTGCAATCCCCATTTGTAAATATGTACCCCCATTCCTAAAATATTGTAATAACGTAGGACTTTATATTCCCGCAATTTATCGATTTTCAAATGAAAAATGCTAGTAATTAAGGCGTGTATGGCAAGACATGAAATCAACAAATAGATAACCCTAATCAAGACTAAATGCATGCAATCAAACACACGTTGCACACTAGCACCTTTAGGGTAATTCCACTTTGTTGGCTATCGGAAAAATAGTCATGTCCCTCGAACAAGGGGATTTTAGCAAAAAACCCTCGATAAAAGATCGTAGTCCCTCGATGACCCTCGATGTTTCCTTCGGTAAACGATCTAGTCCCTCACACGATATTGCTAAAACACTCCATGGGTTGCTTTCGATGACTATACAAAAACGTCCCGCGCCCGTCCCTTCACATCCAACGATGGAGCTTCTTACCAAATCAATGGTAAGATAGCAACATCTAAAGGAAGAGGAAAAGAACATATAAGACCTTTTTTAGTAGGTAGATTCGCTCCTAGTTGCTCGCTTTCTCACAACAAAAACATTCTATACACCAACACATCTCTTTGAACTATTTTCAAAACCAACACTTTGTACGTATTCTTATAGAGACGGGAATCATTACAAAGTCACATTTTCAAAATACTTTCAAAACCCACACCACAAAGCACATTTCAAAATAAAAGCAAGTGATCTAGCAAGTAACTAAGAGACCATGGAAAACCATGGATGAAAAGGGTGCTAATACCTTCCCTTTTCATAATCTACCCCCCAAACTTAAGAAAATATCTCTAAAGGTCTTTCCTGTACTTTTCACCTTTCCTTATTGGATAAAAGAAAAGTCGGTGGCGACTCTTGCTAACCGCAACATTTTTGATCAGACGCAAAACCTTTAAGTCAGTTCTCCCACCGTATCACATAACTGGCGACTCTGCTGGGGACTTTTTTTAAAAAGTGGGGTTACCTTAGGGTTAGAACACATCTATTTGCTTTCTTTGTTTGACTTGCTTGCTTTACATTTTTGGGTCATTGTTTGGGTTTTGTTTTGATCCTCCACCCGGATCTGGGACACCTTTTTAGGTAAGTAGCAATAGATTATGGAAACTATACGGCATAGACCGATATGGTTGAAATAATGGCTACATTAGTGTGACACATTTGTGGGTACCGGTATCCCTCATGGTGAATCGAGGAGAATAAGGGGCCGCTGAGTGGTGTCATGAAGCACTAATTGACTTTAGAACCCTAATTGAACAAACTTGGCCATTAAGACGTAGTGAGATAACCGATTTCGGTGTAGAGCTGAAAATTTGTTGATACTCGATACTACACTCATTGAGGTTGGACTTTTGGGATATCTCAGCCGCAAGAAAAGATTGATTATGCTGAGACAATGCCTGAGAGAAAGGTCAGTGATATTGAGATCCTTTAGAACCCGATCACTATTACTAGGACAGGTTGAGCCAACTAAACTTCAAGAGGATACTTACCTATAAAACCCTATGCAAGCCTAAAACATATAGACTTGTCTGCTTTATGTGTATATATTTACTTGTACATAACATCATAAGCATCATACGCATGCTCGCTAACCATTTCAAGGATTTGGAAATTTATCTTTGTTTTTGTTTTATAGGTTATGAATTTCGTCCGAAGGAACACCATTCGAATCAGCTTTGTAAAGGCACACCTTCAGCTTCAAGAGTTAGCCTCAAGAGTTCCCAAGGATTCTCCTTTTACCAAGAAATATGGTTGACTCCTCAGTTTGGCTACATCCAGTTTCCAAGAAGAGATGATGTATGTGTTGTTCCAATTCTTTGATCCCGTACATCATTGTTTCACTTTCCCGGACTATCAGTTGGTACCTACACTGGAAAAGTTCTCTCTACTCTTAGGGGTGCCAATGCTTGATCAGATGCTGTTCACCGGTTTAGAAGGGGTTCCAAAACCTGAAGTCATCGCCGAGGCTTTGCATCTGAAAAGAGCTGACATCATAGCCAATTGGGAGACAAGAAGCAGGGTTAAAGGTTTCCTAGCCAAGTTTCTATTGGAAAAGGGCTCATTCATTCTGGGACGACATTGATTTCTAAGCTTTTGAAGACATCTTGGCTCTTCTCATTTATGGTTTGGTTCTGTTCCCCAATTCGGACCAATTCATAGATGTTAACTCCATCAAAGTCTTTCTCTCTTGCAATCCTGTACCTACCTTACTGGGCGACATCTTGCATTGCCTTCATACCCGCACCATGAAGAAAAAAGGTACTCTTTTGTGTTGTATTCCCCTGCTCGCTAAGTGGTTCACTTCACACCTACCTCAATCAGTATTAAAGAACGAGCAAAGACTGACACGGTCTCAAAGGATGATGTCCCTCGCCCACTCTGACATCCACTGGTGTTCGAGATCCTTGGAAGATGTCTCTATCATTTACCGCTGTGGGGAATTCCCTAAAGTCCATCTGCTTGGTATTAGGGGAGGTATCACCTACAACCCCTACTTAGCTATTCGACAATTTGGGTATGCCCGAAGAGACGGTCCTCACGGGATGCTCATCCAAGGTCTAGTGTTCGACTACGACAAAGAAAACCTAGGTTATCACCAAAGGTTTATACGAGCTTGGAGAATGGTGAACAAGGTGGACAGTAGAACTCTGGGACACAAAAAATCTATCCCACTCGAGCCTTACCTTAGGTGGGTACGGGCTCGTGCTCAAGGTCTCTTAATGCCTTACCCTTCTATCCTCCCTGTTATCATAGAGCCTGTTGTTGAAAGAGAGGTCCCATACACCGTTCTTCATCCTAGCATGCCTACCTCTCTCAAAGACTTGCAGAAAGCTTGGGTTTAGTTGAAGGAAGAGCGAGACACCTTTGAAGCCCAATTTTACGCCAGTGAAAAGAAAGTTCTGGAACTTACCAAGCAGCTTCATGAAGAGCGGAATCTGAACGCCTACATTGCGCCAAAGAGGATGCGTTCAACCTTTTTGTCTTAGGAGTTTTGTTGTATGTTTATTTCTTTCATTGTAAGCCCAAAGAGGCATAATATACTCAAACTTGGATTTATTAATATGATGTGTGTTCCTCTTTTGGTATGAACAAATTTAAATCTATATTTTCCTTGAAATCATTGCATACACATACCATCCATGACATTGCATAAGCAGGTTCTGTTACAGGTTTCTCATCTCCTCCGCTGTTTATTTCAAGCAGATATGTCTTCTGAACAAAGCATCAAAGATCTTCAGGCACAAGATGCTCAATTTCAACAGATGTTCGCAACTCTGGCAAAAGGGCAGGAGGATCTGAAGGCCCTCATCCTGAAAGAGAAGAAGAAGAAGAAGAAGTGCGTCGGTGCCCTCAATATGGGCAGAATATTCGGGGGGCCACTAAAGCAATCGGTTGATGAGACTTCCTCATCCAAAGAGGGGGAAAATCAAGAGGGACAAACAAGGGAAGAGGACCCCTGTCCTGAAGTCTCTGACAATGATACCGACTACAATGATGAGCATTATCCTCCCACTGAGGATAGGTACAAGCAGTTAGAGGATCAGTTAAGTGCTATGGAGATCCAAAGAATACCAGGGTTGGACTTTGAAGAATTGAGATTGGTGTCAGGAGTGGTCATCCCACAAAAATTTAAGGCTCCAGTTTTCGCAAAGTATGATGGGGTGTCTTGCCCAAAGCTTCATCTCCGTTCCTATGTAAGGAAGATCTAGCCCCACACCGCTGATAGAAACTTGTAGGTTCACTTCTTTCAAGACAGCCCGTCAGGGACTCAGCTCGAATGGTTCTACTAATTGGAGGGAACCAATGTCCGAAACTGGGAGGATTTGGCTGCCGCTTTTTACAAGCAGTATCAATACAATACCGACATGGACCTACTCGTACTCAACTCTAGAGTATGTCCATGGGTACAGGTGAAGGCTTTAAAGACTATGCGCAGAAGTGGAGAGATTTGGCCGGGAGAGTCCAACCCCCTTTGTCTGATAGGGAGTTGGTCGACATGTTTCTTGGGACGCTATCTGGTCCATTCTTCAACCATTTAATCGGTAGCTCATCGGCTGGTTTTACGGAGCTGATATTAATTGGAGAAAGGGTAGAAGCTGGAATCTGGAGCGGAAAAATACAGAAAGACACCTCTTCGAGTTCAGTAAAGAGGCCCTTCACCGGTAAGAAGGAGGCCAGTGCCATTTATAGTCCAAGAGGTCAGATCAAAACGGAATACCGTCCAACGGTTAGTGCTGTAATGATACATATGCCTGCGGCTGCCCCATAATGCAATAATCAGCAAAGGGTAGAAAGACCACAAAGGGAGTTTACCCGGATAAACATGACATTAACAGAGGTTCTACCCCATCTGTTGAGATTCAACTTGACAACTTTGAAAGAGGCTCCCAAGAATCCTAATACCTCATTTCCTCTGTACAATCCTAACACTCAGTGTGCCTACCATTCTGAGAGTCCTGGTCACGATACAAATGACTACTGGGCTCTAAGAAATAAAGTAAAAGATCTGATTGAAGCCAAGGAGATTGAGTTCGACGCTTCGGAGAAGCCCAATGTCATAATTGCTCCCATGCCTAGGCACAACCGTGGAGTTAACGCCGTTGATACCGATCTGTTTGTGACCTTAGTCGATGAAGTTTCTACTCGCCTTATGACTGTTAAGAAGAACTTGTTGCTGGTCGGTTTATTTCCGAGTTGTGGTGAAGGTTGCCACATATGTTCATCTCTGCGTTCTGGTTGCTATCTGCTAAAGACAGGTGTCCAGTGCCTGATGGATAACAGAGAAATTTTGTTCGAGAAAATTTTGACTCCTGCTGTTCCGTTCGAAGATGTTGCTATTATAACCATTTCCGCCAATCTTTCCCAGGCCTCCTCGAGAAGACCTGTTAGGATTACACCCGCTCCGAGAGTTACTCCGTTAATAATCACCCGTCCTGGTCCTGTCCCATACACCTCGGACAAAGCTGTCCCTTGGCATTATGGCGTCGATATCTACTATCATGGTGTTAAACAAGACCTGAAGAATGAAGAGGTTGATCCCGATGTTAGTAACATTGTCGGGACCAGTAGGATTACTAGAAGTGGAAGGGTTTTTTCTCCCGAGATCTCCCCAAAGACTGTCATTAAGCCTGTTGTTATTCCATCTGTTGTTCCTACCAGTACTTCCGTCGCTACTCCTGTTCTTATTCCAATTGTTACTCCTGCCGTAGAGTCATCTGGGACTCGAGGCAAAGAAGCTATAGGTGAGCCTGCCCGGACGGAGGCACCTAGAAAGATTGTCGTGGAAACCTCTAAGCAAGAGATAGAGGAAATTTTAAAAATAATTAAAAAAAGCGACTACAATATGGTCGAGCAGTTGGGGCAGACCCCCTCGAAGATATCGATGTTGTCTTTGCTTTTATGTTCCGAGGCCTATGCGAAGGCTTTGATTGCATTCCTCAAGACCGCGCATGTGCCGCAAGAAACCTCAGCCGATCAATTCAAAGACTGTGTAGCCAGTTTGACTGCCGATAATGGAATGGGTTTTTCAGATGCTGACTTAACTCCGAAAGGGAGAAAACACAATAATGCTCTGCATATCTCGATCGAATGTAGGGGCACTACCATGGCTCATGTGCTGGTGGATACTGGGTCTTTGCTGAATGTTCTGCCCAACAAGGCGTTGGACCGGTTGGATTGCGAGGCTTTGACTTTAAAGCCTAGTAACATTGTGGTAAGGGCTTTTGACGGGTCAAAAAGAATGGTGCATGGGGAAGTGGACATCCCTGTCAAGATAGGCTCTCAAAATTTCAAGTCCACCTTCTATGTGATAGACATCAGGTCGTCGTATTCTTGTTTGCTGGTTCGTCCTTAGATCCACGAGGCTGGGGCAGTTACTTCCACACTCCACCAAATGCTGAAGTATCCGGTAAAAGGGAAGATTGTCATAGTGCGGGTAAAGAGGAGTATATGGTGAGCCATCTCAATTCCTTCTGCTACATAGAGATGGATGAGGAATTTATAGAAACTCCTTGTCAGAACTTCAAAGAGGTCTCGCAGATCTTGGCATCAACTAAAACTACTACTAACAACAAACCTCCTCTGAAGATGGCTTCTCTCAAGGACGCCAGTGCCGTGGTTGAAGAAGGTGGGTGTGCCAATTGGGGTCAGCTCCCTGATTTCACTCACAAAACTGACAAATTTGGTTTGGGCTTTACTACAGGGGATCAAAGGGATGTTCGACGCGCTCGGGCTAGAGGACCTCCTCTACGCATCAGTAATCGAGGAATTAATGCCATTGAAGACAGTGAGGAGGACTCAGACATCGACAATTGGATCTACCCAACTACCAACGGTGGACTGAGTAACTGGACGGCTAGGGACTTTATACCAGTTTCTTTTATTCCGCAATAATTGACTTATTTGTTTTAAGATTTGTAATAAACAATTTAAAACTTTACGGCCTTGTGTCTTGCCCGAGGCACACTGGTTTTGTTTGTGAGGGCTGTTATTTGTCATTTCATATATCACTAATAAAGCATTGGACATTTCTTGCATACAAATTTTGCGCTCTCTGTTTTTCTTTTCTGTTTTCACTTTATCAAAACAGCTATTCTCTTACACACATTCACGTATCATACTGCAGATCTATATCCACTATGGATCCCATTGATAACATCTCTGCTATTGCCAGTTATGACTTCGAAAATCTGATCAACCAAGCCGAGGACGAAGGTGAGGATGATTGTGAGGTGCCTGGAGAACTTGCTAGACTATTACAGCAGGAAGAAAGGGCCATACAGCCTCATGAAGAGCCGGTTGAGACAATGAACTTGGGTACTGAGTGTGATACGGTGGCAGAACCAGACTGTTTTAGGAAAATGCTGGTTTGCGTTTTGCGTTTGTGTTTGCAAAATGTCGCGGTAAGCAAGAGTCGCCACCGACTTTTATTTTATCCAACTGGAAAGCAAAAAAGCACAAAAAAAATTCCTTTTTCGAGATTTTGAGTACGGGGGGGGGGGGGGGGGGGTAGATTATAGAAAGGGAAGGTATTAGCACCCTTTCTATCTGTAGTTTTCTACGGGCTCTTAGGTACTTGCTCATCATTTTAAAATTGCTTCTGTGTTTGTGTGTTTTGAAAAGTTTTTGTTTTCCTTCGTTTTAACCCTTGCTTCTGTCTTCAAGAGTGTTACGAAGTGTCTTGGAAACTTTGTTTGAAAAGAGTGTAAGTGTGAAAAAGTTTGATTTTGAGCAAGTACCTACTAGCATCCACCTACTCGAAAAAAGAATGTTTCTGTTCTTGTTTCCTTTAGACAATGCTATCCCACTATTAGTGAGTAGGTAGCACCGTCGTTGGAGTTGTAAGGGTCAATTCGAAAGGGACAGTACGATCACTAAAGCAATGTTAGGACGTCTTAGTAATAACCCTAATGTCTTAATATCATATTCGAGGCAACATTTCCGAGGCAACCGTTTTCGAGGCAACATTTTCGAACGGGACTTTTGATCTTTGTTTAGACAAGAGAGCGAACACTAAAATGCCCTATACTTAATGATCGTTTACCGAAGGCAACCGAAGTGAGAGTATACCTTAGGAGTGCGCATGTGCGAGTGTTTTGATTTCAAGTTATTATCTTTGCACATTTAGGGTTTGCTAACCATTTTAAAATTAACATACATTCTTGTCATGCAATCCTATTATCATACATCTAACATTTAATATTTGCGAAAATTAAAAATGCGAGAAATAAAGCTACGCTATTACAAGACTTCGTGGAGGGGGATTAATTACATAGCAAAAACCCGTAAAACGATAAATAAACGAAAAGAGTCCTAATTAATCTATTACATCCCATGAACAGTTACATCAATATTTGCAAAAAATAATAAACGCGCGCGGTAAATTAAGAACGAGAAAAAAATTAGGGTTTTGACCCCGTCTAAAACCTAATTAAAAGAAAAGTTATTTTTTGTTGTTTTTGATTATTTTTTGAGAAAAGAATAAGGTTTTTAAATTAAATACAAACCTAATTACTAATTAAATTAATTTAAGAAAAATGATTAATTTTGACCTATTTGTATATTTTGTTATTTAAGAAAATAAAATAAAAATTAATTTAAACAAAACCTAATTTCTAATTTGTTTTAATTTATTTACAAAACAAATTAAATTTACCCTAAAATTAAATCACACTAATTAAATTAATTTTTGATAAAAGATAAAAAAAAACTAAATCTAATTTGATGAAAATAATTTTTATGATTTTTTTTATAAAAAGAATTAAATTTGTGAGAGAAATAATTAATTAAATAGTTAAAAGAAAATATAAAAGAAAAAAAAAAGAATAAGAATATGGGCCTGGTGATCAGCAATTGGAGGGGTGCCAATAGCAGCTTTGGGGCCCAAAAGCAAGGGTCCACGTTTGACCTTCCTGGTTCCAATGTTGCACGTTTGACCAAGCCTATGGTAGGCCTTCTGATCCAGTTGGTGGGCAATCTGATGGCTGTGCATTGAGGCGTATGATAGTCACCTTGGATGCATAGGTACCTGATTATACAAGAGATAAAACCATGAAATAATATGGGGGACCTGGGATTCGAACCCAGGTCCTATGGCCTTTTCCACATGCCTCCCGACCAACTCTACTAGCGCGCTTTTATTATACAATAGACAAAATGGGGTGGTGCCACGCCACCTTCTTCTTCCCCTCTACGTTGGTAAAAGTCAAGGACTTTTACCTACAGACAAAAATCCGTAGCTATAACCCTTGTAATTTTCCAAACTCTCACACATGCGCAATAAATCAAAACTAATGATACAGATCAACTCGCCTTGACCTTGTGAACATCATGGTACCTTTCTTTTGGGTCAATTTTACCTGTACAAGAAAATCCCAAAACGAAACAAAAAACCATAGCAATTGTGGGTCTCTGTATGGTTAGCAAAAATGCAATTAATTGTTACCATTAGCTTGCAAATGCTTCAAGGATTCAGAATATATAAATAATTCATGCTACAAATGCCAAAATAATGATATTGGATTTCAAAAAGGGAGGGATGTCGTGAAGCACTTACCTCGCATTTATGGGCACAAAAACACTTGCTTTTGATTGGTATAGACTCCTTGTACACCCAGGAAGCAAATGAGATACCTTGGGAGGCTTGAGAATGCCTGGAAGTATGAAAACAGATTTCTACTTTTCTTGAGTTTTTTCAAGTTTGTTCTTCACTCTACACGCCTCCAACCCCTGTGCATTTGGTCTGAATTTGTTCTATATATGGTCTTGAGTGAATTAGGTTTACAAGTTTGCTCTAAATCTTTTTCAATTATGGTCATTGATCAAGATTTGATTCTCATTCATATCTTTCTAAAACAAGCCAAAAACCAATCTTTTTGTGTAAAAACATGCCTTGCACGATTTGATTCCCTTGCTAGCTGTATAAGAGACCTGAAATATGCACAAAATCTCAAGGTTTAAATGATTTTGATATTTTCATGATTTTATTTTGATTTAATTTGATTTAATTGAAATAAAAATCAAAATAAATGGAAAAAATAAAATAAAGGCAAGTGGGAAGGATCATGGGTCGTGGACCATGTTACAAACTCAAAACAAGCACAAAAAGTTGGGCCCATTTGACAAAAATTGCAATTTGAGGCACATTTGACTTTTGGCAATTTTGCAAAAAGGTCAACTTCACCAATGCATAATTCCTTCAATTTTGAATCTATGAAGGTGTTCTTGGACTTTTTAGAAATCTCAAGATGTCCTATAAGCAACCCTTTTGGTATCATATCAATTGAGTCTTGCATGTTCATGTATGAAGCTTTGACAAAAAAGGTGTTTTTGTTGACTTTTCAAAATGACCTATAATGTCCAAATTCATAACTTCTTGTGAGTGCATATTTTGAACTTGGGAGATGAATATGAATTGTAGGGTATTGCATCCTCTTCAAAATGAGCTTTGGATAGGTCATTTCTAATAAAGTATGAGAAAGTTATGCTTGGTCAAAGTTGGGTTGACTTTTCCTACAAAACCCTAATTTAGCAACTTTTGGGTTTTGATGAATTGTGAGCAATATTTGATGAATCATGACCAACCCTTAATAAAATGATGAATAATACTCCAAAATTAGGATGTTGACCAAAAATCTTGAAGTTTGACTGTATGTGGGCCACAATTGACTTTTGCCCTAGCACAGTCGATTTTCAGGCTTTTGAGCAATTATTTGAGCAAATTTTCTCTGTAGGGCTTGAAACTTGACATGGATGATCTTGAGAACATATTAGGACAATGGTGAGCATTTGGGGTCCCTTGGACTCAAGTATCTTGATGCAAACTGAAACCCTAATTTGAGGTAGACTGCCTTAGGAGAGAGTTTGTCTGGTGAACCCTTGGACTTCCTTGAGCAACTTGAGGACCTCACTTTGAAATGTATTGAGAAATATGGGAGGGAAAATTTTGGGGTACAACAATGAGGAAGACAAAAAAGAGGTTAAAATATGTTCAAATCTGGAGCTTAGCGTCAAACAGAGGTTGATACAGATGCTGCACGACTATGTTGAGATCTTCGCCTGGTCCTATGAAGACATGCCTGGTTTGGACACTAATATTGTGGTACATCGCCTGCCGACTAAAGAAGATTGTCCTCCGGTTAAATAGAAGGTCCGTCGTATGTGACCTGAAATGTCAGAGAAGATCAAGGTAGGGGTCATGAAACAGTTTGACGTAAGATTCTTAGTTGTCACTTCTTATCCGCAGTGGGTTGCCAACGTCGTTCCGGTACCTAAGAAGGACGGTAAGGTACAAATGTGTGTGGATTATAGAGACCTGAACAGAGCAAGCCCCAAGGATGACTTCCCGCTTCCCCACATCGATGTTCTGGTTGATAACACCGCACAACACAAATTCTTTTCCTTCATGGATGGTTTCTCTGGCTACAACCAGATCAAGATGGTTCCGAAAGACATGGAGAAGACAACCTTCGTTACACAGTGGGGCACTTTCTGCTACAAGGTGATGCCGTTTGGGTTGAAGAATGCTGGGGAAACTTATCAGTGCGCCATGGTCGCCTTGTTCCACGATATGATTCACCATGAGATAGAGGTTTACGTCGATGATATGATAGCCAGGTCTCAAACTGAAGAAGAACATCTTGATCATTTATAAAAGTTGTTTGATAGGTTGAAGACGTACAAGTTGAGGTTAAATCTGAACAAGTGTACCTTCGGGGTAAGGTCTGGTAAGCTGCTGGGATTCATCGTCAGTGACAAAGGTATTCAGGTAGACCCTGCAAAGGTGAAGGCCATACAAGAGATGCCGACTCCCTATATAGAGAAGGAAGTTAGAGGTTTCTTGGGACGCCTAAATTACATTGCCCGATTCATTTCACATCTAACTGCTACTTGTGAGCCAATCTTCAAGCTTCTGAAGAAAGATCAAGTTGTAAAGTGGAATGATGAATGCCAGATTGCTTTTGAAAGAATCAAGGAATACCTTCAAGAACCACCAATTATGATGCCTTTAGTTGAAGGAAGACCTTTGATATTATACTTGACAATGCTAGACAATTCAATGGGGTATGTGTTGGGGCAGCATGACGAGTCTGCTCGAAAATAGCACGCAATATACTACCTTAGCAAAAAGTTTACCGACTGTGAGACACGATACTCATTGCTCAAGAAAACTTGTTGCGCTTTGGCATGGGATGCTCGCCGACTGAGACAGTATATGCTGACTCACACTACCTTGTTGATATCAAAGATGGATCCGATCAAGTACATTTTTGAGAAGCCCGCTCTCTCCGGAAGGATAGCAAGGTGGAAAATGATCTTAACCGAGTACGACATACAATATACAACCCAAAAAGCAATCAAGGGGAGTGCATTGGCCGATCATTTGGCTCATCAGGCCGTGGATGATTACCAATCCATGAATTTTGAGTTCCCGGATGAGAATATCATGTTAGTGACTGACTACGAAGAACCTGGACCGGAGGAAGGACCCGAGGAGGGATCCCGATGGTCTATGTATTTTGATGGAACCTCAAACGCACTGGGTAATGGTATTGGCGCTGTAATCATATCTCCCGAGGGCTGTCATACTCCGTTCACTGCCCGATTATGTTTCAACTGCACCAACAACATGGTGGAGTATGAAGCGTGCATTATGGGTCTTAAGGCTGCTATTGACCTAAGGATCAAGTTCTTGAGTGTATCCGGGGATTCCGCTCTGGTGATAAGTCAGATCAAAGGCGAGTGGGATACGAAGCACCCAAACCTTATCCCTTACAAAGTGTATGTACTGACACTGCTGTCGCATTTTGAACATTTCCCACGAGAAGGGAATCAGTTAGCGGACGCGCTAGCTACCATGTCGTCAATGTTCAAGGTCAGGTGGGACAATGAAGCTCCCGAAATCACCATTGAGAGGTTGGATGAACCAACACACTTGTGAAATCGATACTGAAGAAGTGGCAGAAAAACCCTGGTTTCACGAAGTCAGAAGGTATCTCGAAGCTCAAGAGTATCCCGAAGGGGCATCTGTCAACGATAAGAAATTTCTGAGAAGGTTCGCTGCAAAGTTCTTCCTCAGTAATGGAATCCTCTATAAACGTAACCATGACTCCACACTACTACGGTGTGTAGATAAGAGCGAAGTAGAGAGGATCATGACAGATCTACATGAAGGCACCTTCGGAACCTATTCTAGTGGACATACCATGGCTAAAAAGATCCTACAGGCAGGATACTACTGGTCCACTATGGAATCCGATTGTTATCAGCACTCTCGAACTTGTCATAAGTGCTAAATTTATGTTGATAAGGTGCACGTGCCTCCGGTCCCCTTAAATGTTTTGACAGCCCCGTGGCCCTTTGCAATGTGGGGCATCGACATGATCGGAGAAATCAGGCCCACCGCTTCCAATGGACATCGCTTTATCTTAGTAGCCATCGATTACTTCACGAAGTGGGTTGAGGCGGCTTCCTTTGCTACAGTTACTAAGAACATCGTAGCACGGTTTATACGACACAATCTGATCTATTGATATGGTGTGCCAGAGAGAATTATTACTGACAATGGTACGGATCTCAACAACACAATGATCATCGAGCTCTGTAAACAATTCAAGATACATCATCATAATTCTTCTCCCTACTGGCCAAAGATGAATGGCGTTGTTGAAGCAGCTAACAAGAACATCAAGATGATTGTACAGAAGATAACGGTGACATATAAAGACTGGCATAAGATGTTACCATTCACTCTTCATGGGTACCGTGCCTCAGCACGAACAACGACAGGGGCAACACCCTACTCTCTGGTATATGGCATGGAGGAAGTCCTACCCATCAAAGTCCAGACACCTTCTCTCAGGATTATGAAGGATGCGGGTTTGAATGAAGATGATTGGATCTAAACCCGACTTGATCAGTTAAATCTAATCGATGAAAAGAGACTCACTGCTATCTGCCATGGTCAAACGTATCAAAAGCGGATGACCAAGGCTTTTAACAAGAAAGTCAGGCATCAAGATTATCAAGTCGGGGATCTAGTAATCAAATGCATCATACTGCCGCAAGGTGATCCCAGGGGCAAATGGACCCCCACGTACGAAGGGCCATTTGTGGTTAAGAACATTTTCTCGGGAGGAGCTATGATTCTAACCACCATGGATGGTGACGACCTTCCTCACCCTGTCAATGCAGACATAGTGAAAAGATACTACGCATAACTAAAAGACCCGCTAGGTTGACTGGTCTAGGAAAAAATAAGGGCTTCCCGGCGAACCAAAAGGGTTCGGGAAAAAGTAAGGGATGAAAATGAAAAAATCTGTACACCCGGCAAGTCGAAAACCCGAAAGGGCGGCTTGGGCAAAAAGGGGTATCCTGGTGGAATGAAAACTCGAAGGGGAGGTCCAGGCAAAAGTTAGGGATATAAAGCATACCACTATGTCTCATTGGATCGTCTGGCGAATAGACTTCGACATCGACTATCAAGCTCGGACGGTGCCAACCAATCTGATCAACCTTCGGCCAAGAAGCAAAGTGATGAGACGCTTGAAAATATAAAGGCTATAGCAGATTTGGAACTTAATGGGATTATTGCACATAGTTGTTTTCTTTTCGTTATACACAATATTGTATAGCTTCCATCTTTACAGCGGCGTTCTCTTACTAGAGCGTCAACTTCCTTGTACAAAAACGCCTGTTACAGGCCAACTTCAAAAGTCAACACAAGTCATTTTTTACGAAACTATTTGTTTTTCTTTTTCTGCTTTGTTTTGCAAGAACGTCCAATGATTTATTCTTGACATATGCATTTGAATATGATTACTGTTCACGAACATTTGCATAGGAAAAAGAAAGACAATTGCTCATAACTTAAGAAACAGGGACAAAAACAAAAATGTTAAAACCCGACAGTTACGCTATCCAGCAGGTACCAGGGCAGAGACAGCTTTGGAGCACAATCATCAATACATGCGACCTTGTAACATCCGTATTCCCCACAGAGTAAAGGTAATTAAAGCATTGATATCATTTCTCTCAAAATGGGAAATAATCTCCCTAGCTAGGGCCGTCAGAAGCCTGACATCTTTGTCTCCCAGCCAAATTTCACAATCGTGAGCGGATCATCATAAATTTTCATCTCCCCAAGCGGGCTCTATTTCTCTGGATACGAAAGCTCAATCCCCAACAGTGCTTATTACTTTAGCTACGGAAGTCCACCTTCCAACAGAGTCATTTCTCCCGCAGAGCTACTCTCATACAGGGTCTCTCCTTGGCAAAATATTCACAAACAACAAAGAACAAATCTCCGGCACAGTCATTTCTGTTCACCATCCCCAGCGGAAGTAGAAGAGCCTTAATTCTCTACAACAGTCAGGAATGCTTTATTCTCCAACAACAGCCATAGATTTATTTTCCCAGACTCGAATATGTCACAACTAGCATCTCGTGCTCATACATCATGACATGCACATACATATCAAATGCAACATAATCTCGTTTATTTTGAGAATATCATCTCACAATGCATTTCATGCATCACATATAATTAACCCTGCTATCTTTTCAGGGAAGACAGTTATCACCAACAATTCTAGCAGTTATACATGACATATCTGCAGGCAACCAAGGGAAAGTCAGTTCCCGAAACCAAATGGGTCAACTAATCTACATGATCAAACGAAGTAACCCTACTACCCAGGTTCCTTCCCGCAAGCCCTATTACCCAGGATTTCATCTCGAAGTAACCCTACTACCCAAGTTCCTTCTCCAAGCCCTACTATCCAGGCTTTCATTTCGAAGTAACCCTACTACCCAGGTTCCTTCTCCAAGTCCTACTATCCAGGCTTTCATTTCGAAGTAACCATACTATCCAGGTTCCTTCTATCCATGCTTTCATTTCGAAGTAACCATACTATCCAGGTTCCTTCTCCAAGCCCTACTATCTAGGCTTTCATTTCGAAGTAACCCTACTATCCAGGTTCCTTCCCACAAGCCCTACTATCCAGGCTTTCATCTCGAAGTAACCCTACTACCCAGGTTCCTTCTCCAAGCCCTACTATCCAGGCTTTCATCTCTAAGTAACCCTACTACCCAGGTTCCTTCTCCAAGCCTTAATATCCAGGCTTTCATCTCGAAGTAACCCTACTACCCAGGTTCCTTCTCCAAGCCCTACTATCCAGGCTTTCATTTCGAAGT
Organism: Vicia faba; assembly: GCA_948472305.1. Lineage (NCBI taxonomy): Eukaryota > Viridiplantae > Streptophyta > Magnoliopsida > Fabales > Fabaceae > Vicia > Vicia faba. Next base: position 34,215,842 of record OX451737.1, on the reverse strand, counting down.
AACCCTACTACCCAGGTTCCTTCTCCAAGCCCTACTATCCAGGCTTTCATTTTGAAGTAACCCTACTATCCAGGTTCCTTCTATCTAGGCTTTCTGTTGTACCCCAAAATTTTCCCTCCCATTTTACTCAATCAATGGCAATTGAGGTTCCCAAGTTGCTCAAGGAAGTCCAAGAGTTGACCAAACAAGCTCTCTCCTAAGGCAATGTATCTCAAATTAGGGTTTCATTCTTCATCAAGATAGGTGAACCACAAAGGTCCCAAATGCCTTCCAAGGTCCTAATATGTTCCCAAGATCATCCATGTCAAGTTTCATACCTTGCACAAGAAGGTTGCTCAGTCAACTGCTCAGATGTTTGAGAATCGACTATATTAGGTCAAAAGTCAAATGTGGCCCACATATAGTCAAACTTCAAGATTTTTGGTCAAAATCATCATTTTGAAGTGTTATCCATCATTTGATCAAGGTTTGATCATGATTTCTCAGGGATTGCTCATAATTCATCAAAACCCAAAAGTTGCTAAATTAGGGGTTCTTAGTAAAAGTCAACCCAACTTTGACCAAGCATAACTTCCATATGCTTTATCATAAATTTTCCATCCAAAGCTCATTTTGAAGAGGATGAAATTCCCTACAATTCATATTCATCCCACAAGTTCAAAATATGCACTCATCAAAAGATATGAATTTTTACATTATAGGTCATTTGGAAAAGTCAACAAAAACACCTTTTGGGTCAAAGCTTCATACATGAACATGGAAGATCCAATTGAGATGATACCAAAATTTTTGTTTAGGGGACATCCTAATCTTTCTAAAAAGTCCAAGAACACCCTCCTAGGGTCAAAATTGGGAGAGTTGTGCATTAACAAAGTTGGCAATTTTTGGAAAATTGTCAAAAGTCAATATTGATCAAATTTGCATTTTTTCCAAAGGGGCCCATGTTTTCTTGCTTGAAACATGTTTCTAATAGGACCCACGACCCCTGAGATTTTCCAAATATTATTTTATTACTTTTATCATTTATTTTGATTTTTATTCATTTAAATCAAAATAAATCAAATTAAATGGTAAAATAATGAAAACAAATCAAATCTTGGGATTTTTGTGCACATTTGGAGTCCATATACAGCTAGCATGATGATCAATTCGTGCAAGGCTCATTAGGGTTGGAAAAGATTAGATTGAAGCTTGTTTTAGAAAGATATCATGCATGAAGCAAATCAAATCCAACTTTCATAATTCTCAAAGATATGATACAATTTTGTTGACCTAATTCAGTCTACTATAAGTGCATAACAATTTGATAACAAGAAATCGTATCATATAATTACTGCATTTTTTATTTATTTTCATAATACATTAACTCGTTTAACTCCCGATTGTTCCGAGTTTTTATGTCTTTTCACAGGTACAACATGTTTCAAATCAAATCAGTGAAAAAGGATCCCATGAAGGAAGTTAACCAAGAATCAGAAGAAAAGAACTAAATCTGCAAAATCTGCAGATTTTGTTGTCATGACGACCGTCACACCCCATGACGAGCGTAACGCGCTCACAACTTGAAGGACACTCATCACACATCATTGACGAACGTAACACGCTATTTAAGCGCATAACGATCGTCACCTCCTCATGACGACCGTCACACGCTTATTTCAACGTTATGCATAACAGGAGACGTGGGCAACGTAGTGGACGGTTCTCTTCTCCTACAATTCCTCAACTTCAGAAACTATCAATCCGAGTCTTACTCCACTCAAGCAATTCCTAAATTCTCTTAACTGCAAAAATCCTCTTCTATAAATAGGAGGCATTTTAATGGAACAGGGTCAGAGATTTTTCTACAGAGCCAAACTTCTGCCTTTCTGCATTATTTTATTTTTATTTGCTTTTGAACCATTTTATACCTACTGTAACGTTTAGTTTCCAAAATTAGTTCCAAGAGTATTAGTTCTTCATCTAATAATTAACACGGTCATATATTTCAATTAATTGTAAGGAATTTGTAAGCACTCAAGATTACCACAACAACATTATTTACAGGTTTTTATGCAATTGGTTTTTATTATTCTTATGCTATGTTATTTATTTTTATGAATTGTATTTCAAGTTTCATGGTTACTAAATATATTATGTCTAGCTAAATTCGTTTGTACCGGTATGTGACTCCTAAGCACGAAGGAATTCGGTGATAACTTGGCTAAAATTTTTTATAAATAATTTCCGGTTTCCAATTTCCATATTTAATTTAACTACCCTTGTCATGAGAGTGAGAGGATATTTAACACGATTCTTCCACGAGAGTGAGAAATTAATTAAGGCAAGAACCTGCATGCGAGAGCTGGGGTTCGACCCAGATAGTGGTAACGAAACATTAATTTTTAAATACACGAGAGTGTTTTAACAAATTAATTAAACTCAAGTTGTTTTCAAAAAGTGTTATTAAATTTAAAGTGCATCCACTAGGTTTAGTAGCATAACTTATTTCATGAACACGAGAGTGTGTGTCTCAGGTTTTTAAACAATTCGTTTTTACCGAAATACTTTATATGCCAAGCGATTCACCGAACTCCTGAAGTCCGACTATCACATACCGGTATAGTTATTACTATTGTTCTTAATTAAACTATTCCCCCCCCCCCCCTAAAACCAAATATTCATCGCTTAGTTAAACAATTGTAACATTAGATCGTATGCGATTGATCCTCAGTCTCCGTGGGTTCGATAATCATTTAAAACTAGAACGACTAAACTGTATACTTGCAGTTAGTATCCCAATAGACTCATAAAGTCTCGATCAAGTTTTTGGCACCGTTGCCGGGGACTGATTAGTCAATTAAGTACGATTCTTTTGTTGCGCGTTTATACTAGGCAACAGAAACCCTTTTTCGATTTGTATGCCAAGGACTCGTTCACAAGGCGAACCACGTGACAAATTGATGGACGAACCTGAACGCATCCTTTCCATAAGACGAACAGTTAGGGATTACTGTTTAAATCACGCTATTCCTTTACCCAAACCTGAAATCAAGATTGATTCTGAAACAGATTCTAATTCTTCCTCTGAAACCGAAACTAATCCAGAATTTGACAAGGCCAAAGAACGAAGGACCCGTCCACTGAAGGAGTACATAGCTCCATCATAACAAGAACCCCACAATAGCATTGCTGCTACAGCAATTAATCGAAACGATTTTGAGTTGAAACCGCCATTGATATCAGCTATCCAACAACGCTAATTCTTTGGAAATCCTACTGAGGATCCAAATGAACATCTTACAAAATTTGTTCAATTTGTCGACACAGTTATAGCAAATGGTGTTAGTAAAGATGCAATAAGATTACGTCTTTTTCCTTTTTCGCTAAGAGATAGAGCTTGGGCTTGGTTGCAATCCTTGCCGTCAAACTCCGTCACTACGTGGGAAGGACTTAAGACTATATTTTTAGCACGATACTTTCCCCCAAGCAAGACTGCTGCATTAAGAGCTCAAATCAACAGATTTAGGTAGAAGGATACTGAATCGCTATTCGATGCATGGGAACGCTACAAAGATATGATGCGAATGTGCCCACATCACGGATTAGAAAACTGGCTGATCATCCACACATTTTACAATGGACTCTTGTACAACACAAGACTCTCTATATATGCCACCGCAGGTGGTACACTAATGGATAAGCCTTACGGCGAAGCTAACCAACTCATTGAAAATATGGCTCAAAACCACTATCAGTGGGGAGGAGAAAGAACACCTGTGGAGAAAACTCAAACCAAAAGCGGGATGTACGAGATTAGTAGCCTAGATAAAGTTAATGCTAAGGTAGATGCTCTTACCCAAAAGATAGAAAGCTTGACCTTACCTCCTGCAACCACCGTGGCTGCAGTTACCCCAAACTGCGAAGTTTGTGGAGTTCCTGGTCATGTTGGAACCGAATGTCAAATCCTAGCAGGAATATCAGTTGATTAGGTGAATTATACTCAAGGTAATCCTTATGCTAATACCTATAACCTTGGTTGGAAGAACCATCCTAACTTCTCGTACAAGAACAATAATGCTTTATATGCACCTGGCCAAGCACCTGTTGTACCTCCAGGCTATCAAAAACCCGCTGTTAATCTTCCTAACATTCATAAGAAATCTAACCTTGAAATCCTAATGGAAAATTTTATCGCTAATCAAGCTCAATAAAACAAAGAATTCCTCAATCAAAACGTTCACACCGGTGAACAGTTGAAGCTATTAGCAAATAAGGTAGATGCCCTAGCGACTCACAATAAAATGTTAGAAACCCAAATCTCCCAAGTAGCACAACACCAAGCTAGTTCTGTCGCACCTGCTGGTACGTTTCCTGGACAGCCACAACCCAATCCTAAAGGACATGCTAATTCTATCACATTACAAAGTGGGACAACACTTGATGGACCGGTAGATCCTAGACTCCAAAACCCGACCATGTATCAAAAACCTGAAAAGGAAGCAGAGAAGTCGAAAGAACAATCTGAGAATGTAGAGGAAGACGAGAATGAGAACAGAGAGGTTTCAGAAAAACCTTACGTACCTCCACCGCCATATAAACCACCAATTCCATACCCTCAAAGACTTGCAAAATCCAAAAACGAGGGGCAATTCAAGAAATTGTAGAACTTCTGAAACAATTAAATGTTACTATTCCGTTTACAGAAGCTATAACCCAAATGCCATCATATGCTAAATTCCTAAAAGAAATATTGTCTAATAAGAAAAAAATTGTTGAAAATGAAACCATTATGCTAACTGCCAAATGTAGCGCCATAATTCAAAATAACATGCCTCCAAAGCTAAAGGATCCTGGTAGTTTCTCCATACCATGTGTAATTGGAAAATCTGTCATAGACAAAGCTCTATGCGATTTAGGAGAAAGTGTTAGTCTAATGCCCTTATCTATTTGCGAGAAGCTCAAAAAAGGTGACATGAGACCTACCAAGATGTCCCTACAACTAGCCGACAGATCAGTCAAATTCCCTGTTGGTATGCTAGAAAACATTCCTGTCCGAATAGGACAATTTTACATACCTACTGACTTTATAATAATGGACATAAAGGAAGATTCAAACATTCCCATCATATTAGGAAGGCCATTTTTAGCCACTGCAGGAGCCATTATTGATGTTAAGAAAGGAAATCTTACCTTCGAGGTAGGAGAAGAAAAAGTAGAATTTATTCTTTCCCAATTCTTCAAAGCCCTTGCTATAGATGACTCATGCTGTTTCCTAGATATTATTGATGAATGTGTCAAAGAACTAGAAAGCCAAGAAGACACCTATTCTGGGATATTGAAAATTCCGACACCAACTATTTTCAAGGATGATGACTGGAAACGAGAATATCACGATGGCAAGCTAAGCAAATGTTTCGCCTTAACACCCGATCCTACCCAAACTGATAAGAAAACTGGTATAGAACTTAAAACGTTACCTGAAGATCTTAGGTATGAATTTTTAGATAAGGAACTCGAACAACCAGTTATAGTCAATGCCAATTTAGGGAAGATCGAAACCAAAAAACTTCTTAATGTGTTAAGGAAGTATCCAACCGCGTTAGGATATAATATATCAGATCTAAAAGGAATAAGCCCTTCTCTCTGTATGCACCGCATTATGCTAGAGGAGGACTACAAGACTTCTAGAGAACATCAAAGACGAATAAATCATATCCTAAGTGAAATCGTTAAGAAAGAAGTGCAGAAACTACTAGAGGCAGGCATCATATACCCAATATCAGATAGCAACTGGGTCAGTCCAGTTCACGTAGTACCTAAGAAAGGAGGTGTTACGGTTATAACAAACACAAAAGGCGAATCGGTGGCACAACGTACCCAAACAGGATGGAGAATGTGTATCGATTACAGAAAACTAAACAAAGCTACACGTAAGGACCATTTCCCATTACCATTCATTGATCAAATGCTCGAGCGCTTAGCCAAACATTCCCATTTTTGCTATCTTGACGGATACTCAGGATTCTTCCAAATTCCCATTCATCCCGATGATCAAGAGAAAACCACGTTCACATGCCCCTATGGTACCTTTGCATACCGAAGAATGCCATTTGGACTATGTAACACACCTGCAACTTTCCAACGATGCATGATGGCGATTTTCGCAGACTTTTTGGACGGAATTATGGAAGTATTCATGGACGATTTTTCTGTCTGTGGGGAAAGTTTTGACGGATGTTTATCAAATCTTGAACTAGTACTGAAACGCTGTGTCAATGTCAACCTAGTGCTCAACTGGGAAAAATGTCACTTCATGGTGAGACAAGGAATTGTGTTGGGTCACATTGTATCAAACAGAGGAATTGAAGTCGATAAAGCAAAAATCGAAATTATCAAAAACCTTCAACCACCCAAAACAGTTAGAGAAATAAGAAGTTTTCTAGGACACGCTGGTTTTTACCGACATTTTATAAAAGATTTCTCTAAAATCACTAAGCCACTAACTGAATTATTGATGAAAGAAGCCGAGTTTATTTTCGACGATAAATGCTTAAACGCATTTGAGACGCTTAAAGAAGCCTTAATTTCAACACCTATAATGCAACCTCCTGATTGGAACCTACCATTTGAAATAATGTGCGATGCGAGCGATTATGCTGTAGGCGCAGTCCTAGGACAACGTAAGGATAAAAAGCTTCACGCTATCTATTATGCAAGCAGAACACTCGATCCCGCACAAATGAATTACGCCACTACGGAGAAGGAACTCTTAGCTGTTGTATTCGCATTGGATAAATTTTGTTCCTACTTAGTAGGCGCCAAAATCGTTATTTACACGGATCATGCTACGATCCAATACTTGCTAAGTAAGAAAGACGCCAAACCACGACTACTCAGATGGATCTTACTCCTACAAGAGTTTGACTTGGAAATAAAAGACAAAAGGGGGACTGGAAACGTGGTAGTGGACCATTTATCAAGATTGGATAGAATCCAAACCGAGAGTGTTCCCATAAACGAAGATTTCCCATATGAACGCCTTATTGCTAAACTAGAGATAGCTCCTACTGACAATTTAGATCAATGCAATGAACATTTAACAACTGCGGTAGTAAAAGCCATTTGTACCAACACCACATTACCATGGTACGCTGATTTTGTTAACTACTTAGCCGTCGGTGTTCTACCACCCGATTTAACGTACCAACAACGGAAGAAATTCTTCCATGATCTTAGACACTACTTTTGGGATGAACCACTACTCTTTAAAAGAGGCGCCAATGGTATCTACCGTCGCTGTGTCCCTAACGATGAAATAGACGACATCATTGCTCATTGCCATTCCGCCCCTTATGGTGGACACGCTAGTACATCGAAAACTTGCGCAAAAATACTTCAAGCTGGTTTCTTTTGGCCTACTTTATGGAAAGACGCCCACGTAGCAATTATGAACTGCGATAGATGTCAGCACACAAGAAATATATCTAGACGTGACGAAATGCCGCAAAAAGGGATTCTCGAAGTAGAAATTTTCGATGTATGGGGAATTGATTTCATGGGACCGTTCCCCGCATCCTTTGGAAATAAGTATATATTGGTAGCTGTTGACTACATATTAAAATGGATTGAAGCCGTCGCTGCACCCACAAACGATACACGAGTAGTACTTAAACTATTCAAGCATGTTATCTTCCCACGATTCGGTATACCAAGACTAGTAATCAGTGATGGCGGTTCCCATTTTATCTCTAGAATTTTCGAAAAACTACTTTCAAAATATGGCGTTAACCATCGCATAGCCACACCATACCATCCTCAAATGAGTGGACAAGTGGAAGTGTCAAATAGGGAAATTAAACAAATCCTTGAGAAAACCGTAGCCACATCCCGAAAGGATTGGTCCTCCAAGCTAAATGATGCTCTTTGGGCATATAGGACAACTTTTAAAACCCCTATCGGAACAACGCCGTTTAAATTAGTTTATGGAAAATCTTGTCATTTGCCAGTAGAATTAGAACATAAAGCTTACTGGGCCATTAAAACCCTTAACTTAAATTACAAGACTGCTGGCGAGAAATGAATATTAGATATCCATGAATTAGAAGAATTGCGTTTAGACGCTTATGAAAATGCTAGAATCTATAAGGAGAGAACAAAAAAATGGCATGATAAGCATATCTCGCGGAAAGAATTTAAGGAAGGAGACATCGTACTCCTATTCAACTCTAGATTGAAACTCTTCCCGGGTAAATCATGTTCCAGATGGTCAGGACCATTCGAAATTAATAAAGTTTTCCCAAGTGGTGCGGTAGAAATTAAAGGAAATTCCATCAAACCATTTATAGTCAATGGCCAATGCTTAAAGCATTATTTTAACGTCGAAAATATAAACTATTCGGCTTATCTGCAGTTAAGTGAGTCACCTACCCCGATACCTAACTAAATAGGTACTGTCTGTCGAGCCATCGACATAAAACAAAAGCGCTTCATGGGAGGCAACCCATGTTTTCTTTTAATTATTTTTGTTGTTTTGATATGTTTTTATTTTTATTTTTTTCTTAATCTTTAAAATTTTCATGTTGCATCCCTTACTTATTTTTATTTATTTTTATTTTTATTTTTATTTTTATTTTTGACTTAACTTCGGCATTTTAACCTGAAAATACTAACTTAGTTTTTCATACATTTATTAAACATTTTCAGGGGTAATTCATTAGCTTTAATATTTAGCTCCATGGCACGCATGAACTACATGAACATAACCTTGAGAGGTAGGCATCAGAGAAGGCGCTTTGAGGATCTAGTTGAGCGTGAGATGTGTCCTACCATTTATGCTGACGACCATGCTATGACTACTTTAGGCATCCGTGAGAGTGTTATGTATCTGCTACACCAGATAGGTTGGGACGTTGCTCCAATTCGGAGATGCTATTGTACCTACCGTAAGTTGACCCTTGAGTTCTTGAGCACACTGAGCTATATACCAAATCATGGGTTAGGTTTCAACCGTGGGCTGATCACCTTCAGACTGTTTGATATGGACTACCACTACAATCATAGGGAGTTTGCCAACCTGTTAGGATTCCCTAATGGCCCCGATGTTATCACCATGACCCGAGAAGACCTATTGCTAGATACTGACCTTGATTTCTTCTGGGGTAGCATTGCTGGAAACAACCATCCCGAGCCAAATGACCTTTACTTAGAGTCCATCCACAACCCTGCTATCAGGTACTTCCATAAGATTATTGCCCACACCTTTTTTGGAAAAGAGCAGAATGTTACATCAGTGTCATGTGATAAGCTTTTCATTATGTACTGTGCTTCTCAGAACCGTCCAGTAAATGGTTCCACCTATATGCTTGCTAATATGGAACGTATTATACAAACACCAAATGCCCCAATCCTCTTAGGTGGGTTAGTCACTATGATATCCAATGCCATTGGACTCCGAAGGCCTATGTTAGGATCAACTCCACACTATAGAATTAAGCCAATGAATATTGAATTTTGCTTCAACACTAGTTTTATAGGAAATCTTGGGCCGAATGAATTTGAGCTGCTAATTAACCATGAAACTGTCCACCAGTTTGTACTCCCAAACCCTATCACTAGTGTCCATAATAGAGCAAATTGGCTTTTTTATCTCCACCATCATCCTACACCGCCTTCGTCTCCTTCCACTATTGACATCTATGAAGTCCCAAATACCTCTCGATATGCTGAAGATCCTGAAACACCACCTGGCTACCACCCGTTTCCTGACCCATGGGAGCAGCATGTAGTTTCCACTGAGTCCACCTTCCAGGCTCCCGAGATACCACCACCACCTCCACCTACTGTCACCCTCGACTCTTTGAATGCAGAAATAACCGGAATACAGGGTGAGCTTACATCTTTACGTGTGGATTTCATTGCTTTTATGGATTTGGTGACGGGCCAACTGGATTTCATGCACCAACATCTGTTCCCTACTCATCGTGGCTAGGAGTTGCCGTTGTTATGCTGATTTGTTCCGCTCTTGCATTTTTATACACAGTGAGGTCACTGTTTAGTTTAAGTGAGGGGGAGAAACCTAGTTTGTTTTAGTATTCTATTATTATTCTGTGCATTTAGTTATTATTTACTTCAAATTCCAAACAATTTCACTAGTTAATGAAATTTCAATTATTCATCAAGTTTCAATTCTATTGTCTTATTGCTATTATTTCATTTTTAACAAAGTTTATTCTTTACAATTTTTTTGAAACATACATTTTCTTTCAATATTTCAGTTTATTTTTCATTTTTATTAATTTTACTGTGTGTTACATCATATATTAAATTTACTGTTCATATTTTTTGCAAAATTTTGTCACACGATGTGTGTTGGAAATATTGTGCATGTTTACTGTGTTAGAGTTATAATGTTGGAAATTAAAGTGTTTCGTTCATTCCATGAATTTAATTATTTGGATCTATAACGCTCGTAACGTCCCCATGACGAGCGTAACACGCGTTTCACCGTGTTACGCCCGTCATCCCAATGTGATGACCGTCACGCGCGCCCAATAGCAGATTCTGCTATTACAGAAGTCGTTCCCCCTTCCTCTCATTCTTCCCTTTTTCCCCAAAACCGTAACATACCCATTCAAATTTTCTCTCAACTTCCAACACTCCAACACTTAAACTCCATCAACCCACTACTCAATCCACATTCCAAACCATTTTCACGATTCAATCTTTTGCATGCACTATGGCCAACAATCAGCAAGTCCCCAATCTCACTTTCAGATCCGGCGAGCAAGGTGAAACCCAACGACTCAAATTCCAGAAGTTCCAACACCGCGGTCTTCAACCTACTCGGTATGTTGACCTTGATTGTTTGAGGAATTTGGGACTGCTAGACAGCGTCCGACAACTTTTACAGAACGTGAACTTATGGAACCTGTGCCGCGAACCGCAACCCATTTACGAAACTCTCACCTTTGAGTTTATGAGTTCCTTTGCATACATTACTCCCTCTGGTGCCACAAACCAACTCTCAGGCGTAGCCAAATTCCGTATGTTTGGCACTGAGCATCAGCTGTCCCAAACTGACATCGCACAGCTGTTCGGTTTCTGTTCTGACGAAGGTGTCCACCTTCGGGTGCCGGATAATTTCAGCGAGGAAGCTTTTAATTTATGGCACAGTATGACGAACATTCGTGCCAGATCCTACGACCACCTCAACGACATACATATTCATAATCCATCGATCCGATACTTTCACCACATCCTCTGCAACACCACCTTAGCCTGTGACAGCAACCACAAGCTCAACTCCAAGGAGCTCTTCTTCATGCATTACGCATTCACCGGCCAGAAGATCAACGCCACCCCATTTTTACTGGCTCATATTCACTCTATTTGTGCTAGAGGCGGAAAACCCTTCTATTTCAGAGGGCTTGTCACTTCTCTTGCCATAACCCTGAATTATGGTGCCGCTCTCGCAGATATGCCTTCTATGGCACCGACTTTGCTGACTCTGGACCACTGCAAGGCCGCACACCTCATTTATGAGCGGGAGGATGGCAGATTCCATCCTGTGATCAGAAACATTGTTTATCATAACATCACTTTGCCTTGCAGGGACCGAATGGATCCACAAAATAGAGCTAACTGGTTATTCGATCATGCAGCTCCTGAGGGGCGTGTTCCTACTCATGAAAACCAGCCTAATGCCCCCGCAGACGAAATGCAAGAAGAGCTGGACAGTGCTTCCCCCGTCCATAACACTCCAGGACCTTCATCCGCACCACCTCCTTTTACTCTTGAAGACGTTCTCCGCGCCATCCATCAGCAAAACCAAATGAGTGCCGCACTTGAAAGAAGACAACAGGAACAATATGAGTATTTATGCGCACAAAACATTCAGATTCTGACTGGCCAGCGGAGCATGAATGAGAGGTTGTACGAAGCCCTGTCGGAACTCAACACCTTAAGGTTGTACGTCAGCACCCTTGGCTACCAGGACACTAACATAGAAGCCACTCCTACGAGGCGCTCTCGCACCAGGAGTAGAGGACGTGGCCATCAGTAGTTTTCTTTATTTTCTAAGTAGTTTAATTTTTCTGTTTCATTTCCTTTCTGTTTGTTTTTTTTTGTATTTGTATTTCTCCGCCTATATACCGCAACATTGAGGACAATATCGGATTTAGTGTGGGAGAGGTACCTTTCCATCTTCCATAAACAAGTACATTTTTATGATATTTCTCAATTCAAATTCTTCGCTTTATTTAGCCATACCGAAAATTTTTACTTTATCTTTGCATTCGCCCGACATACCTATTTTAACGAAATCCCAGTTGGGGAAGCCGAAAACAATTCAACAAGATCAATACGGTTATGACATTGTAGATTCCTACTTACGTGATCCGTTTCAGTAACCGTTATACCTATATCTTGAGTTTTAGTTCTAAAGTAACCCTTAGTAGTTTATACTAGCAGTCAACACCGTCTTGACACAAACCACGTGGAGAATCGATGAATATAAGTTTTTGATGCCTGATCAATGAAATATCCTTCTCATCTCGCTGCTAAAAGAAAAGAAAATTTTGTGCACCAAAATACAAGGTCACATATAAGAGTTGAGCAAATAATGAAGGAATCCACTGTTGGTTGGTTCAGAGGTATCTGGTTCTGAACTTGGTAGGGCGTGCTACGACCCGATCCCCCACAACCTCCAATTTGGATAACATATGTAGGGTTGCCACATTCGTGTACCAGACCCCGTGCTAAAAGGATCAAAGTCACTAACCGGTTACTCCACTACGTGCGTGCTAAGACAAAGGGCTTAATGTGATTGGGCCAGAATGAAACCGGGTGAAATAGATACGAGAAACTCTGGGCAGAATTATAATAGAACTGTTGGACAGTTTGTTTGAAATGGAAGCCTACGACTAAGCCTATTGCTTGTGTCATTAGCGTATCATTAGTGTTTCACTTAAGTATCAGTCGAATCGACGAGGATTTCCCGTAACTGCTTTAAAAATCAAAGGCATGTCATGCATGTGCGCTTGATAAAACTTGTCTGATCTTTCTAAATGACTATTTGCTTGAGGACAAGCAAAGGTTTAAGTATGGGGGAATTTGATAATGAGAAATCGTATCATATAATTACTGCATTTTTTATCAATTTTCATAATACATTAACTCGTTTAAATCCCGATTGTTCCGAGTTTTTGTGTCTTTTCACAGGTACAACATGTTTCAAATCAAATCAATGAAAAAGGATCACATGAAGGAAGTTAACCAAGAATCAGAAGAAAAAGAACTAAATCTGCAAAATCTGCAAATTTTGTTGTCATGACGACCGTCACACCCCATGACGAGCGTAACACGCTCACAACTTGAAGGACACTCCTCACACATCATTGACGAACGTAACACGCTATTTAAGCGCATTACGACCGTCACCTCCTCATGACGACCGTCACACGCTTATTTCAATGTTATGCATAACAGGAGACGTGGGTAACATAGCGGACAGTTCTCTTCTCCTACAATTCCTCAACTTCAGCAACTATCAATCCGAGTCTTACTCCACTCAAGCAAATCCTAAATTCTCTTAACTGCAAAAATCCTCTTCTTTAAATAGGAGGCATTTTAATGGAACAGGGTCAGAGATTTTTCTACAGAGCCAAACTTCTGCCTTTCTGCATTATTTTATTTTTATTTGCTTTTGAACCATTTTATACCTACTATAACATTTAGTTTCCAAAATTAGTTCTAAGAGTGTTAGTTCTTCATCTAAGAATTAACACGGTCATATATTTCAATTAATTGCAAGGAATTTGTACGCACTCAAGATTACCACAACAACATTATTTACAGGTTTTTATGCAATTGGTTTTTATTATTCTTATGCTATGTTATTTATTTTTATGAATTGTATTTCAAGTTGCATGGTTACTAAATATATTATGTCTAGCTAAATTCATTTGTACCGGTATGTGACTCCTAAGCACCGAAGGAATTCGGTGATAACTTGGCTAAAAACTTTTATAAATAATTTCCGGTTTCCAATTTCCATAATTAATTTAACTACCCTTGTCACGAGAGTGAGAGGATATTTAACACGATTTTGCCACGAGAGTGGGAACTTAATTAAGGCAAGAACCTGCATGCGAGAGCTGGGGTTTGACCCAGATAGTGGTAACGAAACATTAATTTTTAAATACACGAGAGTCTTTTAACAAATTAATTAAACTCAAGTTGTTTTCAAAAAGTGTTATTAAATTTAAAGTGCATCCACTAGGTTTAGTAGCATAACTTATTTCATGAACACGAGAGTGTATGTCTCAGGTTTTTAAACAATTCGTTTTTACCGAAATACTTTATATGCCAAGCGATTCACCGAACTCCCGAAGTCTGACTATCACATACCGGTATAGCTATTACTATTGTTCTTAATTCAACTATTTTCCCCCCTAAAACCAAATATTCATCGCTTAGTTAAACAATTGTAACATTAGATCGTATGCGATTGATCCTCAGTCTCTGTGGGTTCGATAATCATTTAAAACTAGAACGACTAAACTGTATACTTGCAGTTAGTATACCAATAGGCTCATAAAGTCCCGATCACAATTGCAGATAAAAAACATAAGGATTGGAGGCGTGAAACAACAAGAAAGAAACCAAAATTTTGCAAGAAATGTGTGAGACCTATCTTTGTCTACAGGCCAATTCAAGCCAGTCCAACGTTTCCAATCGATTCCTGGACATCCCAGGAAGCTAACAACATCATTTGCAAGCCTCAAAGCATCCATAAATCGTCCCCAAAAGCATCACAGTTTGCCCGAAAACTCAAACTCGATTTCAATATTTTACGCATCCTAAATGCATGCTAATCATATATTTGTGTTTATCATCTTGTTTACAAGCTACCTGTACCCTTTAATTGCATTTACCATGCAGGAATCCATAGTTGCCATTGTTAGGGTTTTTGAGATGTTTTTAGGGATTTGTTATACAGGTAAAATTGGCCATAGAAAAGAGTATTAGGATGCTCGTGGCATCAAGGCGGTTTGATCCATGTAACTGAAATTCATTTATCATGCGTTGTGTTGATTTTTGAGAATTGTAGATTTTTAGCTATGGTTGATTGTCCGTAGGTATAAGTCTTTAACCTAAGACGACAATTGTAGTGAAGAAGGTGATGCGTGGCAGCCCATTACCGGTTGATTTGAATTTTCATGCATTTTTATGGGCCTCGTGCGTTTTTATATTATATTATATTTTGTTTACTTGTATTAACAAAAGAATCAGCAACGTAGATGGTTGGGAGGCACACCTTTGATGCACACGTCCTGGGTTCGATCCCAGGCGTGTGCATTTTATTATTTTCCTAATTATTTCAGGCAAATCCAATGCTTCACTCCCTCACACACCTTCCATACAACCTCAAGGCCCAGCCATTGGATGCACTGCTGGCCAGATCTCACGTTTCTCCCTTAAATGTCCTTGGTACACCTCAGGTCAACGCTTGCACAAAATCCAGCGCGGTTGACTGGGCTTGGAGCTTAATGGGCTTAAAAATCCAATTTCTCACCCCCCAGAATTGCTAGTATACAGGCCCATATTCTTTTTTTCTTTGTTATTTTCTTTTATTTTAATTGTTTTGTTTAATTATTTTTTCACCAAATTAACTATCTTTTTTAAAAAATCATAAAATCAATAAATCACAAAATACCAAAAAAAGTATTTTTTTATAAAATATTTATTTTAATTTAATTAGAAATATAGGTTTAGTTAATTTCTTTTATAATTAAAATCAAATAGAAACTAGGTTTTAATTTTACAATTAAATTTCTTTTTCTCAAATACAAAAAACCAAAAATACACAAAGTTTTGTTTTCTTTGTAAAATATTTTATTTTCATGAAATTATTTAATTTAGCTAGATTAGGCTAATTTCACTTTCTTTTTTATAATTAAAAAATTAGAATTAGGGTTTTAGGCGTACATAATCTAATCAATTTTTTTCTCAAAAATACAACCCAAACTATTTCTCAATTAGATTTTACGGTTTTCAATTTTTCCTCACATTTAATTCGCCGCGCGCTTGTTAATTATTTTTCCATTATTTTGTAACTGCTAAGGGTATGTAATAACTTTAAATTAGGGTTTTTATTTACTGTTTAAATCCCCGATTTTTGGTTATGTAATTAATCCCCCTCCCCGAAGCCTTGTAATAGCTAGGTCTATTTTTTCGCATTTTAAATTTCCGCAATCTTTAACTGTCTAGATGTATGGCTAATAGGATTGTATGGCAAGAATGTCTGGAAAATTAAAATGGTAGATCACCTAATGTGCAAAGACTAAATAACTGGAAAAAAAACTCACATGCACATATTCACTCCTAGGGTTTACCTCATTTCGGTTGCCTTCGGTAAACAATCATTAAGCATATGAGATTTTAGTGGTTTCCCTCCAGTCTAAAAAGACCAGATTGTCCCATTCGAATGTTGCCTCGGAAATGTTGCCTCGGAAAGATCTTAAGACTCTAGGGTTACTACTAAAGTTTTCTAACTATTGCTTTAGTGATTGTACTCGTCCCTTTCGAATGTCCCTTACAACTCCAACGACGATGCTACCTACTCCTTAATAGTAGGATAACGATGTCTAAAGGAAATAGAACAAACAATCTTTTTTCGAGTAGGTAGAATCTTAAGTACTTGCTCAATAAAAACTTTTCACACAAACACCCTTTCAAAACAAATTTTCAAAACAAACTTCGTCACATCCTTGAGGACCGATACAAGGGTTATCACGAAGTAAAAAAATTTCAATACAAAGACACACAAGCAATTTGAAAAATGAGAAAGTACCTAAGAGCCCGTAGATAACTATGGATAGAAAGGGTGCTAACACCTTCCCTTTCTATAATCTACCCCCCGTACTCATAATATCTCGAAAAAATGTTTTTTCTGTTCTTTTTCCTTTTCCATGATTGGATGAAATAAAATTCGGTGGCGACTCTTGCTTACCGCGATATTTTGCGAACAAAAAACACAAAATGCAAACCAGTGTTAAACAGTCGGTTCTGCCACCGTATCACAGAACTGGCGACTTTGCTGGGGATGAATAAGTGGGGTATACCTTAGGACCCAGGTCATTAAATTGCTTCTCTTGATTGTCTTGTTTGCTTTACTTTTGAGGGTTTTGTTTGGGGTTACTATAGATCCTACACCCGGATCTGGGGGCACTCCTTAGGTAAACAACAATAGATCGTGGAGACTGTACGGTGTAGACCGATATGGTTTAAGTGATGGCTGTGTTAGTGTGGCACTTTGGTTGGTACCGGTATCCTTCGTGGGGAAATAAGGAGAATACGAGGCCTCCGCGTGGTGTCGTGAAGCACTAAAGGACCTTAGAACCTTAGTTGAACAAACTTGGCCATTAGAAAGTAGTGAGATAGCCGACCTCAGTGTAGAGCTGAGAACTGGTTGATACTCGATGCTACACTCATTGAGACCAGACTTTCGGGATATTTTAGCTGCAAGAAAAGATTGAGAGCTGAAACAATGCCCGATAAAGGATGGTCAGTGATATTAAGATCCTCTAGAACCCGGTTACTTTTTAGGACATGTTTGAACCAACTAAACTTCAAGAGGGTACTACCTTTAACCTCATGCAAGCCTTAAACCTAAGGACTTGGTGTGACTTGACTGTGTTTGCTATACCTGTGGTTTATCATGACATCATGCATCATAACATGGCATCCATGCTTATTGCACTAACCATTTCAAAGACCAAGGGAATTTATATTTGTTCTGTTTTGCAGATCATGGCTTTCGTTCGTTGAACATTATCCGAATCAGCTTAGTGAAGATATCTTCCCAACTCAAAGAGCTAGCATCAAGGGTTTCTGAAACTTCTGCGTTCACTAAGAGACATGGTCAACTTCTCAACCTGGTCACTTCAAACTTTGATGAAAAGACAATGAGTGTACTCTTTCAGTTCTTTGATCCCAAGCACCACTGCTTCACCTTTCCAGACTATCAGTTGGTGCCTACCTTGGAGGAATTCTCTCAGTTATTGGATATACCTATTCTTGAACAGGTACCCTTCATAGGTCTAGAAGAAGTTCCTAAGCTAGAAGTTATTGCCTCAGCTTTGCACCTGAAACGGGCCGACGTGGTATCCAATTGGGAAACTAGAAGCGAAGTCAAGGGTTTTCTAGCTAAGTTTCTGATAGACAAAGCCAAGCTGTTTTGGGATAATATGGATTTTTAGGCTTTTGAGGCGGTCTTGGCTCTTCTTATCTATGGTTTAGTTCTCTTTCCTAATTCGGACTCATTCATAGATATGAACGCTATTAAGATATTTCTCTCTCGTAACCCGGTGCCTACTTTGCTCGAAGATATTTTGCACACTCTCCATACTCGTACCATGAGGAGAAGAGGGATTCTTATATGTTGCACACCATTTCTGTCGAGGTGGTTTATTTCTCACCTCACTAAGTCCATACTGAAGAATGAAGAAGGTCTGGTTTGGTCACAAAGGATAATGTCACTCGCTCATACAGATATTCTTTGGTGTTCTCGATCTATGGAAAACATTTCTATCATTGACCGCTGCGGGGAGTACCCTAATGTCCCGCTGCTTGGTATCAAAGGGGGTATAACCTACAATCCTTGTTTAGCTCTGTAACAATTTGGTCACGATCGAAGGGATGGTTCCCATGGGTTACTTATTGAGGGCATTGTATTCAACTATGAGGATGATATTCAAGAGTATCGCCGGAGGTTCATACGAGCTTGGGGCATAGTAAACAGATCGAGCGTCATGGCTTTGGGGCCAAAGACTTCCATTCCAATGGAACCTTATCTACAATGGGCACGAGCTCGTGCCCATAAGCTTATGATGCCCTATGTGGCCATTTTACCAGTGATTGTGGAACCCACTACTGACGAAGGCATTCCTTACACGGTTATCTATCCTTACATGCCCATTGATCTTGGGGAATTACAAAGGTCTTGGATTTAGATGATGAAAGAGCGGGATACTTACAGGGATCAGTTCCATGCTCAGGAGAGGAAGGTCTTAGAGCTCACAAAGCAACTGCATGAGTGTGATACGGTGGGAAGAAATGACTGTTTTTTGGAATGCTGGTTTGCGTTTTGCGTTTGTGTTTGCAAAATGTCGCGGTAAGCAAGAGTCGCCACATACTTTTATTTTATCCAACAAGGAAAGGAAAAAAGAACAGAAAAATTCCCTTTTTGAGATATTTCTCGGGTTCGGGGGGTAGATTATAGAAAGGGAAGGTGTTAGCACCCTTTCTATCCGTGGTTATCCACGGGCTCTTAGGTACTTGCTCAATTGTTTTCAAAATTGCTTTCTTTGTGCTTGTGGGTTTGAAAAAGTTTTTGTTTTAAAACTTCGATTTAACTCTTGCTTCTGTTCTCAAGAGTGTAATGAAGTGTTTTTGAAAAAACTTTGTTCAAAAAGGAGTGTAAGTGCGAAAAGTTTTATTTTTTGAAAGAGTAAGTATCTAAGAACCATCTACCTACTCGAAAAAGGAATCATTCTATGCTATTGTCCTTTAGACAATGCTATCCCACTATTAATGAGTAGGTAGCACTGTCGTTGGAACTTGAGAGTCAATTTGACCTCTAAAACGACCTATACTCAATGACCGTGTACGAAAGAAACCAAGTGGGGTGTACCCTAAGAGTGTGCATGTGCGAGTGTGTCGTTTTCAGTTATTTTCATCTTTATACATGTTAAAGGTGATCTAATTTGATTTTAGTTTAAGCATTCAGTCTTGTCATGCAAACCCTATTATCAAACATCTAGCAGTTATAATTTGCAGAATTTAAATTACAAGGCGTCAGGTATTTACATCGCCAAAGACAAACCCTTTGAAAATAAATAAAGCGATAAAAATAAATAAAAGTCCCATTTAACTATTACAATCCGGGAGCAAGTACATTAATAAGATAAAAATAAATAAATCGCGTGCGGGAAATTAAATCGAGCGCAAATTTTTAGGGTTTTGACCCTTTGAAGAAGACATATTTTTGTTGTTTTTATTTTAAGAAAGAAATTAAACCTAGATTAATTACTAAATTAAATAAATTAATTAAATGAAAAAAGTTATTTTTGGGTTTTTGGTATTTTAAGAAAGAAATAAAAGTTAATTGAATTAGTAAAAACCTAATTAAATCTAGTTTAATTTTAATTATTTACAAAAATATGTTAAAGTTATTCTAATTAAAACCTAAGTTAATTAGTGTTTATTAATAAAATAAAAATAAAAATTTGATTGAATAAAATATTTTTTGTAGTTTTTATTTTATGAAAAGGCTGAATTTTAATTGGTTAGAAATTAAATAGAAATAATAAAACAAATAATTAAAACTAAATAAATAAAATAGAAAAGAAAGGGGTTTGGGCCTGATTTTGGTGGTGTAGATAACAATCTGAAGCCCAATTGTGTTGGCCCTTCGTTGACTTTTTGGATTTGGTGTGCACGCGCTGACTTGGCTCCATGGTGGACCTTCAGATCCTGGCCACCAGATCTGGCCAATGGCCATCTGGCTACTGCATGGGCTATGGTGCACGGTAGGCTTCAGGTTTAAATATGCACTTGATCACCTGAAATACAAAATCAAATAGAAATTGAGGGACCTGGTATTTGAACCCAGGTCCTGAAGGAGTTTGGAGCGCTTGCCTTGCCACCACGCTGTGTTGACTCAATTGTTAATAAAATACAAAGAAATCATAATATAAACAAAACAAATTGGCGTGACACACCTTTATCTTATTTGTTGAACCGTTGCTAAAGGTTCCAGGACTTATACCTACGGAAAGAAGTCCGTCACTACAAGCCAGGCATCTCTAGAATCCTATAGGCGCCATGGAAATGCATTCTAAATCCATGGTTGAGTTCGTCTCGGCCAGCTAGTCACAACCATAGCCATTATTATGGCCAATTGTACCTGAAAATAAAAGCCCCAAAAGTAAGGACGAAACCATAGCAATGGCAAATTTTCATATTGGTCATATAAATGAAATTGGTTAATGTCAAAAGCTTGCAAATGGCATGGTGATTACAAATATGCAATTATTTCATTGTAACAATGCATAATTTCTGAGATACGAAACCAAGTACAGAGGGAAATCGTGTGACACTTACAGTGTGTTTGGGTGTATGAACAAGCTTGCTTTGGATTGGTTTAGCTTCAGTGAACGTCCAGGAAGCGATTGGGATAGGTATTAGCTTCTGAAACCACCTCTAAGCATGATTTCGATATCAAGCTTTTTATGACTTCTTTCAAACTTTGTTCTGCCTATGCCTGCACTTTCCAACCCTTGTTTCGATCTGTTTTGCTTGCTTATGTACTATGGAGTGTATTAGGGTAAGAATTATGGATTGAATCTTCCCACATAAATGCTTGCCGATTTGATTTGATTCACTCTTTACAACTTGCCAAATTTGCCAAATCTCAATCTTTTTGCACATGATATTGTATGATTCGAGTTTGATGATGATCATGATGATAATTACAACCTGAAACAGCAAAAAAATCTTATGTAATCAAAGTTTTGGATTTTATATGATTTTATTTGATTAAAAAATGAATAAATTCAATAAAAAATCAAATAAAATATTAAAAAAGAAATATGAGATCATGGATGAAGCTAGGACACGTGGGAAATGATGAAAGCTCAAATCAAATGGAAAAGAATGGGCCCATTTGACAAAATTTGAAGTTTTGGGGATAGTTGACTTTTGGCAATTTTGCAAAAATACCCAACTTCAACAATGCATAACTTCTTCAATTTTGAACTTTTGGAAGTGTTCTTGGACTTTTTAGAAAGCTTGAGATGTCCTCTAACCAACCCTTTTGGTATCATCTCATTTTGATATTCCATTATCAAGTTATAAGCTTTGGAAAAAGGTGTTTTTTGTTGACTTTCAAAAATGACCTATAATGTCCAAATTCATAACTTCTTGTGAGTGCATTTTTTGATCTTGGGGTATGAATATGGATTGTATGAAATTGAATCCTATTAACAATGAGCTTTGGATGGGTCATTTATCATAAAGTATGAGAAAGTTATGCTTGGTCAAAGTTGAGTTGACTTTTCCTACAAAACCCTAATTTAGCAACTTTTGAATCTTGATGAATTTTGAGCAATCCTTGATGAATCATGATCAACCCTTGATCAAATGATGAAATATCCTTCAAAATGAGAATGTTGACAAAAAATCTTGAAGTTTGACTGTATTTGGGTCACAGTTGACTTTTGCCCTAGCATATTCGATTTTTGGACCCTTTGAGCAATTGACTGAGCAAACTTCCTCTGCAAGGCTTGAAATTTGACATGGATGATCTTGAGAACATATTAGGAAATTTGGGAGAACTTGAGGTCATTTGGACTCAAAGATCTTGATGCAACACAAAACCCTAATTTGGGGTTGACTGCCTTAGGAGATAGCTTGTCTATCCAACTCTTGAGCAACCTTGAGCAACTTGGAGATTTTTCTTGAAATTTTTTGAGAAACATGAGAGGGAAAATTTTGGGGTAGATTGAGAAACTTACCCTGTTCAATCTTCTTAAACCTGAGGATGTAGATTGGCTTTCATGCCTTTCGTGATCCGAAGGTGGAAGATGATTGAACACTAGAGTGCCCAGAAATTTGCACTCGCATGAAGTGGTATCAGCCTGGTGATGTCAGGAATGGGCTTACAGATGCCATTTGGAGATTGCTGGCGGGAGGGTGGGCTTAAAGATGCCATCTGAAGGAGTGTCGATCGCATAAGAGATTCCTTAGCGAGAACTTGTATACCTGTTGTTGTGGAAGATTCCACTGGGGAAGTCTGATCTTGTTGATATTTAGGAACTTGCCTGTACTTCAACTGAGAGAAAATCTCTGCTGAGTTTTAAGAACTCGTCCGTAATTCAACTGGGGGGAAATCTGTCGAGATTTAGAACCTTATCTGTAATTCAACCGAGGATAATTCAGTTGAGATTTAAGAACCGGTCAGTACTTCGACTGAGGAGAAATACCGAGATTTAGAACCTTATCTGTAATTCAACCGAGACTAATTTAGTTGAGATTTAAGAACCGGTCAGTACTTCGACTGAGGGAAACATCTTCATCGAGATCTAGGAATTGTCTGTACTTCAACGGAGGATAATTCTGTTGAAATTTAAGAACTTGTCCACACTTCGACGGAGGAAAATTGTCGAGATTTAGAACCTTATCTGTAATTCAACCGAGACTAATTCAGTTGAGATTTAAGAACCGGTCAGTACTTCGACTGAGGGAAACATCTTCATAAAGATCTAAGATTGTCTGTACTTCAACGGAGGATAATTCTGTTGAGATTTAAGAACCGGTCAGTACTTCGACTGAGGGAAACATCTTCATCAAGATCTAGGACTGTCTGTACTTCAACGGAGGATAATTCTGTTGATATTTAAGAACTCGTCCACACTTCGACGGAGGAAAATTGTCGAGATTTAGAACCTTATCTGTAATTCAACCGAGACTAATTCAGTTGAGATTTAAGAACTGGTCAGTACTTCTACTGAGGGAAACATCTTCATCGAGATCTAGGAACTGTCTGTACTTCAACGGAGGATAATTCTGTTGAGATTTAAGAACTCGTCCACACTTCGAAGGAGGAAAATTGTCGAGATTTAGAACCTTATCTGTAATTCAATAGAGACTAATTCAGTTGAGATTTAAGAATCGGTCAGTAGTTCGACTGAGGGAAACATCTTCATCGAGATCTAGGAACTGTCTGTACTTCAACGGAGGATAATTCTGTTGAGATTTAAGAACTCGTCCACACTTCGACGGAGGAAAATTGTCGATATTTAGAACCTTATCTGTAATTCAACCGAGACTAATTCAGTTGAGATTTAAGAACCGGTCAGTACTTCGACTGAGGGAAACATCTTCATCGAGATCTAGGAACTGTCTGTACTTCAACGGAGGATAATTCTGTTGAGATTTAAGAACTCGTCCACACTTCGACGAAGGAAAATTGTCGAGATTCAGAACCTTATCTGTAATTTAACCGAGACTAATTCAGTTGAGATTTAAGAACCGGTCAGTAGTTCGACATAACTGAGAACTTAACTGCATCCTTCCTGAAAGGTAAAGGTCAGTCGTATGCAATGCATGATATATATCGAGCAATGATGTTCTCAAAATAAATGAGATTGTGTCGTATGATGCGTATATGCATGTATCATGATGTATGGAAATGTAATGTTTTAGCTGGGGAGAGTCAACATTACTGTCTTTTCTTACTATGTGGGGAGTGAATGCACCTTAGCCATATTCTTCAGCTAAATTTACCTTGTACCTGGTGGACAGAGAAACTGTACAGTTTGAACAATTCTTATTTGCCCCTGTTTCTGATATTACCAGTAATCGTCTTTTGTTTCGTATGTAAATATTTATGAGCAGCAATTAATGTCAAATGCATATATCAAAAATGAACATTGGACATTCTTTGCAAAACAAAACAGAAAAACGAAAAACAGTTTGAAATTTCTTCTGAAAATGACTTGTATTGATTTTGAAGTTTGGCCTGTAAATAGGCGTTTTTGTACAAGAGGTTGACGTCCTAGTAGGAGAACGCCGCCGAGTAATAGAATTTACACAATTTGTGAAAAACTAAACAAAACAGCTATGTGAATAATCCCACTGGGTTCTAACTCTGCCATTGCCTTTATATCCTCGAGCATCTCATCACTTCGCTACTTGGTTAAAGGTAGATCAGATTGATTGGTGCCGTCCGGGCTTGATAGTCGATACCGAAGTCTGGTTGCAAGGTGATCCAATGAGACCTAGTGTTACACTTTGATCCCTAATTTTTGCCTGAAGCGCCCTTTCGGGTTTTCAGTCCACCGGGATACCCTTTTTTTTCCCAAGCCGCCTTTTCAGGTTTTCGACTTGTCGGGTGTACAAATTTTTCATTTCATCCCTTATTTTTGCTCGAACCCTTTTAGTTCGCCGAGAAGCCCTTATTTTTGCCTAGGCCAGTCAACCTAGCAGGTCTTTGATTATGCGTAGTATCTTTTCACTATGTCTGCATTGACGAGGTGAGGAAGGTCGTCACCATCCATGGTGGTTAGAATCATAGCTCCTCCTAAGAAAATGTTCTTAACCACAAATGGCCCTTCGTAAGTAGGGGTCCATTTGCCCCTGGGATCACCTTGTGGCAGTATGATGCGCTTGATAACCAGGTCCCCAACTTGATACTCATGTCTCCTAACTTTCTTGTTAAATGCCTTGATCATCCGTTTTTGGCACGTCTGACCATGACAAATAGAAGTAAGTCTTTTTTCGTCTATTAAATTCAGCTGATCAAGCCGGGTCTGGATCCAGTCATCTTCACTCAAACCTGCATCCTTCATAATGCAAAGAGAGGGTATCTGAACTTCAATGGGCAAGACTGCCTCCATACCATATACCAAGGAATAGGGTGTTGCCCCTGTTGACGTTCGCGCTGAGGTACGGTACCCATGAAGAGCAAACGATAATATCTCATGCCAATCTTTGTATGTCACTGTCATCTTCTGCACAATCTTCTTAATATTCTTATTAGCCGCTTCGACAACCCCATTCATCTTCGGCCGATAGGGAGAAGAGTTGTCATGCTGTATCTTGAACTGCTTGTAGAGCTCGGTGATCATCTTATTGTTGAGATTCGTACCATTGTCCGTAATGATCCTTTCTGCTTCATTCTTATCCACACGTTGCAGTAAGGTTGAATCATGGTTGCGCTTGTAAAGGATACCATTGCTGATGAAGAACTTTGCCGCGAACCTCCTCAGAAACTTCTTGTCATTAACAGATGCACCCTCGGGGTATTCCTGAGCCTTAAGATACCTCTTCACCTTATGAAACCAAGGTTTATCTGCTACCTCTTCAGTCTCAATGTCACAGCAATGTGCAAGTTCGTCCAACCTTTCAATGATAATCCGGGGAGCTTCGTTGTCCCAATTGACTTTGAACATAGAAGACATCGTAGCTAGCGTGTCCGCCAACTAATTCTCCTCTCTTGGGAAGTGTTCAAAGATTATATCCTCAAAGTGGGGAAGCAATGTCAATACATACTCCTTGTAAGGAATAAGATTTTGGTGTTTTGTATCCCACTCGCCTTTGATCTGACTGATCATGAGAGCGGAATCTCCGAAAACACTTAGAAACTTAATCCTTAGGTCAATTGCTGCTCGAAGACCCATGATGCATGCTTCATACTCCACCATATTGTTGGTGCAGTTGAAACATAGTCGGGCGGTGAATGGAGTATGAGAGCCTTTAGGAGATATGATCACGACGCCAATGCCATTACCCAAGGAGTTTGAAGCTCCATCAAAGTACATAGACCATCGGGATCCTTCCTCAGGTCCTTCATCCGGTCCAGGTGTCTCACAGTCAGTCACTATCATGATATTCTCGTCCGGAAATTCAAAGTTCATAGACTGGTAATCATCCACTGCCTGATGTGCCAAATGGTCTGCCAACACACTTCCCTTGATTGACTTTTGGGTCGTGTATTGGATGTCATACTCAGTCAAGATCATCTGCCATCTTGCTATTCTTCCGGACAAGGCAGGCTTTTCGAAGATATACTTGATTGGGTCTGTTGTAACCCAAAATTTGCCCTCGCGCTTTTCCACAAGAAATCTCGGCTTCAAACATTTCCTGACTTCTCAAATTGGCTCAAGAATCGGACAAACGGACTTTTCTTGACAGTCAAGCAAAACTAGGTTTTTACTGATTTTCAGAGCTCTGAATTGTTTCATACAGTGGACTTAGGGTTTGATTGATTTTTGGTTCAATTTTGATCAAGAGAGCGTGATTTGGCATTTAATCGGGAATTAGGATTTTATGGGCATATTCTCAGAAGAATTTGAATTCCACAGCACTTTGCGGTTTATTTCGAGATTCGGATTAAAATTCGCGTTATCTTGGTTTAATCAGCAAAAGAGACAGTGGTTTTGAATTCAGTACGTTTTGATTGGGCCAGTCAGATACAAGATGCGGTATTGGATTCACAGTGTTCATGTGTTTGATCAGTCTATCTGGGTTAATTGCTGCTTTGCTTTGGATGTGGGATAAGACAGGTTTATTGGATCAATATTGTTTTATTTTAGTTATTTATTATTCTGAAATTGAATGATTGAATTTATTTTTCAATTGTTTTAATTCTAAGAATTTTAAACAAATAAATAAGCAATAAAGAAAGTTAGAACCAATTGGATAATTTGATTTTTATTGATATTCGAATTATTTGTACAAATTGTTGTTACAAACAATAATTTACATTTAATTTAAATATTACATAGAATGAAAAACTATCCTATTTTCTAAATATTCTTCGTGCTTCATTCCGCTCCGGTATTCCATTTTTCATCTGCAAAAAGAAACAAGAAAAGTCAGAAAGCATTAAATTGGAAAAGACAGTTAAAACTTGCTCATCATTAGGGGCCACTGACTGGGATCAGTTGACCCTCTCTGCAAATCACGGGATTTCTCCCGGTTCACAGAGAGGGAAGATTATTTTTATTTCATGAAATGCAAATGTCAAAAAAATGCATAAGTTACAAATTCAAGCTACATAATAATCTCAATTTCCAATTCCAAACCATTTAGTTCAAATCCAAACTTCCCATTCAAAACTAAACTGAAAGTCCAATGCCAAAGGTATCAAAGATTTCAAAAGTGCATTTGCTGTCACAAGCATACAGGCTGTCAAAGAAAGATATGGGATATATCACAAAGTCCCAAGATATCAAAGAAATGCAAAGTCAGAGCAAAGCACAAAAGCTGGAGATAAAGATGCAATAGTGTTTTATGCAAGAGATTTTTTCATCATTTCCCTAGTCAAACCCCTTCAGAAAAGTACAAATAAAAATCATATAAAAATCTTAAGCTGTACTTTAAGAAAGAGTAAAGAGAGATAAAGCAAACTCAGTTCAGGTTAGGCATAGACATCAGCACAGCAGGCAAAAGGAAGAGAGAGGAATGTGTACAAATTTCATCAACTCTGCATAATAGAAAAGCCAAGACAGTCCAATAGCGGTTCAGCAGCAGGCCAAGACAGTTCAGAGGAAATAGAAGAAAACAAAAGTTATACAAAATCCAAAAAACTAAGCATAGACAGTTCAGCACAAGACAGTTCAGCAGGCAATTCAAAAAGGGAGATACAAAATCAAAGAGACAAACTGAGTTCAGCAAGATAGCAGTTCAGAAAACACAACATACAAGACTAAGTTGAGCCTAAGCAAAAAGGGATAACCAAAGTCTATCAAACTTGAACCTGTCCACAAAACTTGACAGCTCTGCATAATACAAAGAGGAAACAAGCCAATACAAAAGAAATGAGGTTCAGAATAGAGAAGGGAGATACCAAACTCAGTTCAACAAAAACATCCTCAAACCCAAAACTCAAAGGCTACTAAACCTGTAAAAGTCAAAAGCTCCAACCAATGTCATAACCCTCAAACTGTCCCAAAACCTTCAAACACCCACAAAAACTGATAACCAAAACTCAGAAAAACCAGCCTACTGTCATCAAACACCAATACCCTGCCTTACCATTAGAACCAAAACACCATACTGTCAAACTATCCCCTCAGCAGAAATTCAAGGCAACCCAGTACCAAACCTCTCAAACAGGTACCACCAACCATACTCATCATCAAAAAATGCAAGCAAGCGAGGCAACCAGAAGAAAGAGATAAGGCAATATCAACATAGGCAAAAGCAACATACAGAATTCCCAAGGCAACAACAAGAAGCATAGTCAGGGCAACGTAGGCAACCTAGACCCTCAGACCATTGAGGTCATCACAGGGTGATACGAGAAAATATACAGTGCTCAAGAGAAGAAGAAAGACACGCAAATCTCAAGCAAACGCATGCTCAAAGACAATCAACACACAGTGGCACAGAAGAGAAGATAAAAAAGCGAGGAATTAGGGTTCTCAGTACGTATCATCATCAAAACCTAACATAAGCAAAGAACGAAAGTACCAGGAAAGCGTCAAAAGCGTAGCAAGCGTCTCCCTTCGCCACTAAGCCTCCTCAAGCGCTTCCTCGCCCTCTCCTCCACCTCAAAGGTAGTACATTTCCTTCCTCATCTTTCTTCTCATCATCTTGTTAAAACAAACACAACCAATACGAAGAACAAAGTACATAAATCATGATATGCAAGAATAAAAAACAAAACGCCTAAATCAATTCGAAACGATGCACTAACCGTCATTTGAGGACTGTCTAGTCCGTGTGAGAGGAGGAGAGGCGGTAGCGCGGTGGCTCGGGCAAAGAGGCGCAGAAGCTCGCGTAGAAGACGAAGAGGAGCAGAACTCAGTGAACATGGCGCCGTTTCCACACGAACCCTAGCTTTCGTTCCCAATTGAACAAACAATGTGAAACCCTAAACTTTGCCTTTGGACCAAGCTTGGGCCTGACCCGACCTCACTTCCCCAAAGCCCAAGTTAACGCTTAACCCTTTTTTCAAGCACTAACCCTTTCTTTCTTGTCTTCCCTAAACAAATATTTACTTCCTTTTTCATAAAAACACTAACCATCCTTTTTATTTCATAAAAGCAATATTTTTTATTCCTTGAAAAAATACTAATTTAATTAAAATGCTTTTTTCTTATTACCATAAGGTTAAGACATTTTTTAGATAAGTTATTTGTACATAAAAATAATAAACTTTTTCATAATTAAATTGAAAATACTTTTTCTTAATCTAAATACTTTTTATACACAATTAACTTAAAAAACATTTTTTGAAATACATTTGTACATATTATACATTTTTCATACATAATTAAAATTAAACTCTTTGTTTCTTTTAGTTAACATTCTTTTTGTACATAACAATTCAATACATTTTTTTCTCTAATATTTAATTTCCAAACATTTAGTTAAAATACTTTTTTTGCAAATAAAGAAACATTCTTAATTTAAAACTTGAACTCTTTTTGTACATAATTAAACATACAAAAAATCAAGATTCATTTAAAAACATGTATCTAGGTCAAAACCCTAATACGACTCGATTTCACATTTCGCACTTGTATATAGTTACACATACACAATTCACATACATATACACTTGTACACTTACACAAATACATTCACATTACCTTATACACATGTTTATCTTACATTTACATTCGATATTTACATTTTGATTGCGACATTCGATTTGGTTGTAAATTATTGGGTACTATAAGTCTCATCCCCTTGTACATTTATACCCCCACTCCCGGACACTATTTTGTAATAGCGTAGATTTACATTCCGCAATTTACAGCTTTCCAAATTATACCATGGTTAGACCTAGGGTTTGTATGTACATAAAATCAAACGCTAGATAACCTAATACAAGACAAATACATGTAATCAATACACAAACACACTTGCACCCCCTAGGGTAATCCCACATGTTGTCTTCTAAAATGGGCCATGCTTGCACGTCGAGTATCTTTGGCAAAACGAATTCAAATGATCATAAGTCCCTCGATGACGCTTTCGAAAGTCGCCTATCAAAATGATCAAGTCCCTTCAAGCAAATTGCCAAAGACACTTGGCACCATTGCATTCATGGTCCATACGATGACCCGCGCCCGTCCCGAATAAACTTCCTAAACGCAAGATTGTCTACCAATTTCAATGGTAGCACAAAATTGTTAAAAGGGGTTAAAACATGACAAAAACATTTGAGTACAATAGGGTAGACAAAACTCTTAGTTACTTGAGATCCAACTCGCAAAAACACTTGCCTTCTTTTCAAAAAAACACAATCCACAACACTTTCAAAAAATCAACTTTTCAAACTTTTGAAACGTCTTTTCGAAAAGATATGCACCTTTGTAAAACATTCGAATAAAGAATTATTACAAGGTTGGCCTAAGACAAGGCATCTTTTTCCAAAACATTTTCAAAACAATCCACAAAGCACCATTTCACACAATTGAAAAACCAAGGCAAGATTGATCTAAGCAAGTAACTAAGAGCCCATGGATAACCATGGATGAAAAGGGTGCTAATACCTTCCCTTTTCATAATCTACCCCCCGAACCCACGAAATATCTCAAAAGGTTTTTGCTGTGCTTTTTTTTAACCTTTCCTTTAGGATAAAATAAAAAGTCGGTGGCGACTCTTGCTAACCGCACAAGTGCGAATACAAACGCAAAACACTAGTCAGTTCTCCCACCGTATCACAGAACTGGCGACTCTGCTGGGGAGATTCTAAAAGTGGGGTTACCTTAGGGTTTAGATCACTTTTGTTTTCAATTGATTGCTTTGTTTGCTTTTACATTTGTGGGCATTGTATCGGAGTTTTATAGATCCTAACCCGGATCTGGGGAAACCCTTTTAGGTAGCAACAAGGCTGTGAGGGAACTGTGCGGGGTATACCGACATGGTTGAAGCAGTCTGCTACGTTGATGTGGCACTTTGGTGTGTACCGGTAACCCTTGAGTCAATCAAGGAGAGTACGGGGCCGCCGCGTGGTGTCGTGAAGCATCAACTGACCTTAGAACCTTAATTGACCATCTTAGCCTCTTTAGGGTAGTGAGATGACTACTTTGGTGTACTCCGAAGTCGGTTGATACTCGATACTACACTCAATTGAGGGTTGTTTTCTTGGGATATTTTGATCGCCAGTCAGTGGCTAAATCGAAACGATGAACAATGAAAGCAATCCAGTGACATTGGGACCTCTAGAACCCGGTTACTTTTGGTAGGACAGGGTTTAACCAACAAACTGAAAGAGGGTAATACCCAGACCTCATGCAAGCCTAAACCTAAGGCCTTGTGTGCTTTGTGTGAATATTGTTTGCCTGTATATACACTTACTTGCTGGTGCATACATGTACATAACATCATAACATCATACCATAGCATTTTCAATAACCATTTCAAGGATCTCGAGGGTTCTTTTGATGCAGGGTTACGTTGAACCAGACGTCTACCAAGGGGCAAGAGGTTTCTCCTCTAAACCAACTCAGTCAAAGTTCAAGTGCAACAACTTGAATCAGTGGCTATGACCCACTCGACATGGTGAGCTTGATTCTCGTGGAAAGACATCCACCGATACAAAGTTCTCCAACCAAAAGATCAAGTACAACAACTTGAATCAGTGGCTATGACCCACTCGACATGGTGAGCTTGATTCTTGTGGAAGGACGTCCACCGGTGCAGAGATCTCCAATCCAAGAGCAGAGTTCAACCTCTAACATTTTCTCGTGTTTACCCCAAGAGATCCTTGAAAGCATGCATCCACATATCATGCATTTCATTTTGACAATCTTTCATTTTTCAGGTTTCCTTACTCTCCTGCTGTTTATTTCAGCAAGAGATGGCTCTAGAACGGTCTGTCAAAGACATCCAAGACCAGACTGCTCAGCTGCAAGAGATGTTCCTGAACTTGTCTCTGGGGCAAGAAGAGATGAAAGCTCTTCTCAGCAAGGGCTTGGGGAATTCCAACAATGCCAGAAGTGATCAGATTGCGGAGCTGCAGTTTGATCTGACAACACTGAGGACTCAGATGATGGGATATTTGGTGGGCCAGATGGCTCTCATCCAAGACCTATCTCAAAGACAAGAGGAACTCAGAGTTCTGGTCCGCCAACTGCTTCCAAACAACCAACTGGGGCAAACATCTGAGGTCGAAGAGCAAGTCACCGCTCAGCCTCTCTCAACTCAAGAAGACAAGGGGAAAGCTCCTCTGCTAGCTTCAGGGTCACAAACCCATCACCAACCTCGCCAGCGTCAACGGGGCAATCGACGTAAACAAGAAAAGTCGGGAAGACAGTTTACGGAGACTGAAATACCATCATTCTTCATACTGAAGCGCCTGTTGGAGGTCAATTTGCTCACCGTAAAGGACCCTCCTCAGAAGCTCAATATCTCCTCTCCTCGCTTTAATCCCGACGAATTCTGTGTTTACCACTCCTGCAGCCCGGGACACAGTACCAACGACTGTTGGGCCTTGAAGAACAAGATTCAAGATCTGATTGACATTGGGGTGCTGGAATTCATGCCAGACGGCGAGATGAGGATCTTCCGTTAAAGGGTTCTCCGCTTGAAGTGACGAGGCTCGAACCTAAAAGACTTTTGCTTCTTTTTGAATTTTCAAAGTTGTAATTTCTTTTGCTGTCAAACAATTATTTGTTGATGTTAAACTCTGTTTTCATTAATGCATTGCATATGTTTGTCTTGAATTCATCCATTCGTTTCACTACTCTTATGCTTTTCTTTATGATATTTGACTCTTGATAAAAAGCTGCAAGCCTTTAGAGGGAGGATGACGAAACAATACCGTGATCTTATACAGTATGCTTTTGAACAAACCTTGCTGATGATGTACAGGCATTTCTTTCAATTCCCAAACACTGGAGTTATAAGGAAGTTAATCCCTAGTCAACCCCTTCGAGCCAAAGAAGTAGGAGTTTCCCGTTCTAAACAATCGAAACCTTTGATATAAACCCGGGGCAGGGTAGTATCTCAGTTAATTCAAAAGAAAATGCGCATTGAAGTCGCAAACTCTCAGTTCGTAATACAACGAACAACGCCAAAAAGGAAAGCGTTCCTTTAGAATTAAAAGACAAAGGTGGTTCCCTATCACATAGACAGTCAATCTCTCAAAAGAGAAAAGCCCACCAAGCCAAAACCTATGAAGGAGGCTTAAGAAAGTTGGGGCATCCCGCTGACAGTAATCCCGAAAACGGTAACAGTCAGGCAAAAGTTAGGGATAACAAATCAAAATCAAAATAGTGAGGTCATTACAAAACCCTCAACAACTTGAAAAGTGTTGAAAAAGAAAAAGGAGATGATGACTGTCTCCCGAAATTCAAACTGGTGAATCATCGCCCAAAAGTCGTTCCAAACTCAAAACAGAGTACGACGCACAATTAACTGAGCTTAGGTTGAAGAACATCACGAAGAGCGGGTGGGTACAAATATACTTTGAGCCTTTATCCTTTGTTTCTTAAACCATGAGCCAGGCCACGTTACAACCCTTCAAAAGTCCTAATTGAAGCATGGGTTAGTTCGAAAGCATACTGTTACAAAAAGGTATCCTGACTCCTGTAGGGCTTTGCTCTAAATCTCGTGTTAACTTGTCTTATGAAAAGTTTTCTGCTAAAAACGTATTTTTCAAAACTTCGAGACAAACATAAACTTTGCATTATTCGAATATCACTGTCTGCATTTGACCCTTTTGTTTGACAGCGAAGAAGTTCATACAGCGAATGTTCGGAGGAACGAAAACTCTCTCAGTAAGTCAAAATCACTTCAAGAGGATAACACTTCCATCAAATCTCCTATCAACAAGGGGCATGACATGTCACAATTCAATTAACCTGGGGCAGTCCAGTCAAGGTCCAACAGATCTTTCAAAGTACAGTTAACCTGGGGCAGTCCAGTCAAAATTTCAAGAAATCTCTCAATATGCAGAGTAATCTAATTCAAGATTCCAAACAACCACTTGGGGCATTCGAATGTCAAAAGTGTTCAACAAATCAACTACAACATTTCCAGATTCGACTCCTGTATCCAGCCAGGGCATATCCGTTGACCATTTCCAGACTCGACTCCTGTATCTAGCCAGGGCATGTCTGAAGAGTTCGAAGATTCGATTCCTGTATCCAGCCAGGGCATATCTGTTGACGACTATTTCCAGATTCGACTCCTGTATCCAGCCAGGGCATATCTGTTGACAACATTTCCAGACTCGATTCCTGTATCTAGCCAGGGCATGTCTGAAGAGTTTGAAGATTCGACTCCTGTATCCTGCCAGGGCATATCTATCAACTATCACCTTTCCAGATTCGACTCCTGTATCCAGCCAGGGCATGTCTGAAGAATTCCAGATCAACACCTGCAACAACCCAGGAAACATCTGTGAACGACCGATTGTAGACCAACACCTGTAATAAACCAGGATTTTATCTACATCACCACTTGGGGCATTCGAATGTCAAAAGTGTTCAAAACCCGATGCAGTTTTACACAAACTCATCATCAGGGAGCCCTACACCGGTTCCCCTTCAAGACTTCTGAAACAGTTTACGGATTCTTCCCAACAACGGACGCCAATCTACCGACTTGTTCAGATTCTTATCAAGACTTCTGAAAACAGTTCATGGATTCATCCCAACAACGGATGTTAATCTATCAACTTGTTCAGATGCAACCTTTGAATTCAGTTTACGGACGCTTCCCAACAACGGATGTTGTTCTATTGCTGATTCCTCTCCAAGACTTCTGAAACAGTTTACGGATTCTTCCCAACAACGGACGCCAATCTACCGACTTGTTCAGATTCTTATCAAGACTTCTGAAAACAGTTCATGGATTCATCCCAACAACGGATGTTAATCTATCAACTTGTTCAGATGCAACCTTTGAATTTAGTTTACGGACACTTCCCAACAACGGATGTTGTTCTATTGCTGATTCAACTTCGAGATTTCTGAAAACAGTTCACGGGTTCTCCAAGTAAACGGATGTTAACCTATCACTTGTTCAGATTCTTCTTCAAGACTTCTGAAAATAGTTTACGGATTCTTCCCAACAACGGATGTTAATCTATCGGCTTGTTCAGACTCTTCTCAACCTTTGAATTTAGTTTACGGATTCTTCCCTACAACGGATGTCAATCTACCAACTGATTCAGACTCTTCTCAATTTTTGAAAATAAGTTACGGACGCTTCCCAACAACGGATGCTGCTCCATTGCTTGCTCAGTCCCAACTCTTGAAAATAGCTTACAGATTCTTCAGACATGGACGTCAATCTGTTGCTTATTCAGACCCCAATTCAGAGACATTCCAAAACAGGGATGCCCTTCTGATACTCGTCCACTCACCATTGACGTACAGTTCAACATCACCATATGGCATCTATAAGCCCATCCTCCTACCAGCAGTCGCCGAATGGCATCTGTAAGCCCATTTTCAGATGGCATCTCTAAGCCCATCCCCCGACAAATTTCTTTCGCACCAGATGGCATCTTTAAGCCCATCACCAAATGGCATCTTTAAGCCCATTCACCTCCACCGTCACATCGACAAGCGCAAATTTTCTGGGCACATTAGTGTTCAATCTCCTTTTACCTTCAAGTCGCGAAAGGCAAACCTGCCAATCTAACTCTTCAGGTCAAAGAAGATTGAACAGGGGCAACTGTTGTACCCCAAAATTTGCCCTCGCGCTTTTCCACAAGAAATCTCGGCTTCAAACATTTCCTGACTTCTCAAATTGGCTCAAGAATCGGACAAACGGACTTTTCTTGACAGTCAAGCAAAACTAGGTTTTTACTGATTTTCAGAGCTCTGAATTGTTTCATACAGTGGACTTAGGGTTTGATTGATTTTTGGTTCAATTTTGATCAAGCGAGCGTGATTTGGCATTTAATCGGGAATTAGGATTTTATGGGCATATTCTCAGAAGAATTTGAATTCCACAGCACTTTGCGGTTTATTTCGAGATTCGGATTAAAATTCGCGTTATCTTGGTTTAATCAGCAAAAGAGACAGTGGTTTTAAATTCAGTACGTTTTGATTGGGCCAGTCAGATACAAGATGCGGTATTGGATTCACAGTGTTCATGTGTTTGATCAGTCTATCTGGGTTAATTGCTGCTTTGCTTTGGATGTGGGATAAGACAGGTTTATTGGATCAATATTGTTTTATTTTAGTTATTTATTATTCTGAAATTGAATGATTGAATTTATTTTTCAATTGTTTTAATTCTAAGAATTTTAAACAAATAAATAAGCAATAAAGAAAGTTAGAACCAATTGGATAATTTGATTTTTATTGATATTCGAATTATTTGTACAAATTGTTGTTACAAACAATAATTTACATTTAATTTAAATATTACATAGAATGAAAAACTATCCTATTTTCTAAATATTCTTCGTGCTTCATTCCGCTCCGGTATTCCATTTTTCATCTGCAAAAAGAAACAAGAAAAGTCAGAAAGCATTAAATTGGAAAAGACAGTTAAAACTTGCTCATCATTAGGGGCCACTGACTGGGATCAGTTGACCCTCTCTGCAAATCACGGGATTTCTCCCGGTTCACAGAGAGGGAAGATTATTTTTATTTCATGAAATGCAAATGTCAAAAAAATGCATAAGTTACAAATTCAAGCTACATAATAATCTCAATTTCCAATTCCAAACCATTTAGTTCAAATCCAAACTTCCCATTCAAAACTAAACTGAAAGTCCAATGCCAAAGGTATCAAAGATTTCAAAAGTGCATTTGCTGTCACAAGCATACAGGCTGTCAAAGAAAGATATGGGATATATCACAAAGTCCCAAGATATCAAAGAAATGCAAAGTCAGAGCAAAGCACAAAAGCTGGAGATAAAGATGCAATAGTGTTTTATGCAAGAGATTTTTTCATCATTTCCCTAGTCAAACCCCTTCAGAAAAGTACAAATAAAAATCATATAAAAATCTTAAGCTGTACTTTAAGAAAGAGTAAAGAGAGATAAAGCAAACTCAGTTCAGGTTAGGCATAGACATCAGCACAGCAGGCAAAAGGAAGAGAGAGGAATGTGTACAAATTTCATCAACTCTGCATAATAGAAAAGCCAAGACAGTCCAATAGCGGTTCAGCAGCAGGCCAAGACAGTTCAGAGGAAATAGAAGAAAACAAAAGTTATACAAAATCCAAAAAACTAAGCATAGACAGTTCAGCACAAGACAGTTCAGCAGGCAATTCAAAAAGGGAGATACAAAATCAAAGAGACAAACTGAGTTCAGCAAGATAGCAGTTCAGAAAACACAACATACAAGACTAAGTTGAGCCTAAGCAAAAAGGGATAACCAAAGTCTATCAAACTTGAACCTGTCCACAAAACTTGACAGCTCTGCATAATACAAAGAGGAAACAAGCCAATACAAAAGAAATGAGGTTCAGAATAGAGAAGGGAGATACCAAACTCAGTTCAACAAAAACATCCTCAAACCCAAAACTCAAAGGCTACTAAACCTGTAAAAGTCAAAAGCTCCAACCAATGTCATAACCCTCAAACTGTCCCAAAACCTTCAAACACCCACAAAAACTGATAACCAAAACTCAGAAAAACCAGCCTACTGTCATCAAACACCAATACCCTGCCTTACCATTAGAACCAAAACACCATACTGTCAAACTATCCCCTCAGCAGAAATTCAAGGCAACCCAGTACCAAACCTCTCAAACAGGTACCACCAACCATACTCATCATCAAAAAATGCAAGCAAGCGAGGCAACCAGAAGAAAGAGATAAGGCAATATCAACATAGGCAAAAGCAACATACAGAATTCCCAAGGCAACAACAAGAAGCATAGTCAGGGCAACGTAGGCAACCTAGACCCTCAGACCATTGAGGTCATCACAGGGTGATACGAGAAAATATACAGTGCTCAAGAGAAGAAGAAAGACACGCAAATCTCAAGCAAACGCATGCTCAAAGACAATCAACACACAGTGGCACAGAAGAGAAGATAAAAAAGCGAGGAATTAGGGTTCTCAGTACGTATCATCATCAAAACCTAACATAAGCAAAGAACGAAAGTACCAGGAAAGCGTCAAAAGCATAGCAAGCGTCTCCCTTCGCCACTAAGCCTCCTCAAGCGCTTCCTCGCCCTCTCCTCCACCTCAAAGGTAGTACATTTCCTTCCTCATCTTTCTTCTCATCATCTTGTTAAAACAAACACAACCAATACGAAGAACAAAGTACATAAATCATGATATGCAAGAATCAAAAACAAAACGCCTAAATCAATTCGAAACGATGCACTAACCGTCATTTGAGGACTGTCTAGTCCGTGTGAGAGGAGGAGAGGCGGTAGCGCGGTGGCTCGGGCAAAGAGGCGCAGAAGCTCGCGTAGAAGACGAAGAGGAGCAGAACTCAGTGAACATGGCGCCGTTTCCACACGAACCCTAGCTTTCGTTCCCAATTGAACAAACAATGTGAAACCCTAAACTTTGCCTTTGGACCAAGCTTGGGCCTGACCCGACCTCACTTCCCCAAAGCCCAAGTTAACGCTTAACCCTTTTTTCAAGCACTAACCCTTTCTTTCTTGTCTTCCCTAAACAAATATTTACTTCCTTTTTCATAAAAACACTAACCATCCTTTTTATTTCATAAAAGCAATATTTTTTATTCCTTGAAAAAATACTAATTTAATTAAAATGCTTTTTTCTTATTACCATAAGGTTAAGACATTTTTTAGATAAGTTATTTGTACATAAAAATAATAAACTTTTTCATAATTAAATTGAAAATACTTTTTCTTAATCTAAATACTTTTTATACACAATTAACTTAAAAAACATTTTTTGAAATACATTTGTACATATTATACATTTTTCATACATAATTAAAATTAAACTCTTTGTTTCTTTTAGTTAACATTCTTTTTGTACATAACAATTCAATACATTTTTTTCTCTAATATTTAATTTCCAAACATTTAGTTAAAATACTTTTTTTGCAAATAAAGAAACATTCTTAATTTAAAACTTGAACTCTTTTTGTACATAATTAAACATACAAAAAATCAAGATTCATTTAAAAACATGTATCTAGGTCAAAACCCTAATACGACTCGATTTCACATTTCGCACTTGTATATAGTTACACATACACAATTCACATACATATACACTTGTACACTTACACAAATACATTCACATTACCTTATACACATGTTTATCTTACATTTACATTCGATATTTATATTTTGATTGCGACATTCGATTTGGTTGTAAATTATTGGGTACTATAAGTCTCATCCCCTTGTACATTTATACCCCCACTCCCGGACACTATTTTGTAATAGCGTAGATTTACATTCCGCAATTTACAGCTTTCCAAATTATACCATGGTTAGACCTAGGGTTTGTATGTACATAAAATCAAACGCTAGATAACCTAATACAAGACAAATACATGTAATCAATACACAAACACACTTGCACCCCCTAGGGTAATCCCACATGTTGTCTTCCAAAATGGGCCATGCTTGCACGTCGAGTATCTTTGGCAAAACGAATTCAAATGATCATAAGTCCCTCGATGACGCTTTCGAAAGTCGCCTATCAAAATGATCAAGTCCCTTCAAGCAAATTGCCAAAGACACTTGGCACCATTGCATTCATGGTCCATACGATGACCCGCGCCCGTCCCGAATAAACTTCCTAAACGCAAGATTGTCTACCAATTTCAATGGTAGCACAAAATTGTTAAAAGGGGTTAAAACATGACAAAAACCTTTGAGTACAATAGGGTAGACAAAACTCTTAGTTACTTGAGATCCAACTCGCAAAAACACTTGCCTTCTTTTCAAAAAAACACAATCCACAACACTTTCAAAAAATCAACTTTTCAAACTTTTGAAACGTCTTTTCGAAAAGATATGCACCTTTGTAAAACATTCGAATAAAGAATTATTACAAGGTTGGCCTAAGACAAGGCATCTTTTTCCAAAACATTTTCAAAACAATCCACAAAGCACCATTTCACACAATTGAAAAACCAAGGCAAGATTGATCTAAGCAAGTAACTAAGAGCCCATGGATAACCATGGATGAAAAGGGTGCTAATACCTTCCCTTTTCATAATCTACCCCCCGAACCCACGAAATATCTCAAAAGGTTTTTGCTGTGCTTTTTTTTAACCTTTCCTTTAGGATAAAATAAAAAGTCGGTGGCGACTCTTGCTAACCGCACAAGTGCGAATACAAACGCAAAACACTAGTCAGTTCTCCCACCGTATCACAGAACTGGCGACTCTGCTGGGGAGATTCTAAAAGTGGGGTTACCTTAGGGTTTAGATCACTTTTGTTTTCAATTGATTGCTTTGTTTGCTTTTACATTTGTGGGCATTGTATCGGAGTTTTATAGATCCTAACCCGGATCTGGGGAAACCCTTTTAGGTAGCAACAAGGCTGTGAGGGAACTGTGCGGGGTATACCGACATGGTTGAAGCAGTCTGCTACGTTGATGTGGCACTTTGGTGTGTACCGGTAACCCTTGAGTCAATCAAGGAGAGTACGGGGCCGCCGCGTGGTGTCGTGAAGCATCAACTGACCTTAGAACCTTAATTGACCATCTTAGCCTCTTTAGGGTAGTGAGATGACTACTTTGGTGTACTCCGAAGTCGGTTGATACTCGATACTACACTCAATTGAGGGTTGTTTTCTTGGGATATTTTGATCGCCAGTCAGTGGCTAAATCGAAACGATGAACAATGAAAGCAATCCAGTGACATTGGGACCTCTAGAACCCGGTTACTTTTGGTAGGACAGGGTTTAACCAACAAACTGAAAGAGGGTAATACCCAGACCTCATGCAAGCCTAAACCTAAGGCCTTGTGTGCTTTGTGTGAATATTGTTTGCCTGTATATACACTTACTTGCTGGTGCATACATGTACATAACATCATAACATCATACCATAGCATTTTCAATAACCATTTCAAGGATCTCGAGGGTTCTTTTGATGCAGGGTTACGTTGAACCAGACGTCTACCAAGGGGCAAGAGGTTTCTCCTCTAAACCAACTCAGTCAAAGTTCAAGTGCAACAACTTGAATCAGTGGCTATGACCCACTCGACATGGTGAGCTTGATTCTCGTGGAAAGACATCCACCGATACAAAGTTCTCCAACCAAAAGATCAAGTACAACAACTTGAATCAGTGGCTATGACCCACTCGACATGGTGAGCTTGATTCTTGTGGAAGGACGTCCACCGGTGCAGAGATCTCCAATCCAAGAGCAGAGTTCAACCTCTAACATTTTCTTGTGTTTACCCCAAGAGATCCTTGAAAGCATGCATCCACATATCATGCATTTCATTTTGACAATCTTTCATTTTTCAGGTTTCCTTACTCTCCTGCTGTTTATTTCAGCAAGAGATGGCTCTAGAACGGTCTGTCAAAGACATCCAAGACCAGACTGCTCAGCTGCAAGAGATGTTCCTGAACTTGTCTCTGGGGCAAGAAGAGATGAAAGCTCTTCTCAGCAAGGGCTTGGGGAATTCCAACAATGCCAGAAGTGATCAGATTGCGGAGCTGCAGTTTGATCTGACAACACTGAGGACTCAGATGATGGGATATTTGGTGGGCCAGATGGCTCTCATCCAAGACCTATCTCAAAGACAAGAGGAACTCAGAGTTCTGGTCCGCCAACTGCTTCCAAACAACCAACTGGGGCAAACATCTGAGGTCGAAGAGCAAGTCACCGCTCAGCCTCTCTCAACTCAAGAAGACAAGGGGAAAGCTCCTCTGCTAGCTTCAGGGTCACAAACCCATCACCAACCTCGCCAGCGTCAACGGGGCAATCGACGTAAACAAGAAAAGTCGGGAAGACAGTTTACGGAGACTGAAATACCATCATTCTTCATACTGAAGCGCCTGTTGGAGGTCAATTTGCTCACCGTAAAGGACCCTCCTCAGAAGCTCAATATCTCCTCTCCTCGCTTTAATCCCGACGAATTCTGTGTTTACCACTCCTGCAGCCCGGGACACAGTACCAACGACTGTTGGGCCTTGAAGAACAAGATTCAAGATCTGATTGACATTGGGGTGCTGGAATTCATGCCAGACGGCGAGATGAGGATCTTCCGTTAAAGGGTTCTCCGCTTGAAGTGACGAGGCTCGAACCTAAAAGACTTTTGCTTCTTTTTGAATTTTCAAAGTTGTAATTTCTTTTGCTGTCAAACAATTATTTGTTGATGTTAAACTCTGTTTTCATTAATGCATTGCATATGTTTGTCTTGAATTCATCCATTCGTTTCACTACTCTTATGCTTTTCTTTATGATATTTGACTCTTGATAAAAAGCTGCAAGCCTTTAGAGGGAGGATGACGAAACAATACCGTGATCTTATACAGTATGCTTTTGAACAAACCTTGCTGATGATGTACAGGCATTTCTTTCAATTCCCAAACACTGGAGTTATAAGGAAGTTAATCCCTAGTCAACCCCTTCGAGCCAAAGAAGTAGGAGTTTCCCGTTCTAAACAATCGAAACCTTTGATATAAACCCGGGGCAGGGTAGTATCTCAGTTAATTCAAAAGAAAATGCGCATTGAAGTCGCAAACTCTCAGTTCGTAATACAACGAACAACGCCAAAAAGGAAAGCGTTCCTTTAGAATTAAAAGACAAAGGTGGTTCCCTATCACATAGACAGTCAATCTCTCAAAAGAGAAAAGCCCACCAAGCCAAAACCTATGAAGGAGGCTTAAGAAAGTTGGGGCATCCCGCTGACAGTAATCCCGAAAACGGTAACAGTCAGGCAAAAGTTAGGGATAACAAATCAAAATCAAAATAGTGAGGTCATTACAAAACCCTCAACAACTTGAAAAGTGTTGAAAAAGAAAAAGGAGATGATGACTGTCTCCCGAAATTCAAACTGGTGAATCATCGCCCAAAAGTCGTTCCAAACTCAAAACAGAGTACGACGCACAATTAACTGAGCTTAGGTTGAAGAACATCACGAAGAGCGGGTGGGTACAAATATACTTTGAGCCTTTATCCTTTGTTTCTTAAACCATGAGCCAGGCCACGTTACAACCCTTCAAAAGTCCTAATTGAAGCATGGGTTAGTTCGAAAGCATACTGTTACAAAAAGGTATCCTGACTCCTGTAGGGCTTTGCTCTAAATCTCGTGTTAACTTGTCTTATGAAAAGTTTTCTGCTAAAAACGTATTTTTCAAAACTTCGAGACAAACATAAACTTTGCATTATTCGAATATCACTGTCTGCATTTGACCCTTTTGTTTGACAGCGAAGAAGTTCATACAACGAATGTTCGGAGGAACGAAAACTCTCTCAGTAAGTCAAAATCACTTCAAGAGGATAACACTTCCATCAAATCTCCTATCAACAAGGGGCATGACATGTCACAATTCAATTAACCTGGGGCAGTCCAGTCAAGGTCCAACAGATCTTTCAAAGTACAGTTAACCTGGGGCAGTCCAGTCAAAATTTCAAGAAATCTCTCAATATGTAGAGTAATCTAATTCAAGATTCCAAACAACCACTTGGGGCATTCGAATGTCAAAAGTGTTCAACAAATCAACTACAACATTTCCAGATTCGACTCCTGTATCCAGCCAGGGCATATCTGTTGACCATTTCCAGACTCGACTCCTGTATCTAGCCAGGGCATGTCTGAAGAGTTCGAAGATTCGATTCCTGTATCCAGCCAGGGCATATCTGTTGACGACTATTTCCAGATTCGACTCCTGTATCCAGCCAGGGCATATCTGTTGACAACATTTCCAGACTCGATTCCTGTATCTAGCCAGGGCATGTCTGAAGAGTTTGAAGATTCGACTCCTGTATCCTGCCAGGGCATATCTATCAACTATCACCTTTCCAGATTCGACTCCTGTATCCAGCCAGGGCATGTCTGAAGAATTCCAGATCAACACCTGCAACAACCCAGGAAACATCTGTGAACGACCGATTGTAGACCAACACCTGTAATAAACCAGGATTTTATCTACATCACCACTTGGGGCATTCGAATGTCAAAAGTGTTCAAAACCCGATGCAGTTTTACACAAACTCATCATCAGGGAGCCCTACACCGGTTCCCCTTCAAGACTTCTGAAACAGTTTACGGATTCTTCCCAACAACGGACGCCAAT
Source organism: Vicia faba (assembly GCA_948472305.1). Taxonomy (NCBI): domain Eukaryota; kingdom Viridiplantae; phylum Streptophyta; class Magnoliopsida; order Fabales; family Fabaceae; genus Vicia; species Vicia faba. The sequence continues at coordinate 34,171,169 of OX451737.1, read as the reverse complement.
CTACCGACTTGTTCAGATTCTTATCAAGACTTCTGAAAACAGTTCATGGATTCATCCCAACAACGGATGTTAATCTATCAACTTGTTCAGATGCAACCTTTGAATTCAGTTTACGGACGCTTCCCAACAACGGATGTTGTTCTATTGCTGATTCCTCTCCAAGACTTCTGAAACAGTTTACGGATTCTTCCCAACAACGGACGCCAATCTACCGACTTGTTCAGATTCTTATCAAGACTTCTGAAAACAGTTCATGGATTCATCCCAACAACGGATGTTAATCTATCAACTTGTTCAGATGCAACCTTTGAATTTAGTTTACGGACACTTCCCAACAACGGATGTTGTTCTATTGCTGATTCAACTTCGAGATTTCTGAAAACAGTTCACGGGTTCTCCAAGTAAACGGATGTTAACCTATCACTTGTTCAGATTCTTCTTCAAGACTTCTGAAAATAGTTTACGGATTCTTCCCAACAACGGATGTTAATCTATCGGCTTGTTCAGACTCTTCTCAACCTTTGAATTTAGTTTACGGATTCTTCCCTACAACGGATGTCAATCTACCAACTGATTCAGACTCTTCTCAATTTTTGAAAATAAGTTACGGACGCTTCCCAACAACGGATGCTGCTCCATTGCTTGCTCAGTCCCAACTCTTGAAAATAGCTTACAGATTCTTCAGACATGGACGTCAATCTGTTGCTTATTCAGACCCCAATTCAGAGACATTCCAAAACAGGGATGCCCTTCTGATACTCGTCCACTCACCATTGACGTACAGTTCAACATCACCATATGGCATCTATAAGCCCATCCTCCTACCAGCAGTCGCCGAATGGCATCTGTAAGCCCATTTTCAGATGGCATCTCTAAGCCCATCCCCCGACAAATTTCTTTTGCACCAGATGGCATCTTTAAGCCCATCACCAAATGGCATCTTTAAGCCCATTCACCTCCACCGTCACATCGACAAGCGCAAATTTTCTGGGCACATTAGTGTTCAATCTCCTTTTACCTTCAAGTCGCGAAAGGCAAACCTGCCAATCTAACTCTTCAGGTCAAAGAAGATTGAACAGGGGCAACTGTTGTACCCCAAAATTTGCCCTCGCGCTTTTCCACAAGAAATCTCGGCTTCAAACATTTCCTGACTTCTCAAATTGGCTCAAGAATCGGACAAACGGACTTTTCTTGACAGTCAAGCAAAACTAGGTTTTTACTGATTTTCAGAGCTCTGAATTGTTTCATACAGTGGACTTAGGGTTTGATTGATTTTTGGTTCAATTTTGATCAAGCGAGCGTGATTTGGCATTTAATCGGGAATTAGGATTTTATGGGCATATTCTCAGAAGAATTTGAATTCCACAGCACTTTGCGGTTTATTTCGAGATTCGGATTAAAATTCGCGTTATCTTGGTTTAATCAGCAAAAGAGACAGTGGTTTTGAATTCAGTACGTTTTGATTGGGCCAGTCAGATACAAGATGCGGTATTGGATTCACAGTGTTCATGTGTTTGATCAGTCTATCTGGGTTAATTGCTGCTTTGCTTTGGATGTGGGATAAGACAGGTTTATTGGATCAATATTGTTTTATTTTAGTTATTTATTATTCTGAAATTGAATGATTGAATTTATTTTTCAATTGTTTTAATTCTAAGAATTTTAAACAAATAAATAAGCAATAAAGAAAGTTAGAACCAATTGGATAATTTGATTTTTATTGATATTCGAATTATTTGTACAAATTGTTGTTACAAACAATAATTTACATTTAATTTAAATATTACATAGAATGAAAAACTATCCTATTTTCTAAATATTCTTCGTGCTTCATTCCGCTCCGGTATTCCATTTTTCATCTGCAAAAAGAAACAAGAAAAGTCAGAAAGCATTAAATTGGAAAAGACAGTTAAAACTTGCTCATCATTAGGGGCCACTGACTGGGATCAGTTGACCCTCTCTGCAAATCACGGGATTTCTCCCGGTTCACAGAGAGGGAAGATTATTTTTATTTCATGAAATGCAAATGTCAAAAAAATGCATAAGTTACAAATTCAAGCTACATAATAATCTCAATTTCCAATTCCAAACCATTTAGTTCAAATCCAAACTTCCCATTCAAAACTAAACTGAAAGTCCAATGCCAAAGGTATCAAAGATTTCAAAAGTGCATTTGCTGTCACAAGCATACAGGCTGTCAAAGAAAGATATGGGATATATCACAAAGTCCCAAGATATCAAAGAAATGCAAAGTCAGAGCAAAGCACAAAAGCTGGAGATAAAGATGCAATAGTGTTTTATGCAAGAGATTTTTTCATCATTTCCCTAGTCAAACCCCTTCAGAAAAGTACAAATAAAAATCATATAAAAATCTTAAGCTGTACTTTAAGAAAGAGTAAAGAGAGATAAAGCAAACTCAGTTCAGGTTAGGCATAGACATCAGCACAGCAGGCAAAAGGAAGAGAGAGGAATGTGTACAAATTTCATCAACTCTGCATAATAGAAAAGCCAAGACAGTCCAATAGCGGTTCAGCAGCAGGCCAAGACAGTTCAGAGGAAATAGAAGAAAACAAAAGTTATACAAAATCCAAAAAACTAAGCATAGACAGTTCAGCACAAGACAGTTCAGCAGGCAATTCAAAAAGGGAGATACAAAATCAAAGAGACAAACTGAGTTCAGCAAGATAGCAGTTCAGAAAACACAACATACAAGACTAAGTTGAGCCTAAGCAAAAAGGGATAACCAAAGTCTATCAAACTTGAACCTGTCCACAAAACTTGACAGCTCTGCATAATACAAAGAGGAAACAAGCCAATACAAAAGAAATGAGGTTCAGAATAGAGAAGGGAGATACCAAACTCAGTTCAACAAAAACATCCTCAAACCCAAAACTCAAAGGCTACTAAACCTGTAAAAGTCAAAAGCTCCAACCAATGTCATAACCCTCAAACTGTCCCAAAACCTTCAAACACCCACAAAAACTGATAACCAAAACTCAGAAAAACCAGCCTACTGTCATCAAACACCAATACCCTGCCTTACCATTAGAACCAAAACACCATACTGTCAAACTATCCCCTCAGCAGAAATTCAAGGCAACCCAGTACCAAACCTCTCAAACAGGTACCACCAACCATACTCATCATCAAAAAATGCAAGCAAGCGAGGCAACCAGAAGAAAGAGATAAGGCAATATCAACATAGGCAAAAGCAACATACAGAATTCCCAAGGCAACAACAAGAAGCATAGTCAGGGCAACGTAGGCAACCTAGACCCTCAGACCATTGAGGTCATCACAGGGTGATACGAGAAAATATACAGTGCTCAAGAGAAGAAGAAAGACACGCAAATCTCAAGCAAACGCATGCTCAAAGACAATCAACACACAGTGGCACAGAAGAGAAGATAAAAAAGCGAGGAATTAGGGTTCTCAGTACGTATCATCATCAAAACCTAACATAAGCAAAGAACGAAAGTACCAGGAAAGCGTCAAAAGCGTAGCAAGCGTCTCCCTTCGCCACTAAGCCTCCTCAAGCGCTTCCTCGCCCTCTCCTCCACCTCAAAGGTAGTACATTTCCTTCCTCATCTTTCTTCTCATCATCTTGTTAAAACAAACACAACCAATACGAAGAACAAAGTACATAAATCATGATATGCAAGAATCAAAAACAAAACGCCTAAATCAATTCGAAACGATGCACTAACCGTCATTTGAGGACTGTCTAGTCCGTGTGAGAGGAGGAGAGGCGGTAGCGCGGTGGCTCGGGCAAAGAGGCGCAGAAGCTCGCGTAGAAGACGAAGAGGAGCAGAACTCAGTGAACATGGCGCCGTTTCCACACGAACCCTAGCTTTCGTTCCCAATTGAACAAACAATGTGAAACCCTAAACTTTGCCTTTGGACCAAGCTTGGGCCTGACCCGACCTCACTTCCCCAAAGCCCAAGTTAACGCTTAACCCTTTTTTCAAGCACTAACCCTTTCTTTCTTGTCTTCCCTAAACAAATATTTACTTCCTTTTTCATAAAAACACTAACCATCCTTTTTATTTCATAAAAGCAATATTTTTTATTCCTTGAAAAAATACTAATTTAATTAAAATGCTTTTTTCTTATTACCATAAGGTTAAGACATTTTTTAGATAAGTTATTTGTACATAAAAATAATAAACTTTTTCATAATTAAATTGAAAATACTTTTTCTTAATCTAAATACTTTTTATACACAATTAACTTAAAAAACATTTTTTGAAATACATTTGTACATATTATACATTTTTCATACATAATTAAAATTAAACTCTTTGTTTCTTTTAGTTAACATTCTTTTTGTACATAACAATTCAATACATTTTTTTCTCTAATATTTAATTTCCAAACATTTAGTTAAAATACTTTTTTTGCAAATAAAGAAACATTCTTAATTTAAAACTTGAACTCTTTTTGTACATAATTAAACATACAAAAAATCAAGATTCATTTAAAAACATGTATCTAGGTCAAAACCCTAATACGACTCGATTTCACATTTCGCACTTGTATATAGTTACACATACACAATTCACATACATATACACTTGTACACTTACACAAATACATTCACATTACCTTATACACATGTTTATCTTACATTTACATTCGATATTTACATTTTGATTGCGACATTCGATTTGGTTGTAAATTATTGGGTACTATAAGTCTCATCCCCTTGTACATTTATACCCCCACTCCCGGACACTATTTTGTAATAGCGTAGATTTACATTCCGCAATTTACAGCTTTCCAAATTATACCATGGTTAGACCTAGGGTTTGTATGTACATAAAATCAAACGCTAGATAACCTAATACAAGACAAATACATGTAATCAATACACAAACACACTTGCACCCCCTAGGGTAATCCCACATGTTGTCTTCCAAAATGGGCCATGCTTGCACGTCGAGTATCTTTGGCAAAACGAATTCAAATGATCATAAGTCCCTCGATGACGCTTTCAAAAGTCGCCTATCAAAATGATCAAGTCCCTTCAAGCAAATTGCCAAAGACACTTGGCACCATTGCATTCATGGTCCATACGATGACCCGCGCCCGTCCCGAATAAACTTCCTAAACGCAAGATTGTCTACCAATTTCAATGGTAGCACAAAATTGTTAAAAGGGGTTAAAACATGACAAAAACCTTTGAGTACAATAGGGTAGACAAAACTCTTAGTTACTTGAGATCCAACTCGCAAAAACACTTGCCTTCTTTTCAAAAAAACACAATCCACAACACTTTCAAAAAATCAACTTTTCAAACTTTTGAAACGTCTTTTCGAAAAGATATGCACCTTTGTAAAACATTCGAATAAAGAATTATTACAAGGTTGGCCTAAGACAAGGCATCTTTTTCCAAAACATTTTCAAAACAATCCACAAAGCACCATTTCACACAATTGAAAAACCAAGGCAAGATTGATCTAAGCAAGTAACTAAGAGCCCATGGATAACCATGGATGAAAAGGGTGCTAATACCTTCCCTTTTCATAATCTACCCCCCGAACCCACGAAATATCTCAAAAGGTTTTTGCTGTGCTTTTTTTTAACCTTTCCTTTAGGATAAAATAAAAAGTCGGTGGCGACTCTTGCTAACCGCACAAGTGCGAATACAAACGCAAAACACTAGTCAGTTCTCCCACCGTATCACAGAACTGGCGACTCTGCTGGGGAGATTCTAAAAGTGGGGTTACCTTAGGGTTTAGATCACTTTTGTTTTCAATTGATTGCTTTGTTTGCTTTTACATTTGTGGGCATTGTATCGGAGTTTTATAGATCCTAACCCGGATCTGGGGAAACCCTTTTAGGTAGCAACAAGGCTGTGAGGGAACTGTGCGGGGTATACCGACATGGTTGAAGCAGTCTGCTACGTTGATGTGGCACTTTGGTGTGTACCGGTAACCCTTGAGTCAATCAAGGAGAGTACGGGGCCGCCGCGTGGTGTCGTGAAGCATCAACTGACCTTAGAACCTTAATTGACCATCTTAGCCTCTTTAGGGTAGTGAGATGACTACTTTGGTGTACTCCGAAGTCGGTTGATACTCGATACTACACTCAATTGAGGGTTGTTTTCTTGGGATATTTTGATCGCCAGTCAGTGGCTAAATCGAAACGATGAACAATGAAAGCAATCCAGTGACATTGGGACCTCTAGAACCCGGTTACTTTTGGTAGGACAGGGTTTAACCAACAAACTGAAAGAGGGTAATACCCAGACCTCATGCAAGCCTAAACCTAAGGCCTTGTGTGCTTTGTGTGAATATTGTTTGCCTGTATATACACTTACTTGCTGGTGCATACATGTACATAACATCATAACATCATACCATAGCATTTTCAATAACCATTTCAAGGATCTCGAGGGTTCTTTTGATGCAGGGTTACGTTGAACCAGACGTCTACCAAGGGGCAAGAGGTTTCTCCTCTAAACCAACTCAGTCAAAGTTCAAGTGCAACAACTTGAATCAGTGGCTATGACCCACTCGACATGGTGAGCTTGATTCTCGTGGAAAGACATCCACCGATACAAAGTTCTCCAACCAAAAGATCAAGTACAACAACTTGAATCAGTGGCTATGACCCACTCGACATGGTGAGCTTGATTCTTGTGGAAGGACGTCCACCGGTGCAGAGATCTCCAATCCAAGAGCAGAGTTCAACCTCTAACATTTTCTTGTGTTTACCCCAAGAGATCCTTGAAAGCATGCATCCACATATCATGCATTTCATTTTGACAATCTTTCATTTTTCAGGTTTCCTTACTCTCCTGCTGTTTATTTCAGCAAGAGATGGCTCTAGAACGGTCTGTCAAAGACATCCAAGACCAGACTGCTCAGCTGCAAGAGATGTTCCTGAACTTGTCTCTGGGGCAAGAAGAGATGAAAGCTCTTCTCAGCAAGGGCTTGGGGAATTCCAACAATGCCAGAAGTGATCAGATTGCGGAGCTGCAGTTTGATCTGACAACACTGAGGACTCAGATGATGGGATATTTGGTGGGCCAGATGGCTCTCATCCAAGACCTATCTCAAAGACAAGAGGAACTCAGAGTTCTGGTCCGCCAACTGCTTCCAAACAACCAACTGGGGCAAACATCTGAGGTCGAAGAGCAAGTCACCGCTCAGCCTCTCTCAACTCAAGAAGACAAGGGGAAAGCTCCTCTGCTAGCTTCAGGGTCACAAACCCATCACCAACCTCGCCAGCGTCAACGGGGCAATCGACGTAAACAAGAAAAGTCGGGAAGACAGTTTACGGAGACTGAAATACCATCATTCTTCATACTGAAGCGCCCGTTGGAGGTCAATTTGCTCACCGTAAAGGACCCTCCTCAGAAGCTCAATATCTCCTCTCCTCGCTTTAATCCCGACGAATTCTGTGTTTACCACTCCTGCAGCCCGGGACACAGTACCAACGACTGTTGGGCCTTGAAGAACAAGATTCAAGATCTGATTGACATTGGGGTGCTGGAATTCATGCCAGACGGCGAGATGAGGATCTTCCGTTAAAGGGTTCTCCGCTTGAAGTGACGAGGCTCGAACCTAAAAGACTTTTGCTTCTTTTTGAATTTTCAAAGTTGTAATTTCTTTTGCTGTCAAACAATTATTTGTTGATGTTAAACTCTGTTTTCATTAATGCATTGCATATGTTTGTCTTGAATTCATCCATTCGTTTCACTACTCTTATGCTTTTCTTTATGATATTTGACTCTTGATAAAAAGCTGCAAGCCTTTAGAGGGAGGATGACGAAACAATACCGTGATCTTATACAGTATGCTTTTGAACAAACCTTGCTGATGATGTACAGGCATTTCTTTCAATTCCCAAACACTGGAGTTATAAGGAAGTTAATCCCTAGTCAACCCCTTCGAGCCAAAGAAGTAGGAGTTTCCCGTTCTAAACAATCGAAACCTTTGATATAAACCCGGGGCAGGGTAGTATCTCAGTTAATTCAAAAGAAAATGCGCATTGAAGTCGCAAACTCTCAGTTCGTAATACAACGAACAACGCCAAAAAGGAAAGCGTTCCTTTAGAATTAAAAGACAAAGGTGGTTCCCTATCACATAGACAGTCAATCTCTCAAAAGAGAAAAGCCCACCAAGCCAAAACCTATGAAGGAGGCTTAAGAAAGTTGGGGCATCCCGCTGACAGTAATCCCGAAAACGGTAACAGTCAGGCAAAAGTTAGGGATAACAAATCAAAATCAAAATAGTGAGGTCATTACAAAACCCTCAACAACTTGAAAAGTGTTGAAAAAGAAAAAGGAGATGATGACTGTCTCCCGAAATTCAAACTGGTGAATCATCGCCCAAAAGTCGTTCCAAACTCAAAACAGAGTACGACGCACAATTAACTGAGCTTAGGTTGAAGAACATCACGAAGAGCGGGTGGGTACAAATATACTTTGAGCCTTTATCCTTTGTTTCTTAAACCATGAGCCAGGCCACGTTACAACCCTTCAAAAGTCCTAATTGAAGCATGGGTTAGTTCGAAAGCATACTGTTACAAAAAGGTATCCTGACTCCTGTAGGGCTTTGCTCTAAATCTCGTGTTAACTTGTCTTATGAAAAGTTTTCTGCTAAAAACGTATTTTTCAAAACTTCGAGACAAACATAAACTTTGCATTATTCGAATATCACTGTCTGCATTTGACCCTTTTGTTTGACAGCGAAGAAGTTCATACAGCGAATGTTCGGAGGAACGAAAACTCTCTCAGTAAGTCAAAATCACTTCAAGAGGATAACACTTCCATCAAATCTCCTATCAACAAGGGGCATGACATGTCACAATTCAATTAACCTGGGGCAGTCCAGTCAAGGTCCAACAGATCTTTCAAAGTACAGTTAACCTGGGGCAGTCCAGTCAAAATTTCAAGAAATCTCTCAATATGTAGAGTAATCTAATTCAAGATTCCAAACAACCACTTGGGGCATTCGAATGTCAAAAGTGTTCAACAAATCAACTACAACATTTCCAGATTCGACTCCTGTATCCAGCCAGGGCATATCTGTTGACCATTTCCAGACTCGACTCCTGTATCTAGCCAGGGCATGTCTGAAGAGTTCGAAGATTCGATTCCTGTATCCAGCCAGGGCATATCTGTTGACGACTATTTCCAGATTCGACTCCTGTATCCAGCCAGGGCATATCTGTTGACAACATTTCCAGACTCGATTCCTGTATCTAGCCAGGGCATGTCTGAAGAGTTTGAAGATTCGACTCCTGTATCCTGCCAGGGCATATCTATCAACTATCACCTTTCCAGATTCGACTCCTGTATCCAGCCAGGGCATGTCTGAAGAATTCCAGATCAACACCTGCAACAACCCAGGAAACATCTGTGAACGACCGATTGTAGACCAACACCTGTAATAAACCAGGATTTTATCTACATCACCACTTGGGGCATTCGAATGTCAAAAGTGTTCAAAACCCGATGCAGTTTTACACAAACTCATCATCAGGGAGCCCTACACCGGTTCCCCTTCAAGACTTCTGAAACAGTTTACGGATTCTTCCCAACAACGGACGCCAATCTACCGACTTGTTCAGATTCTTATCAAGACTTCTGAAAACAGTTCATGGATTCATCCCAACAACGGATGTTAATCTATCAACTTGTTCAGATGCAACCTTTGAATTCAGTTTACGGATGCTTCCCAACAACGGATGTTGTTCTATTGCTGATTCCTCTCCAAGACTTCTGAAACAGTTTACGGATTCTTCCCAACAACGGACGCCAATCTACCGACTTGTTCAGATTCTTATCAAGACTTCTGAAAACAGTTCATGGATTCATCCCAACAACGGATGTTAATCTATCAACTTGTTCAGATGCAACCTTTGAATTTAGTTTACGGACACTTCCCAACAACGGATGTTGTTCTATTGCTGATTCAACTTCGAGATTTCTGAAAACAGTTCACGGGTTCTCCAAGTAAACGGATGTTAACCTATCACTTGTTCAGATTCTTCTTCAAGACTTCTGAAAATAGTTTACGGATTCTTCCCAACAACGGATGTTAATCTATCGGCTTGTTCAGACTCTTCTCAACCTTTGAATTTAGTTTACGGATTCTTCCCTACAACGGATGTCAATCTACCAACTGATTCAGACTCTTCTCAATTTTTGAAAATAAGTTACGGACGCTTCCCAACAACGGATGCTGCTCCATTGCTTGCTCAGTCCCAACTCTTGAAAATAGCTTACAGATTCTTCAGACATGGACGTCAATCTGTTGCTTATTCAGACCCCAATTCAGAGACATTCCAAAACAGGGATGCCCTTCTGATACTCGTCCACTCACCATTGACGTACAGTTCAACATCACCATATGGCATCTATAAGCCCATCCTCCTACCAGCAGTCGCCGAATGGCATCTGTAAGCCCATTTTCAGATGGCATCTCTAAGCCCATCCCCCGACAAATTTCTTTTGCACCAGATGGCATCTTTAAGCCCATCACCAAATGGCATCTTTAAGCCCATTCACCTCCACCGTCACATCGACAAGCGCAAATTTTCTGGGCACATTAGTGTTCAATCTCCTTTTACCTTCAAGTCGCGAAAGGCAAACCTGCCAATCTAACTCTTCAGGTCAAAGAAGATTGAACAGGGGCAACTGTTGTACCCCAAAATTTGCCCTCGCGCTTTTCCACAAGAAATCTCGGCTTCAAACATTTCCTGACTTCTCAAATTGGCTCAAGAATCGGACAAACGGACTTTTCTTGACAGTCAAGCAAAACTAGGTTTTTACTGATTTTCAGAGCTCTGAATTGTTTCATACAGTGGACTTAGGGTTTGATTGATTTTTGGTTCAATTTTGATCAAGCGAGCGTGATTTGGCATTTAATCGGGAATTAGGATTTTATGGGCATATTCTCAGAAGAATTTGAATTCCACAGCACTTTGCGGTTTATTTCGAGATTCGGATTAAAATTCGCGTTATCTTGGTTTAATCAGCAAAAGAGACAGTGGTTTTGAATTCAGTACGTTTTGATTGGGCCAGTCAGATACAAGATGCGGTATTGGATTCACAGTGTTCATGTGTTTGATCAGTCTATCTGGGTTAATTGCTGCTTTGCTTTGGATGTGGGATAAGACAGGTTTATTGGATCAATATTGTTTTATTTTAGTTATTTATTATTCTGAAATTGAATGATTGAATTTATTTTTCAATTGTTTTAATTCTAAGAATTTTAAACAAATAAATAAGCAATAAAGAAAGTTAGAACCAATTGGATAATTTGATTTTTATTGATATTCGAATTATTTGTACAAATTGTTGTTACAAACAATAATTTACATTTAATTTAAATATTACATAGAATGAAAAACTATCCTATTTTCTAAATATTCTTCGTGCTTCATTCCGCTCCGGTATTCCATTTTTCATCTGCAAAAAGAAACAAGAAAAGTCAGAAAGCATTAAATTGGAAAAGACAGTTAAAACTTGCTCATCATTAGGGGCCACTGACTGGGATCAGTTGACCCTCTCTGCAAATCACGGGATTTCTCCCGGTTCACAGAGAGGGAAGATTATTTTTATTTCATGAAATGCAAATGTCAAAAAAATGCATAAGTTACAAATTCAAGCTACATAATAATCTCAATTTCCAATTCCAAACCATTTAGTTCAAATCCAAACTTCCCATTCAAAACTAAACTGAAAGTCCAATGCCAAAGGTATCAAAGATTTCAAAAGTGCATTTGCTGTCACAAGCATACAGGCTGTCAAAGAAAGATATGGGATATATCACAAAGTCCCAAGATATCAAAGAAATGCAAAGTCAGAGCAAAGCACAAAAGCTGGAGATAAAGATGCAATAGTGTTTTATGCAAGAGATTTTTTCATCATTTCCCTAGTCAAACCCCTTCAGAAAAGTACAAATAAAAATCATATAAAAATCTTAAGCTGTACTTTAAGAAAGAGTAAAGAGAGATAAAGCAAACTCAGTTCAGGTTAGGCATAGACATCAGCACAGCAGGCAAAAGGAAGAGAGAGGAATGTGTACAAATTTCATCAACTCTGCATAATAGAAAAGCCAAGACAGTCCAATAGCGGTTCAGCAGCAGGCCAAGACAGTTCAGAGGAAATAGAAGAAAACAAAAGTTATACAAAATCCAAAAAACTAAGCATAGACAGTTCAGCACAAGACAGTTCAGCAGGCAATTCAAAAAGGGAGATACAAAATCAAAGAGACAAACTGAGTTCAGCAAGATAGCAGTTCAGAAAACACAACATACAAGACTAAGTTGAGCCTAAGCAAAAAGGGATAACCAAAGTCTATCAAACTTGAACCTGTCCACAAAACTTGACAGCTCTGCATAATACAAAGAGGAAACAAGCCAATACAAAAGAAATGAGGTTCAGAATAGAGAAGGGAGATACCAAACTCAGTTCAACAAAAACATCCTCAAACCCAAAACTCAAAGGCTACTAAACCTGTAAAAGTCAAAAGCTCCAACCAATGTCATAACCCTCAAACTGTCCCAAAACCTTCAAACACCCACAAAAACTGATAACCAAAACTCAGAAAAACCAGCCTACTGTCATCAAACACCAATACCCTGCCTTACCATTAGAACCAAAACACCATACTGTCAAACTATCCCCTCAGCAGAAATTCAAGGCAACCCAGTACCAAACCTCTCAAACAGGTACCACCAACCATACTCATCATCAAAAAATGCAAGCAAGCGAGGCAACCAGAAGAAAGAGATAAGGCAATATCAACATAGGCAAAAGCAACATACAGAATTCCCAAGGCAACAACAAGAAGCATAGTCAGGGCAACGTAGGCAACCTAGACCCTCAGACCATTGAGGTCATCACAGGGTGATACGAGAAAATATACAGTGCTCAAGAGAAGAAGAAAGACACGCAAATCTCAAGCAAACGCATGCTCAAAGACAATCAACACACAGTGGCACAGAAGAGAAGATAAAAAAGCGAGGAATTAGGGTTCTCAGTACGTATCATCATCAAAACCTAACATAAGCAAAGAACGAAAGTACCAGGAAAGCGTCAAAAGCGTAGCAAGCGTCTCCCTTCGCCACTAAGCCTCCTCAAGCGCTTCCTCGCCCTCTCCTCCACCTCAAAGGTAGTACATTTCCTTCCTCATCTTTCTTCTCATCATCTTGTTAAAACAAACACAACCAATACGAAGAACAAAGTACATAAATCATGATATGCAAGAATCAAAAACAAAACGCCTAAATCAATTCGAAACGATGCACTAACCGTCATTTGAGGACTGTCTAGTCCGTGTGAGAGGAGGAGAGGCGGTAGCGCGGTGGCTCGGGCAAAGAGGCGCAGAAGCTCGCGTAGAAGACGAAGAGGAGCAGAACTCAGTGAACATGGCGCCGTTTCCACACGAACCCTAGCTTTCGTTCCCAATTGAACAAACAATGTGAAACCCTAAACTTTGCCTTTGGACCAAGCTTGGGCCTGACCCGACCTCACTTCCCCAAAGCCCAAGTTAACGCTTAACCCTTTTTTCAAGCACTAACCCTTTCTTTCTTGTCTTCCCTAAACAAATATTTACTTCCTTTTTCATAAAAACACTAACCATCCTTTTTATTTCATAAAAGCAATATTTTTTATTCCTTGAAAAAATACTAATTTAATTAAAATGCTTTTTTCTTATTACCATAAGGTTAAGACATTTTTTAGATAAGTTATTTGTACATAAAAATAATAAACTTTTTCATAATTAAATTGAAAATACTTTTTCTTAATCTAAATACTTTTTATACACAATTAACTTAAAAAACATTTTTTGAAATACATTTGTACATATTATACATTTTTCATACATAATTAAAATTAAACTCTTTGTTTCTTTTAGTTAACATTCTTTTTGTACATAACAATTCAATACATTTTTTTCTCTAATATTTAATTTCCAAACATTTAGTTAAAATACTTTTTTTGCAAATAAAGAAACATTCTTAATTTAAAACTTGAACTCTTTTTGTACATAATTAAACATACAAAAAATCAAGATTCATTTAAAAACATGTATCTAGGTCAAAACCCTAATACGACTCGATTTCACATTTCGCACTTGTATATAGTTACACATACACAATTCACATACATATACACTTGTACACTTACACAAATACATTCACATTACCTTATACACATGTTTATCTTACATTTACATTCGATATTTACATTTTGATTGCGACATTCGATTTGGTTGTAAATTATTGGGTACTATAAGTCTCATCCCCTTGTACATTTATACCCCCACTCCCGGACACTATTTTGTAATAGCGTAGATTTACATTCCGCAATTTACAGCTTTCCAAATTATACCATGGTTAGACCTAGGGTTTGTATGTACATAAAATCAAACGCTAGATAACCTAATACAAGACAAATACATGTAATCAATACACAAACACACTTGCACCCCCTAGGGTAATCCCACATGTTGTCTTCCAAAATGGGCCATGCTTGCACGTCGAGTATCTTTGGCAAAACGAATTCAAATGATCATAAGTCCCTCGATGACGCTTTCGAAAGTCGCCTATCAAAATGATCAAGTCCCTTCAAGCAAATTGCCAAAGACACTTGGCACCATTGCATTCATGGTCCATACGATGACCCGCGCCCGTCCCGAATAAACTTCCTAAACGCAAGATTGTCTACCAATTTCAATGGTAGCACAAAATTGTTAAAAGGGGTTAAAACATGACAAAAACCTTTGAGTACAATAGGGTAGACAAAACTCTTAGTTACTTGAGATCCAACTCGCAAAAACACTTGCCTTCTTTTCAAAAAAACACAATCCACAACACTTTCAAAAAATCAACTTTTCAAACTTTTGAAACGTCTTTTCGAAAAGATATGCACCTTTGTAAAACATTCGAATAAAGAATTATTACAAGGTTGGCCTAAGACAAGGCATCTTTTTCCAAAACATTTTCAAAACAATCCACAAAGCACCATTTCACACAATTGAAAAACCAAGGCAAGATTGATCTAAGCAAGTAACTAAGAGCCCATGGATAACCATGGATGAAAAGGGTGCTAATACCTTCCCTTTTCATAATCTACCCCCCGAACCCACGAAATATCTCAAAAGGTTTTTGCTGTGCTTTTTTTTAACCTTTCCTTTAGGATAAAATAAAAAGTCGGTGGCGACTCTTGCTAACCGCACAAGTGCGAATACAAACGCAAAACACTAGTCAGTTCTCCCACCGTATCACAGGGTCCATCTTTGATATCAATAAAGTAGTGTGAGTCAGCATATACTGTCTCAGCCGGCGAGCAGCCCATGCCAAAGCGCAACAAGTTTTCTCAAGCAACGAGTATCGGGTCTCGCAGTCGGTAAACTTTTTGCTAAGGTAATAAATAACATGCTCTTTTCGGCCAGACTCGTCATGCTGACCCAGCACACACCCCATTGAGTTGTGAAGTACTGTCAAGTATAAGATTAAAGGTATCCCTTCAACTGGAGGCATCAGAATGGGTGGCTCTTGGAGATATTCTTTGATCCTTTCGAAATTCGCCTGACATTCATCGTTCCATCTTACCACTTGATCTTTCTTCAGTAGCTTCAAGATTAGTTCACAAGTAACAGTCAGGTGTGAGATGAATCGGGCAATATAGTTCAGACGTCCCAGAAAGCCTCTAACTTCTTTTTCTGTTCGAGGAGCTGGAAATTCTTGTATAGCCTTCACCTTTGCAGGATCCACCTGAATACCTTTATCACTCACGACGAAACCCAGCAGCTTACCAGATCTCACCCCGAAGGTGAACTTGTTTGGGTTTAACCTCAGCTTGTACAACTTCAACCTGTCAAACAACTTCTGAAGGTGGTCAAGATGTTCTTCTTCAGTCTGAGATCTTGCAATCATATCATCGACGTATACCTCAATCTCATGATGGATCATGTCATGGAACAAGGCGACCATGGCGCGCTGATACGTTGCCCCAACATTCTTCAATCCGAAAGGCATGACCTTGTAGCAAAAGGTACCCCATTGAGTAACAAAGGTTGTCTTCTCCATGTCTTCGGAGCCATTTTAATCTGATTATAACCGGAGAAACCATCCATAAAGGAGAAAACTTTATGCTGAGCGGTGTTGTCAACCAGAACATCGATATGAGGTAGAGGGAAATCATCCTTGGGGCTTGCCCTGTTCAGATCCCTATAGTCAACACACATTCGAACCTTACCATCCTTCTTCGGCACAGGAACCATATTGGCCACCACTACGGGTAAGAAGTAACTGCTAGAAAATCAGCGTCAAATTGCTTCATAACTCCAGCCTTAATTTTCTCAGACATCTCTGGGCGCATTCGACAAACCTTCTGTTTCACTGGAGGACAGTCTTCCTTGGTAGGCAGGCGGTGAACCACAATATCGGTATCCAACCCAAGCATATCTTCATAAGACCAGCCAAAGATCTCAACATAGTCACGCAGCATCTGAATCAACTGTTGCTTAACACTAGCTTCCAGATTTGCACCGACCATGACCTCTTTCTTGTCCTCTTCTGTACCCAGATTCACTGTTTCCACAAGCTCCTCATGCGGCTGTATAGCCCTCTCTTCCTGGAGTAGCAGTCTAGCAAGTTCACCAGGCACTTCGTAATCATCTTCACCTTCGTCTTCGGCTAAGTTGATCGGACTTCCGAAGTCATAAACGGCAGTAGCAGAGTCGTTACCAGTGAGATCCAGAGTGGATGTAGACCTGTATATATGAGTGTATGTAAAATAGCTGTTTTGCAATATATAATAAAAGAAAACAAGGAGCGCAAATTTTGAAATGCAAAAAACGTCTAATGCTTTTATTAATGATATATGTAGGTGACACACATAAAGCCCTTGCAAATGAAGCCACGGTGCCCCGGGTAAGACACCGGGCCGTAAAGTTTAAAACATTGTCTGTTACAAATTCAAAACAAAAGTCTCATTACTGGGTAACAAAAGAAATTGGGACGAAGTTCTTTGCTGTCCAATTGCTTAATCCACCGTTGGCAGTCAGGTAGATCCAACCGTCAATATCAAACTCTTCATCATCGTCATCCCCGATAGCATTCACTCCCGCATCCTGTTTAGGCTTTTCTGGCACTCCGAACTCGATCTCCTTGGCATCAATCAGGTCCTGTACTTTATTCTTCAAAACTCAACAGTTATCCGTATCATGCCCCGGGCTATCAGAGTGAAAATCACAGCGGGCATTCGGATCGTACATCAGTGATATTGTGTTGGGATTCTTCGGGGCCTCCCTAGGAATCACCAAGTTGGTCTTCAATAATTGCGGCAGAATTTGGGATAAAGTCATGTTGAGCTGAGTGAATTGTCTACGCGGCCTCTTGGCCCTTGGCTGATTGTTGTGCTGAGGAGAACCAGCAGGTCTTGATATAACCACCGCATTAACAGCTTGGCGGTGTTCAGGTTTATTCTGACCTTTTGAACTATAAACAACACTGGACTCCTTCTTAAAAGGCTTCTTCTCGGTGCCTGACGAAGCACCCTTCTGTATTTTACCAGATTTGATACCAGCCTCAATTCTTTCCCCGGTCATGATCAGCTCAGTAAACCCGACCGATGAACTTCCAATCAGATGGTTGAAATACGGACCCGACAAGGTCCCTAGAAACATATCCACTAGCTCCCGATCGGCTAAGGGAGGTTGTACTCTTCCAGCAAGGTCCCTCCACTTCTAAGCGTAATCTTTGAAACCTTCGCCCGCACCCATAGACATACCCTGGAGTTGGGTACGCGTGGGAGCGAGGTCGGCATTATATTGATACTGCTTATAGAAAGCAGCAGCCAAATCTTCCCAATTACGGATACTAGCTCCTTCCAGCTGGTAAAACCATTCAAGCTGAGTCCCTGAGAGACTGTCTTGAAAGAAGTGGATCTAGAGGTTCTTGTCAGTGGTGTATGGTTGAATCTTCCTAACATACGACCGAAGGTGCAGTTTTGGGCAAGAAACTCCGTCGTACTTAGCAAAGATTGGTGCTTTAAACTTGTGGGGAATTACCACCCCAGATGACAGACCTAGATCACCAAAGTCCAGACCAGGCACCTTCTGAACTTCCATCGCACTCAACCGGTCTTCCAGTTGTTTGTATCTATCCTCGGCCGGAGGATACTGGTCTTCGTCGAAGTCAGTCTCGTTGTCTGAAACCACAGGGCTGGGAGCCCTCCTTTCTTTCTGATTATCTCCCCCTCCAGATGAGTGGGTCAAATCAACCTCTTCTCGCAAATCATTTCCGAATCTACGACCCATATTAAATAGGACCGCCTTTTTCTTCTTCTTCTTCTCTTTCAAGATAAAGGTCTTCAGATCTTGTTGACCCTTAGCCAAACTCATAAACAATTCCTGGAACTGGGCGTTTTGAGCCTGTAGAGCCTTGATTACTTGTTCAGTTGACGTTTCAGAAGACATGATGCTGAAATAAACAGCGAAGATGAGAAACCTGTAGAGGTACCTGTTATGAGGTGCATGGAATGATATGCGTATGATATGATTTCACAGACTTTAGGGATTCAAATTCGTAAACCACAATGAAACACACTTTTATTAGATAAGCTTTGAATTTAATTGTTCAACAGATGTGTGATACGGTGGGAGAACTGACTTGAGGTTTTGCGTTTGTGTTTGCAAATGTTTCGGTTTAGCAAGAGTCGCCACCGACTTTTTATTTTATCCTAAGGAAAGGTCAAAAAGCACATGAAAGACCTTTGAGATGTTTTCTTGGGTTCGGGGAGTAGATTATGAAAAGGGAAGGTGCGAGCACCCTTTTCATCCATGGTTATCCATGAGCTCTTAGTTACTTATTTAGATCACTTGCTTTTGCTTTTCAATTGTTTGAAATGGTGCTTTGTGTGTGGTTTTGAAAGATGTTTTGAAAAGAGGCCATCGTCGTGGCAACCTTTGTAATGATTCTTGTTTGAATGTATACAAAGGTGTTTTTGTCTTTTGGAAAGATTTCAATGTTTGAAAGTTTGATTTGGGAAATGATTTGAAATTGTGTTGTGAATTGTGTTTGAAAAATAGCAAGGATGTTTTTTGCAAGCTTTGATCAAGTAACTAAGAGTTGTCTACCCTATTTTACTCAAAGATCTTTCCTAATGTTTTTAACCCTTTTGACAGTGTTATTTCACCATTGCATTTGGTGAACAACCTTGTGTTAGGATGTTAAACGGGACATGCGTGGGTCATCGTATAAACCATGATAGCAATTGTGTCAAGCATTTTTGGCAAATTTTTGAGGGACTTGATCATTTTTGTTTAGGCAACAAAGATAGCGTCATCAAGGGACTATGATCTTTTGTTTTGTTTTTGTTTTTGCCAAAGTACCCAACATGTATAACATGGCCCATTTTTGAAGGCAACAAGTGGATTGTAACCCTAGGGGTGCAAGTGTGTATTGTGCTTGATTTTCATGCATTTTGTCTTTGATTATGTCAAGCTACTTGTTGATTTGGATTTTTTTGCATACAAACCCTAATTCTCTAATCATGGCATAATTGAAAGCATAAAGTGCGAGAATTTAAAAGTCTAAGCTATTACAACATGATTATGGGGATGGGGGTACAATCTTTGAATAAGGGTGTGTTGTACCCCAAAATTTGCCCTCCCATATTCTCCAAGAAATTGCTAAGTCAAAGCTTCAAAGTTCCCCAAGGGTTGCACAGTGCAAGGGCCTCCTAAGCAGTCAAAATTAGGGTTTGTGTTCTGATCAAGAAAATGAAGTTTCCAAAGGTCCAATCAAGTCTCACATGCCTACAAATATGGTCAAGTATCCTCATATCAAGTTTCAAGACTTTCAGCACAAAATTGCACAGTCAAAAACCCTAATTGCACTACAGTCAACTGCAGGGGCAAAATGGTCATTTGACAGTCAAAAGTTCAAATTTTTGGTCAACATATCATTTTGAAGCCACAAACATCATTTGATCAATTCTTGATCATGATTCTCAAAGCTTGGCTCAAAAATCATCAAGATGCAAAAGTTTCCTTATTTGGACAGCTGAAAAAGTCAACTGTAAATTGACCAGGGCATGAATTTCACATGGATTATCAGAAAAATTCCATCCAAAGCTCATTTTGAAGAGAAAGACATTTCCTACAACTCATCTTCATACTTCAAGTCCAAGAAATGCTCTCACAAAAAGTTATCAATTTCCACATTATAGGTCATTTTCAAAAGTCAACAAAAAGGGACTTTAAGTCAAAGGCCATAACTTGAGATTGGTAAATCAAAATGACATGGGACCAAAGGCATTGGTTATAGGACTCAAAGACCTTTCCAAAATGTCCAATAACATGAGAAAAGCTTAAATATTGAGCAAGTTATGCCTTGTGGAAGTTGGGAAATTTGTGGATATTTTGAAAAGTCAACATTGATTCAAATGACCTAAAATTGCTAATGGGCCCATTTTTCTTCCATAATTCATCATCCATGACATGTGCACGACCACTTGGCCCAAAGGGAAGTTTTTATTCATTTTTTATTTATTTATTTGGATTTTTATTAATAATAATTCATTTAAATTAAAATAAATATATGAAAAATGCTTAACCTAATTTTTTCAATCTTTTTGTGCACATTATATCATCAAGATTTCGTGCCTAGCTAAATATGGAAAGATTTGGATTGATTGATCATGATTTGTACAAAAAGCACATGGAAAAAGATTGAAAAATAATGCTTGGAAATCAAATCTCAAAAGTCATGAATACAAGAGATTTTGATCAAGTTTGTTGACCTAATCTATTCTATACATAAGCCTGAACGAAAACCTAATGCCTTGGACCATTGAAGCTGCGCAGAAACCCAGTATCAAACTTGAAATTTTGTCTAAAAAACTTAATTCTGAAAACTAACTTGCAGGTTGATTCAAGCCTCCAAACGTGTTCCATTAGCTTCTTGGAGGATTATAGGACATAACTGAATCATTCCCCAAGCCCCATACTCAAGAAAACGCAAGATCACCATTGAAGTTGGTAAAGGAAATTTCTGAATCGGTTTCTCTCATACATGCATTGTTAACATATTTTGTTGTTATGTTTGTGTTTATAATGATGTTTGCAAACTAATCATGTGTTTTAATTGAAGTTTTACGCGTTATATGCCAAAATACCATTATCGTTTCTTAGGGTTTACAGGATTCCGAATTGGGGATTTCTTGGTCCTATAAAATTAGCAAGCCACAGTACCATGGTCATGATCAGCGCACTTGGACGAAGAAGAACCCATACTCGCGCTCAATTTATAGAGCCCCTGGGGCTAATCACTATTTTTCCAAAACTGGCCTAAGAGAACACATAAAAACCGTTGCTTATGATATTCATGTTTCAGGAAAATAAAATGCAACGAAGAAGGTGAACTCGTGGAAAGAGATGGTTGGCCTGTTTGAAAGTTCGCGCGCAGAGGCCCCACTAACGCTTGTTTTATTTATTATATTTGTTGTTTGTTATATATTAACATGTGCAAATTAGTTCAGCTGGCAAGCGTTGTTGTTGCTAATCCTCATGACCTGGGTTCGAGCCCCAGGTCTTCATTATTTCCCATATTATTTTTCAACCCATATTCACATGCAGCTTCAGGGTAAACGCACATCATACACCCGTCACATCTGGCCATCCACGTGCCCCTGGAGATCCAATCAAAGGCCACAATCTGAAGCACATCATAAGCTTGGGTCAATGAATCCACATGCCAGCGTGAAAAGTCAAATGGACCAATGTCTTAATGGGCCTAAAATCTCTAAAGATACCTCCTAATTTGGGGTCTGAACCCCCTTGGTTTGTAATTCTCTCTATTTTCTTTGTTTTCATTATTTTCTATTTTCTTTTTTTTTAATTATTGCTTTCAATTAATTAATTATCTCCACAAAATATAAAATACCACCAAAAATCAGAAAAAAGACAAAAAACAATAAATATTTTATTTTTAGTATTTTCACAAATAAATGCATATAATTAAATTTAGTGTAAATTAGGTTTTAATTTCAATACTTTTAATAAAAATCTAAAAAATGTAGAATTAGGGTTTAATTAATAATTTTTCATCCTTTTTATTTTCTTTGTTTCATATTAATTAAAATAATTAAATATTTATTTTTTATAACTAAATTGTATATAAAAATTAGGGTTAATTTTAGGTTAAAAACTTCAATGTTTTTTTAATAACTTAAAAATAATTAGAATTAGGGTTTGCGTCTTATTTTAATTTTAATTAATTCTTTTTTTATATTAAATCCTAAAAATAATAAAATACCAAAAAAAAAAAACAAGTTCTTTCTTTCTTTTAAATTAATTCCATGTAATTTTTAATTTTGCAAAAAGGGTCCAACGCCCTCGTTCCGATTTAAATTTCAATTCGCATATTTATTTCTTCTTTCGTATAATATTTGTGTATCTCTCCCAAGGCCATGTAACCTTTTAATTTTCTCGCACTTTTCTTTACTTTCTTTATTTTTCTGTCAAATCGGGTCCTGGTTAATTTTGGCGATGTGGACCCGCGCCTTTTGTAATAGCTTAGAATTTACTTTTCGCAATTTTTAACTGTTAAACAAAGCATGAAAGACTGTATGGACAAAAATAAAAACAAGCGTAGAACACCAATAATATGACAAGACAAAAATAAATGAAAACGACACACAAATCACACACCACCCCTAGGGTACGCTTCACTGTTGCCTTGCCTCGAAAGGTGATCGTCGAGTAGAGGATGTCTTAGTAAGTCCTCATGATCCGGGAACCTGGCATGAGGGTAGCTTCTAAGGTGTCTTCCTATTGCTCCGGTGATCACCATGTCCCGAACCTTCGAATTGACCCGAACACCTCCAACGGTGGTGCTACCTACCTCTCAATGGTGGGATGTCACTACTTTAAAGGACATCTACATAGACGAATTCCTTAGGGTAGGTAGGTGCTCATAGATACTTGCTCTAATTTCAAAACAAATTCAAAAAATACTTTTCACACCAACACATTTTCAAAAGCTTTCGAAAGCAATTTTTCAAACACTCTTGAGGACCGATACAAGAGTCGAACTGGAATTTTCAAAGAAACTTTTTTAACCCACATTGAAAAGCAAACAAACCATTTTGAAAACACAAATGAGCAAGTATCTAAGAGCCCATGGATAACCATGGATAGAAAGGGTGCTAACACCTTCCCTTTCTATAACCTACCTCCCGAACCGAGAGCAATCTCTTTAAGGAATTTTTCTGTGCTTTTGTCCTTTCCATTTGGAGAAAATAAAAGACGGTGGCGACTCTTGCTTCCGCGACATTTCGTGAACCAGCGTTAAACAGTCAGTTCCAGATCCACCGATCACAGGGTGTATTTGACAAGAAATATAAACCCTGGTTTACTATTACATCCAAATTGAATTTAATTGCATAAATAATAAATGGACAATATTTAAATAATCAAAATAAATAAATATATCAAATAAAATGAAATATGCAAAAAAAGTTTTTGTTTACTTATGCATGTAAAAATATTTAATATGGAAAATAAAGAAATAAATAAAAGATTTATTTTATTTGGTTAAGGGGTAAAACCCTAATTTTCTTTAAGAAAATAAATATATTATATTATTTATATACAATAAAATATATTAATATATACAAAATAAAATATACTTAGAAAAAGTATTTTTTTTAGTATCAATAATAATAAAAGTAAAAATTTAATGTTTTATATTTTTATTCTAAAGTATTTAATAAAATAAAAGTATATATGTATATATATATATATATATATATATTAATTATATTAAATATGTATAATATAAAAAATAAAATATGTACAAAAATAAATTATAATTATAATAATATTTTCAGTGTGAAAAAAATAAGAAATAAAAATAAAAGTATAATTTACATATTATTTTCAAGTTTAAATAAATAAGATAAAAGTATTTAAATTGTTTTTTTTTTAGGTTAGAAAAACAAAAATAAAATGCAAAATAAATGTGAAAAAATTATGAAAATATTTTTGAGCATTTTTTATATTTGGGAATAAATGAATAAAATCAGAAATGAAAACAAAAATACAAAAATATAAAAATACAAGATATTGGGCCATGGGGTGCAAAAAGGAAAAGGGGAGGTGTCAATAGTGAGCCAGGCCAAGCCCAGCCCACCACTTCATCTTCAACCTCCAGATTTTGAAAAAAACGCGCACACCTGTTATCCAACATGAACATCCTGCATACGAGCTCTATTGCAAAAACACATAACATCAAACTTGTAGAGAATTTCAAGACGATTCCAACCATATAAACAACTTGTCTTAACTCTCAAAGACCAGAGAGAATTTCTCTGGCTCTAAAATCTGACCTAGTTTTTTCAGCATGTTCATGGATGAAATTCTCTTAGCACACTTAATATAAATGAAAACTGAGCATATGTACAACTTCATGGCAATGAATACTACATTTTTTATTCACAAACCTAAGGCTAAATGTTCCTAAATAGAGATATAGGAAGTTGGGAAAAACCTGTTTCAGCTGACTTCATGTAGGGAAATGTAGAGCTTTTCAACAATGCTTGAGATGTATGGGAGCTTGCTTGAACTTCACTTGACCTTTTCCAATAGCTAGCTTGCCTTGAATGTCCTTGAATCAACCTGTAGAACTCAACCTGCACAAGCTCAAAGTGAAAATGGCAAACACTGTAAATGGATTTACAGTTGGTATTTGGGGTTTGGGATAGCTTGGGTGAGTTGAATGGAAGGTGTTTGAAGAAACTTGGGGCAAAACGCACGAGCCAAATGAGCTATGGAACTCAAGTTGCAGAACCTGCCCTGTTTTGCCAAAGGGATGTGATTTCTGGCTATGGGGTGTTTAGAGGCTCAAGCAATCGTGTTTCTAGCTCAAAGGGGTGTGAGAAAGATGTTCAAACTGTTTGCATAAGTTGGTATTGGCTGGTTTTCAAATTCTAAGGTTTTGGACAAGTTTCTTGTTTTTGAAGTAAGAATGTGGAAGTGATTGGAACAGGCATGTACAGGCTATCAAATACTTTGTAACTTCTGCTATTGGCCCCTCTAACTTGTGGATTTGTTTTTCTGCAAGAGATCTTGGACCAATGCTCAAGGATTATGGTTTGACATAAAGCATACTTAAGCAAAAATGGAAATTTGCCTTTTTCTACTTAGGGCTTAGTTTTGTGTATAATGTCCAAATGACCAAAACAAAAGCTTAGACTGATAGATTTGCATTTAATTATGGAGTGTGATGTAGTTTAGAGGCCTGTAAACTAGTGTTAGGCATGCTGACTTGAAAATGCAACTTGTGTGAACATGAATATGCCATGGATGAAAAGTGAGTTTTTGCCAACTTCAAGCCTTCGATTCTCCCTAACCACAAATGTGTTTGAGGAGTTCTTGGACATTTTGGAAAGCTTGCAACATGCTCTATAATACATCTTTTAAATTCAACTTGAGATTCCAAGTGGAACTATGTGAAAAATGGCCAAGAAGATAGGTCAAAATCCTGCCTAAACTAGGGCAAAATTTCACTAAGTTAAAAGTTTTAGGGATCCTTGTTCCAAAAATCATAACTTGAGATCCAAGCTTCTTTTGAGAAAACTTTGTGAATCAAAGTTGTAGACTTTATGGAGGACTACAACTTTCATGTTGGAGATTTTGTTTTAACCCATTTGCATCATGGTGAAAATGTTGGGCAAAGTTAGGAAAAAATAAGAAAATTTCATAACTTAGAAAAATTCTAAGTTATGAAAATTTTCAATTCCAAACCCTAATTTGCAATTTTGGGATTCTTGATGAACAATTTTCATATTTTGACACATCTTGATGAAAAATGACCCTTGGCACTTGATTTTGACCAAAAAGGTCAAAGTTTGACTTTTTAGTGTACAGTCAAATTTTGATCAGTTGACTGAAAAATTCATCTGTCAATCCAATGCAATTGAGATCTTTTGAACTTGTGGAATAAGTCAAGATGATGTCATTGAGTCCTTGAGTCCATGGTTGAACCTAATTTGCCATTGGTTAGGTCAAAAAGTCAGAAATTTCCTTTGTACAGTCAAAACCCTAAAAATGACCATTTTGCCCTTTTGGTGATCATATCAAATTTCTTGTGGAGTTATGGTCCAAAATTGATCAAATGGTTCATATGAGTTCATAATGTTGATGTGGGTCAAAATTCATGAGGTTTGACTGTAAATTGGCCACAGTTGACTTTTTCCCCAATACAACTGATTTCTAGGTCAACTGTCCAGTTGATTGGGTAAAAATTTGATTCAAGGCTTGAAAATTGGTATGGACAAACTTATGAGTCCAATATGAAGTATGAAAGTCAATTTGAGCATTGAAGGTCCAAAAATCCTTGTGCAAACTCAAACCCTAATTTAGGTCATCAGTGCAAGGAGATGTCTTGAGCAGAGTAAACCCTAGCTTGATCTTGAGTTCAAAGAGCCTTGTGATGAGAAATGTTGATAAAATGAGAGGGCAAATTTTGGGGTACAACAGTTGCCCCTGTTCAATCTTCTTGAACCTGAAGAGTTAGATTGGCAAGTTTGCCTTTCGTGACTCGAAGGTAAAAGAGGATTGGACACTAGAGTGCACGTAAATTTGCACCCGTCAAAAATGTAGGTGACGAAATGGGCTTAAAGATGCCATTTGGAAATGGTAGAATCTTGCTGGAGATGGGCTTAGAGATGCCATCCAAAACTGTTTGTTGAAAACCAGGAGGATGAACATCAGAATGGTATCCGTATTTGGAACGTATCTGAGTTGTATCTGGAGATTGGATTCGTATGAGCAAGGGAATGGCGTCCGTGTCTAGAGCGTATCCGAGCTGTAACTGTATTTGATTCTTGAATGAATATCAGAATGACTGCCGTTTCTGGAGTGTATCTGTATTCTGAATGGGTGACAGAGAAACATCTGTGTATGGAGCATCTATGTGCTAGGGATAAATTCTGAATGAGTGACAGAATGGAAACCGTGTCTGGAGCGTATCTGAGCTGTATCTGAAGTTGAGATCTGTATGAGTAGCAGAATGACTTCCGTGTCTGGAGTGTATCCGTACTGTAACTGGGATCCGAACAAGTGACAAAATAACTTCTGTGTCTGAAGTGCATTTGAACTTGAAGTTGATAGTTGAATCTGAATGAGAAATAGAATGGCTTCCGTGTCTGTAGCGTATCTAGTCTGTATCTGATTGCTGAAGTATGAATGAGTAATAGAATGACCTTCGTGTCTAGGGTGTATCCATACTGTATCTTGACTCTTTGAATATTTGTTAAAGATATCTTTTTTTTAATCTTATCCTGAAAGGGTAAAATGTTAGCTAGAACACAAAGTTATGTTGCATGCCATGTATGATGCAATAAAATGTGTTCTATAAACGTTCATGATATATGAATGTAATGGATGTGCATGTAAGCTGATTAGCTGTCTTGCTGAGGAAAATAAATCCTTGATAGCTGGAGGTAATGAAATCTTTGACTGCTGCCGGGGAAAGTAAATCCTTGACCGATGCTGGGGATTCTAAAAATCTTTGATTGTTGAAGATGAGAAATCCTTGATGACTACTGTTGGGGATAGAGAATCCTTGGCAACCTGCGGGGATTATCAAAACTTTGACAACTTCTGTGGGGATGTGAGAATCCTTCATGACTTTCTGGGGAAGAATGAGGGTAACTCTGACGATCTCTACCGGGGAATTAAAACCTGGGAGGCTCCAACTGGAGAAAAGAGAAGAAAAATTCGTTCTGCTGGGAAATAATTCTATGGGGGAGAATGCTTATCCTGCCGGGGAAATTAGGAGCTTGGTTTGTATGCCAATCTACTAGGGATTCTTGTTTTGTGGAAAACTCCGTTGGGAATCGGGGGAAGTTGGATAGTATTCCACCGGGGTTTAAGATTTTAAGTTTTGGACTCCGCTGGGAAAAAAGTTTAGAGTATTATGGCTCCGCTGGGGATCGGGAGTTCTTAGAAACTTAACTCTGATGGGAATTTTGAAGCTTAACTCCGCTGGGGATATACATTTCAGGGTTTTAGCTCTGTTAAGGATCTGAATGACATACTGTAGGGGATTTCTTCTGGAATAGCCTAAAGACGTTTTCCTATACTTTCGACCTATCAGTAATCATCTTTTCTTATTTTGTTTTATTCGTAAGCAGTGATTATATTCAAATGCATATGCTCATTTAACAAACCATTGGACGTTTTCAAATAAAACATAAGTGTAAAAGGAAAGGAAAGGCAAGCAAATTTCTGCACTTTGAAGTATCTTTGTATTAACTTTTATAAGTATCTTTGTACAAAGGAGACAGACAACCTAGTAAGAGAATATTGTCGAAAAATTGAGAAAATTTATAGACAAAGAAAGATGGCTATGTGCAACAATTCCATGGGGTTCCTATTCTGCTATAGCCTTCACAACTCTGAGTATCTTGTCCATTCGTTGCTTCGTCCGTGGATGATTGGATTGATCAGAAGCTTGGAGTATTGGTCGTAAAAAGATTGTCCTTAAAGTGATCCGACGAGACATAGTCGTACACTTTAATTCCCTAACTTTTGCCTGGACCACCCTTTCGGGTTTTCGATCCACCAGGAAACCCTTTTTTGCCCAAGTCGCCCTTTCGGGTTTTCAACTTGCCGGGTGTACAATTTTTTTTTATCCCTAATTTTTGCCTGAACCGCCCTTTTGGGTTTTCGATTCACCGGGATGCCCATTTTTGCCGAAGTCTCCCTTTCGGGTTTTCAACTTGTCGGGTCATTTATGCGTAGTATCTTATGACTATGTCTGCGTTTGCAGGGTGCGGAAGGCCGTCGCCATCCATGGTGGTCAGAATCATAGCCCCACCAGAAAAGATGTTCTTAATCACAAATGGTCCTTCGTAAGTAGGAGTCCACTTGCCCCTGGGATCACTTTGCGGCAAGATGATCCGCTTGATTACAAGATCTCCGACTTGATATACCTGATGCCTGACTTTCTTGTTGAAAGCCTTGATCATCCGTTTTTGATACGTCTGACCATGACAAACAACAATAAGTCGCTTCTCGTCGATCAAATTAAGCTGATCAAGCCGGGTCTGAATCCAACCGTCTTCATTTAAACCAACATCCTTCATAATCCTCAAGGAAGGAATCTGAACTTCTATAGGTAAAACAACCTCCATGCCATATACCAAAGAAAAGGGGGTTGCCCCAGTTGAAGTACGCGCCGTGGCACGATATCCGTGTAGAGCAAACAGTAACGTCTCATGCCAATCCTTGTAGGTGACTGTCATCTTTTGAATGATCTTCTTGATATTTTTGTTCACGGCTTCAACAACACCGTTCATCTTTGGCCGATAGGGAGATGAATTGTGATGTTGAATCTTGAACTGCTCGCATATAGCGGTGATCACAGTGTTGTTCAAATTTGTACCGTTGTCCGTGATGATCCTGTCGGGGATACCGTATCGGCAAATGAGGTTCTGCTTGATGAAGCGGGCAACCACATTCTTTGTAACGGAGGCGAAGGAAGCTGCTTCGACCCACTTGGTAAAATAATCAATAGCGACCAAGATGAAGCGATGTCCATTGGATGATGTAGGCTTGATCTCTCCAATCATGTCGATTCCCCACATCGCGAATGGCCAAGGAGCTGTTAGAACTTTGAGAGGAACTGGAGGAATATGTACCTTGTCAGCATAGACTTGGCATTTGTGACAAGTACGGGAATGTTGATGACAGTCAGCTTCCATGGTAGACCAATAGTAGCATGCCCTTAGGATCTTCTTAGCCATCGTATGTCCGCTTAAGTGGGTGCCAAATGTGCCGCTATGTATTTCAGTCATGATTAACTCTACTTCAACCTTGTCCACACAACGAAGTAGAACACAATCATGGCTGTGCTTATATAAGATACCATTGCTCACGAAGAACTTGGCAGCAAATCTCCTTAAGAACTTTTTGTCATTGACTGAAGCTCCTTCAGGGTATTCTCGAGTCTGGAGATACCTTTTGATTTCATGAAACCAGGGTTGTTCCACTACTTATTCGGTATTAATCTCATGACAGTGCGCAGGTTCGTCCATTCGCTCGATGGTGATTTGGGGAGCCTCATTATCCCAGTTGAGTTTAAACATGGAAGACATTGTAGCTAGAGCATCTGCTAGCTGATTTTCTTCTCGCGGGAAGTGCTCAAAGATAATCTGCTCGAAATGTGGTAACAATGTCAGGACATGTTCTTTGTATGGGATAAGATTAAGATGTTTAGTGTCCCATTCTCCTTTAATTTGACTGACAACCAAAGTTGAGTCCCTAAATACAATCAGAGATTTGATTCCTAAGTCAATAGCATCCTTGAGACCAAAGATACAAGCTTTATACTCGGCCATGTTGTTGGTGCAGCTGAAGCAGAGTCTAGCGGTGAAAGGTGTATGGAAACCTTCTGGAGAAATAAGTACCACGCTGATACCGTTGCTAAGTGCATTTGAAGCACCATCAAAGTACAGGGTCCATCGGGATCCTTGTTCAGGTCTGTCACACGGTCCGTTACCTTCAATGTTGTCCAATGTCATAATTTCCTCGTCAGGGAAATCGAACCTCATAGATTGGTAATCTTCGACGACTTGATGAGCTAGATGGTCAGCTAGTACACTCCCCTTTATAGCTTTTTGGGTTATGTACTGGATATCATATTCAGTCAGGATCATCTGCCATATAACGATTCTTCCGGATAAAGCAGGCTTCTCGAAGATATACTTAATCAAATCCATTTTAGAAATTAGCAAAGTGGTATGTGTCAACATATACTGCCTTAGCCGGCGAGCAGCCCATACCAAAGCGCAACAAGTTTTCTCGAGCAGTGAGTAGCGAGTCTCACAGTCGGTAAACTTTTTGCTAAGGTAATAAATGGCATGCTCTTTTTGGCCAGACTCGTCATGCTGGCCCAGTATGCACCCCATTGAATTATCCAAAACAGTCAGATACATGATTAAAGGTCTTCCTTCGATGGGTGGAATCAAGATAGGAGGTTCCAGCAAATACTCCTTGATCTTATCAAAAGAAACTTGACAATCATCGTTCCATTCAACCACCTGATCTTTCTTCAACAGCTTGAAGATTGGCTCACAGGTAGATGTTAGGTGAGATATGAACCTTGCAATATAGTTTAAGCGTCCCAAGAAACCTCTAACTTCCTTTTCAGTGCGGGGGGCAGGCATTTCTTGTATAGCTTTGACTTTAGCAGGATCAACCTCGACGCCTTTGTTACTGACGATGAGTCCCAAAAGTTTATCGGACCTGACTCCGAAAGTGCACTTGCTAGGGTTCAGTCTGAGCTTATATTCCTTCAATCTGTCAAACAGCTTTTGCAGATGGTCGAGGTGTTCTTCTTCTGTCTGTGAACGGGCTATCATATCGTCTACTTAGACTTCGATTTCATGATGTATCATTTCATGAAACAAAGCTACCATGGCTCGCTGATAGGTTGCCCCAACATTCTTCAGTCCGAATGGCATCACTTTATAGCAGAAGATACCCCACTGCATAACAAAAGTAGTCTTCTCCATGTCTTCGGGGGCCATTTTGATCTGGTTGTATCCCGAGAATCCATCCATGAAGGAAAATACCTTGTGTTGAGCTATATTGTCAACCAAGATGTCAATGTGTGGTAGTGGAAAATCATCTTTAGGGCTAGCCCTGTTTAAGTCCCTGTAGTCCACACACATTCCGACTTTGCCGTCCTTCTTAGGCACGGGCACAATGTTAGCAACCTATTGTGGATAGGAAGTAACAGCTAGAAAACCAGCATTAAACTGCTTCATCACCTCAACTTTGATCTTTTCGGACATGTCGGGCCTCATTCGACGGACTTTCTGTTTGATTGGTGGACAGTCTTCTCTTGTAGGGAGAAGGTGAACCACAATATCCGTATCCAGTCCCGGCATGTCTTCATAGGACCAGGCGAAGATCTCAACATATTCATTCAACAGCTGAACTAGACGCTCTTTGACACTTGGTTCCAGGTTGGCACCCACTTTAACTTCTTTCTTGTCTTCCTCTGTTCCCAAATTGATAGTCTCTAACAACTCTTCATGGGCCAGAATATCCCTCTCTTCTTGTTGCAAAAGTCTAGCTAACTCTCCAGGCACTTCATAGTCTTCATCACCTTCGTACTCGGCATGATTGACCAAATCTTCAGAGTCACCGAAGGCCAAAGCAGAATAGTCACGCATGGAATCCAGAGTGGATGGGTACCTGCATTTTGTGAGTGTGGGTGTGTGTAAGGGATAGCCATCCTTAAACAAAATAAAATGTAAAAGGAAAGAAAATGAACACAATAATTTATAGATGAAAACGTCCATGATTCATTAAAAATGGCATATGAAAATGAAGAATCAAAACCCTTACAAATGGACCTATATGCCCCGGGTAAGGCATAAGGTGAAAAGAGTGTACGAATTGTTTAATTATTACAGACCAAACAGGAAATTGTTCAAAGATAAATTACTGATTGATGAAAGTGATGGGAACGAAGTCTTTCGCCTCCCAGTTGCTTAATCCTCCTTCAATGGTTGGAAAGATCCAATCTTCAAAGTTGTCTTCTTCATCATCATCTTCTAAGGCATGAATTCCATGGTGAGTGATTTTTAAGGGTGGTCCTCCAGCCCGAAAGCGACGCACAGCTTTCTGGCCAGCGGCAGTGAAACCCAATCTAAACTTGTCCGTCTTGTGAGGAAAATCTGGAAGTTACCCCCACACTGTACTTCTTCCTTCTTTGATTACAGCCTCCGCATCTTTAAGGGATGCCATCCGAGACACAGGCTTGGAAATGATAGGCACATCAGTCATTGTCTTTGCTACTGCGACTTCAGGAGAAACCTCTTCAAAGTGTTGGAAAGGTGTTTCTATGAATTCTCCATCTAACTCCACATAACGGAAAGAGTTAAGGTGACTTATCATATACTCCTCCTCACCGTGAACCGTTATGATCTTACCCTGGACCGGATACTTTAGAATTTGGTGTAGAGAAGAAGTGACTGCCCCATCATTGTGGATCCATGGCCTTCCCAACAAGCATGAATATGAAGGACGGATGTCCATCACATAAAAAGTAGAGTTGAAAATTTCTGTACCCACTTTGATTTGAATGTCCACTTCTCCGTGAACCATCCTCTTAGAACCGTCGAAGGCTCTAACAATGATGTTATTGGGCTTTAGGGTCAAACCTTCACAGTCCAATCTGTCTAACGCCTTCTTTGGTAGAACATTTAAAGATGAACCGGTGTCAACCAGAACATGAGCAAGTGTGGTCCCCCTGCATTCTACCGAGACATGCAGCGCATCATTATGCTTTCTTCCCTTAGACGTCAAATCAGCATCAGAAAAGCCAAGACCATTATCGGCTGTAAGACTAGCCACGCACTCTTGAAACTGGTCCGCAAAAGTTTCTTGAGGCACGTGTGCCGTCTTCAGAAATTTGATCAAGGCTTTGGCATGAGCCTCGGAGCAGAGTAAGAGAGCCAGCATGGAGATTTTTGAAGGGGTTTGCCTTAGCTGCTCTACGACATCATAGTAACTCTTCTTGATTATCTTTAAGATTTCTTCCATCTCTTTTTGGGTGGTCTCGTGGATAACCACAGTCTGAGCCTTCGTCCTGATAGGCGCTTCTTGGATCCTCTTACCTTTATCGGTGGTAACAACAGAGGGTCTAGCTTAGGGAGTGTCAATTTCTTCAATTACCAGACTTTGCACAGATGGATTGACAGGCACAAAAACTCTTGAGGGTCTGAAGACTGCCCGTGGAGGAGCAATCTTCAGAGAGAAGATCCTTCCGCTACGAGTTATCTTGCTCGTTCCTGCAATATTCCCTACATCAGGGGTTTCTTCCTCGGAATTCTCTTCGGTTGATTCGATCTGCTTGATCCCATGGTAGAAGATTTCTCCTCCGTAATTCCATGGTATCGTCTTGTTAGATTTATACGGGATAGGCCCCGACATGGTAATTTTCAGCGGTACAAACTTAGGATCAGGCGTAATCTTAACAGGCCTTTTGCAGGTCTTGGAAAGATTGTCGGAGATGGTTATTATAGCAATGCCATTGATTGAAGTAACAAGGGTAACAGGAGTAACATGAGTGATAGTAGCAACAAGAGTCTTTTGAAAGAGTATCTCTTGGGTATCCATCAGGCGTTGGATGCCTGATTTCAACAGTGGGCAGTCAGTTTGCATGTTTGAACAAAAGTAACAGTCTTTTCCACAGCCTGGGAATATCCCGGCTTTCATCAAATTCACTTTAATCATTGGTAACAGAGTCAATAGGTCATCAACAGCGGTAACATGAAGATCTTCCACAACGACATGGACATTATGACCATGTTTCGGCATAGGAGCGGATATCACATTAGGTTTTTCGGGAGCATCAAACTCTACTTCCTTGGCATCTATTAAATCTTGGATCTTGTTTTTAAGAGCCCAACAGTTGTTGGTATCATGCCCTACACTGTCCGAGTGGTATGCACATTTTGCATTGGAATGATAATAAGGAGAATATGTATTGGGGTTTTTTGGCGCTTCTTTCAAGTTGGTAAGATTTAGATTTAACAGATGAGGGAGGGCTTGAGCCGGTGTCATATTGATTCGGGTGAATTGTCGTTGTGACCTTTCTACCCTTTGCTGATTAGCTCTTGGTTGATTGCTGCGAGGTTGATCGGCTGAGGAGTTTTGGATCATCACAGCCCCTACCATTGGTTGGCGCTCTGTTCTCCCTTGGTTTCTCTGGGTGTGAACAGCAGAAACTTCCTTCTTGGTTGGGAAGGTCTTCTTAATAGCAGTGGAAGCAGAGGCATCCTTCTGAATTTTACCACTTTTAATGCCAGCTTCGACCCTTTCACCAGTCAGAATTAATTTGGTGAATCCTACAAATGAACTCCCGATTAAATGATTAAAGAAGGAACCTGATAGAGTCCCTAAAAACATGTCAACCAGCTCTCTATCCGACAAAGGTGGCTGCACCCTTTAGCCAAATCCCGCCACTTTTTGGCATACTCCTTAAATCCATCATTAGAGGCCATACCCATACTCTGTAGTTGAGTACGAGTATGCGCTAAATCTGCGTTGTATTGGTATTGTCGGTAGAAAGCAACAGCCAAATCTTCCCAGTTATGAACATCAGATCTCTCAAGTTGATAGAACTAGTCCAATTGCGTACCCGGTAAACTATCTTGAAAAAAGTGGACCCATAGATCCTTATCGGAAGAGTGAGGTTGGATCTTTCTGACGTAGGATCTCAGATGCATCTTTGGACAGGACAAACCGTCATACATAGTAAATATAGGTACTTTGAACTTAGGAGGAATGGCGATCCCAGCAACCAACCCTAGTTCTTTGAAATCTAGCCCAGGTGTTGTACCCCAAAATTTGCCCTCGCATTTTACCACAAGAAATCTCAGCTTCAGGCATTTCCTGATTTTTCAAACTGGCTCAAGAATCGGTCAAACAGACTTTTCTCGTCAGTCAGGACACATTTAGGGTTTTACTGATTTTCAGGGCTCTGGATTGTTTCACACAGTTGGCTTAGGGTTTTGGTTGATTCTGGCTCAACTTTGATCAGGCGAATGCTCTTTGGCATTTAATCAGGAATTAGGGTTTGTGCGCGCGTTCTCAGAAGAATTTAAATTCCACAGCACTTTGCAAGTTATTCCGAGATTTGATTTGAATTCGCATTGTTTGATTTAATCAGTAAAAGACTGCAGTTGGTTTGAATTCACGTTCGTTTGATTGAACCAGTCAAAAGAAATATGCAGTTTGGATTTAAAGTGCTTGGTAAGAAATCAGTAAGAAAGGAATGCGTCTGATCAGTTATTGCGTTTGACTGTGCGTTGCTTTAGATGATGGAGGCGCCAAGTTCATTTATTTCGATCAACGAAGAATCAATGTTTAGTTGATTATTTATTATTCTAAGGATTAAATATCTGAAATTTAATTTTCATTTATTTAATTTAAGGAACTATAAATAATAAGTAAATAATTGAAAAGGGATAAAAAGAATTAAATGGATCAATAGAATTTTTATTTCATATTTAAACATTTGTTACAATTATTATTTAGATACAAGTATGCATTTACAAAGTATTTAAAATAATAATGGTTACAATGATTAAATTGAAAATAAAACTATCCTATTTTTCTAAATATTTTCTAAAGTCCCCAATTCTTCATTCTTCACTTTGCTCCCCTCCATTCAATTACTCATCTGCAAAAATAAGAGAAGAAAATTCAAATAACAGTTGAATTGAATAAATAAAGACAGATAAAAGAAATTCATCATTAAGGGCCACTGATTGGGATCAGTTAACCCTCTCTGCAAATCACGGGATTTCTCCCGGTTCACAAAGAGGGAAGAATTTTATTTAATCATGAATGCAAAGTTGAAAAAATGCAAAGTGTCAAAACTGCATAAATTCAAACTCCAAGTTCAAACCAAACTGAAAAATCAAATTGCAACTTTCTGTCAAAAAATCCAAAAAGTACAACTTACTGTCAAAAATGCCAAAGAGTCTATTCAAAGCTGTCAAGAAGAAGATTTGGCAAAGATATCAAAGAAGTTCCAAAGGTACAAAATCTGTCAAAAGAAAAGATAAAAGAATGCATGGGAAATCTATTATGCAAGCAAACCTATTCATATCATCATTTCCCATAAGGGTGGCCCTTTCAGAAAAAGGTACAGCACAAACATATTAAATATTCAACTGTACTGAGAGAGAAGAGTGGAGAGATAAAAGAATGCAGGTTTTTAGGCTTTAGGCAGGCATAGATAGAAAGAAAACATATAAAACAAAAGATGAGCACAATGGATAAAGAGAGCCTGCTGAACCTGTCAAGCAGGACAGAACAAAATATGCCTTAAAGCATGACCTGATATCCTGTCAACAGAAGGGCCATACCATGATGCAAAAGACAGCAGAACTAGCACCAAGGTAAAGAAATATACAAACTGCTAAA
The DNA here is from genome assembly GCA_948472305.1 of Vicia faba. Taxonomy (NCBI): domain Eukaryota; kingdom Viridiplantae; phylum Streptophyta; class Magnoliopsida; order Fabales; family Fabaceae; genus Vicia; species Vicia faba. Next base: position 34,134,177 of record OX451737.1, on the reverse strand, counting down.
CATTAAACCGGAAGAGGTCTAAACCGGCAGAAAAACCTAAAAACACCTCCAAACTCAGAACCTGCTAAAGCTCAGGCCTGCAAGCATAATTTGCAAACTAGCCTCAAGATTAACAAGAACCTCCAAACACCATTACCTACTGTCAAACATAAAACCTACTACTGCATTTCTAAAACCAAGTCCTGACCTGAAGCAAAAAACCTGCATATGCAAAACCTGCTAAGCCATGAACCAGTTCAGAATCCCCAACACCTAAACCATTCAATCCAAACATATAACAGTCACAAGCATAAACCTGCATTAGTCAAGCCTAACAGATAACCAATAAAGACTTCAAAGCCATACCAGCAAAACCTACTGCCCAAAACCAGGCCTACTGCATAACCATTCAAAAAAAAGAAAGCCATTCAAGAACCCTGTCAAAAGAAAAGATCAGAGAGCCTTACCACTTTTCAAAACCTCAAGCAAAAACCAGTTAAGGCCATCAAACAAACTAAAGCCTGATATCTAAGGCAACTCAAGCCCTCAGAATTCCAGGAATTCATCATTGGGTATCCAACTTAAGCGAAGAGCCAGCAAATCATCAATCTCAACATATTCAAAAGGCAAAGGTATCAAACATCATCAAAAAGAGGCAACTCAGTGTCAAAACCCTCGAGCCCTCAGTAAAAAGAATACATCATTGGGGTAAAAATAATCAACGTTCAAAAGCATATCAGACAAAGTAGGCAACATAAGCAGGGGAATCATTAAAGGCAACGAAGAAAAGAGAAGTGAAATTGCACAAGAAGCTTTCAGCCATCAACATCATAAAGCTTAAAGAAATATACAAGATACCAGATAAAGCCCTCATCGCGCAATCTTCCTTCACCGCTGAGCCTCCTAAGCACCTCCATCTTCCTCCTTCCCCTCTCCAGTAAAGGTAAGACTTTTTCTTTCATCCCTTCTCACGTACCTCCAATAAAGTCAATAACGAACAGCATAAGAAATCTAATCAAGCAGTTAAATCAAGAAGAAGACAGTAACCCATAACATGTAAAAGAAATCTAAACCTAAAACGCGAAATCAAAGAGAAAAGGGTTACCCTTTTGTGCGCTTCCCTGCATCAAGGAAGAGGGGAGAAGAGTTGAAGGTCGCTGGTGGCTGAGGCAAAAGGTTCACGCTGGGCACTCAAGAACGGATGAAGAAGATGAGGCAAGAACGATGAACGAACGCCGCTGCTCACAAACCCTAGAACATGTTCCCAAATGAAAACACAAGCGAAACCCTAAAACGTCTTCAGCCCAAACGTGGGCCTTGCCCGTTTCTGCATACCTAAAGCCCATTAAAAATGCTTACCTATTTTATATAAAACAAACATCACTCTTATTAATTAACTAATTTAATCTTTTTTTTAACAAGTATTTTATTAACACTAACTCTTTTTTTTATATAAACAATATATTCTTTTTCTAACTTAATATATTCTTTATAATATTACATTAATACTAATACATAAAAACGCATTTTATTTAAAATATCTAATTTAAACTTTCTTTGTATAAACAAATTATAAAGACACTTTTTTTATATATGCATAGTTTAATTAATTTAAATACCCTTTGTACATATTAAACACAAATACATAAAAATATACCTTTTTATTACACAATATAATTAAGTTTGGAAACATTTTTTCTTTTTATTAAAAACTTTCTTTTCATACATATTAAAAAATACAAGATCATTAATTAATGTAAATAAACATTCAATTTTTCTTCAAGCCAAAACAATACTTAATACATGTTCGAAATTCATATTGTCGCACCTGTAAATAATCAAATACACTTACACAATACAAATACATTCACATTGCCCCTATACACATTTGTTTATCTTATGCATTGATATTCATCATTTACATTTGATCGCAAATTCGATTTGGTTGTAACTTATTGGATACTATAAGTCTCATCCCCATTTGTGAATATTGTACCCCCACTCCCGGATACTAATTTTGTAATAGCGTAGATTTTACATTCTCGCAATTTACCGCTTTCAATTATACTATGGTTAGACCTAGGGTTTGCATGTACATAAAATCAAACGCTAGATAACCTAATACAAGACAAATACATGAAATCAATACACAATCACACTTGCACCCCCTAGGGTAATCCCACATGTTGCCTTCCAAAATGGGCCATGCTTGCACGTCGAGTATCTTTGGCAAAACAAATTCAAATGATCATAAGTCCCTCGATGACGCTTTCGAATGTTGCCTAAACGGAATGATCATAGTCCCTTCAAAGCAAATTACCAAAGACACTTGGCACAATTGCATTCATGGTCCATACGATGACCCGCGCCCGTCCCGAACAAACTTCCTAAACGCAAGATTGTCCCCCAAATTCAATGGTGGAACAAAATTGTTAAAAAGGGTTAAAACGTAACAAAAAACCTTTGAGTACAATAGGGTAGACAAAACTCTTAGTTACTTGAGATCGACTTGCAAAAACACTTGCCTTCTTTTCAAAAACCACAATCTACAACACTTTCAAAACAAGCTCTCAAAACATTTTGAAAGATCTTTTCGAAAAGATACACGCCTTCGTAAAATATTCGAGTAAAGAATTGTTACAAGGTTAGCCTAAGACAAGGCATCTTCTTCTAAAACATTTTCAAAAACACTCACACACACCACATTTTCAAGCAATCGAAAAATCAAGGCAAGTGATCTAAAAACCAAGTAACTAAGAGCCCATGGATAACCATGGATGAAAAGGGTGCTAATACCTTCCCTTTTCATAATCTACCCCCCGAACCCACGAAATATCTCAAAAGGTTTTTGCTGTGCTTTTTAACCTTTCCGTTAGGATAAAATAAAAAGTCGGTGGCGACTCTTGCTCAACCGCACAAGTGCGAATGCGAACGCAAAACCACAGTCAGTTTTCCCACCGTATCACAGAACTGGCGACTCTGCTGGGGACGATTTTAGAAGTGGGGTTACCTTAGGGTTTAGATCACCTTTACTTTCTTGCTTTGATTGACTTGATTGATTTATCTTTTGGGTCCTTGTTTGGGTTTGTTATAAATCCTCCACCCGGATTTGGGGCACCTTCTTAGGTAAATAGCAAAAAAACTGCGAGGGAACTTTGCGGGGTATACCGACACGGTTGAAGCAGTAAGCTATGTTAGTGCGACATATTTGTGAGTACCGGTAACCCTTGAGTAGTCAAGGAGAGTACGGGGCTGCTGTGTGATGTCGTGAAGCACTAACGAACTCTTAGAACCTTAATTAACCATCTTAGCCTTTTTAGGGGTAGTGAGATGACCGACTTTGGTGCAGTCCGAAGTTGGTAGATCCTCGATACTACACTCTTTTGAGGATTGTTTTCTTGGAATATTTTGGTCGCCAATAAGTGGCTAAACCGAAACAATGAACACATAAAACAATCCAATGATATTGAGCTCCTTAGAACCCGGTTTCTATTTTAGGACAGGATGAGCCAACTAACTTCAAGAGGGTAGTACCTGAACCCCATGCAAGCCTAAACCTAAGGACTGGTTTGCTTTGTGTGAATATGTTTTCCTGTATATAAACCCACTTGCTTGTGCATACATGTACATGACATCATAACATCATACTATAACATTTTCAATAACCATTTCAAGGGTCTCGAGGGTTCTTTTGATGCAGGGTCACGTTGAACCAGACGTCTACCAAAGGGGCAAGAGGTTTCTCCTCTAAACAAAGCTCTCAAGTCGAAGTTCAAGTACAACAACTTGAATCAGTGGCTATGACCCACTCGACATGGTGAGCTTGATTCTCGTGGAAAGCCATCCACCGATACGAAGTTCTCCAAACAAAGATCAAGTACAACAACTTGAATCAGTGGCTATGACCCACTTGACATGGTGAGCTTGATTCTCGTGGAAGGACGTCCACCGGTGCAGAGATCTCCAATCCAAGAGCAAAGTTCAACCTCTAACACTTTCTTGTGTTTACCCCAAGAGATCCTTGAAAGCATGCATCCACATACCATGCATTGCATTTTGACAGTCTTTCCTTTTTCAGGTTTCCTTACTCTCCTGCTGTTTATTTCAGCAAGAGATGGCTCTAGAAAGGTCTGTCAAAGACATCCAAGACCAGACTGCTCAGCTGCAGGAGATGTTTCTGGACTTGTCTCTGGGGCAAGAAGAGATGAAAGCTCTCCTCACCAAAAGCTTGGAGAATCCCAACAATACCAGGAGTGACCAGCTTGCGGAGCTGCAGTTCGATCTGACAACCTTGAGGACCCAAGTGATGGGACAGTTGGTGGGCCAGATGGCTCTCATCCAAAACCTATCCTAAAGGCAAGAGGAACTCAGAGTTCTTGTCCGCCAATTGCTTCCAAACAACCAATTGGGGCAAACAGCTGAGGTTGAAGAGAAAGTCACCGCTCAGCCTCCATCCACTCAAGAAGACAAAGGGAAAGCTCCTTTGCTTGCTTCAGGGTCACAAGCCCTTCAACAACCTCGCCAGCGTCAACGGGGTAATCGGCGTAAGCAAGAAACGTCGGGAAGACAGTTCACGGAGACTAAAATACCATCATTTTTGCATACTGAAGCGTCTGATGGAGGTCAACTTGCTTACCTTAAAGGACCCTCCTCAGAAGCCCAATATCTCCTCTCCCCACTATCATCCCGATGCATTCTGTGTTTACCACTCCTACAGCCCGGGACACGACACCAACGACTGTTGGGCCTTGAAGAACAAGATTCAAGATCTGATCGACATTGGGGTGCTGGAATTCATGCCAGACGGCGAGATGAAAATCTTCTGTTAGAGGGTTCTCCACTTGAAGTGACGAAGCTCGAGCTGAAAGACTTTTGCTTCTTTTTGAATTTTCAAAGTTGTAATTTCTTTTGCTGTCAAACAATTATTTGTTGATGCTAAACTCTGTTTTCATTAATGCATTGCATATGTTTGTCTTGAATTCATCCATTCGTTTCACTACTCTTATGCTTTTCTTTATGATATTTGACTCTTGATAAAAAGCTGTAAGCCTTTAGAGGGAGGATGACGAAACAATACCATGATCTTATACATTATGCTTTTGAACAGACCTTGCTGATGATGTACATGCATTTCTTTCACATCCCAAACACTGGAGTTATAAGGAAGTTAATCCCTAGTCAACCCCTTTCAGCCAAAGAAGTAGGAGTTTTCTGTTCTGAATATTCAAAACCTTTGATATAAACCTAGGGCAGGGTAGTCTCTCAGTTAATTCAAAAGAAAATGCGCATTGAAGTCGCAAACTCTCAGTTCTTAATACAATGAACGACGTCAAAAAAAAGAAAGCATTCCTTTGGAATCAAAAGACAAGGGTGGTTCCCTATCACATAGACAGTCAATCTCTCAAAAGAGAAAAGACCACCAAGCCAAAACCTATAAAGGAGGCTTAAGAAAGCTGGGGCATCCCGCTGACGGTAATCCCGGAAAACGGTAACAGTCAGGCAAAAGTTAGGGATAACAAATCAAAATCAAAATAGTGAGGTCATTACAAAATCCTCGACAACATGAAAAAATGTTGAAAAAGAAAAAAGGAGATAATGACAGTCTCCCCGAATTCAACTGGTGAACCATCGCCCAAAAGCCGTTCCAAACTCAAAACAGAGTGTGACGCACAATTAACTGAGCTTAGGTGTGAAGAACATCACGAAGAGCGGGTGGGTACTAATATACTTTGAGCCTTTATCCTTTGTTTCTTAAACCGTGAACCAGGCCACGTTACAACCCTGCAAAAGTCCTAATTGAAGCATGGGTTAGTTCGAAAGCATACTGTTACAAAAGGTATCCTGACTCCTGTAAGGCTTTACTCTAAATCTTATGTTGATTTGTCTTATAAAAAGTTTTCTGCTAAAAACGCATTTTTCAAAACTTCAAGACAAACATAAACTTTGCATTACTTGAATATCACTGTCTGCATTTGGCTTTTTGTTTGACAGCGAAGAAATTCACACAACGAATGTTCGGAGGAACGAAAACTCTCTCAGTAAGTAAAAATCACTTCAAAAGGATAACACTTCCATCAAATCTCCTATCAGCAAGGGGCATGACATGTCACCATTCAGTTAACCTGGGGCAGTCCAGTCAAGGTCCAATAGATCTTTCAAAGTTCAATTAACCTGGGGCAGTCCAGTCAAGATTTCAAGAAATCTCTCAATATGCAGAGTAATCTGATTCATGATTCCTTCATCACCACTTGGGGCATTCGAATGTCAAAAGTGTTCAACAAATCAACTATCACCATTCCAGACTCGATTCTTGTATCCAGCCAGGGCATGCCTGAAAAATTCCAGATCAACACCTGTAACAAGCCAGGAAATTATCTACATCACCACTTGGGGCATTCGAATGTCAAAAGTGTTCAAAAGCCCGATGCAGTTTTGCACGAGCTCATCCTCAGGAAACCCTACACTGGTTCCCCTTCAAGACTTCTGAAAACAGTTTACGGACGCTTCCCAACAACGGATGCGGCTCTATTGTTGATTCAACTTCAAGATTTCTGAAAACAGTTCACGGGTTCTCCAAGTAAACGGATGTTAACCTATCACTTGTTCAGATTCTCCTTCAAGACTTCTGAAAACAGTTTATGGATTCTTCCCAACAACGGATGTTAATCTATCAGCTTGTTCAGATGCAACCTTTGAAAACAGTTTACAGACGCTTCCCAACAACGGATGCGACTCTATTGCTGATTCAACTTTAAGATTTCTGAAAACAGTTCACGGGTTCTCCAAGTAAACGGATGTTAACCTATCACTTGTTCAGATTCTTCTCAAGACTTCTGAAAACAGTTTATGGATTCTTCCCAACAACGGATGTTAATCTATCAGCTTGTTCAGATGCAACCTTTGAAAACAGTTTACGGACGCTTCCCAACAACAGATGCTGCTCTATTGCTTATTCAATCTCAAGATTTCTGAAAATAGTTCACGGGTTCTCCAAGTAACGGATGTTAACCTATCACTTGTTCAAATTCTTCTCAAGACTTCTGAAAACAGTTTATGGATTCTTCCCAACAACGAATGTTAATCTATCAGCTTGTTCAGATGCAACCTTCGAAAACAGTTTACGGACGCTTCCCAACAACGGATGCTGCTCTATTGCTTATTCAATCTCAAGATTTCTGAAAATAGTTCACGGGTTCTCCAAGTAACGGATGTTAACCTATCACTTGTTCAGATTCTTCTCAAGACTTCTGAAAACAGTTTATGGATTCTTCCCAACAACGGATGTTAATCTATCAGCTTGTTCAGATGCAACCTTCGAAAACAGTTTACGGACGCTTCCCAACAACGGATGCTGCTCTATTGCTTATTCAATCTCAAAATTTCTGAAAACAGTTCACGGGTTCTCCAAGTAACGGATGTTAACCTATCGCTTGTTCAGATTCTTCTCAAGCTAACTCCACTCAGAGTCAAGCTTCATTATCCCCAGCGAAGCTAAAACTTCAAATTATCAATCCCTAGCGGAGCCAGACTAATGAGCCTTCTCCCCACAGAGTTTCGGGAGGGCAAATCTTGAGTTCCCCAGTGAAGTCGCCAGAGTTACCTCCCACCGAGCTGAAGATTCTCAATCTTACCTCCCCAGCATGAGTCAACTAGTTTGGAACTCCCCAGTAGAGGTCATCAGGATTTCTCTTCCCCAGCAACAGCCAGAGATTTATTCTCCCAGGCAGCAGTCAAGATTCTTTTATCTGCAGCCATCTCGGATTCGTTTGTCCTCAGCAAGATAGCCCATCATCTTACATGTGCATTCATCACATTCATGTCATAAACATTGATGTCACATACATTGCATCATGCATCATGACATTGCATACAACTAACCCTTTACTTTTTCAGGTAGGATCAGTCGACAGACAAAGATCACCTCCCGAGATTCATCCAGAAATAGTTCAGATGTGACCCGGACACGGCGACATTCTGATACTTATTCCAGATCCATTCAGACGCATCATCAGGAAACCCTACACCGGTTCCTCTTCAAGACTTCTGAAAACAGTTTACGGATTCTTCCTAACAACGGATGTCAATCTACCAACTTGTTCATATGCCAACTTTTGAAAACAGTTTACGGACGCTTCCCAACGGCGGATGTGGCTCTATTGCTCACTCAATCTCAACTCCTGAAAATAGTTTACGGATTCTCCAGACATGGACGTCAATCTGTTGCTTATTCGGACCCCTAATTCAGAGATGTTCTGAAACATGGATGCCCTTCTGATACTTGTCCACTCACCATTGACATACAGTTCAACATGTCCAGATGGCATCTATAAGCCCATCCTCCTACCAGCAGTCGCCAAATGGCATCTTTAAGCCCATTCTCATATGGCATCTCTAAGCCCATCCCCCGACGAGACTCTATCGTACCAGGTGGCATCTTTAAGCCCATCACCAAATGGCATCTGTAAGCCCATTCACCTCTACCATCACATCGCCGAGTGCAAATTTTCTGGGCACTTTAGTGTCCAATCTTCTTTTACCTTCAAGTCGCGAAAGGCAAACTTGCCAATCTAACTCTTCAGGTCCAAGAAGATTGAACAGGGGCAACTGTTGTACCCCAAAATTTTCCCTCGCATTTTACCACAAGAAATCTCAGCTTCAGGCATTTCCTGATTTTTCAAACTGGCTCAAGAATCGGTCAAACAAACTTTTCTCGTCAGTCAGGACACATTTAGGGTTTTACTGATTTTCAGGGCTCTGGATTGTTTCACACAGTTGGCTTAGGGTTTTGGTTGATTCTGGCTCAACTTTGATCAGGCGAATGCTCTTTGGCATTTAATCAGGAATTAGGGTTTGTGCGCGCGTTCTCAGAAGAATTTAAATTCCACAGCACTTTGCAAGTTATTCCGAGATTTGATTTGAATTCGCATTGTTTGATTTAATCAGTAAAAGACTGCAGTTGGTTTGAATTCACGTTCGTTTGATTGAACCAGTCAAAAGAAATATGCAGTTTGGATTTAAAGTGCTTGGTAAGAAATCAGTAAGAAAGGAATGCGTCTGATCAGTTATTGCGTTTGACTGTGCGTTGCTTTAGATGATGGAGGCGCCAAGTTCATTTATTTCGATCAACGAAGAATCAATGTTTAGTTGATTATTTATTATTCTAAGGATTAAATATCTGAAATTTAATTTTCATTTATTTAATTTAAGGAACTATAAATAATAAGTAAATAATTGAAAAGGGATAAAAAGAATTAAATGGATCAATAGAATTTTTATTTCATATTTAAACATTTGTTACAATTATTATTTAGATACAAGTATGCATTTACAAAGTATTTAAAATAATAATGGTTACAATGATTAAATTGAAAATAAAACTATCCTATTTTTCTAAATATTTTCTAAAGTCCCCAATTCTTCATTCTTCACTTTGCTCCCCTCCATTCAATTACTCATCTGCAAAAATAAGAGAAGAAAAGTCAAATAACAGTTGAATTGAATAAATAAAGACAGATAAAAGAAATTCATCATTAAGGGCCACTGATTGGGATCAGTTAACCCTCTCTGCAAATCACGGGATTTCTCCCGGTTCACAAAGAGGGAAGAATTTTATTTAATCATGAATGCAAAGTTGAAAAAATTCAAAGTGTCAAAACTGCATAAATTCAAACTCCAAGTTCAAACCAAACTGAAAAATCAAATTGCAACTTTCTGTCAAAAAATCCAAAAAGTACAACTTGCTGTCAAAAATGCCAAAGAGTCTATTCAAAGCTGTCAAGAAGAAGATTTGGCAAAGATATCAAAGAAGTTCCAAAGGTACAAAATCTGTCAAAAGAAAAGATAAAAGAATGCAGGGGAAATCTATTATGCAAGCAAACCTATTCATATCATCATTTCCCATAAGGGTGGCCCTTTCAGAAAAAGGTACAGCACAAACATATTAAATATTCAACTGTACTGAGAGAGAAGAGTGGAGAGATAAAAGAATGCAGGTTTTTAGGCTTTAGGCAGGCATAGATAGAAAGAAAACATATAAAACAAAAGATGAGCACAATGGATAAAGAGAGCCTGCTGAACCTGTCAAGCAGGACAGAACAAAATATGCCTTAAAGCATGACCTGATATCCTGTCAACAGAAGGGCCATACCATGATGCAAAAGACAGCAGAACTAGCACCAAGGTAAAGAAATATACAAACTGCTAAACATTAAACCGGAAGAGGTCTAAACCGGCAGAAAAACCTAAAAACACCTCCAAACTCAGAACCTGCTAAAGCTCAGGCCTGCAAGCATAATTTGCAAACCAGCCTCAAGCTTAACAAGAACCTCCAAACACCATTACCTACTGTCAAACATAAAACCTACTACTGCATTTCTAAAACCAAGTCCTGACCTGAAGCAAAAAACCTGCATATGCAAAACCTGCTAAGCCATGAACCAGTTCAGAATCCCCAACACCTAAACCATTCAATCCAAACATATACCAGTCACAAGCATAAACCTGCATTAGTCAAGCCTAACAGATAACCAATAAAGACTTCAAAGCCATACCAGCAAAACCTACTGCCCAAAACCAGGCCTACTGCATAACCATTCAAAAAAAAGAAAGCCATTCAAGAACCTTGTCAAAAGAAAAGATCAGAGAGCCTTACCACTTTTCAAAACCTCAAGCAAAAACCTGTTAAGGCCATCAAACAAACTAAAGCCTGATATCTAAGGCAACTCAAGCCCTCAGAATTCCAGGAATTCATCATTGGGTATCCAACTTAAGCGAAGAGCCAGCAAATCATCAATCTCAACATATTCAAAAGGCAAAGGTATCAACCATCATCAAAAAGAGGCAACTCAGTGTCAAAACCCTCGAGCCCTCAGTAAAAAGAATACATCATTGGGGTAAAAATAATCAACGTTCAAAAGCATATCAGACAAAGTAGGCAACATAAGCAGGGGAAGCATTAAAGGCAACGCAGAAAAGAGAAGTGAAATTGCACAAGAAGCTTTCAGCCATCAACATCATAAAGCTTAAAGAAATATACAAGATACCAGATAAAGCCCTCATCGCGCAATCTTCCTTCACCGCTGAGCCTCCTAAGCACCTCCATCTTCCTCCTTCCCCTCTCCAGTAAAGGTAAGACTTTTTCTTTCATCCCTTCTCACGTACCTCCAATAAAGTCAATAACGAACAACATAAGAAATCTAATCAAGAAGTTAAATCAAGAAGAAGACAGTAACCCATAACATGTAAAAGAAATCTAAACCTAAAACGCGAAATCAAAGAGAAAAGGGTTACCCTTTTGTGCACTTCCCTGCATCAAGGAAGAGGGGAGAAGAGTTGAAGGTCGCTGGTGGCTGAGGCAAAAGGTTCACGCTGGGCACTCAAGAACGGATGAAGAAGATGAGGCAAGAACGATGAACGAACGCCGCTGCTCACAAACCCTAGAACATGTTCCCAAATGAAAACACAAGCGAAACCCTAAAACGTCTTCAGCCCAAACGTGGGCCTTGCCCGTTTCTGCATACCTAAAGCCCATTAAAAATGCTTACCTCTTTTATATAAAACAAACATCACTCTTATTAATTAACTAATTTAACCTTTTTTTTAACAAGTATTTTATTAACACTAACTCTTTTTTTTATATAAACAATATATTCTTTTTCTAACTTAATATATTCTTTATAATATTACATTAATACTAATACATAAAAACCCATTTTATTTAAAATATCTAATTTAAACTTTCTTTGTATAAACAAATTATAAAGACACTTTTTTTATATATGCATAGTTTAATTAATTTAAATACCCTTTGTACATATTAAACACAAATACATAAAAATATACCTTTTTATTACACAATATAATTAAGTTTGGAAACATTTTTTCTTTTTATTAAAAACTTTCTTTTCATACATATTAAAAAATACAAGATCATTAATTAATGTAAATAAACATTCAATTTTTCTTCAAGCCAAAACAATACTTAATACATGTTCAAAATTCATATTGTCGCACCTGTAAATAATCAAATACACTTACACAATACAAATACATTCACATTGCCCCTATACACATTTGTTTATCTTATGCATTGATATTCATCATTTACATTTGATCGCAAATTCGATTTGGTTGTAACTTATTGGATACTATAAGTCTCATCCCCATTTGTGAATATTGTACCCCCACTCCCGGATACTAATTTTGTAATAGCGTAGATTTTACATTCTCGCAATTTACCGCTTTCAATTATACCATGGTTAGACCTAGGGTTTGCATGTACATAAAATCAAACGCTAGATAACCTAATACAAGACAAATACATGAAATCAATACACAATCACACTTGCACCCCCTAGGGTAATCCCACATGTTGCCTTCCAAAATGGGCCATGCTTGCACGTCGAGTATCTTTGGCAAAACAAATTCAAATGATCATAAGTCCCTCGATGACGCTTTCGAATTTTGCCTAAACGGAATGATCATAGTCCCTTCAAAGCAAATTACCAAAGACACTTGGCACCATTGCATTCATGGTCCATACGATGACCCGCGCCCGTCCCGAACAAACTTCCTAAACGCAAGATTGTCCACCAAATTCAATGGTGGAACAAAATTGTTAAAAAGGGTTAAAACGTAACAAAAAACCTTTGAGTACAATAGGGTAGACAAAACTCTTAGTTACTTGAGATCGACTTGCAAAAACACTTGCCTTCTTTTCAAAAACCACAATCCACAACACTTTCAAAACAAGCTCTCAAAACATTTTGAAACATCTTTTCGAAAAGATACACGCCTTCGTAAAATATTCGAGTAAAGAATTGTTACAAGGTTAGCCTAAGACAAGGCATCTTCTTCTAAAACATTTTCAAAAACACTCACACACACCACATTTTCAAGCAATCGAAAAATCAAGGCAAGTGATCTAAAAACCAAGTAACTAAGAGCCCATGGATAACCATGGATGAAAAGGGTGCTAATACCTTCCCTTTTCATAATCTACCCCCCGAACCCACGAAATATCTCAAAAGGTTTTTGCTGTGCTTTTTAACCTTTCCGTTAGGATAAAATAAAAAGTCGGTGGCGACTCTTGCTCAACCGCACAAGTGCGAATGCGAACGCAAAACCACAGTCAGTTCTCCCACCGTATCACAGAACTGGCGACTCTGCTGGGGACGATTTTAGAAGTGGGGTTACCTTAGGGTTTAGATCACCTTTACTTTCTTGCTTTGATTGACTTGATTGATTTATCTTTTGGGTCCTTGTTTGGGTTTGTTATAAATCCTCCACCCGGATTTGGGGCACCTTCTTAGGTAAATAGCAAAAAAACTGCGAGGGAACTTTGCGGGGTATACCGACACGGTTGAAGCAGTAAGCTATGTTAGTGCGACATATTTGTGAGTACCGGTAACCCTTGAGTAGTCAAGGAGAGTACGGGGCCGCTGTGTGATGTCGTGAAGCACTAACGAACTCTTAGAACCTTAATTAACCATCTTAGCCTTTTTAGGGGTAGTGAGATGACCGACTTTGGTGCAGTCCGAAGTTGGTAGATCCTCGATACTACACTCTTTTGAGGATTGTTTTCTTGGAATATTTTGGTCGCCAGTAAGTGGCTAAACCAAAACAATGAACACAGAAAACAATCCAATGATATTGAGCTCCTTAGAACCCGGTTTCTATTTTAGGACAGGATGAGCCAACTAACTTCAAGAGGGTAGTACCTGAACCCCATGCAAGCCTAAACCTAAGGACTGGTTTGCTTTGTGTGAATATGTTTGCCTGTATATACACCCACTTGCTTGTGCATACATGTACATGACATCATAACATCATACCATAGCATTTTCAATAACCATTTCAAGGGTCTCGAGGGTTCTTTTGATGCAGGGTCACGTTGAACCAAACGTCTACCAAAGGGGCAAGAGGTTTCTCCTCTAAACAAAGCTCTCAAGTCGAAGTTCAAGTACAACAACTTGAATCAGTGGCTATGACCCACTCGACATGGTGAGCTTGATTCTCGTGGAAAGCCATCCACCGATACGAAGTTCTCCAAACAAAGATCAAGTACAACAACTTGAATCAGTGGCTATGACCCACTTGACATGGTGAGCTTGATTCTCGTGGAAGGACGTCCACCGGTGCAGAGATCTCCAATCCAAGAGCAAAGTTCAACCTCTAACACTTTCTTGTGTTTACCCCAAGAGATCCTTGAAAGCATGCATCCACATACCATGCATTGCATTTTGACAGTCTTTCCTTTTTCAGGTTTCCTTACTCTCCTGCTGTTTATTTCAGCAAGAGATGGCTCTAGAAAGGTCTGTCAAAGACATCCAAGACCAGACTGCTCAGCTGCAGGAGATGTTTCTGGACTTGTCTCTGGGGCAAGAAGAGATGAAAGCTCTCCTCACCAAAAGCTTGGAGAATCCCAACAATACCAGGAGTGACCAGCTTACGGAGCTGCAGTTCGATCTGACAACCTTGAGGACCCAAGTGATGGGACAGTTGGTGGGCCAGATGGCTCTCATCCAAAACCTATCCCAAAGACAAGAGGAACTCAGAGTTCTTGTCCGCCAATTGCTTCCAAACAACCAATAAGGGAAAACAGCTGAGGTTGAAGAGCAAGTCACCGCTCAGCCTCCATCCACTCAAGAAGACAAAGGGAAAGCTCCTTTGCTTGCTTCAGGGTCACAAGCCCTTCAACAACCTCGCTAGCGTCAACGGGGTAATCGGCATAAGCAAGAAACGTCGGGAAGACAGTTCACGGAGACTGAAATACCATCATTTTTCATACTGAAGCGTCTGATGGAGGTCAACTTGCTTACCTTAAAGGACCCTCCTCAGAAGCCCAATATCTCCTCTCTTCACTATCATCCCGACGCATTCTGTGTTTACCACTCCTACAGCCCGGGACACGACACCAATGACTGTTGGGCCTTGAAGAACAAGATTCAAGATCTGATCGACATTGGGGTGCTGGAATTCATGCCAGACGGCGAGATGAAAATCTTCTGTTAGAGGGTTCTCCACTTGAAGTGACGAAGCTCGAGCTGAAAGACTTTTGCTTCTTTTTGAATTTTCAAAGTTGTAATTTCTTTTGCTGTCAAACAATTATTTGTTGATGCTAAACTCTGTTTTCATTAATGCATTGCATATGTTTGTCTTGAATTCATCCATTCGTTTCACTACTCTTATGCTTTTCTTTATGATATTTGACTCTTGATAAAAAGCTGTAAGCCTTTAGAGGGAGGATGACGAAACAATACCATGATCTTATACAGTATGCTTTTGAACAGACCTTGCTGATGATGTACATGCATTTCTTTCACATCCCAAACACTGGAGTTATAAGGAAGTTAATCCCTAGTCAACCCCTTTGAGCCAAAGAAGTAGGAGTTTTCTGTTCTGAATAATCAAAACCTTTGATATAAACCTAGGGCAGGGTAGTCTCTCAGTTAATTCAAAAGAAAATGCGCATTGAAGTCGCAAACTCTCAGTTCTTAATACAATGAACGACGTCAAAAAAAAAGAAAGCATTCCTTTGGAATCAAAAGACAAGGGTGGTTCCCTATCACATAGACAGTCAATCTCTCAAAAGAGAAAAGACCACCAAGCCAAAACCTATAAAGGAGGCTTAAGAAAGCTGGGGCATCCCGCTGACGGTAATCCCGAAAAACGGTAACAGTCAGGCAAAAGTTAGGGATAACAAATCAAAATCAAAATAGTGAGGTCATTACAAAATCCTCGACAACATGAAAAAATGTTGAAAAAGAAAAAAGAAGATAATGACTGTCTCCCCGAATTCAACTGGTGAACCATCGCCCAAAAGTCGTTCCAAACTCAAAACAGAGTGTGACGCACAATTAACTGAGCTTAGGTGTGAAGAACATCACGAAGAGCGGGTGGGTACAAATATACTTTGAGCCTTTATCCTTTGTTTCTTAAACCATGAACCAGGCCACATTACAACCCTACAAAAGTCCTAATTGAAGCATGGGTTAGTTCGAAAGCATACTGTTACAAAAGGTATCCTGACTCCTGTAAGGCTTTACTCTAAATCTTGTGTTGATTTGTCTTATAAAAAGTTTTCTGCTAAAAACGCATTTTTCAAAACTTCAAGACAAACATAAACTTTGCATTACCTGAATATCACTGTCTGCATTTGGCTTTTTGTTTGACAGCGAAGAAATTCACACAACGAATGTTCGAATGAACGAAAACTCTCTCAGTAAGTAAAAATCACTTCAAAAGGATAACACTTCCATCAAATCTCCTATCAGCAAGGGGCATGACATGTCACCATCCAGTTAACCTGGGGAAGTCCAGTCAAGGTCCAACAGATCTTTCAAAGTTCAATTAACCTGGGACAGTCCAGTCAAGATTTCAAGAAATCTCTCAATATGCAGAGTAATCTGATTCAAGATTCCTTCATCACCACTTGGGGCATTCGAATGCCAAAAGTGTTCAACAAATCAACTATCACCATTCCAGACTCGATTCCTGTATCCAGCCAGGGCATGCCTGAAAAATTCCAGATCAACACCTGTAACAAGCCAGGAAATTATCTACATCACCACTTGGGGCATTCGAATGTCAAAAGTGTTCAAAAGCCCGATGCAGTTTTGCATGAGCTCATCCTCAGGAAACCCTACACCGGTTCCCCTTCAAGACTTCTGAAAACAGTTTACGGACGCTTCCCAACAACGGATGCGGCTCTATTGCTGATTCAACTTCAAGATTTCTGAAAACAGTTCACGGGTTCTCCAAGTAAACAGATGTTAACCTATCACTTGTTCAGATTCTCCTTCAAGACTTCTGAAAACAGTTTATGGATTCTTCCCAACAACGGATGTTAATCTATCAGCTTGTTCAGATGCAACCTTTGAAAACAGTTTACGGACGCTTCCCAACAACGGATGCGGCTCTATTGCTGATTCAACTTCAAGATTTCTGAAAACAGTTCACGGGTTCTCCAAGTAAACGGATGTTAACCTATCACTTGTTCAGATTCTTCTCAAGACTTCTGAAAACAGTTTATGGATTCTTCCCAACAACGGATGTTAATCTGATAGCTTGTTCAGATGCAACCTTTGAAAACAGTTTATGGACGCTTCCCAACAACAGATGCTGCTCTATTGCTTATTCAATCTCAAGATTTCTGAAAATAGTTCACGGGTTCTCCAAGTAACGGATGTTAACCTATCACTTGTTCAGATTCTTCTCAAGACTTCTGAAAACAGTTTATGGATTCTTCCCAACAACGAATGTTAATCTATCAGCTTGTTCAGATGCAACCTTCGAAAACAGTTTACGGACGCTTCCCAACAACGGATGCTGCTCTATTGCTTATTCAATCTCAAGATTTCTGAAAATAGTTCACGGGTTCTCCAAGTAACGGATGTTAACCTATCACTTGTTCAGATTCTTCTCAAGACTTCTGAAAACAGTTTATGGATTCTTCCCAACAACGGATGTTAATCTATCAGCTTGTTCAGATGCAACCTTCGAAAACAGTTTACGGACGCTTCCCAACAACGGATGCTGCTCTATTGCTTATTCAATCTCAAAATTTCTGAAAACAGTTCACGGGTTCTCCAATTAACGGATGTTAACCTATCGCTTGTTCAGATTCTTCTCAAGCTAACTCCACTCAGAGTCAAGCTTCATTATCCCCAGCGAAGCTAAAACTTCAAATTATCAATCCCTAGCGGAGCCAGACTAATGAGCCTTCTCCCCACAGAGTTTCAGGAGGGAAAATCTTGAGTTCCCCAGTGAAGTCGCCAGAGTTACCTCCCACCGAGCTGAAGATTCTCAATCTTACCTCCCCAGCATGAGTCAACTAGTTTGGAACTCCCCAGTAGAGGTCATCAGGATTTCTCTTCCCCAGCAACAGCCAGAGATTTATTCTCCCAGGCAGCAGTCAAGATTCTTTTATCTGCAGCCATCTCGGATTCGTTTGTCCTCAGCAAGATAGCCCATCATCTTACATGTGCATTCATCACATTCATGTCATAAACATTGATGTCACATACATTGCATCATGCATCATGACATTGCATACAACTAACCCTTTACTTTTTCAGGTAGGATCAGTCGACAGACAAAGATCACCTCCCGAGATTCATCCAGAAATAGTTCAGATGTGACCCGGACACGGCGACATTCTGATACTTATTCCAGATCCATTCAGACGCATCATCAGGAAACCCTACACCGGTTCCTCTTCAAGACTTCTGAAAACAGTTTACGGATTCTTCCTAACAACGGATGTCAATCTACCAACTTGTTCATATGCCAACTTTTGAAAACAGTTTACGGACGCTTCCCAACGGCGGATGTGGCTCTATTGCTCACTCAATCTCAACTCCTGAAAATAGTTTACGGATTCTCCAGACATGGACGTCAATCTGTTGCTTATTCGGACCCCTAATTCAGAGATGTTCTGAAACATGGATGCCCTTCTGATACTTGTCCACTCACCATTGACATACAGTTCAACATGTCCAGATGGCATCTATAAGCCCATCCTCCTACCAGCAGTCGCCAAATGGCATCTTTAAGCCCATTCTCATATGGCATCTCTAAGCCCATCCCCCGACGAGACTCTATCGTACCAGGTGGCATCTTTAAGCCCATCACCAAATGGCATCTGTAAGCCCATTCACCTCTACCATCACATCGCCGAGTGCAAATTTTCTGGGCACTTTAGTGTCCAATCTTCTTTTACCTTCAAGTCGCGAAAGGCAAACTTGCCAATCTAACTCTTCAGGTCCAAGAAGATTGAACAGGGGCAACTGTTGTACCCCAAAATTTTCCCTCGCATTTTACCACAAGAAATCTCAGCTTCAGGCATTTCCTGATTTTTCAAACTGGCTCAAGAATCGGTCAAACAGACTTTTCTCGTCAGTCAGGACACATTTAGGGTTTTACTGATTTTCAGGGCTCTGGATTGTTTCACACAGTTGGCTTAGGGTTTTGGTTGATTCTGGCTCAACTTTGATCAGGCGAATGCTCTTTGGCATTTAATCAGGAATTAGGGTTTGTGCGCGCGTTCTCAGAAGAATTTAAATTCCACAGCACTTTGCAAGTTATTCCGAGATTTGATTTGAATTCGCATTGTTTGATTTAATCAGTAAAAGACTGCAGTTGGTTTGAATTCACGTTCGTTTGATTGAACCAGTCAAAAGAAATATGCAGTTTGGATTTAAAGTGCTTGGTAAGAAATCAGTAAGAAAGGAATACGTCTGATCAGTTATTGCGTTTGACTGTGCGTTGCTTTAGATGATGGAGGCGCCAAGTTCATTTATTTCGATCAACGAAGAATCAATGTTTAGTTGATTATTTATTATTCTAAGGATTAAATATCTGAAATTTAATTTTCATTTATTTAATTTAAGGAACTATAAATAATAAGTAAATAATTGAAAAGGGATAAAAAGAATTAAATGGATCAATAGAATTTTTATTTCATATTTAAACATTTGTTACAATTATTATTTAGATACAAGTATGCATTTACAAAGTATTTAAAATAATAATGGTTACAATGATTAAATTGAAAATAAAACTATCCTATTTTTCTAAATATTTTCTAAAGTCCCCAATTCTTCATTCTTCACTTTGCTCCCCTCCATTCAATTACTCATCTGCAAAAATAAGAGAAGAAAAGTCAAATAACAGTTGAATTGAATAAATAAAGACAGATAAAAGAAATTCATCATTAAGGGCCACTGATTGGGATCAGTTAACCCTCTCTGCAAATCACGGGATTTCTCCCGGTTCACAAAGAGGGAAGAATTTTATTTAATCATGAATGCAAAGTTGAAAAAATTCAAAGTGTCAAAACTGCATAAATTCAAACTCCAAGTTCAAACCAAACTGAAAAATCAAATTGCAACTTTCTGTCAAAAAATCCAAAAAGTACAACTTGCTGTCAAAAATGCCAAAGAGTCTATTCAAAGCTGTCAAGAAGAAGATTTGGCAAAGATATCAAAGAAGTTCCAAAGGTACAAAATCTGTCAAAAGAAAAGATAAAAGAATGCAGGGGAAATCTATTATGCAAGCAAACCTATTCATATCATCATTTCCCATAAGGGTGGCCCTTTCAGAAAAAGGTACAGCACAAACATATTAAATATTCAACTGTACTGAGAGAGAAGAGTGGAGAGATAAAAGAATGCAGGTTTTTAGGCTTTAGGCAGGCATAGATAGAAAGAAAACATATAAAACAAAAGATGAGCACAATGGATAAAGAGAGCCTGCTGAACCTGTCAAGCAGGACAGAACAAAATATGCCTTAAAGCATGACCTGATATCCTGTCAACAGAAGGGCCATACCATGATGCAAAAGACAGCAGAACTAGCACCAAGGTAAAGAAATATACAAACTGCTAAACATTAAACCGGAAGAGGTCTAAACCGGCAGAAAAACCTAAAAACACCTCCAAACTCAGAACCTGCTAAAGCTCAGGCCTGCAAGCATAATTTGCAAACCAGCCTCAAGCTTAACAAGAACCTCCAAACACCATTACCTACTGTCAAACATAAAACCTACTACTGCATTTCTAAAACCAAGTCCTGACCTGAAGCAAAAAACCTGCATATGCAAAACCTGCTAAGCCATGAACCAGTTCAGAATCCCCAACACCTAAACCATTCAATCCAAACATATACCAGTCACAAGCATAAACCTGCATTAGTCAAGCCTAACAGATAACCAATAAAGACTTCAAAGCCATACCAGCAAAACCTACTGCCCAAAACCAGGCCTACTGCATAACCATTCAAAAAAAAGAAAGCCATTCAAGAACCCTGTCAAAAGAAAAGATCAGAGAGCCTTACCACTTTTCAAAACCTCAAGCAAAAACCTGTTAAGGCCATCAAACAAACTAAAGCCTGATATCTAAGGCAACTCAAGCCCTCAGAATTCCAGGAATTCATCATTGGGTATCCAACTTAAGCGAAGAGCCAGCAAATCATCAATCTCAACATATTCAAAAGGCAAAGGTATCAACCATCATCAAAAAGAGGCAACTCAGTGTCAAAACCCTCGAGCCCTCAGTAAAAAGAATACATCATTAGGGTAAAAATAATCAACGTTCAAAAGCATATCAGACAAAGTAGGCAACATAAGCAGGGGAATCATTAAAGGCAACGAAGAAAAGAGAAGTGAAATTGCACAAGAAGCTTTCAGCCATCAACATCATAAAGCTTAAAGAAATATACAAGATACCAGATAAAGCCCTCATCGCGCAATCTTCCTTCACCGCTGAGCCTCCTAAGCACCTCCATCTTCCTCCTTCCCCTCTCCAGTAAAGGTAAGACTTTTTCTTTCATCCCTTCTCACGTACCTCCAATAAAGTCAATAACGAACAGCATAAGAAATCTAATCAAGCAGTTAAATCAAGAAGAAGACAGTAACCCATAACATGTAAAAGAAATCTAAACCTAAAACACGAAATCAAAGAGAAAAGGGTTACCCTTTTGTGCGCTTCCCTGCATCAAGGAAGAGGGGAGAAGAGTTGAAGGTCGCTGGTGGCTGAGGCAAAAGGTTCACGCTGGGCACTCAAGAACGGATGAAGAAGATGAGGCAAGAACGATGAACGAACGCCGCTGCTCACAAACCCTAGAACATGTTCCCAAATGAAAACACAAGCGAAACCCTAAAACGTCTTCAGCCCAAACGTGGGCCTTGCCCGTTTCTGCATACCTAAAGCCCATTAAAAATGCTTACCTCTTTTATATAAAACAAACATCACTCTTATTAATTAACTAATTTAATCTTTTTTTTAACAAGTATTTTATTAACACTAACTCTTTTTTTTATATAAACAATATATTCTTTTTCTAACTTAATATATTCTTTATAATATTACATTAATACTAATACATAAAAACGCATTTTATTTAAAATATCTAATTTAAACTTTCTTTGTATAAACAAATTATAAAGACACTTTTTTTATATATGCATAGTTTAATTAATTTAAATACCCTTTGTACATATTAAACACAAATACATAAAAATATACCTTTTTATTACACAATATAATTAAGTTTGGAAACATTTTTTCTTTTTATTAAAAACTTTCTTTTCATACATATTAAAAAATACAAGATCATTAATTAATGTAAATAAACATTCAATTTTTCTTCAAGCCAAAACAATACTTAATACATGTTCAAAATTCATATTGTCGCACCTGTAAATAATCAAATACACTTACACAATACAAATACATTCACATTGCCCCTATACACATTTGTTTATCTTATGCATTGATATTCATCATTTACATTTGATCGCAAATTCGATTTGGTTGTAACTTATTGGATACTATAAGTCTCATCCCCATTTGTGAATATTGTACCCCCACTCCCGGATACTAATTTTGTAATAGCGTAGATTTTACATTCTCGCAATTTACCGCTTTCAATTATACCATGGTTAGACCTAGGGTTTGCATGTACATAAAATCAAACGTTAGATAACCTAATACAAGACACATACATGAAATCAATACACAATCACACTTGCACCCCCTAGGGTAATCCCACATGTTGCCTTCCAAAATGGGCCATGCTTGCACGTCGAGTATCTTTGGCAAAACAAATTCAAATGATCATAAGTCCCTCGATGACGCTTTCGAATGTTGCCTAAACGGAATGATCATAGTCCCTTCAAAGCAAATTACCAAAGACACTTGGCACCATTGCATTCATGGTCCATACAATGACCCGCGCCCGTCCCGAACAAACTTCCTAAACGCAAGATTGTCCACCAAATTCAATGGTGGAACAAAATTGTTAAAAAGGGTTAAAACGTAACAAAAAACCTTTGAGTACAATAGGGTAGACAAAACTCTTAGTTACTTGAGATCGACTTGCAAAAACACTTGCCTTCTTTTCAAAAACCACAATCCACAACACTTT